>CAUJGJ010000397.1:5475000-5537500 GCA_963170055.1 Halisarca cf. caerulea
GATTAGATGTTAGATCTTACAAGTAGTACAAGGGCAAATGTGTGTGCAGATGTCACAACACTTGTAAGTTCCACAAATTTGTGGCCTTTGCCATTCTTGACTGAAATGCTGCATCAAGTATTCCCTTCGACATGTGGTGGTGTTGCAGCAGTATGCCATTATGTCTTTGTCAATGTTCCTCAGACCCTCCTTATCATAGTAGATGATTGCTTGTGTTTGTCGGCCATCACGTCCTCCTCTACCTACTTTTTGTATATAGCATTCAATGTCTGCAGGTGGTTGGTAGTGTATAATGCTGTGTACACTTTTACAGTCCACACCCATGCCAAAGGCATTTGTACACAGCAGAATACGCAGTGATCCAGTGTCTTTTCTCATCTGCTTCTCAATTTCTTCTTTAACTGTAGGCACAGTCACACTGGTGTACATATCCACTAGACGGTACTGAGCAAGATTTGGTGCTCCTACTGGTTCAGTGACTTCTTTACCGAGTTTTGAATGAAAGAAATCATATATCTCTGCACAATCCTTCAGTGTTCGGCAGAAGATGATTGTACGTGTGAATGTACATCTTTTCTTTTGCAGGGCCACTTTCATTTCTTCCAATTTATCATGTAAATGTGATGATTTTGTGACAGCATAGCTTAAGTTTACTTTATCAGGTATCTTTTTTATTACTATGGGATCTCTCATTCCCAGTGTATTAATGATGGCTGTTTGGGTTTCAACTGTTACTGTAGCCGTGAGTGCCATGATATGGACATTGTTCTTCATGAGGCTTCTAACATCTGACAGGCGGCCAAAAGCTTTACGGAAATCCTCTCAAAATAATTAGAATGAGCAACTGCATTGGTACAATTATAAAATACATGTTCGTTTGAATCATGCAGCTTACCATGATTTTATATAGTGTGCCTCATCAATTACAAATGCAACTAAGTTCTCTTTCATAAGTGGCTCTGTGAGCATGCCACGGTAGTAGTCGTTGTCCACTATGGCTTCTGAGGTTATATATATAAGCTGGACCTGCCCTAAGTGAATGCGCTAATATACCGTCTTGTCACTCTGTTGCGATCCGCAAAAAGTAGCTGCGACGCCATGATCTTGGAAAATACGCACTTGATCTTTCATTAAAGCAATTAAAGGAGAAACAACGATACATATGGAACCTGTCTTGTTGTTTAACAAGTCAAAGACAAATGGGAGGACGCCAAAACAAACGGATTTTCCGCTACCAGTCGGCAAGCAAACAAAAACATCGCGACCAAGAGCGAAGTTAACTACCGCCGTCCTTTGGTCATCAGTTAATGTAAGGAACTTCAGTGCCCTTCCTGCCTCCGAAATTATGTCTTGAAGCTGTTGTAATTCGTCGTCGCTTGAAAACCTTGCCATCTGGAAGAATTCACTATAGTTAAAGTTACCGTATATAATAAGCGTTAACAATCACGGCAAATTTACACGTGAAACAGCGCTAGTTAATCAAATAAGAGTGTATCAATAACATTATTTACATGCTTATTATTAATGCCAATGCATGCATTTAATAATTAAAATTATATGTCAAACAAAAACAGGAAAGCAATGTAACAGTTACACAGTATAATATTTATAACTTAATATGAATAATAAACAACGCTTCAAAGTACTAATTTAGGATTAAAGTGTTCCTCCATCCATGTAAAAAGCTTCTGCTTGTTAATACTCTGTAGGAGTCCATTAGACTTAAACTTTTTGAATGATGAATGCGACCTGTCACCAGTCTGCTCAAAAATTTGCTTCTCACGCAAGACGGCCACCATTCTCTCTACATCTGCACTGTCTGGACTGGTTATGTGGGAACCTGAAGTAGATGGCACACCTGTTACAAGATCAAAATTGATTTCAGTGCTCATGAGAGCATGCGAACACCTGCTTGACCTCACAATTGCACTTTCAACTTTATTGGCCCCAAGATGTTGGATACATGTCTTCACAAGCCTGTTCAAATGCTCCATATACAGGTCACAAGGGATGTTGTGACCTGCTCGACCATTTACATTTACAAAACGAGAGTAAATCAGCTGTTGGGCCAGAGATGTGGGGAGATAGTTATAGTATTGGCAAAGGAGGTGAAAAGCGTCAATAGCATAGTTTACACGCTGTGAAGCTCTGAAAAGTAAAAAAAGGTACTTCCAGCATCTTAACACTCGCTGACCATCTCCTTCTCTTATTGCATCCTGAAACTCCATATACATCATCCCCAATGAAAATACTTCTTTCCCATATTCAAACATTCCATCAGCAGTAACTTTGGGTGCAGAATCACTCTCACTGGAGTCATCATCAGATTCTATAAAAAGAGAACAATTAATATAAATAAATACTGCATGTCGCTGCATGAACACAATAGTCAAACACTTACCAACAGGGAAACTCAATGAAAAACATCTAGCTACTATTTCACGAGCAATCACAAGAAGCAAAGGCCTTAACTGGTCATCAGGTAGACTATCGATATCAGCTAGCATAGTATACAGACTAGGAGTATCAGAAATTGTTGACATTCCCAATACCTGGAGTGCAGCAGCAGTGACATGTGCACGGATTACAGTGAGGAAAAAGTCCTCGCATGCATTAAAGGTGTCCTTTGGGACCTCTGTCACATTAGTACGATGAACAAGGTTTCGCAAATGGTAGAGTGTTCCTTGATCTACAAATGATGAAGGCTTATAAAGCCGTTTCCAAATAACCTGCAGCAAAATGTAATAATTATATGCATGCAGTACATATACACAGCAAGTTTTACTCACCGTTAACAATATGACCTTGGCATGCCAGTCTTCGCAGCAAGGCACAAAACCAAGTAGAGCATCCGAAGCGCATTCAGAATTCATCCATACCCTTTGTGCAGTTCGAGCTTGAGCACAAGTGAGCTGATCTCCTCCAAGCAAAATTCTATGCACGCGTTGCTTTGTGTATGTTACTCTGGTGTCAGCCTCTTTATTTTCGTAAATAACCTCTGAAGATTGCATTGGCACATATTTATGGAGCTTGTCCATGATCTCCACCATTTCTGCAGTCTTTTGCTCATTCTTTAGTTGTACACCAAGGGGGATCTACAATATATACACACAGCTAGAATATACATTATAATAGCATGAAACATGTAATGCTATGCATATATATCAAATTATAAATGCACCACTGTAGATTTATGCTGCATGGCTTCAGATTGATCATGTTCAATGTGCCTGGTGACGACTTCTTTGAACACCCCAAAAAAGGGAATGTAGTCCACGAGAATACGTGACACTAAAACAACGCAGTTATTGAAAAAGTGGACATTATCTTCTCTGTCAGGTAAAATGACTGATTTGTTCAATACTAAGCGATCACAGCTTGGTGTGTCCTGTTGGCAACTGACTTTAATATGGTCTTTAACCGCATAAGAATTGAAATAATGTAGGCTTTGTGTCCTCTTGTTAATACGCAAGTAACGAGGTTTCACGTTTTTATCAATATTATCTCCAACCACCTTGTAACCACCTGATCCACTTTCTATCTGGCTATTGCCACTGACAACTATATAACACAATGTCATCTATAGATAAGCACACGAAGTAACACAGAATGGTTACAAATTAAATACTATAAGTCTTACCTTCCATCATACTATTAGTGTCATCCAAGTGTGATTGAGATAAGGGCACCTGTGCATAATCTGCTATTGGCACTTCTGAATCATGACCATTGCAGTCTTCTTCATTGACAACCTCACTCTCATACAAATCAGTGTCATCAGTGTTTACTTGGGAGTCCACTGAGTCCACATGGAAGTCACTGTCAATATCATCTTCATCTGACAGCTGAAGCCAATGCAAGAACTCATCCATTTCTTCATCTACCTCTTCAGCTAGGTCTGATGCAGGTACACCTACCGCCATGAATGACGTTGTTGGCTGCATGCGTGTAGGAAATTTAAAGTAAGACTGCATATTTGCATGCATGCACATGCATGCATCTGTATGCAAATTACTAACCTGAGAAGATAACACCATATTGTGTCTTAGTTCATCAGCCCACTGAACAAACTCTTGATCATGGTTCTGGCCCATAACTGTGACTAGATGTTGTGTCTGTTGATATGACAGGCATATTCCTAAATGGTTGAGTCTTGTAAAGACCTTATAATATAGAAATATAGGGAGAAAAGTTTATATCATATTTCCTCAGATCCATGGAATTTACACTGAATCAGATTCTCACTTTCTTTGAGGTGTGTCCAGCATAGAGGATTGCTGATATGATCCTTTGGAGTAAAGAAGCAGATTTGTTCCTTTTGAAAATCAAAAGGGCGGTTGCAAAGCAAATGGCTGGATTCCTATCAGCTGTAACTGAACCATCACATACAGCTGACATAGCCGACATTAGTAATGGAGCCATCTCATTCAGCTCTGCACGTAAGCTTGGCCAGTCTATCGATGTTATTGATTCCACTGACAATGATCTAAGTGAGGATCCATTGGACACACGTTTTGCTTCTGCAGTTATGTTCTTTTGAAAGACATTCCAAAAGTGTGTCTTGTAAACTGCATTGGACAAGCTGACCTTAGCAAACATATTCGAGTGTTTTCTAGCTAAAGTTTTCATTATGCGTTTATGTGATGGCGTAATGTTGTAAATTTTTGATGACTTTCGATAACCCACTAAACACTAAACACACACACACACACACACACACACACACACACACACACACACACACACCAAACAGCATAGATACATACATACACAAACGCGAAAATATCCAAAACAACTACTTGAAGAAATTCTTTTTCACTGAAGGCCTGCTCTCACTAAACATCGCCGAAACACTTGTCATACAAGTTTAACCGTTCGAAAACGGTTTGCTAATTCCAAACAGAGCTTTTATCTCTCATCTTACCTGCCTGTTCTCCAAACTTCTTTGGATCTTCCCGTTGTTTCCATACTTTCGCGGTTCAAAGGTTTTCTTCTCATCCAAACATCTGCGTCCTATTCTCTGACGTGTTGAACCATAGTATCTATGGTTAGAGGAACTAAGCAAACACACATACACAAGATTACACACACGTACGCGAACATATCCACGAAAACACATTGAGATACTATTTTATTAAAGACCTGCTCATACTAAACGTCGTTAAAACACTTTCACATGAGCGTTCAAGTACTCCATAATGGTTAACTAAAAGACAAAAGGCTTTCCACACTCATCTTACCTGTTTCCGAAGCTTTCTTTAGCCTTTTCTTCGTTTCCATGGACTTCCGAGGTAGCGTAAGGTACAATGTCTCAGTAAAATCATCCTTCCAAGAACGTTTCCGTCCTAAATGCTTTGTCAAAGTTCTCTTCCTTGTTAGATGAGTTGGCTTAACAGCTTTTGTCAGTTTTCGAGTCCTTTCACAACTTCTAAAACGAAGACAACAACTTTAAACCACTCGCTCTACCTCTAAAAATTGAAGGCCCACGGAAATTCTCAGAGCGAGTTGAATCTTCGTGATAAACTCTCAATCCAAATCTTTAGGTCTTAAAGATTCTTCGTTGACGTAAACAGAAGCAAGACACAAAATTAACTGAATAATACCAACGACTTCGACTACCACCTAAAAGTCCGCCATGTTGTTGACATATATATATATATATATATATATATATATATATATATACAACCCATAATCTTTGTTATTATGGATGTATAGGCATATTGTCCAGTAGCGTTATATGGAACGTATAGGTCATACAGTTGCGTTGTATATGGACGCATAGGTCATAATGGCATAGCACAGGCATCCGTTACTAAAGAAATAGAATGGCAGGTAGTCTTGGCCGTGATGAATCTGAAGCCGCCCTAGTGCATTTTCTTGATCAGGAACTAGTGGTAGATGATGAGCTTTTGGCTTTAGAGAAATCATTGGATAACCAACTAAAAGAAAAGAAGCCAAGCGGCAAGAGAACTTCAAGGGACAATTGCCAGGTTTTAAAATATGGTCCAAAGGGGCGAGTTTATAGTGGCAGTGTTCTCCCCAGGTATCTTAAGGCATGTCGGGCCGACATGCCATCTTTTCTTCCTAGTTTTTACAGAAGTGTACATCTATGGGCCTTTAGAGTATACTTTAGGAGAACAAATGATGCAAACGCCCAAACTTAAACTAAAATAACCTCCGCGAATATTCACCATTTTAATGTGATGACGTCATGATAACGTACTTCGTGCGACAGCAGGCGTTTTCGTGCTCGATTGGCGTCGCAAGCGTACGATCTTTTAGAATAAACATAATTTGGTCACTGAACTGAACCGTCCGCGCTTAGTGGAAGATAAGTTGACTGCATTTTTAGACAAAAGAAGGCAGTAAAATAGGAAACATAACTGTTAAATCTGCTGGAAGAAGAATTGTATAGGTGTACAGGAAAGACTTAGCTCACCCATAATAGATATATAAATGCTAATACCATTCCCTACAAAAAAGGTCACCAAGTACCCACAGCAACTTGGGAATCTTTTTTCCTTGAGCTTTCCTACATCCATCCTGGATAACATGTACGCTCAAAGTGGCATGAACTTCAACATGCCTTAAAATATTTCTGGGGAGAACACTGTAGTGGTACTGCTGCTCGGAAGCCTAAGAGACAGAGGGTCCCACAGTCTGCTACTAAAGGTACTTAGCTATATATATTATAAAAAATTATGGAAAATATAAAGTACTTAATAACTTTTCTCAGGAGCTATGTCCTTTATGTCTGCCACATATATATTATAAGAATGCAGTATTCCCCTATATAATTTGTTGTGTAGATGTTCATGAAGTTGTTGACTACAACTCGGTGAGCTGTGCTAGCCCACTACAGCTCGAGCTAGAGCAAGCAGAGGTCATGAATGACCCTCCAGTTCAACCTGCTAGTAAGTCTATGGCGATTCTTTGTCTCATTTCTAAGCATTGATGCCACGGAATCAGATGTATTGCTTTTAATTTTATGGAATTTTCTTTTATTGCTGATATAGCCACAGTATTGTCAGAGCTGGATAGACTTCTGGTGGAATTACAGACTAAACTAGCAGATGTGACACCAGAGACACAGACTAGGAGCAAGTGGCAGGAAAAGTTGGACCGACGTGAAGAAGTATGGATGGAAATGCGTCCTACCATAATGGAGGCGAAATTGTGCCAGGCCTACCTACCTGATGTGGTATGTTTTGTTATATTTCCATGCAGACTAATGTGGTATATAACTCTCATTGAGATACTGTTGACTGCTTGCTCCATGAACTTTTGTCATCTTGTGCTATGTATATATATCTAGGTATGTTCAAGGTGTAAGCAGAGCACTGCAATTTTGCGGTGTTGTGATTGTGGACCTTGCAACCTGCTGTGTGGTGATTGTGATCGTGAGGTCCACTGGCTTCACCCTCTCCATGACAGGGAAGTTTGGAAGGATGGTTTCTTTCAGTATATCCCTCCCCACATCACTATTGATAGTGAAACGTTGTCTTTGGTTGAACAAGGTGTGCTTTGCTTTGCATTCATTCTGTTGTTTGATTCATGTCTTTTACTAATGCAGTCAAGGTTTTGCCTGTTGTATTGCCAACCAACTGTCCCAAGTGTGGAGGAATCGACTTTGAGCATGCTCAGAAAAATAGCAGGCTAATTGTGATTGGTCCAACTGGTCAGTGACAGTTACATATCTGAATTATGTTGAAGCCCTTCATATTGTGACACACATTTGAATATATATATGTACCACAGGACGATATGACTTGCATGAATCTTTTGCCAAGTGCAGCCATTGTGGTTATTTTTCTGAGCAACCTCTAATACATCGATACCTACTCAGAGGGTATTGGCCAGGTTGTCCTACGGAAAAGGGACAGTATATTTACATGGAGACATTGTTTGAGCTCTTTGACACCCTACAGAAGAATATGCCAGGCCTTTCAGAGTCAGGTTTCCTTAAATCTTTGGAAAGTCTATCAGAGACTCGAGGCAGAGTGAGTTGTCATTGGAGCATTTTGTCAAATAATGTGAATGACCAAGTTTTTATGTGCCATAGGTAGGTTGCATTAACGCGTACTCTTTCAGCAAGGCGTTGGATGAGTGGCGTTATTGTAGGTTTAAGCTAGGACTGATCCAGCGGTTGCCATACTTCAGCTGTCCTTCGTGCTTTCCTGACCAGCATTCTGTACATTTGGATGGCAACAGGAAATTGTATAGATACTCCTCAGTGGCACGGTACATCAATGTCCTACTGCTATGCCTGTTTATCTCTTTCATGATACATTTGATAATATCATACTTTATTTCATTATAGAGGCAATCGTACCCAGTACTACGATGGAGCTTTTGTAGAGCGGAATGAGGATGTAGATTCTCATTTGACGGCTATTGGATACAGTGAAGAGGTTGGTGTACGGAGAACTGATGCTGTGTAATAGTTCATTGCATGTCAATGTATAGTCATGTTGTAGAGAGTAGTGGATGCTGGGATGTGCGGTACAACACGCTGGAAAGCAGCTAAGGCTGCTCCAGAACTATGCCTCATCTAGATGAGACAGGACTAGAGGTTGCTGGATGCAGACATGGCATTCCTCAAAAGGCCCTCAACATGTTTCGTGGGGAGATGTGAGTGCTTTCTTGCTACTAGTTACATCATAGTATGTATATACATTGTACTGTGATGATATCCCTCTATCTGCAGTTATGGGTATCCCCACTATCTGCATACTAAATTCTTCACATCTGTGAAGTGTGTGTGGGCAGATATTATTTGCCAGTATTGGCCATGGGCACAGACCAAAATGCTGTCTGAACCAGCCCTTGCGTCAACTCCATGTCTCCCTGTCATGCATGCGAAGGCTCACTCGTGGCACTGTCAGGTACTATGGGGTGGACGTTGGCAAGATGGAGCAGCTGGTGGTTCTGGTGAGGACATGGAGCAAATTTTTAGCTACTTGTCACGATGGAATTTTACTACAAAGACGATGACAGCTGCAGGTAGGGTTAGTATTTGTCTTTACTGATTGTATTAAAATGCTAGTGTATCAATTCCAATGGCAGGGAGAGATGAACATATAACTGAGGCAGCCATATTTTGGAATATGAGGGAAGTTGAGCATCTTCCCAAGTCTCTCCATAATCGATTAAAGAGGGTTAGTACACTTTGTATCACTGAAGCATTTTTGTGATCATGTGGCTTGTACCATCCATGTCGCATGTGTACAGACCAAGGCACGGCTTGCTAAGGCGAGAGAAAGTTTGACCACCATTGCTGCAAAGTACCATTTCAACCTCAGTATAGTTAAGCAATACAAGAGGGAAATTCAGTCTATTGCTTCCAGTGTGTTTACAAGCACTGTTACAATTTTGACGAACCATACATGTAGTGTTATTGTTCCTGTACATTAGGAAAACTAGCTGGCATTCATTTGGAGGGTGCAAGTCAGCAGGTCTTGGCAAATTTATTTGTTGCTCGGCAACAGGTAGTTGCTGCAATTGGCCTTCGAGAATACCTGTCGCATTCCAGTGAAAGTCGTAGCATCATTATGGGTTGGTATAAACCACGTAGACCCAGGCACATTCTTATATAGAAAATATCTCAATTGTTGTGTTTCACTGTGATAGGTTCAGAACAACTATACTCGGAAGCCAGTTCTCTGCTTTCCAACCTCCCCAAGCACCAACTGATGGTAGACTTAGAGGGTCAACTCCCCTCTGATATTTCTAATATTGAAGAGGTTTCAGAGCAAGCTGCCTGCAAGCTTGCTATGGAGCAGCTACAGGAGCAAATAGAGTTGGGATTTTTTCACATGCAGAAGAAGCACCAGTGCATTCAAGATGTAGCAGGTGTGTGCCCATGTGTATGTTACATAAAGTATGTCATGGTGACACCATTAATTATTGTATATGCCATGTATTATTGGTACCGTTTCAGTATTTCTATGTAATTGTATATAGTGTCCAGTAAGCAGAGGTCTGCATTGCGATCTTCTGTCACTAAAGAGAGAAAAAAGATCTCCAAATTGGTAGCACGCTATCAGGTTCTTGTCCATCAGATTGGAGATCAGCCACTGGTGGAGGAGGAGATTTTGCAAGGAAACTTTCCATGGTCTGCATTGACAGGTAAGTGGAGCCGTGTGGATTGACAAAGTATATTATTATCATAACTTGACATAATCCCTCTTTATATTGAAGTTCGAAGCAGCATTGGCCTACAACAGAAGTTGGAAATTGTAGATGCTTTCACCACTGTTGAACGTCTTGAGGAGGAGGAGGTACTGCTCATAAAAGAAATGACTCAGTGCATTTCTTTTATCAGAGAGCACATTGAATATCCACTTGTGGCAGACATATACAGTGAGTTATTGTTATGCACATTTTGACCAGAAATTGTGTTATTGCATGTATGCATGTTGATCCATCAGAGCTCGAGGACATTGTCAATGGACGTATTGTTCCAAGATCTGACATTCAACCTCAGACTGGGACACATGTTAGTTGATATCATCCGTTGAGGCATACTTACCAATAGTATATGATGATGCATGTATATATCATCTATTGCAGAGGTATTATTATGATGGTAACCAACGCATGTGGAACATGTCCGAATCTTCCCTGCGTGCTAATTGGTTGGAATCCGAGCAAAAATTTTATTCAATGGCTTCAAGTCATGTGACATGTTGTGAAGATTCCTCATTCTCCTTGCATTGTATGCTTGAACTAACTATGGCATAGTACTAGTATGTGTGTTTGAGCATGAGTACATGTAATTGTGAGGCTTCGGTATTTGTGTTAGTTTGTTGGCTTTTTCTTTAGGATGTATTCACTTAGTCTAGGAAGTTAAGGTTATCTTTTCTGTAGTTCACCTTTTGCTTTAGTAGACCGTACAGGTCAGTGTCTAACCATTTCCAATCCATTAGCATTTTGTCTGTCTAGCAGTTTTGTACCCACTATTAAGTATTTTCACTCATCTGGTCTTTTGAGTCAAAGGTTCTTTTCACTTATGGTTTAGTCCTCAAAGAGTTTTGTATCATCCTTTAATCTTTTAAAGGTCATCCTGTTTAGTTTTCTATAAATATCGCCTCACTTTTTGGTTGTATTAAGTTGGCTTAAGTTGGCTTATGTTGGCATGTGTTGAATTGAGTTGAATTCAGTGAACTAGTTGAACAAGTGTTCGAGCCAAGAAGCTTCAACCTCACATTTGGTGTCAGAAGTGGGATCCTTTTGCTTCAGTCGTTAGCGAGGACCCCTATATCTGTAGAGTGTTTATGACCACAAGGTCAGGGAGACAATACCGAGAGAGAGAGGCAATGGAAGACACAGTGGCAGAGGCCCCAGGTGTTGCCGAATTACTCAAGATCATGATTGGTGATCGAAGGAAACGCGAGGAGGAGATCGCACAAGAACGAGAGAGACGGGACCGAGAGATGGATGCCCGAGTACGTGAGATGAGCCAACAGATGTAGCTCATGAGAGAGTTGGTTGAGAATAACCAGAATGGACGTGAGGGCCGGGAGAATGTCCTTACGAGTGGAGAGCACCTGCGCCTAACCAAGCTGAGTGATCAAGATGACATTGAGGCCTACCTTACAACCTTCGAGCGGATGATGAAGGCCTACAAGGTGGAAAAGGCTAAATGGGTCTACCTGCTTGCACCCCAGCTGACGGGTAAAGAACAGCAGGCCTATGCAGCAATGGCAGGCGAGGACACTGGAGATTATGATAGCCTGAAAGGTGCTATTTTGAAACGGTATAATGTCAATGACGAGAGTTACCGGATGAGATTCAGATCAGTGGCGAAGCGGCAGGAGGAGTCCTACCAGGAGATGGCCACCAGAACAATGGATCTGTTGCGAAAGTGGACCCGCCATTGTGATGATATGGGGGAGGTCCTGGAGTTGTTTGCAGTGGAACAACTTCTCAATTCACTATCCAGTGGAGTGCGGATCTGGGTCAGTGAGAGGAAGCCTAAAAGTGTAGCAGAGGCAGGATAGTTAGCAGATGACTATGTTCAAGCTAGGAGGTCCAAGGAGGGGTCACGGACAGAGGAGCCGAACAGCCCTAGGACCACAGGGCATTCAGAGAGGCAGTGTTTCAAGTGTGGCAAGTCAGGTCACATGTCACGTGATTGCCGGGGAAGCAATGACAAGAATGGAACGAAGAAACCAGAAGAGAAAGGGACCAGTGTGCCTAGTCAGCAGAGCCCTAGGAAAGGCGAGAGAGATGGGCCTCGGTGCTTTGCTTGTCAGAAGAAGGGGCACTATGCAAGTCAATGTCCCTCCAAGCCAGCCATGTTTTGTGGCAATCGTACAACCCACCTGGAGGAACCACTGAGGGTAGGATTTGTAGACAATCTTCCAGTGGATCGAATCCTCCTGGATACAGGAGCAGCAACGACCATGGTGCACAGGGATTTGGTAGCTCCCAGGAAGATCTCTGACAAGACGGTGGAGATTCGGTGTGCCCATGGGGATGTTACTATCTATCCCACAGCGGAGGTGAGTATATGTGTGGGAGGATATTCTTTTTCAGTGCAGGCTGGTGTATCAGACAAGCTCCCAGTCCCAGTATTGCTAGGCAGAGATGTCCCAGATCTGGGGAAACTACTAGAGGGAACACCTGGGAGACAGGTGTCAGAGCCAGCCGAGCAGGTGGTAGCAGTTGCTACACGGGAGCAGAGACGACGAGAGAAGCAGCAAGAGGAGGCTAGAGTGGACAAGGAACAGGAATCCGGAGTGTCAGCGAAACCCCTGGAACCAGAGAAAATGCCCTGGGATGCATTTGATGACGACCTGTTTGGGACCAGCCACTCTAGGCCGCATTTGTCGAGGAGCCAGAAGCGGAAGAATGGACAAGAAAGAGCAGCGCACAACTCCAGGGAAGAGTGTGCCCTGGATGTCAACCAACAGGATCTTCGAGGAATGCAGCAAGAGGACGAGACACTGAAGCCCATACGTGAGTCCATCGTGGAGAAGCCCAATGGACAGTTCTTCTCCCGCCAAGGGATACTGTATCGCAAGGCCAGACCTAGCAAGGATGCACCAGACGATGATGTGGAGCAACTGGTCCTACCCCGGTCAGTTCGTAGGACAGTGCTAGAACTGGCCCATTCTATCCCTATGGCCGGACATTTGGGAAGGAAGAAGACCCTGTAGAGAATTCTTCAGAGGTTTTACTGGCCCACAATCTTTAGGGATGTGGAGGAGTTCTGCCGCAGCTGTGTAGAGTGCCAGAAGACTGCACCAGGAAGAAAGCAGGTGGCTCCCCTGGTGCCACTCCCCATCATCGATGTTCCATTTGAGCGAATCGCCATGGATATCGTTGGGCCCCTACCCAAGAGTCGCAGTGGGAACCGCTACATCCTGGTCATATGCGACTACGCAACCAGATGGCCAGAAGCTGTGCCCTTGAAGTCCATTGATGCAGAGCATATTGCAGAAGAGCTGATATCTCTTTTTTCACGGGTAGGAATCCCTAAGGAGATCCTTACGGATCAAGGATCCAATTTCACATCGAGATTGTTGAAGGAAGTATACCGTCTACTACGGATCCAACCCATCCAGACCAGCCCCTACCACCCTCAGACAGATGGTCTTGTCGAGCGGTTCAACCAGACCCTCAAGTCAATGTTGAGGAAGGCTGCCTCTGAGGAAGGTAAGGACTGGGACAAGTTGATTAACTATGTTCTGTTTGCATATAGGGAAGTGCCTCAGGCGTCAACAGGATTTTCTCCATTTGAATTGGTACATGGACGTGCTGTACGAGGACCTTTGGATGTCCTTTGCGAGTCCTGGGAGGCACACCCACGGAGCAGTGAGAGTGTGGTGTCTTATGTGTTGTCGGTGCAGGAGCGTTTGGAAAAGATGTCCAATCTAGCCCAGGAGAATCTACAAAGGTCGCAGCAAACCCAGAAGAGATGGTATGACCGAAATGCCCGAGAGCGAGAATTCAAGGTTGGAGATCATGTCCTAGTTTTGCTACCCACTTCATCCAACAAGTTATTGGCCAAGTGGCAGGGACCATATCCCATACTAGAGAAGTTGGGCAAGGTCACCTATCGAGTAGACATGTTCGACCATGTGAAACGGAAGCGAGTGTTCCATGTCAACATGCTTCGCAAGTGGCAGATGCCAGAATCCACAGCTCTCTTTGTGGATGTCATGGACCCAGATGTGGTCCAAGGTGAACTGGAGCTCTGGGATGACGAGGACCCAGATGATGGTATTACAATTTCTCAGCAGTTATCTGCTAAGCAGCGGGGTCAACTCCAGCAGTTGTTGGACGGGTATCGGGATGTGCTACAGAGTACCCCAGGGAGAACAGACTATGCAGAACATAGCATCGACACTGGTGAGTCTTCTCCCATTCGTTTACCCCCCTACAGAGTACCCCATGCGTATCGGACCCAAGTCGAGGAGGAGTTACAGGCCATGTTGAAGGCGGGAATTGTGGAACCTTCATCCAGTAGCTGGGCAGCCCCTATTGTACTGGTCAAGAAGAAGGATGGTTCCCTGAGATTTTGTGTGGATTATCGTAAGCTGAATCGCCAGTCCAGGATTGATCCCTATCCCATGCCACGGATTGATGACCTCATAGATAGGATTGGGCAGGCGAAGTTCCTCACCATACTGGATCTTGCCAAAGGGTATTGGCAGGTGCCAATGAGTCCAGAGAGTAAGGAGAAGACAGCCTTCATTACTCCCCAGGGACTATTTCAATTTACCGTGATGCCTTTCGGATTACAAGGTGCACCTGCGACATTCCAAAGGATGATGGATCGGCTTCTGAGAGGTCTAGAAGCCTATGCCGCTGCCTACCTTGATGATCTTGTGATCTTCAGCCAATCATGGGAGGAGCATCTTGAGCAGGTACAAAGTATCTTGAGTCGATTACGGGAAGCTGGACTGACAGCCAAACCAAGCAAGTGCCAATTTGCCATGCGGGAATGCATCTATTTGGGCCACATTGTTGGTAATGGACTTGTCCAGCCGGAGACCAGCAAAATTGAGGCAATTCAGAAGTGGTCTACCCCTGAGACTAAGAAACAAGTCCGTGCCTTTCTTGGTCTTACTGGTTACTATCGCAAGTTCATTCCGAGCTACTCTGCAACAGCAGCTCCCTTGACAGACTTGACAAGAAAGTTTGGTCCAAACAAGGTCAATTGGACGCCCCAATGCGAGGAAGCTTTCCAGAGTCTCAAGAGCAGCTTGTGTAGTAACCCTGTGTTGTACAGCCCCAACTTCGGGAGAGATTTTACTCTTCAGGCAGATGCATCAGAACGTTCGGTGGGTGCCGTATTAAGTCAATGTCAGGATGATGGAACTGAGCATCCTGTGGCCTACTTTAGTCGCAAGCTACTACCACGAGAGGAGCACTATTCAACGGTGGAGAAAGAGTGCTTGGCTATCAAACTAGCCGTGTATGCATTTCGTGTGTATCTACTTGGCAGACCCTTTCAGATTCAGACAGACCACAGAAGTTTGGAATGGCTGGATCGACTGAAGGATACCAACTCAAGGTTGGCTCGTTGGAGTCTTGCCTTACAGCCGTATCAGTTTACTACATCTTATCGAGCAGGACGCCATCATAGCAATGCAGATGCATTATCACGAATGGAGACGCGACAGACTGGCATGTCGCAGGAGAAGGGGGGAGGAATGTGAAGATTCCTCATTCTCCTTGCATTGTATGCTTGAACTAACTATGGCATAGTACTAGTATGTGTGTTTGAGCATGAGTACATGTAATTGTGAGGCTTCGGTATTTGTGTTAGTTTGTTGGCTTTTTCTTTAGGATGTATTCACTTAGTCTAGGAAGTTAAGGTTATCTTTTCTGTAGTTCACCTTTTGCTTTAGTAGACCGTACAGGTCAGTGTCTAACCATTTCCAATCCATTAGCATTTTGTCTGTCTAGCACATTTGTACCCACTATTAAGTATTTTCACTCATCTGGTCTTTTGAGTCAAAGGTTCTTTTCACTTATGGTTTAGTCCTCAAAGAGTTTTGTATCATCCTTTAATCTTTTAAAGGTCATCCTGTTTAGTTTTCTATAAATATCGCCTCACTTTTTGGTTGTATTACGTTGGCTTAAGTTGGCTTATGTTGGCATGTGTTGAATTGAGTTGAATTCAGTGAACTAGTTGAACAAGTGTTCGAGCCAAGAAGCTTCAACTTCACACATGTGCATGATAAATCGTCAAGCTATAATGCGTACGTATTGAGTTTGTTTTTTCTGCAGCAATCATTTTGCATTTTTTGCGCACTTGAGAACGTTCATCTCGATATAATTCGTTCAATCGTATTCGTTCTGGGAAGAAGATTGGCTAAAGTGCATTAATAATCAGTATTTTAATATCCCTGAAAACAAGACGTACCGAGATGGCATGCTATTTTCTCTCAACGGGTTCAATTCCAACCCGTTGAGAAGAGAAATGAAGATAGGCCATTCTGTTCTAAAGTAAAACATTCGTTATTTAGATTCAAAAGTAACGGCTACCGCCGGATATCACGCACCTTACTTCGACTCTGATATCCGACGATAAAGTTCTGCACCCTTCGAATCGTCGTCGAAAGTATCCTCCTCCTGTTACAAACGTCCTGACTCCTTTAAAATGTATTTCGCTCGGCGTATCATTCACTGCCATGCTCGTCTTGTCTTCTGACCGAATTTATTCCTCACGTCCACTGTAGTACATCACGCGCATGTCATGTGACAAAATGGCCTCATCGAGTCTTTTGTTAAGGTGTATCTTTAATGGCCGGGAGCCAAAAAGTTAGGACCGATTAGCCTAGTCTTTTTAGATTTTTAGATTTATCATGGGTAACTTTAGACTTTCCATGTGGGGGATTTTGATTGTTGACTTCCTACAAAAGTTACAAGCCAAAATGTGAGTGTCTGTTGTGTGATTTTATGGTTTTCAGTGATTTTCTCAGTAACTGTTTGAAGTACAAAAATCCCCCACATGGAAGTTTTAGATATTGCTATAAGGAACTTACCGTAAAAGTTCTAATTAGAGCGCCTCCAAAAATAAATATCTACCTCAAGGGGTGCATCCAGAAGAGCTTGAGAAAATACCTTCTCTTCCAGAGGGCGCTGTTATTAGAAGGGCGCTTAGTAAATAGAAAGGTTTTGGAATCAAGATGGCGTCGCCTTTGCGTTTTACGAAGGAGATAGAATATGTCGTACGGGGGTACCACGTATATAAAGATAAATGGGAACCGCTCGTCGGAGAAACTTTGGATTGTGAGAAGGAGATCAGCAATCCTCATGATCTATACTCTGTAGCAGTCGTCCATCGTAAAAAGGGAGTAGTGGGACACTTACCTCGAACCATCTCCCGTGTGTCTTCTTCCTTTATCGATAAAGGGGGTGTTATTCAGGTATGTATTACTGCAAAAAGACAGCACTCAGAGCTTCCACAAGGCGGGCTGGATTTGCCATGCAAGATATCATTCTCAGGCCCACAGAACATTGTCAAGAAATGCATAAAGGTTATTCGCAGAGCAATAAATGATTCAGAACACTAGATAAGGATTAATATGTTGACTACAATTATACTTGTATACATTACAGTGGTTTTTATTTATCTATGTTATTGGTAACTGTTCAGTTGTGCACAGCTAGGGTTTCCATTTCACTCTCACTTGTGGTTCTGTGGTCATCATCAGTAGATTCAGTGGTGAAATCATCACTGCTGTCATCAGTACTAGTGTCCAATGGATCATAGTCACTGTCATTTTCATCTTCACCAAAAATGGCCATCATCACTTCATCTATCTCTTTTCTAAGCTCTTCGTTTCTGATCATGTTATCCTCATACCCTCCTAGTGCATTCGATATTCCTGTAACAATGAAGCTCTTCTGCGTCATGGCCCTGTTATCTTTCAAATACTGGCAGCCATCCTTGATCCAGTTGATGATATCCTGCTTGCCAGCTGTGGGTATTTTCAGTGGTTTGGGAGGGATGTCTTCACCGATCTGTTGTACTTGCTGCTGTATGTACTCAGACCAAGACTGCCGAATGCAGGCTTTAAAGGGTTTGTTCAGGGACACATCTAATGGCTGTAGAACAGAAGTACAGCCACCGGGTATAACGCAGATAGTTGTGTTGACTTTTGCGAATGCTACCTTTACTGAATTTGTTAGATGGGCCCGAAAGCTGTCAAGCACCAACAAGGCATGTCTTCCCTTGGTATATGTTTGCCACACTTCCTTGATCCAGAGTAGCATCAATCCTTCGTCCATCCATGCTTTCTCCTGCACTGCGACTCTTAGGCCACTAGGAACTTGTAGACCTTTCAGAGCTCTCTTTCCTTTAAAGATTATGAGAGTCGGGAGAATGTCACCTGCTGAGCTGCAGGCCAAGACAACTGTTAAATGTCTCTTTTCCCCGCCTGTAGTGCGGATTCTGATAGTTTTGCTTCCCTTTCTATCAATACTTTTGCCTGGAACCATATCAAAATAGACCGGTGTTTCATCCATGTTGCAAATGAGTTCATACCGGAAGTCATGCTGCTTGCGAATTTCTAGCAGCTCATGTCGGAAGACCTCTATTTTGTGCTCCAAGTCTTTTGGCAGTGTCTGAGCAAAATTGGTTCCAGCCCGATGAGCAAGGTTATTCCTCCTCAAAAATTTCCTGACCCATCCATCAGAAGCTGCAAATGTTGCACTATAGGGCTGAATGGTTGAAATGGCTTTCTTTTGCAAGACTTGTGTGGCAATGGGGATACCATAGTCACGCTGCTCTAGTAGCCATTGCACTAGCTCATGTTCCTTCTCCTGAGGATAGCTGAGCTTACGACCCTGACCCTTTTTATTCTTCCTCGTCCCCCTTGCCTTCAATATGGATATGTCCTCTTTCACCCATCTCTGAATATTTTTTCTTGGTACACGAAAATGTCTGGCTGCCTGACGTTTGCCATGGAATCTGGCATAGGTGGCAACAGCTCGCTCTTGCTTGTCAGTGTACATAGTCTTAATGGTCTTACTGGGTGGTCCTTTAGATTCCCCTGCTGGTTTAACAGAGGTGCTGTGTGCCTGTACACCACTAGGCCCAGGTTCCTCCCCAAAAGAAGAAGTTGTACATATTGGACCTGCTGTTGATGGCTGCTTCCTAGGTCGTCCTGGTCCCCGTTTCTTCTTAGAAGATTTTACTACTTTCACAATGGTAACTTCCTTTTCCTTCTCTCTACTTTCCTGTACTTCTTCTGGCGTCAGCTTTTTAAAGAAAGAAGACAGTAGACTTTGTGCCATTTACAGTGAAAAGAACAAAAACTGCTCGTGCTCTTGAGGCAAAGGTGATCCTGAAAGTAGCAGCTGTAATATGATACGCGTGCCGTTCTAATTGTTAAGCGCCCCTAGAGAATTAATAGTCTGACTGGGAGGCGCTTTCTTTTGAGCTATAAAACTGTGGTTTGGTCTAGGGGGTGCTATCATTAGAAAGGCGCTCTAATTAGAACTTTTACGGTACTTACCCTTTTTGGTGTCCATAGCTTTCAATCTCCAGTGGCTCCCGGCGTTTTTGGGCCTTTAGATATGGCGAAGAAAACTAGTTATAACTTCGTCTTCACATATGCTATTACTTCGATTTTGGGCTTAAAATGGAGACAATACAACATGCTACACGATGATACTTCTTTCAAAGAGATACAATAGACCTACTAAAAGTAATGGGACCAAAAGTGAACCTAAATTTTTTCGCAACCTGAAGACTTACAAGTGCAAATGGACATGTTCCACATGCGAAACTGCACCAATTGAAGGGAAAATATCCTTCCTTAAAAGGGGACTACATTTTGGAAGGCAACTGCTCCAAAAGTGCTTGCTGATGTTTTCACCTTTTTTGCACAACCTGGATCTGTATGAAAGTGAGATCCAAGACTCAGATACTGATAATGAGAGTACCGGCTGTCCTGCAGATGACTATGGAGAATCAGATATAGAGTGGGAAGAAACTGATGATGACAACTGATGTCATGTATATACCACTCAATCATTCCAGCTTAGTTGATTCTCTCTGTTACAGTAGCATGCACCATTATCATTAAATTTTAATATTATTTTGTCTGCACACTGTTAAAAATATGGTGTGAAGATCATATATTCTCACTCTTCAAAGAGTGTGATTTTCACTCTACTATTAGAGTGACTCTTATCTCATTAATTTATGCTACTATTATAAAGCAACATGCATAATGCAAATGTACTCATCATAGGCAAATAAAATGGAATAAAGAAAATATGTATGTATATATGTATGTTATAACAAGAATTTATGTACAGCTGCATGCATGCAGGTTGTTTGTAGTTTGTTATTAATGATATATTATTAGTGTTCTGGTAACTGTTTAGTGCATGGGATTCAAAAGGTCATGAATAATTAATGAGGAAGTCCAAGGAAATGGAATTGGGACTTGATACTTCACTAAAGGGAGTTTTTCAATATGCAAATGCATATAGCTACTGAACTATGGATATTGATCATTAATTGGAAGGGAGTAGCCCTTAACACTAGCTTGTTTAGCCAAGCTAGAATTTGGGTTAGGATTACAGCTCCTTCCAAAACTGTATAGAATGTATAGGAAATCACCCAGCCCTGACGTGGTTCATTCTGCAAAACCTTAAATTCCACAACACCCGAAGTGTGGTATCAAATTGAAGCTCTCAGTGCACTGAATGTAAATATGGCCACTGGAGTGCGATTGCCTCAACCATGGTGGAATAAAAGGTCATTCAATTTCTGAGTGGAATCTGCGGAGAGCCATAACGCAGGAACGATAGTGGCTGATGGCACGAAATTGCACATGCACATTGTGCTATGCATCACGATTATGTCATGTGTCTGACAGTCTGCTGTCACGCACTGCATTTGTGCAGTGCATAAAACTGTTTAATTAGACAGTCATTTTGAGGGCGGAGTCCAAGGTTTATCCATGAATGCACCTTGTTTGGGTGCTTCAGGCATGTGAATTGGAAGGAAATAGCACTTAGCACTGGCCTGTTTAGCCAAGAAATTGCCGATTATATAGGGTTAGGGTTACAGGTCTTCCCAAAACTGTATGGAATGTATAGGAAATCACCAAGTCCTGACGCTGTCAATTCTGGAAACGTAAAAATTGCACAACACTCCCAAGTGTGGTATCAAATTGAAGCTCTCAGTGCACTGAATGCAAATATGGCCACTGGAGTGCGATTGCCTCAACCATGGTGGAATAAAAGGTCATTCAATTTCTGAGTGGAATCTGCGGAGAGCCATAACGCAGGAAAGATAGTGGCTGATGGCACGAAATTGCACATGCACATTGTGCTATGCATCACGATTATGTCATGTGTCTGACAGTCTGCTGTCACGCACTGCATTTGTGCAGTGCATAAAAAACTGTTTAATTGGACGGCCATTCTGCAGGCGGAGTCCAAGGTTTATCCATGAATGCACCTTGTTTGGGTGCTTCAGGCATGTGAATTGGAAGGAAATAGCACTTAGCACTGGCCTGTTTAGCCAAGAAATTGCCGATTATATAGGGTTAGGGTTACAGGTCTTCCCAAAACTGTATGGAATGTATAGGAAATCACCAAGTCCTGACGCTGTCAATTCTGGAAACGTAAAAATTGCACAACACTCCCAAGTGTGGTATCAAATTGAAGCTCTCAGTGCACTGAATGCAAATATGGCCACTGGAGTGCGATTGCCTCAACCATGGTGGAATAAAAGGTCATTCAATTTCTGAGTGGAATCTGCGGAGAGCCATAACGCAGGAAAGATAGTGGCTGATGGCACGAAATTGCACATGCACATTGTGCTATGCATCACGATTATGTCATGTGTCTGACAGTCTGCTGTCATGCACTGCATTTGTGCAGTGCATAAAAAACTGTTTAATTACACGGCCATTTTGAGGGCGGAGTCCAAGGTTTATCCATGAATGCACCTTGTTTGGGTGCTTCAGGCATGTGCATTGGAATGCCTAACAGCATACAACAATTTATTATTATTATCATTAGACAAGTGTCATGGTAACTGAAAGTGCTTCACAATTAAGCATGCTTGCAATGTATTTTACACCAGTAGGAAATTACAATATTTTTAGGGGCTGCCTGCGGCAGCCCCTATATTGTTTTCATTTGGACTTCCGGTGTGTAACGCTCGTCCGATATATATATATATATATTATATGGATTTGAAGAAAAGTCTTATAATAGAGAATTTATATAATAGTAATAGAGAAGTATGAATTTATACAGAAATGAGTTATAGGAATTGTTTTGAAAACAATTGCCAAATATGGCAATTGTTTTCAAAACAATCGTCCAGTTACAATAAGCAGTATGTTTAATGAATGTTCAGCTGTGCACTTACCCTCCAATGCTTTGCAAGTGATTCGAGTGCGTGGGGCGGCAGCCCCCACGAGTTTTTAACTTGAATTACTTGTTTCATAATAATACATTATAAGTTGTACATAATTGTAATTTTTATACATTATACAGTAGTTGTCAGGTACAAAAACCAAGCATTGTTGTTCTCAGCTGGTACCAGTTATTGTTGTGTACTCACACCCCACGGGTGTCCCAAGTGCGTCGAAACGTGAAACTTAGTTATAAATGGGAATGAGAACCTGGACGCGCTGTCAGAAATAGGGAGATGAAGGGTCAAAAAAAAACGCTCACTACGTCGTGAAATTAAGCTTGTTATGCTTGTGAGTTATACTAATTGCGTAGTTGGTAGTTATGCTCTTTTATCCAAGTCTATTTGGTTTAAAAAAGTGAGCAACTTTCACATAGGTATTTGCTTTTCATTGTAAAATCTATAGACCAATATTGGATATCCTCCAGTTTTGGCGAGGAATCGAAACCTACTATAGTTTGCAGTTAAGGTATATAGTCGCTTCCTCTGATGCCAAGCAGAAGCTTGAGCGCAGTTTTGGCGAGGAATCGAAACCTACTATAGTTTGCAGTTAAGGTTATGGCATCTTGCAAAGCAAAGAAAGACTTCTTTAAATTTTTCAGCCACTTCACAAGCCTGAGCACTGATTGCTGTTCCTCTGGTGACCACCTTAATACTTTGGGTGAGCCTAACAATGTTTGTGTCCTGTTGATATATTGTTATAATAATGGCATTATAAAGGCTTTTTGGAATCATTAACATGTGCCTCACAAACATACATACCTTGCAGCACATGTGAACATGATTTCCTATGAAGGCTCCGCCGTGGTAGGCTTGTCTATCTGCACCAATTTGATGGAGAGTTTGCTGTATTGCTTGAATGCATGGTCCATCCCATTTCTTCAGACTTTCTTGCCCTAGCTTCACGTTATCTTTCTCCTATTATGTTAATTATCATCATGCAGGGAAGCTTAAATTTCAAATTCATCATCATGCATGGTCAATTCATTCAATTTTGACATATCAATGAAATTGTTCATGGTCTTACCAATTCATTGACTTTCATCTTCAGATCTTCAATGTCCTTGTGCATCATCTGTTCCACAAGTTGACATCTTGTTGTTGAGCTGTCATCCTCCTCCTCTTCCTCAATGTCACTCGCCTCAGATGGCTGTACCGCTAACCACATTGCCACTTCCTCATATGTTGTCATCTCTTCTCGAAGGCTGGCAAGGGTTTCTTCATTCTCCTTCAACTGCCTTATCTGTTTGCAGAAGTCATCAAATCCCTGTGATGTGTCATGTATGGGATCATTCAAGTGAGCTAATTCCAGATCGACCTTGTGACTCTTCTCTTCAAAAATCTTGAATATGTGCTGGAAGATCCCCAAGCTGATGTGCAGTGGTGGTGGTGCTATCTGACAATTATAGTGCCGTGCAGATAATCAATATGCATAAGACTTAGTGCATAGACGTATAAAGTCTTACTTGAGTAATAGGAACTGGAAGCAAACAAGTGTCAATCACATTGTTGAACTTCTTGGCGTTTTGTAACTTTCTTCCATCTGCCTTGTAGTGTTCCAAGTCATTTTGTAACATTGTAAGGGTTCTGATAATTGTCGTTCCTCGTACTGATTGTGGGATTTGGAGTTCCTTATTTGTGATTGTGCACCATAAACAGCAATGCCGTCCTGAATGATATAGTACATAATACAATGTATTTATAATATAGGTCTGAAACTCAAAGTGTTTCAGTGTGTATTGTGTTTAAAACTCACCACTGGCACCAGAAATGCCCACAATAGCACTCAAAAATTTGTAGTCTCCAAACAGAAATATCCTCAATTTCTTGTCACTATTTTTTGTTATGAATTGTATATTATATTGATTTGAGAGACATTGAAAGGTTATGCATGATGTCATGCAAGATGGTTTTAAGTTACTTACCACCAGGTGGTCTCTTGGAGATCTTGTACCTGTTGTTGATAGGGCTCGATTGCAATGTGTAGGTTCACTCTACTGTCATTGGCTTTGAAACAACAAAAAACGAATGTGTTGTTCACTGAATTGGGCTTTTCGACATTTGCGATCTATATATAGACACATGTATAATGTCAATTTTGTATATATAGAGTCATGAGACTTACCTGGTAAACTAGTTTCATTGATCCGTCACCTTTGTCACCGCCTACTTTGACCCAGATTTCATCAATGGGGATGGCACCATTGTGCCAGGTTAGCATTTTATTTCTACACATGTAACAGTATATGTGTAGTAGAGTCATACAAATCACTGTCTTAAAATAATATGAATAATATACAGTGTATAGTTTTTTAAGTTGACAAAATTGGTTGTGTTATCACTGTGCACTGTGCAATATAATGTATATATACAATGTATACCTGTTTAACTCATACAGGTGTGCTGTGATTTGCTGACTCAGGTTCGGCACATAAACAATAGGCTTTGGTTCGAGGTCTCCTTTGTTTGAGCTGGTGAATGGCATTATTTCTTTTGTTGTTCCACTCCCTAGCCACTCAGCAGCACATTTCCGCATCTTGCGTTCACTTGCAATTTTCAACCCTCTAGATCTTAGCCATCTGCATGCAAATAATCCCAGAGAGGTTTTTTTGAACAATATTAAATCGTATTTAACATGCATTGTACCTTCTCAGCTGTCGAAATTTGTTCCATGGTATGGACAAGGTAGACTTCATAGCCATTGCTTCCTCTACAGGCAACATCCTGTCAGTTTCATGCCCCATGTGTCGCTGTTCATCAGTAAACTGCCTCTGCTGTGAATCATTGCTTTTACCAGCTACAACCTCTCTCATGTCCATGAGCTGCTTTGTCCTTTTATGTACTGTTCGTGAACTACTCTGGTTACTTGAAACACGTGCCTGGTGCAACCTTTCATACCTGATAGGCTATGTGCGTGTGGTGGACAATGTCAAAAATAAGTTATTACAGGCTTTTTCGATTGGTTTAACACGTTTTTCGTTTCATTTAACGGATGTTGCAATTCATTTAACGGACGTTTCATTCCAATTAATGGATATTTCATTGTAATTAACGGAAGCGCTATTGTACAAGTTTGGAGTAAATTTGAAGCAAAATCTGAATTTAAGGCTAAAACCAAACTTTTCTCAGCGCGCTTCATTTTCGAATGCTTTCCTTCTTCGTCCTTGGACAAAGGACGCCTAGCTCTTAAGACGGTAGCCCGTGGTTAAAATGCTCCCACAAGGCGCCAAAAAAGACAGGTAAATGTTTCATCCACCATTCACAATTTTCTTGCACCACACTGCTGAATCTTCGGCATATGCTTTCATATAACCTGTATATATATATGCTTCTAAACAAAGGACTTGAAAGTTTGTAAACTTTTCTTTATTTCTGATTTCTCCCTTCGAAGAGGTACCTCTCGAATAGTTTCTTCGTGAACGCTCAAGCCTTCATAACCCTCCTAAGAAAAAGTGTTAGAATCCGAAAACTAAAGTTTAAGAACTTCAAAAATGAAGCGTCCTGCATGAGAAAAGTTGGGTATTTGGGTGAAAATTGCTCCAAACTTGAGCTACAGCGCTTCCATTAATTGCAATGAAACTTCCGTTAAATAAATTGAAACGTCCGTCAAATGAAATGAAACATCCGTTAAACCAATTGAAAAAGACTGTAATTAATTTTGTCATTTGTATGTGGTAGCTGCATGTATGTAAATTCTGCATAGTTTGCCTGTCGTGAGCAATAAGTTTAGTGAAAACTAAATCAATTACTCAAATCTTTAATTGCATGGTCAATCGCAATGACAGTAATCTCTTTTAGGGTTCTCTTATATCACAGTTAATTTCACTCATCCATCCATGCATATGCATGCATATATACAAAACAATAAAGTGATTTTTCTTTTTACCTGGCCTCCTGTAGGTAGGATTAAAGAGTGTTGATTTGCCTGTTCACACCTTGATTTGACCATCCTTCTGATGAGATGAGTTGCTGCTTGGATCTCCATATGTGTTGGCGTTTTATCCACCGGGGCGTCCATGATGCTCCGCAGTGATACCCGAGAAGGTGTTGTGTTGGTAGTGTATGGGCTATAACAGTGCTGTTCAGGTGGTAGACACAAATGCTTGTTATACTGGGAAAGTGGAACTTTAGCATTGCAATTAGGCTGCATGCATCGTAGCAGCAGACCTTGCATGGTACAAGGTGATGTACTGGCTAGAAGGCAAGTTGATGTCATTGCAATGCTCAAGGATGAATAGGCAAGCAGGACAGTTGCATGACGTTGTGGGGCTGTATTGAAATGCCTTCAGGAGACATTGAGTGCAAAACATGTGTGAGCACTTCAGAGTGAGAGGCTGGTTTAGAATCCCCATGCAAATTGAGCAGATAAATTCATCTGATCCCAGCAGAAGAGCATCAGTAACGATGAGGCTAGGGTCTAGCAGAAGTGCTGTTTCAGCTGGAATGGAAATTGATGCTCTTGGCATCAGTGACATCACTCTGTCTAGTGCACCACTTTTGGACAGACCAGTACTAGTTGCATCCTCAGGTTGTATGTCCATGGCTGTAGCAGTAACTGCAAGATTGTATTTCTTTGCTGGTCTACCTCCCTTTGACAGTGTGTTCCCTAGACTATTGAATGTATAGTGCATGTGCAGTATTAATTCATGTATTATCTGCAGATTGCATTTGCTTATACATACCTACAAGTTGTACAGTTTCCATCACTATGTGGCTGCCAATAGTGTGGCTTTATCAAAAGGGCAATGTCTCTTCCTGTTTTGTAACCCTCTATGTGTCTATAGAATAATTATACACCAATTAACTGTATAATTATGCAGCTATCTTCTTTACTTACCTTGTAATGGCTCGCAGACAAGATTTACATATCTGTTTGGGGTGAACATTGGCTTCATCTTTCCTCACATCTATACAAAAAACTCTTTCTACTTCCACTGCTAAGGAACCAATTTGTTTCCACCCCTGTTCCTTTCTTTTGCTCTTCAAACAACCACAAATTCTGCAAAGTTTTTGCAGATTTTCGATATGCTTATCCATAATATTATTGTTGCTTGATTCTGCTTAGACTACAGTCTGGTATAGATGTATTGACTATTTATGTGTCCATGCAAGCCTGCATCCACCCAATAATATAAGTCAATGATTCTTTATCAATTGTAATTTATAATAATTATTCTAATTTCCAATTTCCTTGCTAATTTCCAATTTCCTTGTAGGTTTCAAATATGGGATACAGCTAGTGTCATTGTATGGGTGCATAGGCCTAATTTAATGCATGCATGATGGTTACAACCTATTATCAATTATTAAGTCACTGATCATGAGTCTGTGGTTCCTGCTTCTTTCTTTTGTATCTTCTTGGAGATATATATGGTAACTCTGTGAGCTGTGACCCCAGGCAAGAGTCCCACTTATGCATGTACTCGTATTCATCATCCTCATCACCAACTGGGTCATAGCACAGTTCCCACCTGGAGTCATCTTCTTTTGTACCTTCATTAATAGGAGAAAAGAATGAAATGACTCTAAATGAAGTCATGGTATACAATTGTATAAGTTCATTTTGCATTAGTCATACCAGATATATCAAATGTAGTGTCGACATCACTTTCTCCTTCAGAATTTGTATCTGGTTTCACTGTTGAAGCATGCAGTTATACCATATAATATTATAGAGTAAGGGTATATACCGGCATATTAGTTAATGTATGTATGCTCGTGCTTTAATGCATGTGTATATGCTGGAACGGCTACAACATTTTCCTACCATGTTCTGGTGTTTCAGGGATAACTGTAATTTCCTTGTTGTCCTCACTAGTATATATAGGGTCATCCAGGAGGCTAGTTACATGTCCTACAAATTAGATAATAATAATTATTCAAATAATGGTTATTCTGTCACAGTGATATAAATATATAGTTATATACTTTCAAGCCCAACATGGTCAGTCCCATGCAAAAGGCAATAACAGCCATGCCAAATAATATATATAGGTAAATGTTGATTATATATAAGATATAATATGTTAAACGTACTCTTTTGAGGTGTTCCTGGTATAGAATCACATTTGGTCATCAGTCTGCATTCATCAAAAGTAATGATGTATGTGAGAGTTTTGTATTATTCATTA
This sequence comes from Halisarca cf. caerulea, assembly GCA_963170055.1. NCBI lineage: Eukaryota > Metazoa > Porifera > Demospongiae > Chondrillida > Halisarcidae > Halisarca > Halisarca cf. caerulea. The sequence goes on from CAUJGJ010000397.1 coordinate 5,503,543, forward strand.
TTATACATACAGTACAGTATATTAGGTACCCTGTTGTTGCTTAACTTCAAAGTTCCCTTACCTTCTTTTGAGACTGGTGCACTTCTCTCTCTTTTCTGTCCTGGCCCATCTGATAAATCTTAGGACAGAATTGTAAGGATTCAAAGGGCAGCTATGATATACTATACATTTACTGCAGCTGCTAGCTCTTTAGTTTATATATTTATACTGTAAATAACAACACTAGTTCAGTGTGACACTTTGGGGTAGCAGAAGAAAACCATGGGGCCCTAGAGGAATGTAACTATAATGGCTGTATATAACTGTTCACAGGCAGGGTAGTTTAATTACAATCTTCTGGCCTACATTTTTGCAAAGGCTTACCGGAAGACATCTTGATTTCAGTCTGAGTCATAATAACTGTTGCACACTGATTTCCTGTCTCAGGGTGTTATTAATTAACTATTCTTCTGTGCAGATTCAAATTGCATGCTGGCTGCAATTGCAACTAGAGTCAAAACTGTCATGGCAATTTTAGTGCATCATCAATTTTGCTTTCACAATCTGTTGGTTTGAGCATGCAGTTCCGAACGTTGTCAAGCACATAATATACGTATACACACAATATACATTGCACATTTTTTATAATTTGTTAAAAAATTCAATTTATTGCAGTAATATAATGTGTATGCAGTGTAAATACAATAACTATTACTCTATAAAATTTAATATCTTATATGCATAAATTATCATGATCATATTTGATATGCAATTTGATACAATTTGACAACTATATCATGCATGCATGATATCTTATTATGCTCTAGTTGTTATTACATGCTTATATGTCATTATATATGTCATATATAAAATTGTGTTCATTATATATAATAATTTATAAATTGCAAAACCCTTTATAGTGCATATGCATGTCAGAAAAAGAAAGTTAGAACACGTGTGTGTGTGTGTGTGTGTGTGTGCATGTGTGTGTGTGTGTGTGTGTGTGTGTGTGTGTGTGTGTGTGTGTCTGTGTGTGTGTGTGCATGTGTGTGTGTGTGTGTGTGTGTGTGTGTGTGTGTGTCTGTGTGTGTGTGTGCATGTGTGTGTGTGTGTGTGTGTGTGTGTGTGTGTGTGTGTGTAATGGGACTACAGTGTAACTTCTCTAATTTAAAACAGAGCACCCTCGGGACCAAAGAAATGGTTCAGTTTAGAGAGGTTTCCAGATTAGAGAGGTTCTACATGTACAGCAAATATAGAGAGCAGGACTTGAAAACATGTCCACTTTAGAGAGGTTTTCAGAATACAGAGGGTTCGGTTTAGAGAGGTTTCACTGTATTACATGCAGTTTCAACCTGAAATAGTATAAGCTGTACAGCTGCAAGCTATGGGCAATAACAATCATGCGAACAACATTATCATGCAACAATTATTGCTTTATATTATAAGGATACTATTCATATCACAAAGCATAAGTATTATACATCGTATGGCCAGATAATATTAATTATATAGTACAGCGCACTGCAGCACATGTACAGTGCGCGCAAGAAATACTGAGGTAATTGAAATAAAAGTTACATGTCAAAAACACGCTCACACTTTCCAGTTCTTTCATCAGAATGCCCAGGTTCCGCTCTTTCCCTTGAAACCATTCGTCTTGACAGGAAAACTGGAGGAACTGTGTAATTGCTGGATTCCTACCGTTGACTAGACTCGGCATTATTTCCTGACAAGCACCTTTTTTGCGAACCATTTCCAACATCACACAATCTTTGATATTCTGCAGCATCGATGAAGCGAATTTGGTCATCATCAGGTATTTGACCTTACCAAACGAACGGATTTCTCCACGTCTTTACCACAGCTCCTCGGCGTCCTTAGGTCACGTTCCCGATTCCCATTCCAAACTTAGTTTCACATGCGTGACACCCGTGACCCATACACACACATGCAGAACTGCAGACAGTGCAAAAGGATACATGACTGACATATGAAGTACTATAGTTCTGATTTAGAGCAGTCATGCATACATCTGCACTGTTTCGCCTTATTGGGCCATCATCAGTGCAGTGTACTCAATAGACAACACTTACACACATAACATATACAGAATATAATGTACGTACACACAACACAGAAGGTATACACACATACACCCACATACACACACACACCCACACCCACACCCAAACATAATATGTATACACACACACACACACACACACACACACACACACTTACACACACGTACACACACGTACACACATACATACACATTTCCAGGAAAATGAAGAGAGGAACAAAAATTTAATACTACTTCACCTAGAACACTGCTAAAACAGCAGCTTGAACAAATGTGTATATATGTATACACATATACATATACATATACATGTGTATATACATTATGTATATTATGATAACATAATATAATTATAATTTATCATAATATAAATATATTATACACTGCTGAATTCGTAGAATTTTACACTACAATTATAAAACCATTGCTAATATGCATACATGCATATATTAATGATAAGTAATGTACCAAAAAATGTTATGCAGCATATTGACAAGTCCTATGTACACAAGCCTTCTTAAGCTGTGGTTGAGTACCAAAACGGCATGATCCACATTGAGGCTGTACACATGCAGCACACTTGCCACATCGTTTCTTCCTCTTCTTTTTTTCTGAGGACACAGGCAAATATCCACAGGTAACACAAGTGTCGGACATACATGTTCTTACTGCACTGGAACTAAGCCACACACTAACACACAAACCACAGAGTCATAAATACATATGAAATACATATGATTGATGAAATTAGAGGGTCTACCCCAAATATTGGAGTTGAGGCAAATTCGAATATTTGGAAGCACTATAATATATAGGCAGCAAAATCAGCCACCCTGTCGAAAAATTATTGATTCACAAATATTATTAAGAGGAAGTACAGTACATTACTCAATTCTGCATAATTTCGACTATGACTCAGGGTGGTTATAAGGACTGGCATGCACAGCTGTTTGCTAATTATATTATAAAATAGATGGCCACCACAAAATACACATTGTCAAAGTACAATGAACCGGAAACGTTCCTGACCTGCCTATGAAGGAGCTGCTTTGGGCTCTAGTTGGAGCCATTGCTCACTAATACAACTTTACTTTAGGTAAGTGTTTTGAGGAAGGTGCTTGTTTGCAGAATTGCCAGCATTCCTTTTAGAAGCTTAAAAGCCTGTCAAACAACCAAACATGTCACAATTCTGTCCTAATGGACTTAGCCATTGTCCAATTAAATAACAAATACCATGGAAGCCGCTGGAGCTAAGACACTACTGATCTAGACAAGATTCTTTTATAACTCCTATGTGGAGAATTTTGATAGTTCAAATGGACTTAGAGGAATTCAACAAAAACGTTATAATTTCACTTTTAACCCAACCGAGTATTAAATCCTCTACATGAAAAAGTTGCTAAGGGCAAACAGCCTTCAAACAAAATTGATAAATCAAACGTACAAGGTCTTAGTCATTGGCTTGTGAATTTGTGACTGGAAAAGACAGTCTAATGTGAGAGGTTGCATAGGCGGATCCAGACCAAAAAATAGGGTGGTGCCTGACAGTGCTATTATATTATATTCCATTCAGTAATTGACATTAAGTCTGAATCTGGTTATTTCATAGTATATAGGTTTTAGCAATTGATTTGCATGGTAAAGTACATGATAACCACATGTATAATATTAAGCTAATAGATACAAAAATTAATCAAAGTCTAGTATATTAGTGAGTGCCATTCTGCGGGGATGCATACGTGCAAATGTGTTCAATACATCTTCCAAGTCAATGTCCATACTGTAATGAAAGTTCATCAATGCTAGACCATTCAATCGTTCCTGAGTCATAGTTGACCTCAAGTACGTCTTCAACCGTCTTAGTCCAGAAAAGCTGCGCTCACATGAGCAGCTGGTGACAGGCAGAGTACACACTATCCTTAGGAGCATATTTATATTAGGAAAGTATGTAACATCAGCATGAGCTAGTGCATCTTGAGGTGAATTTGGCAAAACGATTCCTTGGGAATCTGTATCCCACTTGGTCTTCCAACAGACAAGTTCCATATCAATATCATGAGGTGATGGTAGATCCACTTCATAATGCTTGGATAGCTCGAGTGCCTTTTCTTGCCATTTCTGATCAGAGGCCATTACTGTGGGGACCAAGGACAAACCAAGAACAACCTGATTCTCATCACTACTGAAGCGATCTGACAATTGTGTCAGCAGATGATCTAGGAAAGGAATAATGACTGTCCTTTTAAAGTATTCCTCAGCAGTTTCAGCTGGTACATTACTCCTATTCCTTTGTCTCCCACAACGTCTTGGAATACATGGACCTTCAGCTCCCACTGCGTCCGATTTCTCCACAGCTAGATCTAGCCACTGATGACTGTATTTGTCCACCTCATCTCGAACCATTTGCACTGCTCTCACGGTGCAAGTAACACTTTTGTAGGCTTTGCAGATGTCAAGGGAAGATGACTGCAGGCTTATCCTCAAGCCTTTTACGAGGCTCAATCCTTTCCAGGTCACAACAAGTGCCAACAGAAATTCAAATTTTGTAATAGCTGTTAGAAAAGCATCTGCATCAGCCACTGTGTCTCGATTCCAGTGAGACTGTGAGATTTTCATATCCTGTAGTACCTCTACTACTACCTCAAATAATTGATAAAAAATCTCTAGGGCTTCATGGCGCTGAATCCACCGTGTCTTGCACAAGTCAAGCAGCTTTTGTCTTCTGTTAGGCTGTTCAGTGGCTTTAATTTTGCTCTCAAGTGTTTCTTGTCTTTTGGGTGAATTTTCAAAAAAGAAAGCAACTTTACTGATAATTCCCATTGCATTCCTAATAGACTGCACCTGACAAGCACCAACTATTACAAGATTGAGCTTGTGTGAAAAACAGTGCACATACGTTGCAAGTGGCACCTGTGCTTTGATGCGACTTGCTGTTCCCCTAATGTGACTGGCCATATTGCCAGCCCCATCATAGCCTTGGCCTCTAATGAGCTGAGGATTTAGACCATATGACTCAATTGTGGAAAGTATTGAAGTAGCCAGTGCAGCCCCTGTGACTTCTTTACACCGTATGAATCCAGTAAACATCTCCTTGATTCTCCCCATTCCATCAACAAACCTCAAAACTAAACTAAGCTGTTCTGTGTTCGATACATCCGCAACTTCATCAGCTAGAATCGTGTAAACTTGAGCTTCTTTGATTTCTTTAACAATCTTTTTCCTAATCCAATCCCCTACTACTTCGATGAGCTCATTTTGAATTGTCTTTGAAGTATATGTGGCATTCTTTGGAGCTGTGTTGAAATGCTCTTTCAAGATTTCATCTCCAGCTTCAACTCGAAATTTTAACAGCGATTTAAAGTTTCCTGGATTTTGACTATCATCCAAGGTCTTGTCATCATCCCTGTGGCCACGCAAAGCTATATTTTGCTTGCCGCACCAAATAATACTCTGCAATATAGACAATAATTTTGCCCTATTTTTCTGTACTTGTATAGTGTGTGCTGACTGCATCAATTCAAGTACAGAGGGTCGTTGCTGTTTCATTCTTGCCAGGAAACTCTGTAGATCAGCCATAGCATTCTTGTGGTAGTGAAGTGTAGCGTGCTTCCTCAAAATTTCGGTGGCCTTATTGAAGGTTTTCAGTGGTCTCACAACCAATGTACCAAGGTCCTGTCCACATCTGTTTCTACTTGCAAACAACACACAAGGAATGCACAATCCACCATCTAGCTCTTTAGAATAGCCCAGCCAAGGAGAGTGCTGTTTCAACCATTCACGAGAGAAGCGTCGTAATTTTCCAAAGTCCTCGTGACTAGGAAATTGCAAGGTAGATTCAGGCTTGTAAACATTGGATATGACTTCATATCTGTATAGCAACAAATTGGACCAACAGATAATTATAATACATATATATGTAAATTAAGAATAGCAAAGACAGATTCCAAAAATGTGATACTTACTTATCTGCACTATTCAGCTGGTGTGCAAACTCATATACAAGTCCAAAGTCATATGGTGACTTTAAGGTGGCAAGAGTTGGAGGGTGACTTATTCTGTTCCCGTCAGACTCTCCAAACTGGCCATAAGAAGCCTCAGATAATGGTTCTATTGTTGGGTTCAATTCCATGGTCTCCTCATCAATAGATTGCAGAGTATGCTCTGCTAAAGTAGCATGATTATCCTCATTTGTAGCAGGTTGTTTTTGTGAAGGACCTTGGTTCAAACTAAATCCAAATTGAAACAGGCTGAGCTGTGGTCTCTTTGCCATCCATACACATGGAACACAAAGCGAAGTTGAAACTGTGGACACTGGTGCTCTGCACTTTGCACTTGTAAGGCTTCAAGATTAATTAATTATCAGGTCATTGTTGTGTAAGTGGCCTGTCATAAAAATGGCTGACAATTCGTGAATCACAACATTTTGTATTATACAAGAACGCGGCAGAAGGCTAGAAACAGCAGCTTTAAGCCTTTTCTGGATGCTATGGATATCAATGAAGATAACTTTAATGTGAATCAATAATATGGTCTAAATAATTGTCGGTATCTACCTCTGTCTCTATATCATACTACTTTTGTGTTAGTTTTCAAAACTCTCTACTTTTTTTCCTTGGGTTTATATCTTAGGGTGGTGCCTGGGCACCCCAGGCACCACCCTGGATCCGCTTATGGGTTGTCTTAGATGAAGGGTGGCCTCTCAAAGGGAGTACCTACTATATACAGGGGAACTTCTGATAGTGGAACTCTCCCTAACAAGGACACAGTACAATAAACCTCTCTACAAAGGACATGACTTGAGGTCTCAAAATACGTCTTCCCTATAGTTCTAATACAATTTGAAACTCCCAAAGAGGATAACATCCTTACAAAGAACAAAATTAATAGAGTGGTCCCAAAGTGTCCCTAATTTGGAGGTTCCACTGTACATACACAAACCTGATGTACATACAATGTCATACATACACTTATACAGTCATATGTTTGTACATGAGCAACAAACTATTTAGACTTACGTGCATGACTAATACTTTGTGCAGATTGAATGGGTTGTGTGGGGTTAGTGGATTGGGTGGGTTGTGTGTGTAGTGTGGGTAGATTGGATAGAGTTGATAGAGTGGTTGGTGTTGATAGAGCAGTTGGTGTGGGTAGAGCGGTTGGTGTGGATAAAGTGGGTTGCGTGGGTAGATTGGATAGAGTGGTTGGTATGGGTAGAGTGGTTGGTGTGGATAGAGTGATTGGTGTGGATAAAGTGGGTTGTGTTGGTAGAGTGGTTGGTGTGGGTAGATTATTTGGTGTGGATAAAGAGGTTGGTGTGGGTCGAGTGGTTGGTGTGGATAGAGTGATTGGTGTGGATAAAGTGGGTTGTGTTGGTAGAGTGGTTGGTGTGGGTAGAGTGGTTGGTGTGGATAAAGTGGTTGGTGTGGATAAAGAGGTTGGTGTGGATAAAGAGGTTGGTGTGGGTAGAGTGGTTGGTGTGGATAGAGTGATTGGTGTGGATAAAGTGGGTTGTGTTGGTAGAGTGGTTGGTGTGGGTAGAGTGGTTGGTGTGAATAAAGAGGTTGGTGTGGGTAGAGTGGTTGGTGTGGATAGAGTGGTTGATGCAGGTAGAGTGATTGGTGTGGATAGAATGGGTGATGTGGGTAGAGTGATTGGTGTGGATAAAGTGGGTTGTGTTGGTAGAGTGGTTGGTGTGGGTAGAGTGGTTGGTGTGGATAGAGTGGTTGATGCGGGTAGAGTGATTGGTGTGGATAGAGTGATTGGTGTGGATAAAGTGGGTTGTGTTGGTAGAGTGGTTGGTGTGGGTAGAGTATTTTGGTGTGGATAAAGAGGTTGGTGTGGGTAGAGTGGTTGGTGTGGATAAAGAGGTTGGTGTGGGTAGAGTGGTTGGTGTGGATAGAGTGGTTGATGCGGGTAGAGTGATTGGTGTGGATAGAGTGATTGGTGTGGATGAAGTGGGTTGTGTTGGTAGAGTGGTTGGTGTGGGTAGAGTGGTTGGTGTGGATAAAGAGGTTGGTGTGGATAAAGAAGTTGGTGTGGATAAAGAGGTTGGTGTGGGTAGAGTGGTTGGTGTGGGTAGAGTGGTTGGTGTGGATAGAGTGATTGGTGTGGATAAAGTGGGTTGTGTTGGTAGAGTGGTTGGTGTGGGTAGAGTATTTGGTGTGGATAAAGAGGTTGGTGTGGGTAGAGTGGTTGGTGTGGATAGAGTGATTGGTGTGGATAAAGTGGGTTGTGTTGGTAGAGTGGTTGGTGTGGGTAGAGTGGTTGGTGTGAATAAAGAGGTTGGTGTGGGTAGAGTGGTTGGTGTGGATAGAGTGGTTGATGCAGGTAGAGTGATTGGTGTGGATAGAATGGGTGATGTGGGTAGAGTGATTGGTGTGGATAAAGTGGGTTGTGTTGGTAGAGTGGTTGGTGTGGGTAGAGTGGTTGGTGTGGATAGAGTGGTTGATGCGGGTAGAGTGATTGGTGTGGATAGAGTGATTGGTGTGGATAAAGTGGGTTGTGTTGGTAGAGTGGTTGGTGTGGGTAGAGTATTTTGGTGTGGATAAAGAGGTTGGTGTGGGTAGAGTGGTTGGTGTGGATAAAGAGGTTGGTGTGGGTAGAGTGGTTGGTGTGGATAGAGTGGTTGATGCGGGTAGAGTGATTGGTGTGGATAGAGTGATTGGTGTGGATGAAGTGGGTTGTGTTGGTAGAGTGGTTGGTGTGGGTAGAGTGGTTGGTGTGGATAAAGAGGTTGGTGTGGATAAAGAAGTTGGTGTGGATAAAGAGGTTGGTGTGGGTAGAGTGGTTGGTGTGGGTAGAGTGGTTGGTGTGGATAGAGTGATTGGTGTGGATAAAGTGGGTTGTGTTGGTAGAGTGGTTGGTGTGGGTAGAGTATTTGGTGTGGATAAAGAGGTTGGTGTGGGTAGAGTGGTTGGTGTGGATAGAGTGATTGGTGTGGATAAAGTGGGTTGTGTTGGTAGAGTGGTTGGTGTGGGTGGAGTGGTTGGTGTGGATAAAGAGGTTGGTGTGGATAAAGAGGTTGGTGTGGATAAAGAGGTTGGTGTGGGTAGAGTGGTTGGTGTGGATAGAGTGATTGGTGTGGATAAAGTGGGTTGTGTTGGTAGAGTGGTTGGTGTGGGTAGAGTGGTTGGTGTGGATAAAGAGGTTGGTGTGGGTAGAGTGGTTGGTGTGGATAGAGTGGTTGATGCAGGTAGAGTGATTGGTGTGGATAGAATAGTTGATGTGGGTAGAGTGATTGGTGTGGATAGAGTGGTTGGTGTGGGTAGAGTGGTTGGTGTGGGTAGAGTGGTTGATGCGGGTAGAGTGATTGGTGTGGATAGAGTGATTGGTGTGGATAAAGTGGGTTGTGTTAACGTTGGTAGAGTGGTTGGTGTGGGTAGAGTGGTTGGTTTGGACAGAGTGGTTGGTGTGGACAGAGTGGTTGGTATGGGTAAAGTGGTTGGTGTGGGTAGAGTGGGTTGTGTGGATTGTACGAGTAGATTGGGTAGAGTGGTTGGTGTGGGTAGAGTCGATTGTGCGGATTGAGTGAGTTGTGCTGCTTGAGTGTCTTTACAAAACTTGCGCCACAATTGTTCCACCTGAGGGTACTTCAGGAGGAAGGACTCTGCAAAGCCACTGATGGTAAACTGGACATGGGTTCTTCTGTGGTAATTCCTCTTACAACCCATGATGACTAGGTCATACCCGGCAGAGTGCAACCAGTTGGCCTACAAGGATAGATACAAGGATAGATACAAGGATAGATACAAGGATAGATACAAGGATACGTAGATGATTAGTAAAGTGCACCAAATTTAAAGGATCTTGTTAGCCTCATTACAAATCATGGTTTTGGTAGCTTGTGCCATTTTATAGTGAATCAGATGTAATTGTGACCAGTTAATGACATCATAATTGGACTAATTTGTATACTGCAATTTTTATGAACCCCTGAATCAGGACACCTAAATAATCAGGACACTCTTGTGTGGTCCCTAAAGTGTCCGCTTTTCGAGGTTTCATTGCATTCAGCAAAATGAGGGAATTGTACTAAAACAAGATAAACTGACATAAAACAAGCATAAAATAGCACTGGGCAGTTGTGGAATTGAACTGTCCAGTGCTGATGACGGCGGAATGCTGAACAAATGATTATGTTACCTTAGCAAACAAAAGATGCAAAGCTTTGCTTGCGCACTTTGGGGGAGGGCGCACAGGATACTCTGTCTGCCGTCTTACTTCTGGGAAGGAATTGCCGCATGTACCACATCTTTTTGTTCGTATGTGGGCCTCCATCCCACATGCACACATCTTCCTAGGGACATGATCTACAAGTATGCATAGAGAGTAAAATAGTTACTTTGTATTTGGTACTGTACATACAGATACAAGTAGTACATGTGCTACAGGTGGTACTATACTTGGGGGAGGGGGGTGCTCAGTGGCTGAGGTAATGAAGTGCATGATGACAAGGTTATGGAATCTATGAGGATTCACTCCAAGCTGAGATACAATATGTCCTTTTCTTTCCTGCACCCCCACAACACCAAACAACATGGGAAGAAAACATAAACTGTATATGTAGTAGTAGTGCATTAAATTTGTAATTGATTTGTACGTATATACAGGACCCCCTGGAAGACCAGGCCAGGGATGAAGGGGATTTCTGTTAAAGATTTGCGACTATAGGTACAGGTGGTACTGGTAGTTGTAAGTATGGTACATGTGGTACAGATGCTATATGTGGGATAGGTTACAATATTGATGTGAATCAAGTGTCATAAAAATGTAATCACAGGTGATGGTCTTCCTTTGCCTGAATACTACAAAAAGTTCAGTAACATACTAGTACTGAAGTATAATACATGGTGGCGGTACATGCACCCTACAAATAGCATCAAAGATGAGCACGGTGTATCAACAGTGCTATCAAGCATACATGTACGTACATATCCTCAATCCTAACAACAGCTGTAATGCTTTGCTTGTTACAGCTGATTCAGATGGTACAGGAGGTACAGGTCATACAGGATATACAGGTTGCACATGTGATACAAGTGGTACAGAGGTACAGGTGTTTCAATTTCAGATGGCAGCAATTAAACAGGATGAAGGTATTGAACCACATGATTAAAATGGCTATTACCACATGGTGATGCATGAAATGTGCAAGAAATATGATGATGAGGATTGCTACGACCAAGATAACAGTGACCAGGAGTTGAGACAATATTTTACTCGAAGTAGAAAAACTGAGAATGGTGATAGAAATTTGGAGACCCCAAAGCAAATTTGCACCGCTACCACCATATTATTAGATTGATCTGTCACACAATGTTGAACTCAGGCCTTGCCTGGGAGTGATCTAGGCCAATGGTCACAAGCTCCGCCACCCACCTTGCCAGGTTCTGGGAACACTCCAGAACTGCCAAGGGGATCCCTGTGTCTGAGGCTTCATCCAGCTTAGAGAAAACATATCTAGTGTAGTTCTAGGTAGTAAGTAATAGTTCTTAGCTGGCCTTTGTATCTTACTGTTACCTTTAATTAGATTTACATGCTTCCACATATGCATGTTCAATCTAATATATAGATGCCTCAATGCGTGACTGCAGTTTGACAATTACAGGGTACATTGATGATGATGCATGTTCTTTAGCAGTTTACTAACTAAGCAACAATGCTTTGGACAAGTTAGACTACTTGCCTTGCCGCGGCCGCCTAGGTCAATATTCCAAAAAACTCCTTTCTTACCAGTATGAGTTCTTGAGCTTCCTATTTCTAGAGTATAGGCAATACTGTTTTCCTCCATCATTTCTTCTAGAATCTCCATTTCTATTCTTCGAATCGGTTGGAATCGAACGAGCCTACGCATGTGGGACATGTCCAAAATCTCCCTAATGTGCTAACAAGCTGGAATTTTAGCGAAATCGTTACTAAGATGGCTTTGAATCATGTGACATACGCGTGACATTCTATGACGTTTTTGTTTAGGAGTAAGCTAGATCGATATCGCTGCATGACAATTCATTGTGCATTTGGTGCTTTTTAAGCCTTTATCCAAGGAGAAGCAGTGTCTACAACGTGTATTTGCGTAAGGAGGATCGTGGACTGCAGGAGTTTCAAAATCGGGTGTAATATTACAGTCAGTTGTAAGTTCAAGGCGTTAGGAATGCTGCATAAAGTGATGCATCTTATTCCAAGATGTTTAGGTTAGTAAAATAGACTTTAATATTCAGATTTACCCTAAACAACGACTACCCTACGCACCTTGTTCTTCGAAATTGCCGTTCGGCGCCGAATGACTCAATCGTTTAAAATTTCCCTCATTTGCCGACTTTGGACTTTCTTCGGTCATCTGCCTTCTTTAAATAATGGCTTGTTTCTTCTGAATTGTTTTCGCTTGCAACGCATCAGTCCTTGCCATGCTCTCAAACCTTGAAAATAGTCGTCACTTTCAAACGGTACCAAGAATTTGATGACTATCATGTGAAAATAGGCCCTTGCGAAAGAAATCTTTTTTTGCAAAATGCCATGTCGCCGAGTAAATCAGCGGAGCCACGTAAGAACCTTCTGAGTGTTTCATTGTGACCAGTATTGACTGCTTCAACTTTTCACCGATGGGGGTTTTGATCTACTCGTGTTCAGAGAAATTATTGACAAATATTTTATCACGCTGTGAGTATTTGCTGAATATCTTTAAAACTATTTCAGAAAACAAAAAATGTTATTGCTGCCATGTGGGCTGGTTGTTGGTTGCCTACATGGTTAGAAAAGGAACATAAAATATATTAAATAGACATGCTGAAAGAGTACGTAGTACACACACACACACACAAACACACGTGCGCATGTGGGACATGTCCGTGAGCTTAGAATTTCAGCAGAAGTGTCTAATAGAAGGAATTTCACAACCTTAGCTGGCTTCGCAATACAATGTCATGTGACCAGCCCGTGACTTTGGCAAAAGATTTTGATGTTAAAGATTTCAAAACAGCCCTACATGATGTTCAAAATCGACTCGCTCAAGGCCTCAAACTTTCGCCTACGATGAATCTAAGTTTTGCGTCGCCAGATGCTTTCCGTTGATGTTCGTAAAGGAGAAACAGAAAAGGCTGGCGATGCAAAACTAAGCGAATCAAAAGACAAAGCATAGTTCAAACACGTCAGTAAAAGTCTGGGTTACCGCGCTTACCAGATTAGAGGTTCTTCGGGCTTCTTTCCTTCGGGAAAAACATCGTCTTTAATCTTCAAAGACTTTTAGTGCACATATGAAATTGCAGCATCAAAATTTGGGAGTTTTCCGTCTTTCTCGGCGAAGTAAGACTACATATCAGCAACGAAAAGGTACGAAATGAAAGGACTTAGTCTCAGAATACGGAAATTTTGCCTCTATTCCACTTTACTAGTGATTCCTCAAGGTGACGTCACTTCAATGTATCATGCGACAGTCATGTGACAAAATGGCGGCTAGGTAGTTCTAGGCCAGTGAAAACTTTAATGGCTGGGAGGCAGTGGCAAAGCACCCATTGCCCTACTTTTCTTCATTCTTAGGCTGTATTATAGGATGATACAGAACTTCCATGATGGAGATTTTGATCCATTGCCGTATTCACAAGTTATAGGCGTAAAGGTGAGCTTACATTGTATGAAATTGCGGTTTTCAGTGATTTTCTCCAAAACTATTAGAGATCTTCAAATCCCCAACATGGAAGTTTTAGATACTTAGATAAGGAGCCTGTATGCCAATATTTATGACCCCAGCTTCGAAGCTGTACTGCCTCCACAGGGACATTATAGTCGGGCTCAGAGATCGGGGATTTTAGGTGACAAAGTACTGGAATTTAAGGAATGTATCACCATACGTCACGATGCACGGATCAGCTGAAGTGAATCGTATTTATACGTCATCAAAAACCGCGCAAAAGAAAATAAGATGGCCTCAACGTTGGTGAAGTCTTAGGATCTTTATTGGCTTTGAGAAAAGCCATTTTGTTAGTACCACCCCTTCAATCCCCCTTCTTTTTCTTAGTTTGCGATTTGTTCACCTCGGCATCTCTCTTTTTTACAGCCTGGATGGTGTAAGCAGGTCTTGAATGGGCGTTTCTTCCCTTCAAGCTGCTCCGGGTCGACGTGCAGGTACTTACATTCTTCTGCTGAGAAATGGCACTTGTCTTGATAGTGACATAGGCGGCTTTTTCCGTTGTCACGAGGACGCTTCTTCGATTCTACGAGAAAGATTGGAGAGAGAGGTAAGCGGCTATCTTAAACTCACATCTTCTACCTCGTATTTTACCTTTAGGCTTCGTTTCTTGGGGCTTCGAAATAGTAATGGCATTGCTAGCCATGTTCTCAATGATTACAGTAATCTTCTCTGCCATTTTGATAATAGCATGCGTTTTTAGGGGCTGCTGCAGGCAGCCCCTATATTGTTTTCATTTGGACTTCCGGTGTGTAACGCTTGTCCGATATATATATATATATATATATATATAATATGGATTTGAAGAAAAGTCTTATAATAGAGAATTTATATAATAGTAATAGAGAAGTATGAATTTATACAGGAATGAGTTATAGGAATTGTTTTGAAAACAATTGCCAAATATGGCAATTGTTTTCAAAACAATCGTCCAGTTACAATAAACAGTATGTTCAATGAATGTTCAGCTGTGTATTTACACTCCAATGCTTTGCAAGTGATTCGAGTGCGTGGGGCGGCAGCCCCCACGAGTTTTTAACTCGAATTACTTGTTACTTTGGCTTTTATAGACATGTAAAGGATGAAATCGGACCTAGTTGTAATTTTATCGAATATACAACTAGGTCTGATTAGAAGTAACCTTGGTAACAGTCTTTTCAGTTTTAATTCATCTAAAATTATAGCTATTCATGATCCACTTTGACTCAACAATGTATATTAGGCAATTGCAACACTATACTGTGTTTTATACTTTCATTATGCATATAGTATTCTTTTACCCCTCTTCATAGGTGCATCACTATTGTAGTATGTGTATATGAACAAAGTTTGCATGTATTTTTTTTGTAAATTTTAGCTGTACGTATGATTTGATTATGACTTGATTCAATATTTGTATGTATATATTTGTATGCATATGTTTGTAATATTTGTATGTATATGTTTGTAATATATATATGCGTATGACTTGATTCAATATTTAAAATTTATGTAAGATGGTCTATTTAAAATGGATATATATTATATGCAAATTATATTTCAGCATGCATAATTGAAGTGAAGATGTCGACATTTATATTATATATTAAATAAAAGCCAAATATAGTAATATTGAAAATAGCATTACAGTAAAGTATATACAATGTCATACATGCATAAGCACAATGTCATGCAAATTATGAATAATAACATGGAATATATATTAAGAAAAAACAATAATGTAAGTTGTGTAAGTAAACTTCTTGGACCTCTCAGGGTAGACAAGATTCACGAAGCTGTCTTTTCAAACTAAGTGATGTAGAATCCAAATGTAGTCCAGTCGGGCAACCATGTCGGCCATGTAACACTCATCCTTGCATGGCAGAAGCTATGCTAAGATACAAGAAGTGGGGTATACAAGTATGAATCAGTGAAAGTACATATACGTAAGTGCATGTGTGTGTGTGTGTGTGTGTGTGTGTGTGTGTGTGTTACAATACAAGATGCCTGTACATGTAAAAAAAATGTTCCAGTCTGGATATTGAAGATCTGAGTGAGCAGAAAGGAAATATAACATGTAATACATATTTTCACAATGAAATGAAAAACCACTGTTTCTGGCTTGTTGGCCTTCATCAGGGCAGGCTAGCTAATTTTAAAATAGCAATCTGCAGATAGTGGTTAGACTGCCCCATGTCAGCCAAACATGGCTAAAGTCCATGTCAACCAAACATGGCAAAAATTCCATGTCAACCAAACATGGCAAAAATCAAGTCACATACATATACATGAACATGGAATTCAAGCAACAGATTTCAGAATCATTCATAACATGTAAACTTGTCTCACTACTGCATGTACCTTTACATATAGTACTACTATCAGTAGTATCCAATATCACATCATCATGCACATTCACAATGCAATCATTAGGGGCATCAATGGTAGAATTACGGAAACCAGTAAAACTACCATTGCCGTCATACAAACGTACATATTGATCACTAAGAGAAATTGTAATGTTTAAAGACAGTATTTTATCCCAAGCACACAAAGCAGCATGCTGTACATCAGACAAATGACAACTGCGGAGGTGCTTTAAAGATGGTCTTTCATCTTTAAAATTAGGGTCACCGTCTCCATCTTTGAAGATGATGCTTCTATCATCCCTATCCCACCACACACCTTGACCAGATAATAAACAAGTGATTCGAGTTTAAAAAACTCGTGGGCCGCCTACGGCCCTGGAAACTCGAATCGCTTGGAAATCATCGTTATTGACTAAAATAATACTACGAAGAACTCTTCTGGTTGAAAAGACTCTTCGCTGATAAAAGCAGGAGCAGACAAATGAATTTCACCGAAATATAGCCAAAAGATTACGTACCGACTTCGCGTCCGCCATGTTGTTGACATATATATATATATATATATATTGACATCAATCCGGACGTTCCGGACACTTCCGGTGAAAGTAAAAACAATATAGGGCCGCCTTCCGGCAGCCCAAAAAGTTGAAATTCTCTCCAAGTGGGCCTGAAAACTAGAAGAATGTTTTTCTACAAACATTCTACTAAATACAGTACCCACATAGGGAGGAAGGCCCTTAGCCTCTTGGGAGACTCTATGTTCTTGATCATTGGAGGTGGATCCAATAAGATTCCCCTGAAGTTCCTTGGCTTGAACATGCATTAATACCTTGGGGATAATATTACTGGGATGTCTATTGGTACATTTCTCAGCCACACTTTTTACACTATGAAAAGTCTCTCATTGGCTCCTGTATTTACAGATCTAAGGCTAACCAATTCAAACTGCACCGGTGCATGAGTTAGCAATGAATGAAAATAAAGGCCAAAAAATTTAGTTCCAATCAGGGAAGGAAACAGACTCACACACAATTCGTGATGAAGCCAACAAACATTATAAAATCTTAGTATATTTCTAGGTGTACGTTCTTCTGGAGGTGAATACAATACATCAGATATACATACAGCAGTATGGATCAGGTTTAGTACATCACCATTGTTTAAAGAACCACTCTCTACTGCTTCTAAAAGGACATGGTACACTCTAATAAGTTCCACTCTCATGTCAGCCCCGGTATGACCTGAATCTTTCCAATATACACTCCTTTGTATCAGATCGTGAACTTCTGTTTTAATAAGATCGGTTAACAAAGAAGAAATATTGGATAAGACGTTATTCAAATGTCCTTTTAAATCATGTAGAGGCTCACATGGAAGTATTGAATAGTGATTCAAATTATATTGAGTCAAATCAGCATTTGGATTACTGAGCAGTAATGATGGTACACGTTGGACACCTTCTAAGCTTTCTTTAAGCTTTTAAACTAGCTTTTGCCGAGGAAGGTCAACACCAATACAACCTCGTTTGCGTAGCTCATTCTGCAAATTACCTAGGGTTAGTGACTCAAAAGGCTTAACAACATTTGGATTGCATCCAAAAGAACCCATTGTTGCAAGACGTTAAAGATCATATAAGGATCGGATCTTTCTATGCAGGGAGTGTGATTGATCTGCATATTTTTCCACATGTATTCCACAACACCCACACGAATAGTTACCTCCACACTGGGTACCTTGTTCAAAGGCAATTGCCTTGTGGTCCCCAACAAAAAACCGCAAAACATCAGTAATTTGTGTACCATTGTTACTGGTGACAGGGTGGGACAATGAGAACAAACAGTCTAGCCTATCAGCTATGAGGGCTGCCTGATCATCAATAGACGAAGACGACAGACATACTAAATACATTTCAGGCTGCTCAACATATTCTTGTAGGCTCTTCTTGTGTCTGTTCTCATCAAACAACCCAACATCAAATACTGCATCATCATAAATGACATTTAATGTTATCAGAATGTAGCCTCTTGACAGCACACTTGAATGATCATGCCACAATACAAGATGGTGTGTTCTTTGTAGGGCTTTTAGGTGTTCTCTCAAGAAACCAACATCTTTTTCTGTAACCATTTCGAACTGTGATACACATTTAACTAAATCTTCTAGCGACATTGTATCAATTACATTATCAGGGGTTAATCTCATATATTCCTCATGTTTACGTAAAATGTGCTCTCTAAGGTATTTAAAACTCAATTTTCGGCCATACACGTGAGACTCTACTTTCTCAAGCTTGCCCTCTACCCACTTGTACTGATAAATGGGATAGGGTGCACATGGTTCGCCAAGACACAATGTGCCATTGTCTATCAAATCATTGATATTCTCTTTCAGTTTTGACAGTGAAGGCATACATGGTACTGCCACATCTGCGCTGGCTTTTTTCTTGTACACCCTTTTCCATGGACCGAGTTCCCCTTTTCCTTGTAGAGCTTCGACATTCAGACCAGATTTTATTGCAAGTTGCTTTATCATGTAACCACCATTTGTTGCTTTAATGTCAAACTTCCTAGCCAATGTACTCCAAACAACTGGTTTCTCATCACTATATTCCTTCAAGTAAGCAACTATGTCAGCCTCTTTCTCTGCATCAATGCTACCCAAATATTGTTTCTTTGGTTTGGGTAAATTTGATGCACAAAAAGATGTCATGGCACGTTTGCGCAAGTATGACGCATCAGATTCGCACTCAGCAAGGTGAGAAATTGCAATATTCTCGGACATTAAATTCTCACAATTACGTACAAGGGCTCTTTCACAGGATCGCTTCTGCTTGCTTTCTGACTGTGTACGCGGAACAATAAATGTACACACTTGTGGTAGAATGTCTGTGAAGGACTGATTGTATTTGGCTACAAACAGCCCATTAAGTTCTTTAAGAATAGATTTTCCATCTGATTTTGCATTACCACATAATAACCCAGGGTCAATGATGGAGGGTTGAAAAAAAGGCTGAGCGGGGAATGCTTGTTGCAGTTCATGGAATTTAACACCGCAAGCATAGCATTTGGAAATTGTATGCTGCTTTCGATCAGCAACACTCATTTTTTCCCATTTCTTCAAAGCAAAAGTATCTAAATACTGTTGCTTAGTGGTCCATTTACCTTTTCCAACTACCTTCAATATATAGCCACAATAGTCATCAAAATAAGTAAAGGACTTGGACGGTTTGTTAAGTTTTAGAGATGGCAAAATACTACAGTGTTTGAACAGTTTTAAAAACTGGCTAAGTCTTTTGCCTTTATCAATAGCATCACACTTACAACCAAATTCTACAGTTGATAATTCTATCACAGCAACCCATGCAAAGCCACAGTTCAGGACAAAACTCCGTTTACAAATCTTGCTATGCATATCAACATCACTATCTATCCCATTAGTTGGGCCAGGATTGGTTTCAATGTCCCCACATTGAAACAACAACAAACTGAAGTAAAACAAGGCTACTGAGACAATCTTGAAAATTTGAGGACTTAAGGAACTACAAACTATCACCTCCTTATGCTGTGTTAACCTTCGGAGATTACTAAGTCTAGAGACAGTCCATAATTGTGTGCATGGGTGACATAGCGTGGAATATGAATCACCACTATATACACGAGATTCAGCACACATACAAGCCTTTGACAATGACAGAACTAAACTCACCAAAACCAAGTGATGCTGCCATTTTTTCAAAGTACGCACGGCTACAACATTGTTCCTTGGACTCTTCTTCTTCTTGGTAGCCATATAGTGGGCGTGCTGAATGAGGGAATGTACGTAGCTTTATTCAAGATTACTATTTCCAGACCTACTTTTACCCTCCCTCACAATACTCAACATAACACTGAATATCAGTTTAGTTTGCCCAAAGATAAAGTAGAGTGCCCTAATACCCAATACAATATACTTGGGTTATGGCGGGGTAACTTGGAACGGCTGAGTACAAGCAGTATCAATAGTAAGATACATGTACAATTTATGGTTAGTAATGTCTCCTGGTGCCGGCATTCAGCAATAGCAAGTATGGTTGGGCAGCCTAATCGTAGCAAAAAAACAGGCCCTGTTCCAAGTTACACCACTTTATCCTACCTTACTGGCATTCATTATAAGTCTGGCTGTAAACAGGTGAATAACTCACTTTAGAAACACGGTTGAAAGCTTCATCTTGATTCTGAATATCCATGATAGTCTGAACTCTAAAAGAATAATGTATATCTATATTAACAACAATGTATTCTATGGTGAAATGTCACACTGAACAGGCAAAACAAGATATTAAGACCCCAATCCAAGACTAGAGTCAACTTGAATTCAAACATTGCCAGAATCTGCACGATTACCAATACGCTGTAGTAAGCCAACGGTTACTCTTTCATTATTACGCTTAGAGGACAACCAGTACACGCCATGAAAAACATGAAAGTATCAAGAACTTACCGATAAGACTCGAAGATCGATTGATCAAACCTTCCGCTGAAGACTCGGCGAAAAGAAGTGTCGACAAAAGACTAAAGTATCCGGTGGATTAGTATCCGCGAGTATCCATGGCATTAATCGTGTACGTGCGAAGACATGGTAACGACATTCTACGCATGCGCAACGTCACAGTTAAATGGTTGCTTGCAACCAAGTTTTTAAAAATCGTAGGATCCGGACGTGTAGATGGCCACCATACCCTTCAAAAAAGATATTGTTTGTTTCAAAATAGTTGTGTAGACGTATATTTGGTGAGCGGAGAAGATATAACCAGGTACGCTAAAGTTGTAACCATTTTAAAGTCTAATTTTCACATTTTTTTAGCCACAAAAGTACATTTTTTCTTATAAGTGTTTCAGGAAGGATATATTTCTCCCGCTCACGAATAGCTTATAGAGTAAATTTTTCTCTTTCATCTTATGCCAATCTTGTAGCTGTTTGTAAGCATCTACACGTCCGGACATCCACGTTTACTGCAAAACATACCACTTTTTCCAAGCTTGTTTTAGATTTTCTGAAAAGAGATACATTTATTTACACTAACATTTCAATATATAGTCAATGAACATATAACAGATTCGAATAGCTACAAAAATGTTGTTCTAAACTAAAAAATCCGGTATATTTATAACCGCTTCCAAGCGGCAGCCATTTTTTTTGGTTTTGCCAGCCTGACTATAACGAGCCTGTGTCCCGGCCTTTTTTCATGTTTTCATATGTTTAGGGAAAATGCGTATACTTTTGTTAGAACGAACAGAATGCTTTCAAGTTTGGCATCACACGAAAGGTAATATAGCTATCTATACAATGATACCAGTTGCTAGAAGATAGCGCTATTTTGTCAAGAGAAATAAAACAAAAAAGCGACGGTAAATTTTGTAACCGCTGAAACCATAAAAGTGCAAATTGGACATGTCCCACATGCGACACACACACACACACAAACACACACACACACAAACACACATACACAAACACACACATGTACACATACACACACACAACCACACACAGCACATGCATATAGTACAATATATACACATGTGTACATATTAACTCACCATCATTTCCCTAACAGATTTTATGTTTTCTTCCTGTGAACATGCAGAATGACAACAGAGCACAATAATTACTGAATAATTACGTATTACTCAGGGATCTTTCAATTCTGTGAGGATAAAGTGATTCGAGTTTCCAGGGCTGTAGGCGGCCCACGAGTTTTTTAAACTCGAATCACTTGTTAAGCATGTTCCTGTGGTTTTGTGTGTGTGTGTGTGTGTGTGTGTTTGTTGTCTCATTGTTTATTGTTCTTTCCTTTTTGTGTTCAGAATATACACTAAATCATGAAGGCAATTGGTAAGATTGTGTGTTTTGTATGTGTGTGATGTATAGTTGAGTGCTTTGTTTGTATGCTTGTGTGTGTGTGTGTGTGTGTGTGTGTGTGTGGTGTGTGTGTGTTTGTGCGCACACTTGTGTGTGTGTGTGTGTATGGGGTGTGTATACTTGTGAGTGGTATGTGTATACGTATGTATGTATGTATGTATAATATGATGTATGTACATATACCCTTGTAAATTCATGTTTGTGCAGTGTATTTTGTGTGTGTTCACATGATGAGTGTATACTTATAGCATTAGTTGTGTGTGACAATGTGTGTAGATGTGTGTGTGTGTAAGGTGTGTATATTTGTGTGAGTGTTATGTACATGTGTTTGTGTGTATAATGATATGTGTGTAGATATATATAACTCTGTAAATGTATGTTTTTCATCTCAGTACATGTGTGTCTCTCTGCAATACTTCTGTATGTATCTTTCTAGATATGTTTGCTTGTGTCTGTGCATTTATTTGAGCATGTTCCAGTGGTTTGGTGTGTGTGTGTGTGTTTGTGTTTGTTGTCTCATTGTTTATTGTTCTTTCCTTTTGTGTTCAGAATATACACTAAATCATGAAGGCAATTGGTGAGATTGTGTGTTTTGTATGTGTGTGATGTATAGTTGAGTGCTTTGTTTGTATGCTTGTGTGTGCGTGTGTGTGTGTGTGTGTGTGTGTGTGTGTGTGTGTGCGTCTGTGTGTGTGAGTGTGTGTGTGTGTGTGTGTGTGTGTGTGTGTGTGTGTGTGTGTGTGTGCGCGTCTGTGTGTGTGAGTGTGTGTGTGTGTGTGTATGTGTGTGTGTGTCTGTATGGGGTGTGTATACTTATGTGAGTGGTATGTGTATATGTATGTACATATGTATGATATGATGTGTGTACATACACCCTTGAAAATACATGTTTGTGCAGTGTATTTGTGTGTCCACATGGTGGGTGTATACTTATAGTGCTAGTTGGGTGTGTGTACAATGTGTGTAAATGTGTTTGTATAAGGTGTGTATACTCGTGTGAGTTATGTGTACATGGTAGTGTATTGATATTATGTGTGTAGATATACCTCTGTAAATTTATGTTTTTCATTGTGTGTGTGTGTCTCTCTCTGTATGTGTGTGTTTCTCTATGCAATTTTAGCATGTGTCCTTTCAATTTGTTCTTGTACTGAATATTATATGTGATGTGAGTATGTGCGTACATGATGTGAGTATATGTGTGCATATGGCGTTTAGGGTGCATTCTGTTTACCTTTGCAGAAATTATGAGCATATGCAAGAAGTAAATATGTCTTTGAATAAAGATTCCACCTTAGATATGATGAATGCTTATGTGCTTTTGTACATTGACTATTGATTTCTTTTTACTTCTGTATTATGTTTAATTCATATTGTAAGCAGTTATGTGACATTTATCATTTAAATTATTAAAATAAATTAAAGGGATAAGTATTTGATGTATATAATTATGTACACATAACTATACAATCTTATTATAATAAAGATAGGCCAATTTTTTGTTTGCAGTTCACTGACGCGCGCTGAGACTGACTGCAGACGACTGTTCACGATCGTCAACTGTAGGATCTGGAAAGAGCACGTAAGGCTCCTCTTCACTTTTACTTGCGAAATGGCGAAATTTTGAAAATAGCCCGTACAAGCCTACGAGCTGCCATATTCGGTTTACAGGCAAATCCTGACAGGAATACGACTTTTACCTTCGAAACGGTTGTCCGCTAACTCCTCCTGGGAAAAAGATGCGAGTACTTTCTGACTACGGCGAATCTTCCAAAATAAACTTGGTGAGTGTCCTTATCTATAAGCCGGAATGTGTGTGTGTGTGTGTGTGTGTGTGTGTGTGTGTGAGAGAGAGAGAGAGAGTGCACATGTGTGTGAGTGTGTGAGTGTGTGTGTGGGGGGGCTTTCTCTTAATATGGAAATTGCACTCAATAATTGGATAAATTCACTGAACACAACCTCTTCACTTGATATAAAGGTTGCACCCGCCACCCGAACTAGGGGTGAAGGCGGCCAAAGCCCGCCTTCTCCCCTAGTAAATATAATTTACATAATGATTAAAACCAGTAAATAATAAAATGTTAGTAGATACAGTTTAGCAGGCCTAGTGCAGCTGCTGTTTTGCATGATTATTGTTTCCTACATGGGGAAAAGAAGAAACAGATAATATGCATGTGGATATTTTGAACAGTATGCATATGTGACTTGAGCAGGAGGTGGAGGACTAGAATCAAAGTCTCATTGGATCCAGGATCCTCCTCTCTTGCCTCCTGCATCTGGAATCCTTTGGAGCTGATGCTTTATAATAAATGAACCTGTCATATAAAAAAATAATAAAAATACAAGATCAATAGCCATGGTACTTACCGCAAGTTGAATTTCTTCCTTATTTTGTATTCTAGTGTACATATTTTGTATAAGAGTGTACATAAGAGATCCCATTTGGGATTTTATCTATTTTTTCTGTGAACATGAAGAAACACAATAGAACACAATAATTCCATAAAATCATGCATTACTCACTAGAATCTTTTAATTCCATGAGGATGATTTCCAAGTGATTCGCGTTAACAGGCCCGTAGGTGGCCCACGAGTTTTTTAAACTCGAATAACTTGTTACCACCATTCTAACTCAATACTTTGCATGGGGTGCCTTTTTGATATTTAGAAGAAATTCGTTCTGGGGCAAGCAGATTTTCTGGACTTAACTGCAAAATTGGCTGTGTCCGCCATTTTATAAATGGCCGACTCATATCTGGATGGTCTAATACTCGCATATGTGGCAACCTTTTGTGTCAGTTTCAGTTAAAATGTATAGAATACACTGTTTTATGGGCATATGTTCAAAATAGAAATAAAAAGTACACGGACAAGAACCGTACAAAAACCATTTAAAAATGGATAAAAGATGTAGGGATGAAAAATTGTCAATCGTCAAAAATCACTGGAACAAGGCAGAGTTGTTTGTTGCATAGGGCTGAACAGGCATAAGTATAGACATACAGAGGGTTAGGTATACATTGGGCTAGACGGAGATGAGGATGGACTATGCATAGGTCTAGGACTGACATAGTACATGGCATACATGGGGCTGGACGGGTACAGAGCTTGACTGGGTAAAGGGCTAGACGGGTTAATTCCCTACATCTCATGTGATACCTTTTGCCTGTTTGTATATGCTAGCAAAAGGTATCACAAGGGATGCAGGGAATTAACCCGTCTAGCCCTTTACCCAGTCAAGCTCTCTACCTGTCTAGCCCCATGTATGCCTTGCACTATGTCACTCCTAGACCTATGCATAGTCCATCCTCATCCCCGTCTAGCCAAATGTTCCAGTGATTTTTGACAATTGACAATTTTTCATCCCTACATCTTTTATCCATTTTTTAATGTTTTTTTGTATGGTCAAGAATAATGTCTGAATGCATGCATAACTGTTCTGTACTCCTAGCTAACTTGTCTTGCAACAAAACAATTGCTAGGGAAGCCCCATACTCAGTGGGCTCCTTGCCCATCCCATACAGTGCAGGCTCTTCTTCCAAGTCAGGCAGCTGCACATCCTCCTCCTGTCCCGGGCTGGAGCTAAACTATTAACGCAGGATGTAGGAATTTGTACACTGTACCCAATCCAACCCACCTCTGTCTAGCTCTAAGCCCGTCTATCTAGCCCCATGTATGCCTATCCCTATGCCTGCCTAGCCCTATGCATGTCTAGTCCTATTTTCGTCTAGTCCTATGCATGTCTAGCCCTCTCCCTATGCCCATACAACCCTGTGTAGCAAACAACCCTACCTTGTTCCAATGTTCTTGATGTTTGACAATTTTTATTCCTACATCTTCTTTTCCATTTTTAAATGTTTTTATATAGTTCTTGTCCATATACTTTTTTCTTGTAAATAATAGGTTATAGGTAGTGGCTTTCATGCAACGATGTATAACCACAAACAGAGTTCATCCAAGTCATCCACTATAAGTGTCATACGCAAACATAATAATTTTGATAGCAAGTAAACATCAATGTAGCCAAAGTATGCATAGAGCTATACAGTATGACAAACCTCGGTACATTGTTTTAGCATTTTTGTGGAATTGATAGTCATGCCTGCACCCCATTTCCATTTTCACACAGTATTGTAAAGGTCTTGTACATGTAATTTTGGTTTGGATAATATTGGGTTACTTCAGTGACAACCTACTTACAAGTGAATATATGCCTATTGATCTGCGCATTCTTTATGTTTTCACTGAAAACTAGCACAAACCAAGTGCGAGATACGAGTATGAGCCAGCCCAATATGACCTGAACATTTTTAAAATGGCAGATTAGAACCAATTTGGTGGCAAAATCGGGATTGTTTAGCTTTTCCATTGAAAGACTTTCTTCTAAAGGTACAAAAGACACCACTGTGAGTATGATGGGTTAAAATAGTGGCAAAATTAATCTTGAATACCTCTTCTAACGAGCCCTAGCCTGTTCTACGAGAAGAATTAGAATGATAAGAAGAAGAATAAGAAGCCAAAATTGTGACATTTCACACTATGTAAACTTTGCAAAATATAGCTCATATAAGGCTTCCAGAAGCTTCTTGTATACTTAGATCTATTGAAAAACGGTCGCAGAAGTTAAATATGCTGTTATTGGAACTCCAAAATGTACCAGAAGTAAGTTTTCAGTAAAAATACAGTCAGCTCTAATGTATGAGTGGCCATGTTTTTTCTGCGTCATCCCTACAGGTACATATGAACCACTACCGTGGTTCATATGTACCTGTAGGGATGACGATGATGAGAATTAGAGTTAAACGCCAGAAATTAGAATAGCAGGAAGTTGGGCAGTAATAGAATAAGAATGGACAGAAACAAGTGATTCGAGTTTAAAAAACTCGTGGGCCGCCTACGGCCCTGGAAACTCAAATCACTTGGAGATCATCCTCACAGAATTGAAAGATCCCTGAGTAATGCGTGGCTTTGTGTAGTGGTGTATAATTATAAACTCTGTGTGTGTGTGTGTGTGTGTGTGTGTGTGTGTGTGTGTGTGTGTGTGTGTGTGTGAAGTTTTAGCATCAAATAATCCAGACAATATATTGGGATCATGATCTAGTCAGTTTTATTAATTATAAATGACAGTGACAATTTCAATAAAAGTTAATACTATAATAATAGTAGTCCCAGGATGCACCACGAGGAGGTAGGCATGCTTTGCATCCCAGAGGATTGGATTCATTTTAACTAGGGTCTGCAAGAGTCCGTAAAACTCCTCCAATCCAAAATAAAAATGGTGCAATAAAATACTATACATATAATGGTACAGGTGTACCGTTGTGTGATCCGCCAGAATCACTTAAATGTGTAGCTATAGAATAAAGAACAGAATATACAATGTGATCTTTCAGCAGATCAATACAGTCAGCATGTTATAGTAATATTTTTTTCCGTGCTAAGGTGCACAAGGTATCCAAAATTGGCCACAAGTAGTCAATAGTATGATCATTGTGATCTATGCAAGTCTCCATTGGGTAGTGCAATGTGCATAGCCCAATATGTGAGACTATATACTAATGTACTGTTTACCATCAAAGGCACTGGAAGTTGTGTACCAAAGGTAGGTACTATGGGAAAAGGTACTGCATACCAATGAAGGTAGCAAATACCAGAAGAAACGTATACTGCGTACCAATATATGCAGGTACAGGATGTAAAGGGTGATATACTGTGCCATACTTCCCAACCTCTTATAGTTGTACTCAATTTGCAGAGTGGTGTAAACTGAAGGTTGAGGTGGCACTGACTATCTGTATATGGGGTTCAATGTGTAATGATTAGCCATTTGCCTTTGTTCTATGGATGTATAGAAATAACTAATATATACTCCTCAATGACATATATTCTTCCCTTATAGGCTATAGGATTGCTTATTAAATGCAAATGGCTCATTACAAGTGTTGCTCAAACATGGACTCTAAATTTCAACCACCTTATCTATAGAGGCAATAACTACTCTAAATGCATTTGCAAGATGCCCTGAATAACTGGACTCTGAACAGGGGCATTGCAAAAGCTGTACAGACTTGGAGTCTGCATGGAAATGTAGTCTAATTGCATAAAAATTCAGTTTTGGTTTCTATCTAATTTGTTTAGGTTAGACTATCACGTTCAACAATAATACATTGTTGACCAAGAGGTGCTTCACAAAACATGAAAGCTAAAGAATGCCATCAAGAGGTATTCATTCATGGATGGCTTCGTGGATAACAGCAACATGCTGTTACTTTAATAGTAGCATAAGATTAGTGGTTTCCTAATATTTAATAGTTTGTATTTCTTTTTAGACGAAACGCATTTAAAATGCTAATCTTATGCTTTTGATTCAGTTCAACAATATTTAATGTTGTTGTCAATAGTGCTTCGCTGACGAGGAAGCGGTCATTACCATCACAGATTATTTTATAATTTTTGAATGGATGGTGTCGTGTGTAGCAGCAATACGTGCTCCTACATTCAAAGTAGCATAAAACTTATGCATAACCTTTCACACTGGGTGATATATGATGACAATTTTGTCATCGTGGGGAGAACCTATGTATGTATCTAAGAATCTAAGAATTATTCTAGTTTGGCCTATGGTTGATTTTTTATATTAGTATTTACTATCCAAGTTTTTATTTGGGCTTATTAGTTATCCCGCATATACACTTCGACAGCAATTTTAACATTTCTAACTACAAAAAGAAGATTTTATTGATTGCCTTCATACATGAAATAATATAGGGAGCATGCACGTTCTGGCCCCTATGTGATTTCAGTTATGAAGCGTCATATGAGGAACGAATCAAATTTTGATATCCTTTGGAAACATGAGGCGAAAGTAAAAGTTGTAAATAATTACAAAATATAATTTCATGTGCATAAACACAGTCCTCAATACAATAATTATTACATTTCACACCCCCAGTGAGACCTAAATGATACAAAGGGTTTGAAAAAAAAGTGAGATGTGGACATTGTTGGCAATAATGCTGTGAAATGAGAAGAGTCGAAAAAGCCTCTGATGGCGGGGTAGTCTTCAACTGAAGGCAAGTACTTGATGTGATTGTTCATTCTCCTGTCTTTCTGTTGAAACAATCGTTCAATCTCCACAGATGAACTGTTTACATCCACTCTGCCAAGTTCTCCTACACTTCTGTGTCGCATATAGCCATACATGTATATGGGCCTCTTTAACATAAGACACAAGGCATGCAAGTGGAAATGATTTCCCCAGCATTGGTCTTGAGCTGCTTCTTGCAAAAGTTTGCTCCATTCCCTTTCTGTAATTGCTGTAATATTTTCTTCATTTCGATCCACATTACGTAATAATAGTTGTGTACTAGGCTTCATCACCTCAAACATATGCTCCTTATTTTCTAATAAGCTGTACACAGTGATTGCTCCCAGATGTGCTGTATATTCTTCTGTACCATGCAGTGCAATGGAGATGGTATTGTACATACAGTTCCCATCACCCGTGGTCCTCACTGGAACATATTGTGATGTAAATGAGGGCAAAAGTTCCTCTTGTACAGACATGTCCACCACATGAGTTTCCACATTGAAAATGTCATTTTCCTGTTTGTTAACCTCATTTATTAAAGTATTCATAGCAATCTTCTTAGCTTCCATCAATTCCTTTAATTCTTCCATTGACTCTTTCTTTTTACTTTTGAGAATGTCCTGAATGTTCTGCATAAATTCTCTCACCTCTTTCATACATGTTGTGTGAATTTCTTGACTTGATAATTGTATTACTGGTACGACTCTCTTCATTTCCTCCAAGATGTCCCTCAAAAAGTCATCCAAATCTGTTTCCATCATGCTTGTATCTTGAAGAGAAGTGGGTGGTTCATCCTCCTGAGACTGTGACAAATCCACCGGCAGCACCTCTGAATTGTCTTGACTTGGCTGACTACAACCTATGACGTGCTGTATACTTCTCAAACGCTCCATTTCCTTGTCCACCCTTTTGTTGGCATAAAGTTTCTTGGGTTCAAATTTCACCAGTGCTATGCCATTTAATGTCCTCACCCGACTTAATGCCACATAAGACATTCCGGCCTCAAAAACTTTCTCTCCGAGGTCCAACACAGCAGAATCAAGTGACAGACCTTGCACTTTGTGTAAAGTGGCAGCCCAACACAAAATCAAGGGTATCTGAGTCCGCTGTAGAACAGTGCCTTGCCGTCCATAGAATCGCACCGACATGGGTTCAATGGCCACTGCCTCTTGTTGTCCATTGGGGATGTACACTTTGGTAAACTGTCCAACTCTTGGATCGTGAAACTTTACATATACAATTTCAGGTAAGGCTCCACGTGAGGGCTGTGTATTCTGTTTTCCACCCCACTTGAATCCCACAATTACTCCTTGGGCTCCATTCACTAGCCCATCTCCACACTTGATGTTACGTCGTAGCATGACTTCAGCTCCTAGTGCCATCTTTAGCCTTCTTGGTAGTCCTCCACATTCCTTGTCATCCTCTGGAATTAATTCTTCAGTCACTTTCTCATACGAGACTGCCCCATAAGTCGATCTTCTGTTTTCTAAAAGCACATGATTTGCTTCAAATTCAAAGATTGGGGTAGAAGAAGACAGTTTCATCAATTCTCCTTCATTAAATGCATTGCAATCTGCAACACGAGGGAACAACCTAAGAGCCTTTTCAAATGGTGGCTTTGATAGATCAATGTTGTTTCCTGCCACCATGCGACTTTCCAGCAACTTGATATCCTGTTCCGTTTGCTTTCCTACTCGAACACGATTCAACAGGTCTGAAAAGGACGAATCCTTTTGCTGTCTCACATTTTCAGTTAATTCTACTATTTGAAAGCAGTCCTTCCAAAGGTGAGATGCCAAGCGTTTCGACTGGAGTTTTGTCACACTAAACACAAAGTGTCCATTGACAGGTGAAAGCTGATAAAAGTCACCAACTGCAATCACATTTAGTCCTCCAAAGATGTCATCATTGGCAAATATCTCACACAGTCGATAGTGGACAGACTGAAGAACCTCATACGATACCATGCTAATTTCATCAATGATGATGGTATGTATGCCTCTCCACATCATCCTCAGCTCTCGAAGTGCTACAGCCGTTAACTTTAAATGGTAGGCAGATCTTCTATGTTCAACTTGAAGATTAAGTGCTCTGTGAATTGTTAGGCCATCCACATTGAATGCAGCTACACCTGTTGGTGCCATGACCATGCATCCATGAACTTCCTCACTTCCTTGCACTAACCTCTCAATGTGTTCTCTGATGGCACGAATCACGTAAGACTTTCCCGTCCCTGCACCGCCAGTTATGAAGATGCGGATGGGCTTAGGTTGGGCCTCCTGTCCGAGATGAAATTTGTGTAACGAGCTTGTATACTGTACTACCATGTCAAATGCTTCTCTCTGTTTTGCATTCAAATTGCATACCAATTCTGTGAAGGCCTTATCAGCGAGACGCATGCGTGTGAGGGCTCCATTGGCATTATCGTCATCTGCTACTGTGGGAAGAGCATCTACATCCACCTGTTCATCTTGGACATAATTTTCAGCATTGTGTAAACCATGGTCCAGTTCCTCTGGTACATGAGTAGCATCTTCCCGTTCACCATGTTGAACATTTGGTGCAACCAAATCCATGTATGCGCCATCGGAAACTGCTTGCAATTGCTGCACCGCTCTTTGTACTTCCTCTGCAAAAGTATGGTGTTCACAATTCAGCACTTTCATCTCCTTTTCACGAGCAATGAAAGCTGACAATGCGCTGTCATGCTTTTGAAGTAAGTCCTCCTTCTCACATCTCCCCGGAATGTACAACAGCAACAGTGAATAGTAATAGTCATCACCGTGACTTTGTGGTGTCATAATGGGTGTTCGAAGGCACGCTTGCTTTGTACGAAGTTTGATCCATCCCAGATTGCCTTGCAATTGGAATCGAGGCTGAATGTGACGCCCACTGCTGCTGCCCTTTGGTGTGTCATCCCTATATACACTATCATACCATACAGAAAAGTGAGCCAACGTCATCTTCTCAAATTCATCTTCCTGTGGTCTTGCAGCATATCTGTCAAATAGTCCAGGTTGAAAAAGATTTGTATCCATGTCATCCAGCTCAAGTAACTCGGACCGATTCTTGAGAATCCTTGTTCTCTTTTCGGGAGGAACAGTGTTGACAAAGACAACTTTACGCGACGAATCCTTCAATGGTAAGTGGCACAACCGATAGGCTGCTTCTTGGCCACTTAGCTGCCTATGTGAAAGCATAGTGTTTCCCAATTTAGATAATCTTTTTCGAAGTGAAGCATTGGGTGCAAGTGATTGGAGGGAATCACTGATAGCCTTTTTCACCTCTTCGCTCTCACCTTTGCACATGTATGAACAAATGTAAGATGCTGTCCCATAAACTGATCCAATCAACTGTATATCCATGTTGGCCTGCCATGCTATAAGTAGTGGAGCATTGTATGGGTTGACGTTTTCTTCACCATCAGTTCTCCTCAGAATATAGAACCGGGACTTGTTACCTACATCTTCATTATTCTTGAGACGAGTAGTGGACGATAGAGGTTGTGGAAAGTCAAAACGACATTCTTTTGATTTTTTTCTTTTGTCCTTCTTGGTGCAAGTAGACGTATGATTATGTTTCTGAACTCGAAGAACTACAGACCGCAAGCTGTCCTCACCACATCCTTCTTCTGGAATTCTGGCAGAAATGTAACGATCGATAAAGTCAGGAGCTGCCGTTCTTCCCTCTACCGTATCAAGATTAGGGGCATCTTTGATCCACCACAAGGAATGAATGTGTGGTGATCCTCTGAGTTGAAATTCTACTCTCCAAAAGAAATCCGTTACCTCTCCAATTGGCCTTCCAGATCCCTTTATAATTTCTTTTACTAGGCATTGGAAACGGTGTTGAAAGTGGCGTGCTGTGACAACAGGATTGCTTGTCATAAGTGTTCTTCTTTCTTCGTCAGACAGCTCATCCACTTGTTCTTTGGAGATATTCCTTCCACTGCAACTTGCTAAAACCACCATCAAATCTTTCCAATGGTGATCATCTGCACTAAATGTAATAAAGAAAGTGGGTGGACCAAGTGTACGTAGCATTGCAAACAGTTGTATCCTTGCTGATTGCCAGTACGCTGCAGTTCCTCTAATGTCTCGCATGAAGCTGTAACAGTTTTCATGAACATCGGGATTTTCCCCCACTCCAGTGCTTCGCAAATCTCCCGCTGTCAAAGTTTTCTTTTGTTTGTTCTTTCTTCCAGATGTCGGATTTCGAAGTCGGAGAGCATTGATATACTACTTTGTAATTTTATTGCTTCCACAATGTTACATGCCCAGAATATATATGATGGGTGTTTGGCCCAGCGTGAATCTTTACTCATTATTCTTGATTGAAAATAGTCCAAAGGTGTAATTGAAAATTGTCGATGAGTACCAAATCCATTGTTTCCATTAGGATAAAGTGATAGATAAGCCAGAACCTCAAGTTGTTGCTCATTGAAAACGCTCAGTGGAGCACTAGTGATCTTCTCAAGTTGATGCACTGGAAAATTACCTTCTCGTAAATAGTTGCTTACTGGTATGTCTGGCATCAGGAAATCACTGCGGACAACACCTGATTCTTCCATTGCCTCTTCCTCGTTTTCAGTTTCCACAAAGTTCTCCTGGTAATGCTCTGTGATTTCCACATTCTTGTAAGCAGAGTTGTTTTCTTTCAACCATTGCAATGCATTCATTACAATAGTATAGCAACACCGATAGTACAATGGTTTGGATTCTTTTGATGCAGTGGGTGGCTTTATGTACACAATGTCGCTACCAGTCGCTGGTCGTGGAAGTTGATTTAAGACTTCAGTCATGGATGATGGAAAATTGATCACCTGTCCAGTTATTCCTCTTTGTCCACCACGTGGCAGAGGAACCAACTTCATAAATGGT
>CAUJGJ010000397.1:5542500-5545000 GCA_963170055.1 Halisarca cf. caerulea
CACACACACATACACACTCAATTTCCCCTACAACATACAGAAACATATTCCACACATTCTTAATGAATGTATAAACAAACATACCTCACACACAAGCACATACCCAATACGTATGCCACAACAACAAAAGTAATCACACAACACACTCTCACATAGCTTATGGCACAGATGACTGAAAACCGAGGACCAAGGATTATAACTTATAGTACTAGTATATACGTGGTCACACACACACACACACACAGGCACACACACACACACACACACACACACACACACACACACACACACACACACACACACATACACACACACACACACACACACACACACACACACACACAAGATCTATATTCGCTCATAAAGAAACATATATGCGTTGTAAAGTGAGTCTGGGTAACTTGGAGCGGCCGAACTAAAAAAGATGTATGTTACATTTGACTCAGCAATGTCTACTTGAATTCAGCGTTTAACAGTGGCAAGTAGCTAGGGTAAGGCTTGGTAACTTGGAACGCCTGGGTAACTTAGAACGGCCGAGTAAAAGCAGCGTGAATAGTAAACTACAGGTACAATTTTGGCCAGTAATATCTCCGTAAATTGGGCGTTCAGCAGGGGTAAGTATAGCTGGGCAGCTTAATCATAGCAAAGGATACAGGCCCTGTTCTAACTTACCTATGTGTTCCTAAGTTACTCCACTTCACCCCATGGCTTGGCACCTTAAACAAACGTTACAGGCCTTGTTCCACTTAATCCTACATCATAAACTCACAAATCCACACACACACTTTCCCCATTGTAAACACACGTCACACACACCACACTCCCACAAAGCAATGTATACACACAATCTACACATGCTGTCTCTAAACATCAGTAAAGCTTACAAAGGCACACTGAGACACTGTAGTCTAATAACAAAGGAAATCACACCCCACAAATACACACAAAGACACATACTACCTCCACACGTAAAGGTACAAACCTTACGAAGGCACAGACAACTGAAGAATGACACCCAACGAAACTAAATATCTGTATATACTAGTCCTAGCAATTATCACAGACCCGTGGCCAACGTGTTCTGTCGCAACTATCAACCTTTGACCCCAATGCATGGTTATGCAACAATTCCGCCGCACAATGCAAGAAAAGGAACAAAAACTTGCTTACCATGCTCCGCAGTAGTACGAGACTTTGTCAAACCCGACAAATGCGCTTAGAAACACAGAGGAATACAAAGACGATCGAAGGACCAGGCGATAACAGCTTTTCAATGAAGAACAGGGGCGAATTGTCTGAAATTCCATAGCGCGCATTCTCCGCGGGATTTTATTTCATTTGCGGCTGGCTTCTACAATGGTGGAAATCTCTCTCGTTTTTGTGGTGCGTTCAAAGCCTACTACAACGTTAAAAGTGTATAATATGTTTTTATTTCGAATTTCGCTGTATACATTATTCTACTTTTCACACAAATAGATGTTGGTTGCAGCAGCAATACACTTGCTGCTGCAACTATTGATCCCAAGTTTTTTCTCGGGGCTAATGGTAAGAGTTGTACACTCTGTACGTTTGCATAATGATTAATTTACTTTATTCTCTGTTGTAGGGAATCTTTTCAACATGTGTGTGGATATATGTAAGTTTACGACTTATATTCAATGCCATGCATCTCCTTGTTCTTGCAGGCTCACAAAATTATTAAAAATGAACTTCTCACCTTGCATGGCAATACTTTGTTTTTGTGTTATGCATCACTGGTTTTAACTTTAATAAATCAAATTTATTATTATATTATATTCTTGTATTTCTTATTGTTTGTAGATGAAAGTCAAGAAAGACTACAATGTAAGAGAACCTACATGACTCGCATAAGATTAGAATGTATATATTATATACAGTCAAACTTATTTACAACGACACCCTTGGTGCCACTAAAATGTGCTTTTATAACCAAGTTGTTGTTGTAACCAGGACATTTAGTACAGAGACCATTGAATCCGTTCCTGCCATGTGTGTTGTTGTAAAGAGGTTGATGTTGTAAACAGTGACTTTGTAACCAAGTTGGACTGTATATATATTATTATTCAATATATGTTTTTACATGCCTGTTTTTTTTTCTACATGCATGTGAGTATTCGTGTATTCCTGTAATGCCCTCTGTTATAAATTATGTTATATCTTCATGTTCACAGGAGATAAAAGCATCACTGGAGAAGGAACTACTAGTAAGTTCAATATTGGTGAACAATGTACCTATGACAGTAATAGAATTGTTGAACTTTTGTGTACATATGCATGTGTTTGAACATTTATAGTGTGCATGTGTGTGTGTGCACATGTTATGTATATTATATGTGTACGTGTGTACGTGCATGTGTGTGCATGTGCATGTGTGCGCACATGCATGTGTGTGTACGTGTGTACATGTGTGTGTGTGTGCGTGTGTACATATGTGTGTGCATATATGAATACCAAATTTGCTCTTTTTTTTTCTCTATAC
>CAUJGJ010000397.1:5550000-5567500 GCA_963170055.1 Halisarca cf. caerulea
AGCCCTGGTATATATCATTACAACCTGTGTGCCTGAGTATCAGTATAGGCAAATTAGAAACATTTTGAGGCAATTTATCACAATCTGATTGTATGTCTTGCAATAGGTTAAGCATGCATGTCCTTTGTAACCATGTTTGACCACCATGGTTTCTGTTCACATACATAATAGATGAACACATGGGCATTATAGTTGGTCTCAGGGAATGGGGATTTTAGGTGACAAAGTTCAGGAATCTCAAGAATTTGTCACCTTTCTGCCTACATCACTTTTGTTCATCTGTAAACCTGGTAATGCGTCATTACATGGCGCTCAGTAGAAATATGTATATTTCACAAATCAAACAAGCGATTGGAGTTTAAGAAACTCGTGGGCCGCCTACGGCCCTGGAAACTTGAATCGCTTGGAAATCCTCATTATTGACTAAAATAATACTTTGAAGAACTCTTCTGGTTGAAAAGACTCTTTGCTGATAAAATCAGGAGCAAACGAATGAATTTTACCAAAATTTTGGGTGAATACCTTTGCTTGAATGGTCCTTGATTGCAACTTTTGTGTACGCAAATTGTCCATATGCGGTATTTGATACTTTTAATCACCATATCGATCTTTTAAAAGCTTTAAAATGACGGATTTGGAGGTGTAAAAGTTCAAATCGTAGCTCCCGCAATGTGTAAATATTCCCCGCTACAGACAGAGATTATGCAACTTGTGATGCCAAATGTGACGTTTTCCTAAGAGGTAGTCATGATGTGTATGAAAAAGGTGACAAATTCCCTACATTCCAATACTTTGTCACCTAAAATCCCCACATTCTAAAATACGCTATAATGCCCCTGTGTGCCCGCTTATGTGAAATACAAGACTGGAAATGGCGAAGTATGTTTTATCTCAATACAATTTAGTATGTTGCCTTTTGCATTGTCAAATGGTCTGTATATGTATGTACAAGATGTGTTGAACTAGAAATGTGAAATTCAACGAAAACATGCGTTAAGTAGTCATTGTTCTTTTCATCTAAATACAATCATTCAAATTTGTGTTATGCAGTGCTGTAACATACATAATATGTTAATTGTACATGCCATTTGATTTGCTGTAAAATTGACCAGTTGAGTTATTATTTCCTATGTAGGCTCTGGGAACACTCTCTGCATGTTATGCTGTCCAAAGGGAAGTTACTATGGTTATAGTTCCCTTCATCCCCCTTGGTACAACCAGTCTGGACTGCCCACTCTACATACGAAGCCAAGATCTTGTTACCATACCAGCATCGAGCCTCATCACTGATGTGTCACTAATTCATAACTGTGACAAAGGTTGCAGTCACTGGGAAAGGGAGAAAAAGGAATGTGGAGAGGTAGACAGTGGAAAAAGATTCTGGTGTAACTTTTGAACATGACTTTAACAATCAGGTGTTCTATTACAATGTGTTCTGCTTGAACAATTGAAATGGATGTGTTTCATTACAAGAAAGGTATTATATCGATGCATGCAGGGCTGCGGGGTTTCAATAAAATTAACCGATTTCAGTACTGATAAGGGCAATTGTTTTCTGCTTGTTCTACAATCTGTAAACAATACACAGCAGCTTAGTGCCCCCTTACCACCATATACGATCTGCTCCCAAACGATGCCTATAACAACCGTACTACGGGTGCATTCTGGTTGTTTTACAGCCTCATATATCAATCTGTAAACGAATCGATTTCAGGCTGATAAACAGGGCTTGCATTTAGCCATGTAGAAAAGGTTCTCAGGGCTTAAAATGAACAACTGGTAGTTACCATTGGATGACTCTTCGGTAGACTCGCTCATCTGATTGCTGATTGCCAAGAATTTGAGAAAAGGTAAACTTCTGTTCCAGCATCAGGGCAGCCAAAGGGCTAACTACCATAACAATACTTGACTCTCTACTCTTTTAACCAGATCGAACAATGATGGTAATATGGCGAAAATAAGCGATTTGCCATATCCTGTTGGCAAAGAAACAAAACATCACGACCTTTCTAAAAAGCATCTATAGCATCTAGCTGCTTTGTCTTCGGACTTGAGTATCCCATGGAGGAAACAAGATCTTTCATCAGCATAACAACAGCTAGCTTTGACAAGAAGAGCAGAAACTATATCACCAACATCAGCGTTTGTACAGCCATCACCATATTCTTACTATAACGCCACAGCGCACAGCTTATAACTACATTCATAGCAATTTTAAATGTATTCATATCAACTATGTCATCTATTAACATTCTTCAGCTGTCCAGGAATGCTTGGGCACCACCCGAAGCTGGGCATAGGATAAGTGCCAGACCCTTCCTCCCGACCAATGACATCATCAATGAAAACTGGAGGAGAGGAAGCGGTCGGCTATGCAGGAATAGCGGTATACCTCTGAAACTTGAAGGCCCACAGAAAATCTTAGGGCAAGTTAAAAGTTAGTGAATAACCCTCAAACAACTCTTAAGGTCTTAAAGATTCTTTGCAGACGAAAACAGGAGCAAAGACACAAAGACATCTGAAATATAGCAGCCAAATTGATTACTGCCCGAATGTACGCCATGTTGTTAACATATATATATACATACATCATTATGGACATTCCAGACACTTCCGGTCTAAGTAAAAACA
This sequence comes from Halisarca cf. caerulea, assembly GCA_963170055.1. Classification (NCBI taxonomy): domain Eukaryota; kingdom Metazoa; phylum Porifera; class Demospongiae; order Chondrillida; family Halisarcidae; genus Halisarca; species Halisarca cf. caerulea. The sequence continues at coordinate 5,552,632 of CAUJGJ010000397.1, forward strand.
AGTAATTTGAGTTAAAAACTCATGGGGGCTGCCGCCCCACGTACTCAAATCACTTGCAAAACATTGGAGTGTAAGTGCACAGCTGAACATTTATTGAACATACTGTTATTGTAACTGGACGATTGTTTTGAAAAGAATTGCCACATTTGGCAATTGTTTTCAAAACAATTTCTATAACTCATTCCTGTATAAATTCATACTTCTCTATTACTATTACATAAATTCTCTATTATAAAACTTTTCTTCAAATCCATATTATATATATATATATATATATATATATATATATATGTATATATACCAGACGAGCGTTACACAGGGGAAATCCAAGTGAAAACAATATAGGGGCTGCCGTAGGTAGCCCCTAATAATATAGCATTTAAATACTTTAACCATTATTACTAAACCTGATAAAAGTGACACTTGCTATTACAATAGTTTAGCATACATCAAGCAGTTTCTTCTTACGCATGTGGGACATGTCCATTCGCACTTGAATGGCTTCCGAAAGTCGGCGATTTTGTTGCTAACAAATTCACTTTTTCTCTCTTATGCGTATCAGAAATGGCAAGCAACGACATTTAGACTGTATGAACACATTCAAGCTACACATTTAACTATTTTTCAACCAAATTTTCCGTCAATCGTTCGAATACTCGCCGCTTTTCCGAGCAGCTGTATTTAGCAGCTATTCCTCTCAAGTAAATCCAATCTTAGGCCTAGAGACATAGAATATGGACTAAACTGTCCCTAATAAGGCTACCCAATATTCTACCGATGGGGATTTTGTTTACTGAAATAGTTTTCAAGATAATCAACAAATACTAAAAATGTACTAAAATAACCAGCAATAACTCTTTGGAAACTCGCGGTATCAAAATCCCCATTGGTGAAAAGTTGAAGCATTCAATATAGATTACAATAAAACACTCAAAAGCTTCCTACGTTGATCTGCTGATTTACTTGACGACATGGCATTTTGCAAGAAGGATTCGCTTAGCTAAGGGCCGATTATCACATGACGGTCATGTGACATGAGCTGTGACGTAATCGCATATTGCCCTTACCGAAGTGTTTTAAGTGTTTGATCTCTGCAATGATCGATGCGTCGCAAGCGAGAGGAACTCAGTGGAGGAAGAACATTAGGCAAAGAAGACAGATGGTTTAACGAAGTATAATATCGGTGGTTTAAGAGAAGCGAACTGGATATTCAGCGCCCGATCGACGACATCGAAGAACAAGGTGCGTAATCTTTGTTTGATCTTGAATTCAAATCGAAAAGTCGGTTTTACTAACTTGAGTTCCTTATAAAAGAACGATCGATCTATGTTTAAGCCTATTATCAACTACATAATAGCAGGGCGATTTCGCCGTGAATTACGTATAAGTTTTGCAGTTCACAATACCTACTATTGATCGTGAGTATGATCTTCCAAGCTCCCTTAAACAACAATATGTACGTAACATTAACTTTTGATGAATAAAGGCTTTCATATGTTGTAAAAGTAGAACAAATGTCGAGCAGCGCAATCGCCCTTGCTTCTTCACTAAGACTATACGTCAAGAAATGTCACGCGCATATCACATGATCGAAGCCTTACACACGCCCAAATTCCAGCCTATTAACACAATAGTGGGACTTTGGACATGTCCCACATGCGTATCATTATCAGTCAAAAGAACAAATGTATAGTCATACATTGTCATAATACAATCCAGGGGTTATCTATCTATCTATCTATCTATACTCTGTTTTGGGCAGTGATGCAGAAGCAGCAAACTCGTTTTTCATCAACTTTGTGAGGAAAATGTCGCTCACAAAATGGAACTGAAGGCAGACCATCACTACTTCTCCCTGGGTGCTTCCGTGAGTTGAATGGTTTCAGTAGCTCTTCAGCAATGTTAACTACAAATTCTTTTATTGTCATCTTTGCGAAATAAAATGTACGAATTGACCCTGCATAGATCCAGCAGATAATTAAAGGGACACTCCGATCAAAATACAAGTTGGACTTATATTATGTAATTTTTTGGTATATTGGTATATTGGTAATTAACCATATAATTGTATTATTTGGGCCGCCGGAACGTCCGGAACGATGTCAATATATATATATATATATATATGTCAACAACATGGCGGACGCGAAGTCGGTACATAATCTTTCGGCTATATTTCGGTGAAATTCATTCGTTTGCTCCTGATTTTATCAGCGAAGGGTCTTTTAGACCAGACGAGTTCTTCGAAATATTATTTTAGTCAATAACGCCGATTTCCAAGCGATTCGAGTTTCCAGGGCTGTAGTCGGCCCACGAGTTTTTAGGGGCTGCCACAGGCAGCCCCTATATTGTTTTCATTTGGACTTCCAGTGTGTAACGCTCGTCCGATATATATATATATATATATATATATAATATAGATTTGAAGAAAAGTCTTATAATAGAGAATTTATACAATAGTAATAGAGAAGTATGAATTTATACAGAAATGAGTTATAGGAATTGTTTTGAAAACAATTGCCAAATATGGCAATTGTTTTCAAAACAATCGCCCAGTTACAATAAACAGTATGTTCAATGAAGGTTCAGCTGTGCACTAACCCTTCAATGTTTTGCAAGTAATTCGAGCGTGTGGGGCAGCAGCCCCCACGAGTTTTTAACTCGAATTACTTGTTTAAACTCAAATCGCTTGTTTTTACTTTCACCGGAATTGTGTGGAATGTCCGGAACGATGTCTACATAACATGTAGTATGGTAGTACTACATATGTAGTAATTTTTCATCCCTACATCTTCTATCCATTTTTAAATGTTTTTGTACGGTTCTTATCTATCTATCTATCTATCTATCTATCTATCTATCTATCTATCTATCTATATATGTATCCCACTGCGTGGGCGGTTTCTATTATCTTCAAAGAGACCGCCTTGGATATATTCGCGATATACCGGGGTATATCAATGACCCCAATTCATATACCCTGTTTTTTAAGTGACGATATTTGATAACTGCCTTGTCAACAGAATGATGCAACAGCAGCACACCTGCTGTACGTACCATGCATACTAAGCCTGCAAAGAAGTTCTTTTATTGTTCTTTTTTACGAACGTTTCTGTCTACATGTATTGTTTCAGACCCCATTGCAGCTTTTGCAGTCTTTTAGGAGAGCAGTAGTCCTCCCAACTGAGCAATTACCAATTTTTCTTACCTTTCGACGTTGACCTTCACGGATAAAGACTGAAGTGAACTTTTGCTCCTAGACTAGTAAGGTTTGTTTTCACAGTAGAGTATTTTCATAGTTCCTCGAAGCTGTCTTCTCTTGTATTAAGTTTAAATCATTCTCTTCGCATTTGCAGTACATACGTATCCAGTATACGGTGTAGACGCAAGGTTCGTCACTGAAATGGAAAGTTGCAAAGCTAATAATCGTTGTTCGGCTTGAATTAAACACCGAAGTACCTTCTCTGCGAGCAAAATCCTTCTTTCAAGTGGGATACATATTTGTTATACCCCGCTTTTGCTGGGTACATGGGAATATACTAAGTGTTAGGTGTTGATTAACACCTAACACTTACAACACAGACCCGCTTCTCGCCTCCATTTTTCATTATGACATCATTTGGTTGGCGAGAAGGGGTCTGGTGAACAGCCTATACACCAAACATCGGTGGCTAATTATATATGCAGTTGTCATGGTAATAATGATATTCATAAGCTGAACGCATTGCTAATGCAAAAGGTGCCATTCGCATCATTTTGCCGTGAGCCGCTTGCCGCTATATCAGAATTCATGAGTACGAAAATTGGTGAGGTGTGGATCAAGGAGACTTTGTATGCTGGATGGAAATTTGTTACTTATGCAAAACAGACATATCAAAGGGTACGCATTGGAAGATGAGAATCAAATTGCACGGGGCGGCTTGTAAGGAAACGGCAACAAGGTAAGCTGTGAGATTAAACTTGTGACCATCAATTCATTTCGCAGTTGTTACTACATCCTTTCTTTACAAAAGATGATATTTATGTATGTATACTTCACCTCAGGTTAGACAAGCTCATACAACAGATCTTCATCACAGGCGATATAAATCGTTTTCAGGAAGTTCTGACCATAGTGCCTTGATCTGCTACAAATGCTGTGATGACTTTAAAATCCTGGATAAGGTCGAATCTGAAGCTAAAGCTCTTCGAATGAAGTTAACGATGTTTGTGTGCAACTTTAGCGTGGTGTCATCGGCAACTAGACAGACTCTGCTGTCGTCAGAAAATGAATTGTCTAGAAGGAGACAACCTGATCATCACACTGATTCCGAAGATGGTTGCACTCCCAGCAATAGATCGTAAAGTACTGGCAAAATTCCGTAAATGATGGACTTGCCGTATCCGGTTGGTAAGTGAAACGAAGGTGTCATTGCTGGCCAAAAAGGATGAAATGGCTTCCTCCTGCTTAGCCTTAAGGACTTCAATGCCTATAAGTCCCGAAGCCTGCACAATAGCATCTTTCACTGAAAGAATGTAGCGTTCCGCTAAGGCCATTTGCCCTGCCTCTTTCGACGATCAACCGAAGACTTGTTATTGCGTTTCTTTGAGATACACATAAGCAGAAGTTACTGCCCCCCCCCCAGAATAAGTTGGGTATAGGCTGTTCACCAGGGCTCACACTAATTCCAGATACATGATACATGATATGAAAGAAATAATAAGGGTATATGAAAGAAGTATACAGAATCACATACAAAAGAAATATACAGAACTACATGGTTGTCCGAAGATTCACACGGGCTGAAGATAGTTGGTCGAAGCGTAGCTCAAAAGATTGTCGTTTATGTCTTGGTTCGTATGTCATACATCGATTCTGATTCGTAGCTCGAAAGATTGTCGTCCTAAGTGTCCTTATATTCTGTCTTAAAGTTTATGTCTTCATTTGTATGTCATACATCGATTCTGATTCTGACTCTAATTTTCTCCATGATCGCAAGATGCTGCTGTGGAGGCCTTCATGCCTGTTTATGATACCAGGAACAGGAGGGATTTTAGGAGAATGTTATGCAGTTTGAAACATAAGCTAGCTATTGTCGATTCATTATCATCAAAATGCGTCCTCCTATTGTTGCTTGCTTGTGGAGATGTGGAAGTGAACCCCGGACCATTGCCATTGCCGTGGAATAGCCATGCTACCGGCAAATCCTCTTCAAGTTCAGTGATTGATCTGAACTCACCTAATGAAAAGACAGCAAAACCAGAAAGGTTAGACAGTCATTACTGTGTGCTTGAACTTGCACTTTATCATCTTGTATGTATGGTTTGCCAATGTACAGTACTGACTGAAGGTAATAACACCGTCCACTCGCGAGTATGTCGCGTGTGCTTACTGTCACCCTTGTGGTCATCGCGAGGCCTGGCGAGGCCTCGCGGTATTATAAACACATTCCATACTGTTCCCTTCATATGAGTAAAGGTTACGCAACCATAAAATGTCGTCGAGCAGGAAAGCGCTATACTGCTGTGCGAATGGCCCTAGGTTCTTCATGTATACTTCGAAGCGTATAATATTATGTTCGTATTCGTTGTTTTCGGCTATTCGGGCGTGACATATTCTAAAAGTTAAAGTTCAGCCGAAGAATAAGTGCGGTTTAGCGTAGGTGTTAATAAGTCGGAATTGCTCCATTCTCGCTGAACGTGTTAGTTTTATTCTTGTCGATCTGAAGTGAAGTTCTCTATCTACTAATTCGAGATGCCCAAGCGACTGTCAGCTTACAGTAGGAAGCGGATAATCTCTCTCACCAAACAAGGCAAGAGCGCGGTGGAAGTAGTTGCGATCCTGCGAGAAGAAGGCGTAGCAACGACAGCCAAGACTGTGAGAAAGTGGTCACACCGCTGGAATTCCAGCCTTGGACTTGAAGATCACCATAGAAGTGGAAGAAAGTCGAGGATAACTGGCGAAATATCTTTTTTTGTAGAGGAGCAGCTGATTAAAGACGACGAGATTTCATCGAGGGAGTTAGCATATCTTGTGCATAAACAATTTGATACAAAGGTTTCCCCTTCAGCCTTGAGAATTCATATGAGGAATAAACTGCAATGGACTGTTGTGAAAACACGCTTTGGACCGATGATATCTGAAAAGAACAAGGAGAAGAGAGTGTTATTCGCCCAAGATTGTGTAGCAAAAGGAGACACATTCGATGACGTCATCTGGACTGACGAAAGCACTGTTCAGCTTACTAGACATGCACAGAACATGAGAGTAAAAGTTGGGAAAGAAAGAATTTTGAAGCCAGCTGCCAAGCATGCAGTAAAAGTCAATGTTTGGGCAGGTATCTCCAAAAGAGGGGCTACAAAGATTTGCATATTTGATACCATAATGGATTCCGACCTATACATTGATATTTTGCGTCACCATCTTGTGCCATTTCTAGAGACGTTTGAAGAAGGATACAGGTTCATGCAAGATAATGACCCAAAGCATACCTCTCGAAAATCTAGGGAATTCTATGAAAGCGAAGGTATCAATTGGTGGAAGACTCCAGCCAGTAGTGCGGACTTGAATCCGATTGAAAGAGTGTGGCATGAGATGAAGCACTATTTGGCCAGATATGTGAAACCACTGAATAAATCAGAACTGGTAAAGGGAATACAGCAGTTTTGGCGTCAACGCATGACAAAATCAAGATGCCAACGTTACATCCAACATGTCCACGTTGTTCTTCCCAAAATAATTGAAAAGAAGGGAGGAATCACAGGAGAATAGATATGATATACAGTATAGCTACTCATGCACTGACAATATTTACTGTCTTCTATCATTTTTCATCATCACACCTGAATATAATATTTTATTCCTTTTTAAATTAATATATATTAGTTAATGGTGCTGTACAATATATAGTAATGTATATAAGTGTCAATAATAAATAGCTGATATAGACTGTAAGCCTGTACAGTATAAGAAACATCAAAGTCATTACTGTAATCAATACTTTTTGACATGTCGTTTCAATCTTCGACAGCTTTCATTGATAGCCACTTTGTATCTTTTCCATGTGCTTTCATCAGTTTCACCAGGCTTGATGGGATACACAGAATACACACATTCTTTAATGGCCGACATTCTCTTCGGTGATAGCATCCTTTTTCCACAATCTCCTGTACAGTTGGACTGGCTCATCTCTGCCTTTGTGTAGCACTTTCGCACTAGCAACACTGCAAAATTGACCTCCGAGGAAGCTTTTCTGTAACATTCATCTTTTACAGATTGCTTAATGCGTTTCGGACTATCTGGGCCTCCACTTTCCAGAATGTTTTCCAAATTAAGTTCTTCCTCCATAACTTCATGGTCACTTGACTGTGGAACTGCCAAACTGTATCTGTTGGGGGTACTGTGTTGTGTGCAGATGTTAGAGGGACAGTGTGGGCTGCTATGATCACGAGGGACAGGTGACATAATATGGTGATTGTGAGGAAAAGGCCTGTCATAAGCATAAAGTATGGGTGAAAAAGGAGGTCTATCATATGAATGTGCATGACATACATGGGTATAAGGAGACCCATCCCAGGGATAAGAATGAATGTAAGGATAAGGAGCTAGTGGACCACCGTAAGGACGAGCATAATGTGGATGAGGGTATGGAGACCATTCACAGTGATATGGATGGCTTGTTTGTTCTGGTGATCTGGTCCATTGGCAGTATGATGGTCTGATTGGCTGGCGATATGGCGATCTCATCTGTTGCCGATATGGTGATCTCATCTGTTGCCGATATGGTGATCTCATCTGTTGCCGATATGGTGATCTCATCTGTTGTCGATTTGGTAATCCGCTCTGTTCACGATATGGTGATCTCATCTGTTGTCGATTTGGTAATCCGCTCTGTTCACGATATGGACTCGCTTCGATTTGCTCAGGGTTATGCACAAAGCTGTCTTCATTCCTCAATCCCACAATGGTGCCTTCAGACATTTGTGATACCTCGCAGATGTTCTGCGAGGTTTCAAATCTGGCCACTGGTAGGTTTTCCCCTTCTTGGTAAGGGATTTCCTCAGAGACCATTACATCATCTGGTGCTTGATTCTCAGCATCAACATTGCTTTCTTCACAGCTACTGACATTGGGTGAACCCGAAGCTAACCATGCAGTCCCTCCCTCAGTTGCTTTCCGTTTCTAACAAAGATCAGAAAAAAAATTAATAAAGAAATTGTATGACTGTGTTAATTATATATATATATATATATATATATATATATATATATATATATATATATATATGTATGTATGTGTGTATGCAGATATGTATGTATGTATGTATGCATGCATGCATACATACACACACACACACACACACACACACACACACACACACACACACACACACACACACACACATATATATATACATATCCGGTATTTTTTTTACTTTTCATGGTAATACTGTAGAACCTAGCTTATCCAACCCTCAAAGTAATGGCACCTCAATTAACCAGGCAATGTTTCATGAATGCATCTATAATCAGTGCTAATGTGAAGTACATTATTGGTCTATAGCTGCATCTTGTGATGTATATGTGTGTAAAATCAGGTAAAACAACTGGTAGAAAGCATCCACTCAATCTTGTCATTTCTTAAAGGAAATTGAAGAATAACAAGGAAATGCAATGTGGAATGTTTCAGTCTACAGAGTACTGCAGGATTCATACTTAGGGGCACTCCTTGGTCCCAAACTGCCTGATAATCAAGGTTCTACTGTGATTGTATTAGTAACAATATTTGTAGTGTGTATAGTCACATTATGATAACATTATGCTAACTATTAACCAAATTTATACATGAATTTTTTATCAGCAAAATGGCCGTCTGTACAATGACATCGGTTTTGTTTAGAAAGTAATAATTACCCTATTCTGATTTGCGAGCACTTAATGGGTTAAGTCTTAACATGAGTATGAAAAGGTATTCGGATATATCTACACGTGAAAACATGTTCAATTGAAACCATTGCATGCATACGCAGAAAAAAAACAACTAAACAGCTTCGTACCGTTTGTTTCTGCTTCTTCGTACAATCCTTTTTCTGCTTCTTCGTACTATCCTTTTTCTGCTTCTTCGTATCTTTTCTTTTTCGTACCTTCTTCGCGGGTGGTTTCCAATCCAGTAAATCTTTCACAATCCCACGGAAAAGTCTTCCACGATGTCTCATTCGGACAACTGCACCGACAGAGATGTCCTGCGGGTCCTCTATAGCGAGGTGCTTCACGTTGACCCTGTTCTCGTCCGAATCGCCTTTCTCCTTATCTATCCATTCAATCAGAACGTAATTCTTCCCCATCGTGCAATCGCAGTTACTTCCAATGGCACCTAAGTGGAACTTTTTAAATTTAATATACGCTATTCGAGCACAATATTCTAGTCGAATTGTGGAATTCTTCGCCATGGGTGCTAACGGTGATAATCGTCGCCACCAAAGGTGATAACAAGTGCGAGGCCTTGCGAGCACCTTCGAGGTGCGTACAGCCCTCACGGATCGCTCGCTGTTCCCACGCGAGAATAGGTACCATTACCTTCAGTCAGTACTGTATAGTGAAGTCATATCCCTTTTGAGTGAGAGCAAATTAGAAGCGCTATCTCCAGCTCCAAAGAAGACTTGTTTCAAGCAATCATCAACTAAATCAGATTTTCCTGGCAAGAAAAAGTTGTTATTTGATAGATCAGAAAAGTCGCAATTACCCGAGTCAGAAGACACCGTCAGTGAAAACTTGTGAGTTATATAGATGTATTTGCATACTGCCCCTTAAATGTACCCACGATTATAACTACTAACATTCTAGGCATACAGCTCAGACCTATACATGCTAATAAGTTAGGTAGAAAATAGGAAATTCAATGCTTACTTGCTTAACTCTGTTTTTTATTGAAGCATGCATGTGTAGCCTTTCAAATCCATGGATTGGTATAATGGATTGAATAGGCCATGTAGGTCACACCAGTTGCTTTTGCACAATAAATGTGATAGATTTGTTTTAATTTACATGATTTTACAGGTACATGCCAGAATCTCCAATTGTATATCTCAGAAATGATCCTGGTGTGCCCTTGTTTTCATCAAGATCAATGACCTATACTCAGTGTAACATTGTATGAATCCTTCTTGAAGCAAAAAGTGAAGTTGTTTGTATGAAGAAACCTACCCAGGTTGGTAAAAATGCATCTTTTGTCGTGGACCTGTCCAAACTGGCACATTTCAGTGACATGACGGCTGATGACAATGGGAGCTACATACAACATGGTTCCCCAGAGGAACACTTCTATGTACTCTCAAAAATTTTTTGGCCTTAAACATTAGTGTTCATTGAGTGGTGAACCTACGTGCTACTACAAGCGTCCGCATTCAAGCATAAATAGGAGAAAAACTGCATGGAAGTTGCCGAAAAGCAGCCATTTTCCGAAAATCCGCCCACGTAATATTTTTACTTCCCCTTTTCGCCGTGACGTCACAAGGTGATCCGGTTTTCTGCCCACGCCCGCATAAATGTATGGGACATCTTCGCAACGGCAGATAGTTTGGACGTGGAAAGCACTTCTGTTACCTTCGACGATTCCCTTAGAAGCATCAAGGAGCAGTCAGACAATGACAACTGCGGCTATGACATTTCAGACGAAGAGAGCGAGGGAGAAGAGAAAGAACTCGGCTTGAAACCCTACCAATTTGAGCCCGTTACTGTTGTTGACGGACCAGCGCACGATCCGAGCTCAGAAGACGATGAAAATGATGACAGACCCTTCTTAGAAGACAAAGAGCGGCTTGCTAACACCAACTGGTACGTATCTGTCGTCGTTGTCGTCGTCTCTTCGACGTGCTGTCTGTCAGCGTTTTTAGTATTTGGCATGCGCGTTTATAGGTGCAGTTGTGGGAATTGCAAGTTGATGCCAACAATTCAGGAAAGCATATGTTGCAGAACAATTGAGGATGTGGATAGGAAAAGAACTGACATTGAAGACACCACATTACATTGCATAACAGAACACCCTGGATTTAAATCAGTTTGCTTGGATCGATGGGTGCTTGAAACAACTGGCCTTGAAGTCAACCAGCACTATGGTTCTACACAAGAAACAAATGGACCACCACACAAGTATGTTGGTTCTGAATCATTGGAAAGCAGCCATTGCTTTAAGGTTCCAGACCGGCCATTGGTTATGTATATTATGTACTTGCTTGTAGGACACTGCGATACCTTACATATCGACAGCTCGTGAAGTGGTGCTGGGGCTACCTTGGACGTGACATTCGTGTCACCCTCCCATCATGTGTAACGAATGCCATCAGGAGACAGTTCCCATCTGACAGCTATACTGGATTTAAAACTTGTTGAACCGAACTCTATATTTACTTTTTATGATCTTGTTAACATACAGTGCGTAACCCCTATAGAGTAGTTTTGTTATTGCTTTTCTAAATTTGCACCTGATTATTTTTAGGCGATGAAATGCAGACGAAACTTTTCTCTTAAGAGTAGGCTTACTTCGAAATGGCGATTCACCGCGGTATATCCTTCTCTAGTAGGTTATATCTTCGAAACAGTGCTCCGTTGTTTTCGTGTACTTCAAGATATAGAAATGATACTTAACGCACGTTAATGCAAACGTAAAACCGCTCGACGTCCCTGGTAACCTCTTTGTTGTTTCTTGTTTGGCGAACCGCAATTCGGAAATGAAAACAAGTGACATAATTCAAGGTTTGTTTTATTAAAAAAATGCTATCTGCACATACAAGGCAATGATTATAGCTTAAAATTAAAATGCTGCAGGTTCAACAGCAATTAATACTGCTGCCCTTCCTTCCAAGCGCCCCAAACGACTGGCTGCGGAAATTGCAGAGGTGGCTGTCGCAAGCACCCTCAGCATATATGGCAGGAAACACTCGGAACCTCTTGCACAATCTGCAGTTAAAAATTTGAGAAATTTGTGTTACAAACCCTCTTTTGTTGCACCACTGAATGCTGAGCTACAAATGTGGCAAGATAACCTTAACAATGAAGACAGAAGATACATGACTTTGACTATTTTCAAGGCCATGGTTTTCATAAAGCAAGCAACAGTTACTGAAGCTGCTGAACTGTCAGCAATGGTTATGGGCCTTACAGCAGAAACCGTAAGAAGATGGGCCCATAACTACTACTGTCAAGCCACAAATGAAGATGGCTCTGTGGTTTTGCAACAGTCACAGAGGGGGCAACACTCCAAACAAAACTCACTTATTGACACCTGTGAGGAGCTGTGGCATGATGCACGACGTTATGTTTGTGAAATGAGTTGGCACAAGGGGGAGCCAAGGATGACCAGTGGAGACTTCCAGAAGCACATGAATGAGGTTATGATCCCCCTCCACTGCAGTGGAAAAATGGGTGACATCTCTACCATGACTGCATCCAGGTGGCTGCACAAGCTGGGATTTACTCCCAGATATCACACAAAGGGTATATTCTTTGATGGTCACGATAGGGCAGATGTGGTGGAATACAAGCAGGAGTACCTGCAGAAGTTAGAGGATCTGGAGAGTGACCACACAAAGGAGAGGATTAGGGTGTATCATGACGAGTCTCTGTATTATGCCAACAGTCTGCAGAACGTCTTCTGGGCTGATAAGACAATGCAGCCGATCAGGCAGAAGTCTCAGGGGGGGTCCATCATGGTTTCGGACTTTGTGGAGGAGGGTGATGGATTCCTCCGTATCAGTCAGGAGACAGCAGACAGACTAGGGATGCAGAATGCAGAGGCTTGTCAATGCATTGAAATTGGGACTGATGGCTACTGGAGGAGTGGTGCATTCCTGGAACAAGTTGATAGAGCTATCACTATATTTGAGGCAAAATATCCCAATGTTCAAGGTAACTATAACACTTTATGGTGGAAAATGAACATATATACATATGTACCACAAACAATTCTTCTGCAAAACTACAGGTATCTTCCTCTTTGACAACGCACCCAGCCACACGAAGATGCCAAATGATGCATTAAATGTCAACGCCATGAATGTTCATCCTGGAGGCAAGCAGCCAGTGATGAGAGACACAATGTGGGCTGGGGACATTCAGAAGATGAATTATGAAGATGGCACGCCAAAGGGAATGAAACGCATTTTAGAAGAGAGGGGAGTGGATACAAACGATATGTCAGCACTTGACATGAGAGAAGTATTGTTGGAATTTGAAGATTTCAGATGCCAAAAGACATTATTGGAGGAGTTAGTGGAGAGGCAAAGACACATCTGTATATATATACCAAAATATCACTGTGAGCTCAGCCCTATAGAGAGAGCATGGTGTCATTCTAAGAAACATATAGCAGCACATAATAATGGAACCATTACTCGACTACGTAAAATACTAAGACAAGCATTAGACACAGTAGACAGCAATCTCATGAAGAAATTTTTTATCACATGTAGAGATTACGAACAAGCATACAGAGACTTTCATTCAGCGCATTTACCCTCTTACTTAATTGAGCAAACTGTTAAAGAATACAAATCACATTGTCGTATTATTTAATTATAGACTTCATTGTCTGTTTATTCACATTTATATTGATCAAACTGTATTTTATTAATTAATTCAACACAACTCCCATTCCCATGTATAACAAACTTCATGGGAAATACAAAAAGTAGTAAACAGTGAGGATACATACATACAATATTCACTTGGACCATATATTTCAGGTATAATGTCACAAAAACGATATCTGTAGCTTTTACTATCTTCAGAAAGAGAGGATTCTTCACCTGAGATGCATCTGCTGATTTCATCAAGAAAAGGAGATTCAGCAAATGTGGATGTATGTGCATAATCAGCATAAAAACCAATGGACAGTCTTGCCCAGCAAACTGTAATTCAAATACAGGGTTGTCCATCAGTGAGCTACAACCCCTGCGATGTGCTTTTCCAAGTGACCCAAAACTGTACTTCCTTTTTTAATTGTCACTAGCACACTGTTCGAGTTATGAGGATTGTAGGGTTCACGCATCAAACTAACAGGTAAGAAGGCCTTTAACTCTTTCCAACCTTCGTAAAACTTGATACCCATAACCTTGCCTTCCAGTGCAACTAAACTACAACTGCACCAAGACTCCGCCATTGCTTAGTAACTTAGCGCAAAGCGTTAGTCCCGGTTTATCTACCCACAGAAGCATTGTCTTGAAGAAGATGCGCAGGAATGCGATCAAATTTTACGAGTGACATAATGTTGGAGGAATTTTGGCGCAATCGCTTCATGTCAATTAAAAATACAATCAATATGCTATATTTTACCAATGAAATATGAGGAGTATCCTTTATAGGAAGGCTGTATAAAGCTAAGGGGCTGCGAGTATAAAAATCCTTTGAAAATCAAAGGATTTTCGATCTTGGTACAAACACGTTTCAATCACAATCAGACGTATGAAAATAACACCAAAGATGGAGAACACTTACTTTGACCACTGAAGCGACCATGAATGATCTAGGAACTAGCCAAGAAGTACCACGAGCTAAGGCGATGGCACATCACTTCCCGCACAAAGGTTAAGCTGTTTCGGGTAGGCCTAATCACCACCCCCCACCTTTCATTAACAATAGGGACTGACCCTAATCCCAACCATGCGCACATAAATCGGAAACTACGCACGTCGATTGCGGAAGTAATCTGTCGTTACATACACCGACCTCGAAACTACTCTTTAGACGTTACGCACTGTATGCTCAGAAATATTGTATATTTATAATACCCTTAAATTGTCAAGTTGAACCTTGATCTGTGTTTCTGTACTGCTTCTGCCTTCACTGGATGTTGAAATGAAGAACAAACCTGTGCTAACAACGTGAAGTGCTGTTT
>CAUJGJ010000397.1:5577500-5640000 GCA_963170055.1 Halisarca cf. caerulea
AGTATGGCGTGAAGAGTAAGACCACCTGTAGGAAACGCCCAACCACCTTCAAGAAGGGCTAGAGACGCTGAGCACATCCTTGGGGGTGGACCAGGCTCTGAGGAAGTCTGCTACTTCTGTTTTTGTGATCCCTGCCTGAACAATCCAGCTCATTTCCCAGCATTAGTGATGTTGCCAGAAGGTACAGATTGTATAGAAAGCTGTGGTCCTACCTAAGGCGCCTGGGGTTGTGGGATTTTGCTCCTTACAAGCAAAGGAAGGAGGTCACTGGACATGGCAGATCACCATGGGACATCATCCCATGGTGCATCAAGCAGGTATGCCTTCTGATATGGTATCAATGCTAAGCCATTTGTGAATATGATTCACAAATGCAATCTCCTGCTTGCATTGGTTGACAGCTGCTTCCATTGAATACATTGCCTGCTCCTTATGCAATTCACACTTCAGCCATGCGCAGGTATGACATGTCCTGTTTTCGGAAATAGAGGGGCGTTTTGTGGTTTTCAAGGAATGTAATACTATGTCAACACGTTTTACAGGAAGTCTGCGTGTAAGTCATGTGTTCGTGTGTGACTTGTGCAGTGACATCGTATGATACGTGTACACTGCACGTGGTACTCGACCGATTCCATGCAGGGCTTGAGATCTAGAGGCAATGATCGCGAACGATTGCTATTTTGTTGGCGTTTTATGCATGTAACGGTGAGTGAAGTTGTTACAAACACGATCTACTGGGTCAAAAGTATGTCTGAATCAGTTCAACTGTTGGTTTCTTTTCATGGCGGTATTCTGCGTAATACTCGTATCTAAATAAGTAAATTTGAAGTGAGTGGTTACAATTTCTTTATATAGAACACAGAAACAAAATTCTACAACTGTACACGATAGAAACAATCTAAATAATACGTGTAAGTTTCATATATAAAAATGACATTGTTCGTAAACAGTGCCATCGTTCTGTAAGGTCTCAGCAAACATGTAATATACACACGTGTTATTGCTTAGCCTAGTTGCTGTCCAAGAGATGTGCGCCATCTGGTTCCTCATGTTTCTCTGTGTAGTATAAGATAAAGATTCAAAAGTTATTTCTAATCATCTATATTAATTTACTTTTATTCTTAAATTACTTAGATATAGCACACCCACCAGGTCCTGTTTTCTTGTCCACATCCATGGTTTCTGATACTGAGACAGCTTTGTTCGTTTCCTGTATCTGTCAGCAGGAATAGTGTAGGGAATTTATAAAGAAAATGTATATTATGTGTTATTAAATAGAATTTCTAATGAGAAACATGGATAATCACTATGACAGTGCAATGTGACTGTACAGAAGCACTGCATTATTATTACCTACCAATTTGTCCAAGTCTGCAGTCTTTACATGTAAGAAATTACAATCAGGGCCTTTCTTGCATCCATTCGTTGTATTGTGGTAACGACATAGTTGTGTTTTCCACTTGCGCTCCCTATGAGCTTCTTTCTTCTTATTGTTTTTCTTGTCTGTATGCATACAAATTTGGGGAAATAGTTTTAAGGCACGTGGTTTCTTGAAGTTGCTTTAGCAGGCTCACTTTTTTGCTTGGATTGTTGTCCTGATTGTGAATTATCACTATAAAAGTTGTTGTTCACAACTATAGTTTTAGGCATCTCTGAAAGCACCGTACCCACTAGATCTGGTCCAGGTTAGACTATAGTCCAACTGTACTGGACCCCTTTAAATGCCATTTCTGGACAGCCAGTATGGTGTCGAGCGTATATTGTTCAAAAGTTTATCTGAGAACAATCTTAATCCAACATTTCTCTCAGATGGGACCCAGGATATAGTTTTACCTATGGTTACTGAGGTCATTAATTTAGCATGCCCCCTATAGGGAGGTTATCTTGCCAGTTGTGGGGGTCTTGATATTATTATGATGGGTTGTTTGCTCTCAGATGGTTTTGACTCACTACTCATGCAGTGTGACAAGTAGCTGGGCTGAAGACACTCAGAGCCATTCCTGACTGTTCAGATAGGGGGGCATATTCACATCAGTTAGGCTCACTCAGTCTTAGCCTGCCTTGTACCCTGATTCAGCGAGTGTCCCCCATTCATAGGTATGGCACATTCAATCATGTATGCCAATGTATGCTTGAATTTCAGTCATCAGCGGGATGCTGTGTATTTGAGTTTCATTTATGTGTAGTTGGTTTCAAATCATTGCACACCATGGTACATGTATGCGGGTGTAAATTAGACAAGGTGTGTTATGAGTGTAGTTAAATTTTTCAATTCTTTACTCAGTTTTTTATATGATTGTGTTTTCTTTCCATTGCGTTTTTCTAATTCAACCATTTCAAGTTGTATTTTGGTACGGTAGGAAAGCACTTTGCCTCTAAAGAAGCGGGTCAGAGACTTATATGTGTCTGACTGTCTATCACCAGAATGTTTCATCTTATCCAGCTCTCTTAGCTCTGGGTAATACCCCAAAGCCCTTTGTAATGCACATGCAAGCTTAGATTTCAACTCCTGCTCATCATTCAAACTGGGTACTAAGCTTCCTACTCCTTGGTTTAGGTCACTGTTACCTTCTTGTTGGTCACAGTTTACAGCCTGATCTTCCTCGGTTTCTATTTCAGTATTTACAGTGGCAGCTATAATATCTTCATCAAATTGATTCTCAATGGAAATATTACTGCTAGAACCACTTTCATTATGTTCACGACTAGTGTAGTGGGTAGATACTACTACACAAGAAGGCAATGTGATATTAGGCCCTGTGTCGCCATGTATCTCAAGAGTAGATTTATGGCTAGAACTGCTATCCGTGGTATCACTGATACATGTGTCCATTTCTGGGGCACTAATGCATGTTCCCATTTCTGGGGTGGATGTTAGTGAACACGTAGGGAATGAGGTGTCCGTGTCACACGGCATCTCAAACTTGGGGGTGAAATTATGGCTAGAACTAATTTCAGTGTGTTCATTAGTACACATTGCTTTTACAGGGGTAGATGTTACTACACTAGTTGGCAATGGGGTACCACTCACAGACGTAGAAGACATGTATGGCTCACAGTTTACTGTTATTGCCTCCGGGATCATGGAAATTTGTTCTGGAGTGCAATCCATTGTACCATCCTGGCTCGTGTCTAATCCTTGACTATCCAAGGGTGTGGTAGAAATCGCAGGTTGATTGCTTTCTTCCAACACTGTAAGGTTGAGGAGTGTACCATGCACATCATGAGATCGTACAGCATTCAGAGGTATTCTAATTTTATCAAGTATAATCTTTTTCCAGCTTTGTGATGCTCGAATTGACACATCTTTTAGTGTGTGGTTTCGGACATGAAGTAATTGAGGACCTTCAGCATGACTGTCTGGGTCTTCATCACTGTCACGAAAGTGTACAGCATGGTCAGTATCTCTGTACCACCAAATGCCCTCCCCTTGTATCAAAAAGTGAGCAATTCTTTCCAAGTGGCTTTGAAATGCAGTTATGTGGTCGTGTATAAAGGTTTTGCCAAAGACACTTCCTGTGTAGCTTGGAAGTGTTTCTGCAGCCTTTTTAATTCTGGAATTGTCACTGTGTGTGAGGTTGTAGCTGTTTGTGAGAGAGTCAGGTGTCATTTGCTTACACTGCAACCTTATAAGTAAGGCTTCAATGAACCCATCTACTTTATGGTCAGTGTTTCTAGCAGAATTTGAAGCTTGTTTGAAGGTGCGCTCCTCTGCTTCAGTATTAACTGATCTGCTACAAACCAGTTCATGCTGTACTGGTCCATGTATCAGCATGGAATGAAAGTAGATTGAGCATTTTTGAGGTTTAACCATGTCCAAGTATAGTATATGATGCAAAAATGCACAGTTGTAAAACTGCAAGCACTGTTTGGGGCAGCGTTTACTATCACTGGAGTACACTATTTCTGAAATCTTCACTATGGTACCTACTAGCAAGAAGAGATTGTCCTGTCTGTCTACTCCACATTTCACCAAAATATGCATTACCTGTATTATTGCTTCCCTAAGATCAGATCCATAAATCTTGGGCTTTGCCCAAAAAGTTTTCAAGTACAGGCTCACCTGCCTGTTTACTTCTGGGTTGTGGATTACATTTGGAAGCTGCTCTAGCAGATGTTTCACATGACCTTTGAGATCATGAAGGGGCTCAAATGACAACACTGTGTATCTAATGAGATTCATATCTAGGAGGTCAGTGACAGGATTCAACAGCAGCAAGGCTGGAACCCTTTGTACACCGGGAGCCTCTTAAATACGGAATACGGAATAGCGGAATAACGGAATACGGAATAGCGGAATACGGAATACGGAATAACGGAATATGGAAGGCTGCGTGCACAACGCCTGCCTCTTCGCACCGCGAAGACGAAACGGCGCCGCATCTAACAAAAATGCTAGCGTACGAACGAAAAACAATCGGAACTTAACAGGACGGCCACGCTGATTTAGCCATAATAATCTACACCTGTCATCCTTTCCTTTATGACAGGTGAGAAACTTACATGAAGGGCGGTACAAATGCCTGCCCTCTCTGCACCACAAAGACGAAACGTCTCGGCCAGCGCCGCCACTTCTATACGTACTTGTAACCATAACTATTATAGATTTGTAAGCCTCTTTGTCTTGGCAGTTCGTTCAAGTGGTATACATCGCGTACTTGTAGTAGGCGCCATATCTTTGCAGCACAGTTTTCAGTAGTCCAGCCAGCTGGACTAAGTTTTCAGTGACAGACCGCAGTCAGTTTCCTTGTGAGTGCAATCCCAAAATATGAGCATGGATGAATCTCCTCCAATAGCAGGCAAATCCGGGAATAAGATGTCATCCTCAGAGGGAAATAACACCAGCCAGTGTATCTCACTCATGTAAGTTGCATTTGATGATACTTCTGCTTAAATTTTGTATTATTTCCACAGAGGTCATTATACCTCTTTGGCCATTAGATGTAATTTTCCTATTATGTTCAGTGATCAAGGTCAGCTAGGCCCAGGCTAATACCCTAAGTCGATAGGCTGTAGACGGGGCCTAAAACAATGGTATACACTTCATGTGCATATGACCAGTACCAAAGCACGTGTACAGTCGAAATTTATTCTTCATTACCAATAGCCTCTCTTCTTTGCAGTGATAGTGACACATCAGAAACCACTTCAGTTGTGGATTTGATCACTCCAGTAAAGAATGAGCAAAATGATTCAGAGTCAGATGAGGCATTCTTTCAGAGTTTACTAAACAGGTTTGTCAATTGAAATTGAATGCCTCTATTGAGGAATGATCTTAAAGTTTCCAAATGTTGTAGTTGTAAATGTATAAATATGTGTAGTCTGTATAGGCCAAAGCATGACTTGTGGTGAAAGTTTTAAATTATTTATATAGGCAGTTAGTAATAAGGATTACTTCCATTGGCAATGGATTGCATTTAAAGTTAATGATTCTGTACATACATAAGCTTCGTGACATTTAGTTATAATACTTATCCTCATAATATCACATATGTTTTAAATTAGTGGTTGTCGGTGAGTATGGTGGCCAATTATTATTTAATTTATATACTATTCTTGTCCTCCATGCCCCCTCCAGGAAACGTCAGGCCAAAGCAACCTTGTTTGTAGACAGTGATACCACTGATCAGTCTGACAGTGAATCAGACTCAATTTTCAACCAGCTGGATGAAGACCCCACCACTTATACGAAGTGAGATACAGCAGACTGAGTGCACACTGTACAGTGTAGTAAATTGTCCTCAATGACATGCTTATTCATGTTACACATGGGGGTATACACACAAGCCTAATATACAGCAACAAAGTAGGTGTAACTGTAAACACGTATTATTTATTATTATTATTATTTATTATTATTATTATTATTATAAATAAATAATACGTGTTTACAGTTACACCTACTTTGTTGCTGTATATTAATTAGGCTTGTGTGTACCCCCATGTGCAACATGAACAAGCATATATCGTTGACTATTGTTATAATAAACAATTTGGAAAATGCCAATGCATAAACATGTGATAGTATTATGTGATTTTCTCATGATTCAGCAGTGATCTTGTATTATGTGAAGTGCATTTAATTTTGACAAATAGCTGCCAGCAGTTGATGATAATTAACATTAAAGTTTGCCATGTTTTTTCATTGTTAGGATGAAGTCTATATGTATAGAGGAGTCCAGTGACACCTCCTTAGAGCACGTGGAAGATTCAGCAGACAGTGATTCATCTGAAAGTGAAGCTGATCCTTTCATGTCTATGACGTAAGTGCACTCTGTTTATGTCTCGAAACATGCATGGTGCCACACACATGCATGGACACGTGCATGCATGAACACACACACACGCATTCACACATGTGTTAACACACAGCATAATACTGTACATTATGAGCACATGCATGACTGTCATTGCACCGTATAAAATCGTGTTTTACAGGAAATACATAGAAGTCCTTAATGGTAAACCAGAAGAGTACTATGAAGGTGACAGACGGCTGCCTATCTTCGCCAAGATTCCAGGCAGCAAGAAGCGCCTGCTGTCGGCAGAGGAAACAATACGTTGCATCCTGCATCCAGGGTATCAAGGCAAACATATTTGCTCTAAAGCACCGACTGCTGTCAACCACAATGTTATGTTCCTGGTCGATACCTCCAAGCTAGAGGACCCAGCGGATGTTGTATGTGATGACCTTGGTGTCTGGCAAAACAATCGAGTTGACACTCTTCACTTTATTGTGAAAAGAGACCAACATATGGTCGGTGAAGTCAAGAAATTAAGTGGAAAGAATAGGAACGCAGCTATGTATACAATGAAGAGGGTTTATCGTACCCATGGTACTGATAAAACTTTCCGCAAGGTTACAGCCTCAGTCACCGGTAAGTATATGAAATGTAACAACATGTCAATTTGACTGATACAGCCTAATCTCCCTGCAAGTGCATCTGTAGCACCAGGTCCTGTAGAATGTACTTATACTGTGTCTTCTTGTTGCTTTGCTGCAGATTCTTCTGGCAAACCATATCCCATGGTCCTTATCATGTACAAATTTGACGGCGTTGACGAGCACACAGTTTTAGTGAGGCCACACAAGCTTAGCAAGAAAAGCAAGCCCTACTTCCGCACCACACCAAGTGTTAAGATGCAACTTGGTCATGCTCTTTCCAGTCAGTCACCTAAGGATGCCATTGACTCAGTTACCCAAGACAAGGGTGGCCTGCTACTTGCAAGTAATGCTGGTAGTATCCCTAGAGATCGCAAACAAGCCTACAACTTGAAGAACCGCCAAAAACAAGGTAGTCAAGGATCCCACTACAGCCGTGACCTCTTGTATGTAACCATGGAGCAGTGTAAGCTTGCTGAAAAAGAATGTCGCTTTGTACAAGAGGTAACTTGTGCACCGGAACCAATGGCTATTTTGGCAACAGAGCAGCAGATTCACGACATGGAGAGGTTTTGCTGTTGCCCCTCTCAATATTGCATCTTAGGAATTGACCCAACGTTTGATCTGGGCGAGTTCAGTGTCACACCTATTGTGTACCAAAATTTATTGGTTGTCACCTCTAAAGGGCATTCTCCTTGGGTGTTAGGTCCAATCCTGGTACACTATAAGAAGCAATTTCGCAACTACAACTTCTTTCTCTCCGGACTCGTTGGACTACGAAGAGTGCTGTCCAACGTACAAGCAGTTGGAACAGATGGGGAGCGCAGTCTCATTGATGCTGTGCACCAACAGTTCAAGCATGCAATCCAACTTCGATGCTTCCGTCATCACCAACAGAATATTGAACGCCACCTTCAACAACACAATGTACCACCATTGACTGTACAACAGTACTGCAGGGAAATATTTGGATCTGACTCACGGGACGGTGTCCATTTGGAAGGCCTAGTAGACAGCGCTGATGAGCAAGAATTCCACAGCAAGTTGGGTCAAATGAAAGCAGTTTGGGACCAACGTGAGCTGGACCTTGGCCAAGAACCACATTTCTACTCTTGGTTTATGAGGAACAAAGCTGAGGATTTTGCTTACAGCACCTTGAGGGATGTACGTGAGAAGGCTGGACTTGGCAGCCCACCCCGGCCTTACTTTACTAATGCCAATGAAGCAATGAACAGGGTGCTTAAAGAAGCATCAAAATGGAAGAAGTCGCAGCTACCAGAGTTCATTGACAAGATGAAGAATCTGGTAGAGCAGCAGCAAAGGGAACTGGAGAAGGCCATAGTTTGTACTGGAGAGTATATGCTCAGGCAGCCTTTCAAAGCCCTTGAGGTGGATCCAGCAAGGTTCTTTAGAATGAATGAAGGGCAACGTTCGCACTATCTGAATATTTTCAACACGTACTCATTGAACGAAGCAGCCAGTGCCACCAATGAAGCCTCTCAGTCTGGTAAAGGGAAGCAAAAAGCCAACAAAAGCAGTATTACAGCCACAGCCTTGTCTCTTGAGCCAACCCCAGAAGAGGCATCAGCTCTTCTTTCTCTCCCTCTGGAGAGCTTGCAGGGGATTTGGAAGAAAGCAGTGGAGCTAAATAGCAACCCCCAGGCGGTATCATCAATGCCAGGCGGTGGGGTTAAGGACTGTTTTGTCCTATCAAAGTCCTCCATGATGCCACATGCTGTCACGGTTAAGGACAGTGTGTACAGGTGTGACAGCCGCTGCCTCCATTTCCAGTCTCTAGCACTGTGTGCTCACACTATCACAGCAGCTCACAAGCAGGGTGATTTGCCAAGATTTTTAAATTTCCTTTCTACGAAGAAAATGCAACCTAACTTATACAGATTGGCAAAGCATGGAATGCCTGGCGGTGCTGGCAAGAAGGGGGGTGTTCTCCCACGGCGCAAAGGGACCAAAAAGAATGTGATTGAAAATGATCCAACCATCATGGCTGCAATTAACACAACATTGGCTCCCACTCCTTCAGCAACCCACACCCCAACTATGGCTCCCACTCCTTCAGCAACCCACACCCCAATTATGGCTCCCACTCCTTCAGCAACCCACACCCCCACTGTGGTTCCCACTCGGTCAGCAACCCGCATCCCAACTATGGCTCCCACTCCGCCAGTAACCCACACCCCAACTGTGGCTCCCACTCGGTCAACAACCCACACCCCAACTGTGGCTCCCACTCCGTCAGCAACCCACACCCCAACTGTGGCTCCCACTCCTTCAGCAACCCACACCCCAACTGTGGCTCCCACTCCTTCAGCAACCCACACCCCAACTATGGCTCCCACTCCTCCAGCAACCCACACCCCAACTATGGCTCCCACTCCTTCAGCAACCCACACCCCCACTGTGGTTCACACTCGGTCAGCAACTCGCATCCCAACTATGGCTCCCACTCCGCCAGTAACCCACGCCCCAACTGTGGCTCCCACTCAGTCAACAACCCACACCCTAACTGTGGCTCCCACTCCATCAGCAATATATACCCCAAATCTTTCTTATCTCTGGGGGGCACCATCATTGTGGACACCACCACAATTACTGGGTGTTGCACCACAGCCGCATTTGCAACCCCCCACTATGTGGACACCTCCTAGTCCATTTACCTTAATGTTTAAAAAAGGCAACATCAGTGTTTGCTATGGATGCAGGGCACCCTTTCCCAAGCAACCTGTTGCACCATATGACTTGATTGTCCAGCATCAAGATTTCAGAAAGTACACCTCTCCGGACGGTACTATCAAGCAAAAGTATGGGAATGTGTACTATCATCTGTCATTAGGGTGCATCAGGGTCAACCAACCGCAATTTGATCCCACAAAGATGATAGTCTCCCAAGAAGTCAAGGAACGGGCCACATCTATTCATCATAATTACATATTGGAAGTTCTAGGTGTTTACATTTGAAGGACCATGCATATACGTATGATTCCATTGAGTTGCGTTTTAAAGTTAACTTAATTGACTTTCAATAAGTACAGTGTATGATACTTATCTCTGTTGAATTTTCTTTATTAACTCTTTATACCTTCGGACCAACATCATACACCGCCATACTGCTTTTCGACTGCATTATTTAAAGGACGCTCACCGTTGGCCAGTAAAACACGAGGACCAGTGATAAGCAGGGCAAAGAACTTCCCAAGTAAACGTTCCCTTGTTACGTTTGCTAGTGATATCCTTGTAAAACTGTCCAAAGCGTTCTGAAAAACGTTTGCTAGTGATATTCTTGGAAAACTGACCAAAGCGTTCTGAAAAACGTTCATGCATGGCGTCGTTGAAGCATAGATACTCTAACTAAACACGAACGTCAAAGTCAATCTCACGCCATTTTCTTACTTCCGTCTTCGTGTGCACAATGTATATAATATGTCGACGTTCTCTACTATTCCGCTATTCCGTATTCTGTTATTCCGTATTCCGTTATTCCGTTATTCCGTATTCCGTGTTTAAGAGGCTCCCTTGTACACCACACAAGTGGCCTTTCAGCTCATCCACCATGCTTTTCTTAGTTGAAGGGAACTCAAATATGCCTCTGCTTACTAATTCCCTTTTTAACTGTTCACTATTTAGTGTGTCATAAAAATTCACCTTGTTTGGGACTTTGCCAAATATTCCTGCTGTTGCAGTATGTTGAATGTCTCTGTAACCCCTCAGTTTGCTGTGATGTGCCTTTGTAAAGTCGAGGCAATCATTTGTGTGGCAGTTGCATGCAATGCAACAATAATGGCCACCCCTCTGAATACCTGCCTCAAACCAGGCAGACTGTTTGTCCCCTTTAAAAAACTGAAGTGTGTCATGGATTTCAATTCCATCTTCAGTTGTAATGGCTTCAGATAAACTGTCTAAACAAGCTACTTTTTCAGGGGTTAATCCAGCTTGATCAGCTGATGATGATGAGCAATGAGTCATTATATATATTTCCCCCTGTTCAACCAACTCCTGTACAGACGCCTTTGTTTTAGGGGATTTAGCTAGCTCAGGGTCTGTGTAGAAGACCAAGGGGTCATAAATTACCCCTGCAATTATTAGTACTAAACCATAGCTTTCAACGACAGAGTGGTCAGACCAAATCCATAGGGCTCTAGTTCGTTCATAGTGTTTAAGTTGTTGTTGCATTTCTGCTAGATCAAGACTTTCAAAATTGTGTATGGCACATGAAGCAACCTTAGACACTATATCTAGGATGTCTTCTTTACTCATTCTAGCTATTTCACAGTCAAGGTGCAATCTCATTAGTTCTCTCTGCTTGCTAAGTAACTTTTGCCGCAATTCTAGAAGAGAGAACTTACGACCGATTGCAGTCTTTTCATACATTTCACCATTTCGATAGTATGTGACTGGTAATGGGCAGCAAGGCGTACCTAGATCAATCTCTTTACTTTCAATGAGTTCTTTTTCTTGTTTTTTGAGCTTTTTATAGCTAGGTGGTGCTGGCATACTCACATGTGAGTTTTGAAACCTTTTCAAGGTACTTTTGGGCTTGGCAGTAAGTGTTAACCCCGCAATATTTGCTTTTAGGTCTAATGCTAGCAATTTGATTTTGTGAGATGCATCTGAGCGTTTTATTTCAAATTCTTTTGCAATTTCGGTGGCTACAAATTTCTTATCTGCTGGCCAATTGCGAAGTTTATGGCATATAGTATCAAACTGTTCATTAGTTTGGCAGTCATTTGCACTCAGTGCAGTTCTAGCTTTCTTTTTTTGGGACACTGATTGTGGTGCATCAAAATATGTCGCAAGTCTTTGACGTGTGTGCTTAGAAAAGCTTAGGTCTTGGGAATGTACTCGCACTATAGCATTTTTTGCCAGTGCTTCATTACATTCTTTTGTACATTGCTTCATGACCTCTTGTCTATTTTCCCTTAGAACCTGCTTTATGGGACCTACATAAAGCAGTTGAACTCTGCTGAATTGAACTCTCCAACTCCTTGTTTTTATGGTTATTATCACAGTGACTGCACTCACCACTTTACATGTCAACATTGGCATGCTCATTCTCACAGGTTAGTTGACTGCTAGTCCCTTGGTCTTTGCCTAGGTCGGAGCTTTGGTTCACACACTCTTTTGGATCTTTTGGAGGATTGGATCGGGCATACAGCTGGTAGATAGCTGTGCGGGCGTACCCACAGTTCAAGACAATACCAACATTTGTTGAGAACATTCCAGCTCTGTTTGTAGGGCATATATAATATACACAGTTTGTTACTGCTTTTTATTGAATTTGTACTTATATTATCTTCATTGGTTTACTTACTCGCTGAAAAAGGAATCTTGAAGTAGATTAAACTGAAGAAAGAACTGACCGCTACCTTTAACCTCGATCAAAGCACTTGCAGAAGACAGCACCGCAGCCGCGCGTGTATTGAATTTTCCCTCCAAATGTCTGCTAATCAACCCACAGACAGGCATATACGTATAAGTACCCTTATGACGCCTTACGCATGACGTCATACGCCTCGTGACCATCTTGTGATCACAGTGTCAAAGAGAGAGCTCACCAACGCCTGATTTTCGTGCAAAAACCCGGTCATGTAAACGACGATGTAGACAGGACATATTTTGGGAAGTAGGTCACATAAGGTAAAACTAAGTTTTCACCGTGGTAGATTTTGATAGCATGTCCCAGTCCTGACATGTCCACAGATTTGTACTTCTGTTATGTGTCAAAAACAACATTTCGATGGACATCTCAGGAACGAAAAGGAATGGCAAGATCTACCACGGTGAAAATTTAGATATTCCCCTTGGAAGGTTATTGACTAAGTATGGCTTTTGAAAGCCATCGTTTACATGACCGGGTTTTCTGCTTAAACTTTTTATATTGGTCTAAAAATCGGTCATATCTTCAGCTTTGCGAAGAGGATACAGCAATGTTCTACAGATTATTAGAGCATCAAATAAAGGTAATAACGTTTTATATCCTTTTGATGATCTGTAACCTAAAGAGAAGAAAGAAAAGAGGGGTGTGATTTTAACCGACTTTACGGCCGCCATTTTGAGCAAATCTCACATGTGGACATGTCATACCTGCGTGTGACAAGGCGTGTATAATATAGAAATTCATACTTCCAGCAATGTAGTGGTCATTGACAAGACCAATTCGAGCAGCCTTGCTCATTGCTTTGTACTGCTGTGGAAGTAATCCACAGGAGGTAAATGCATGCACCATTCTGCAATCAAATGTATTTAAAATGTACAGCCATCAATCATCAAGACGCTGTGCCTTCATACATGCTGCATGAAATAGTATCAGCCCACCTTGCATTCACAGCATATTGGTCTCCAAGTATGGAGGAGCTCAACCACCTTCTCGCCTGCTGGCAGTTGGAACAGACAATATTGGTGCCAAAGATGTGCCCTCTCATGATGGATTCTTGGACCCTCCATGACGTATCCCGACATTTCATGCATGGTATAGTAGATTCACTACGCATGTGGGACATGTCCAAAGTCCCACTATTGTGTTAATGGGCTGGAACTTGGGCATGTGTAAGGCTTCGATAATGTGATATGCGTGTGACATTTCTTGACGTAAAATTTTGGTGAAGAAGCAAGGGCGATTGCGCTGCTCGATATTTGTTCTGCTTTTACAACATATGAAAGCCTTTATTTATCAAAAGTTAATGTGACGTACATATTATTGTGTGAGGGAGCTTGGAAGATCATATTCACGATTGATAGTGGGTATTGCGAACTGCAGTACTTACGTAATTCACGGCGAAATCGCCCTGTTATTTTGCAGTTGATGAAAGGCTTAAAGCGCATTTTGAAGGCTCAAACATAGATAGATCGCTCTTTTATAAGGTACTCAAGTTAGTAAAACCGACTTTTCTATTTGAATTCAAGATCAAACAAAGATTACGCACCTTGTTCTTTGATGTTGTCGATCGGGCGCTGAATATCCAGTTCGCTTCTCTTGAACCGCCGATATGATACTTTGTTAAACCGTCTGTCTTCTTTGCCTAATGTTCTTCCTCCACTGAGTTTCTCTTGCTTACGCCACATCGATCATTACAGAGATTAAACACTTCAAACACTTCCGTAAGGGCACTATGCGATTACGTCACAGCTCATGTCACATGACTATCATGTGATAATCGGCCCTTAGCTAAGCGAATCCTTCTTGCAAAATGCCATGTCGTCAAGTAAATCGGCGGATCAACGTAGGAAGCTTCTGAGTGTTTTATTGTAATCTATATCGAACCCTTCAACTTTTCACGGATGGGGATTTTGATGCCGGGAGTTTCCAAAGAGTTATTGCTGGTTATTTTAGTATATTTTTAGTATTTGTTGATTATCTTGAAAACTAGTTCAGTAAACAAAATCCCCATCGGTAGAATATTGGGTAGCCTTATTAGGGACAGTTTAGTCCATGTTCTGTGTCTCTAGGCCTAAGTTTCGATTTACTTGAGAGGAATAACTGCTAAATACAGCTGCTCGGAAAAGCGGCGAGTATTTGTAAGATTGACGGAAAATTTGGTTGAAAACTAGTTAATTATGTAGTTTAAATGTGTTCAAACAGTCTAAATGTCGTTGCTTGCCATTTCTGATACGCATTAGAGAGAAAAAGCGAATTTGTTAGCAACAAAATCGCCGACTTTCGGAAGCCATTCAAGTGTGAATGGACATGTCCCACATGCGTAACCAGGAGCTCTAGCTGCCGCTTCTCACAAATGAACAGCTGATTCTCCATGTCGGGATTGACAACGGATATTTGCCTGTTCTGATGTGCTTGTTTTGGACGATTGCCCGAGAAATTATCTTCATAACAAGTAATTCGAGTTAAAAACTCGTGGGGGCTGCCGCCCCACACGCTCGAATTACTTGCAAAACATTGAAGGGTTAGTGCACAGCTGAACATTCATTGAACATACTGTTTATTGTAACCAGACGATTGTTTTGAAAGCAATTGCCATATTTGGCAATTGTTTTCAAAACAATTCCTATAACTCATTTCTATATAAATTCATACTTCTCTATTACTATTATATAAATTCTCTATTATAAGACTTTTCTTCAAATCTATATTATATATATATATATATATATATCGGACGAGCGTTACACACCGGAAGTCCAAATGAAAACAATATAGGGGCTGCCTGTGGCAGCCCCTAAAAATCCAGTAGACAAACAAGAACATCCCTCGTATTTGCATTGAGTGGCAAAGTCCTTCTGATGTTCTCTAGGCGACTCGAAATCGATTCTTTGTCCTGCTCGTCTTGAACATAACAAGAGATCCGCGGTCTCTTCGCCATCTCGTACCAATTCGTTGGAAAATCGTCTTAAGGGCAGTTCACACTGGAGGCTTAACGCTACGCAACGCATACGTAACGGAACTTAATGCCGTTCACACACGAACGTAAGCAACTTAGAGACGAACGTACGTGAAACTTAACTTAGACGTAAAACTTGAACTGATCTCAACTTTTACGTCAAAACTTGCTAAACTTTAGCGCTGTGATCACGTGTATCAGCGGCCACGTGGAGTATCTACGGTGAAATGGAGAGAGACGAACTGCTTATCGAAGCCGTGAAGAGTTATCCGTGCATATACAATAGTATAGACCCCGATTTTAAGGTACAATTAAGAAAGGAGAACGCCTGGAGTGCCATCGCTGACGTGCTAGGGAGAACAGGTACGCAACATAAGTATTTTCGCGTTGGTTGCTGTACGTGCGTAGTTAGCTCTATCTATAATACTAGTCGAAGATTGCCAGAAGAGATGGAAAACACTCAGGGAAAGGTATGTCAAGGAATTGAAAAAGAAAAAGAACAGAAGTGGGGATGGAGCTACTATTTTATGTGTACCATGGGGCCTAATGGGCCACATGGAGTTCCTTCGAGACTTTGTCAAGCACAGAAGGCAAGTTTATGTGGTATAAAGTAACTGTTACATAGAGTGGATGGAACATGCAGTGCTATATTCAATTGCTGTCATGTGCTGCATACCATTACTGTATAGGACTGAAGGAAACATGACTCCTGGGGCACAGGAAGGGACTGAGCAAGAGAATGTGCAGGCGGACACCGAGAGTGTGGATGAGAGTCTGGAGTCTGGAGACAAAGATACTAGTGTTGCAACGTCTCCCAGCACATCAGTGTCACTTGAGACGCAGACCACAGCACCTGGTCCAAGCACATCCATACTTCAGTGAGTTATTTACACAATGTCATGTGTTTGTGTAGAAGATGAGTCCTGAAGCATTACTTTATAGCATATATATAGTGGACTTAAACATGTCATTGACAAGTCACTATTCAATTTGCTTGTATCCCCATAGGCCTCGACAAAAGAAGCCCAAAGTTGAGAACATTGACATCGATTTGGAGATTTTAAAAGAGTTATGCAGAGAACCAGAAGCTCCATTGAAACCAGATTTTGATGAAGATGATCTATTTGGGCAGAGCATTGGAGCAACTTTGAAAAAGATGCCTGAACAACAGAAGGCTCTTGCAAAAATGAAAATACAACAAGTTTTGTATGAAATTCAATATTGTAACGTACAGCCTGTCCAATTTTATCCTAGTCAAGATAATAACTCAGTATACTAGCTACTTTAGTAGCATCAAGTGATAATGTACATGACAGGTATAATAACAATGAGTAGTAAAAACTGTATAGTTTTGAGTTTTAGTTATTAATAATTAAAATAATAATATTGTTACTGTAATATTATTATTTTGTTACACAACTTAAGAACTGCCAGTACTGCGTACATGGCTGATTTACCACGACACTGCTCCTGATGGGGACATTAAATAATTCATCATGGTGTCACGCAATTCTGCAGCTGAACGTGAGTATGTGTTGCTTCCAACACGGCTTATGTTGCTGATACCATCTACTGCTTCTCTTCTCCAATCGCCCGGAATTGTGTTCCCTTCTGCATCTTCATGGTCAATGTACCCTGGTGGGCAATATGGACGATTTGACGGGGCATTGCTGGCTTCAGAAACTTTCAGGTAATTATGTAAACAACAAACTGCTTTTGTAATCCTAGTTACCTTGTCTGGGTTTGCTATCGTAGGTCTTCGGAAAATCCTAAATTTTGTTGCCATAATGCCAAAAGTATTCTCAATGGTTCTACATGCTCTTGACAAGCGATAGTTGAAAATCCGCTTACTCTCAGGTGAATTTCTGCCAGGATATGGGCGCAGCATGTACGTCTTGAGAGGGAATGCAGCATCACCCACAAAGAAGTAAGGTATTGGCGAAGCAATTCCACTCACTTCATCTGTACATGGAATTGATAACTTTCCTTCATCCATGGCCTGTCCAAAGGCAGAATTGCTGAATACACCCCCATCACTATGTCTCCCTGCATCACCAATGTCAACTAGGGTGAAGCAGTAGTGGGAATCACACACAGCCATTAATACAATGCTGTGTGTACCTTTGTAGTTATAAAAGGTGGAGCCTGAGCGTGCTGGAGCTTGCATAACTACATGTTTCCCATCGATTGCACCCACACAGTGAGGGAAGTTCCATCTCTGTTCAAATCCTTGACTCACCCGCTTCCACTCTGCAGGAGTACTGTGTCGCGTCATGTATTCAGGTAGTAGTACTCTCCACAGTGCATCACATGTACTATCAATAATGCCACTCACAGTGGAGTGACCAACACGATAGCTGAATGAGATAGTCTGCATTGAGTCACCAGTGACCAGTAGCGCAGAGTTATGGCTAATCTCTCATCAGGAGGAATTGCCAGGCAAAGGCGTGTGTCTTGCTTAGTAATTGATGGACCCACAAGGCCAAGCAAATGCGAGAAGCACTGGGGAGTCATATGAAAGTATCTACAGAAACTCTCGTGGTCCCCGAGCCTCATTTCTGCAACTAGAGAATGGTATTCGCCCTTGGTGCTCCTGCTCTGGAATATTTTCCTAACCCACATCTTTCTTTTTCGCATCGTGATTCTCCTCCGTCTCTGGACTCGTCTCAACAACAGCAAAAGTAGGATACGCCTTCTTCTATTCGGTACAGGCATTCTACAAGTTTCTATGTAGGCATAAGAGCCTTAAATATCTCAGTAACAGCCGTTTTCATCTTGATTCCGAAGAATTCCCGCTAATTTTTCCTTCGAAATTATCGCAGCGTATGTACGTAGTGTGAATGGTGTGTACATATCGTTAACAAGTATACGTTGCGATACGTATGCGTTACGTTGCGTTAATTCCACAGTGTGAATCGGGCTTTAGACTATCATTCGTTAGACAATCACCTCAAATATAATACAAGTCGGCAAATTAGCACTATAGAGGCGTCGATCAGGGGCAATCAGAAACACAATAGTTCGCAGTCTCCTGGAAGACGTCTCGTACCGATTCTCTTCGTTGAATTAGATAACTCGGTATAAATGGCCTTACAATAAGATCTACTCGGGGGATTAACATATCATAGGCAGCAATCAACAGTAATCCAAAATAGATATGCGTGTGTACTGGGCAAATCTTGGAGGACATTAGCTTTTGAACGAAAGCTACGAAGCACAGATCTACAAGGCATGACAATTTGTATGGATTCTTATGCTAGTATTCATTTTGTGTATTTATATGTACGAAACATAGTAATAGCTATTATTTATATGCTTGAAGTAACATGGTATAATTCTAACAATGCGTTCTGCCATTTTTCCCTTCAAAACGCGTTCGATGAGGAGCACCGCCCCTTTTATACTCGCGGTATACGTTTAAGCAAAAGTTACAGGCCTTGTTCCAAGTTTCCCCACTTTAGCCTACATACATAAACTCACAAATCCACACACACACTTTCCCCATTGTAAGCACACGTCACACATACCACACTCCCACAAAGCAATGTATACACACAATCTACACATGCTGTCTCTAAACAAAGCTTACTAAGGCACACTGAGACACTGTAGTCTAATAGCACAGGAAATCACACCCCACAAATACACACAAAGACACATACTACACCTCCACACGTAAAGGTACAAACCTTATGAAGGCACAGACGACTGAAGAACGACACCCCACAAAACTAAATGTCTGTATATACTAGTCCTAGTACTTATCACAGACCCGTGGCCAACGTGTTATGTCTCGGTTCTGTCGCAACTATCAACCTTTGCCCGCAATGCATGGTTATGCAACAATTCCGCCGCACAATGCAAGACAAGTAATTCCAGTTAACAACTTGTGGGGGCTGCCGCCCCACGCACTCAAATCACTTGAAAAGCATTGAAGGGTAAGTGCACAGCTGAACATTCATAGAACATACTGTTTATTGTAACTGGACAATTGTTTTGAAAACAATTGCCAAATATGGCAATTGTTTTCAAACAATTCCTATAACTCATTCCTGTATAAATTTATACTTCTCTATATGTACTATTATACAAATTACACACCGGAAGTCCAAATGAAAACAATATAGGGGCTGCCTGTGTGCAGCCCCTAGAAAGGAACAAAAACTTGCTTACCATGCTCCACAGTATGATGAGACTTTATCAAACCCGACAAATGTGCTTAGAAACACAGAGGAAGACAAAGACTATCAAAGGACCAGTCGAGAATGGCTTTCAATGAAGAACAGGTGCAAATTGTCTGAAATTCAATTGCGCGCATTCTCTGCAGGATTTTATTTCATTTACACCTGGCTATAGATACCGGCAATCGAAATCTCTCTTGTTGTTGGGGTACGTTCAAAGCCTACTACAACGTTAAAAGTGTATAATATGTGTCTATTCCGAGTTTCGCTGTATATACCGAAAGGGTAGAAATTTTCAAGGGTTCAAATTTTCGCGGATCCCAAAATTTCTTTTATTTTGAAATTTTCGCGGGTATTAAATTTCGTGGCTCCTGCCTCTAAGGTGATCACGTGAGTCTCATTTGTGGGTATGGTTCAAATCCTCGTGGCCCTTCAGTACGTGCAATTGTTCGAAGAAAGCGCAAAGCATCGCGGTTATCGAAGCCTCTTATTCAATCGATAGTGCAGTTAGAGGATACCACGTATACAGTGAAGTTTGGAAGCCAGTTAATGCAGAAGTTCTACAATGTGAAAGACAGACAAGTAATCGTTTCGACCCTTTTGCGGTAGAAGTCAAGAAGAACAGCGTTGTCGTAGGGCACGTACCAAGACGATTTTCAGCGATTTGCTCTCTCTTTTTGAGAAGAGGTGGATCCATTACCTGTACAGTGAATGGAAGTAGACGGTACTCCAGTGATCTTCCTCAAGGCGGACTGGAAATACCATGTGTATTGACGTTTAGTGGTGAACAAACCAGGATTGACAAAGTGAAGAAAGCCATAACGATAGTAGCAGAACAATCAAGTGAAAATAGAGGTAGCAATGGAGATTCAGAAACTAAAGGTTACACATGCAATGACAAACCAGCTCAAAGTGTGGGTCATAGTGATGACTCGGACAAAAGTGGAGCAGATTCGCAAATCAAGGGCAGTATCAAATCAGCTGAAAGTTTAATTCAGATTGATGATGACAGTACTGATTCAGGAAGTATAACTGCAGTCAATGTTTTATGGGTGCGTTGTGGTCGAATCACTTTAGGAATGGCAGAAAAAGAAGTGATAA
This sequence comes from Halisarca cf. caerulea, assembly GCA_963170055.1. Lineage (NCBI taxonomy): Eukaryota > Metazoa > Porifera > Demospongiae > Chondrillida > Halisarcidae > Halisarca > Halisarca cf. caerulea. Next base: position 5,598,014 of record CAUJGJ010000397.1, read on the forward strand.
TGTGTGGTGAGGAACTTAATGATTTACACATTAATGCATCTCAGGAGCTGATAAGAAGTCAATCCTCTTTGATGATCAATGGTCTATGTTTAACGTACAGGATAGCAGCTGGCACTACATCTACCTTCAGTGGCTGGGTTCCAAACTATTTGCAAATTGTTCATTGCTGTGAAAATCACTGGATAGCAGTTACTTCCATGGGATGTGAGAATGGTTCAGTGTGTATTTTGGATTCTCTGTACACTGAACTGGATGACAAAATCAAGGAAACAGTTGAGAATATTTTCTCTACTCCGGGAATCAACTTCATTATGCCTCGAGTTCAACGACAGAAGGGTACGAAAGATTGTGGCTTGTTTGCCATAGCATTTGCTACATACCTTGCTTTTGGCAACGACCCAACTTCGTTAATAGGCCAGAAGTTTGAGCAGAAGAATTTTCGTTCTCATCTTATGTCTTGCCTGGAACAAAATCATATTCTTGAATTCCCATGCATGTTGTAATTTTTGTAGAAACTCAATGACATGCATAGCTACATTTAGGAAAACATGTTCAATGTACATGTCTTGTAACTCAAAATTAATTATTAATAATTATTATTAAAAGCATATTATATGAAATACACATTAAAAGTGTTAAATGTCCATAATAATACCAGCTTCACGAAAACCATTGAGTACAATATGAGGATTAGCATTAATATAAGTATGCATATCAATCATCCACTGTGCTAATAAAGGCTTCATTGTTGACAGTCGCATATCCACTGGCTCATCAACTTCGTCCTGCAGCTGTTGGTATATTATGTCTCCATACCATTGTTGAAATTTGGCCTTGAGAAAATCTTTGACAGGCTTATTCACACTGAGGTCTAAAGGCTGAAGCCGGTCTGTGCAGTTTGGTGGAATCATCACATAAAGTATGTTGTTTGCTTCCAACAACTGAAGGACTTCGTTAGTGCACTGTCCTCTGAAGGCATCAAACAAGACAAGGGCAGAGTGGTCAGAGCTTAGCTTCAAAGTCCTACGCTTTTCCTCAACATAAGGAACAACAATGGTGTTGACATAGTCAACCATTGTGTCACTGGTAGACCAGTGATTGGCAGAATAGGTAATATGCCAATTTTTAGGAAAGCAAATGTTTCCAGCAAGACACCTTGGTGTGGTGCCCTTGTATATCAATTGAATCGGCAAAAAATCACCAGACAAGGAGCAAGCAAGCACAGCTGTAATTTGCCGCTTATCGTCAATTCCTACTATTTCTACTTTTTTCGTTCCCCGTTTCTCCATTGTCCATGATGATGATGGAACGATTTTAACAGCAGTTTGATCCCAGTTGAGAATCAGTCCATTTGGAATATCTTCCATCGCTACTACTGACTTAATATCCAACAGGAAGTGATCCTTGATCTCTTTGAAGTTGTGTGGAGATATTTTCACTTTGGCATTAGCTCTCCTCTTAGAAAATCCCATTCGCCTAAGAACGCTCTTTGCCCACTCTTTGTTAAGCCTAATGGAACCACCAAACTCCTCTAGGGTACTTCTGTTGTACTTTAAAAGTATCCCTCGGCCAATACCAATAATGACACTGGTTCCTATGGGTGCTCCACGACCACGCATTGCCTTGATCACATCTTGTAGCTTTGTGTCCAGTTTGCTGCCTAAAAGGGGAGGCCTACCACGCATTTTCGAAGGAAACTCCTTAACTGACACAATTTCGCCTGGTACAGCAGACCTGCACTTTTCTTTCAATCTTTCCTCGTACTTCTTCTTCCAGCCTCTTACTGTACTCTCTTTCAAATTCTTGTCCTTAAAATGACGAAGAGCCTTAGGTACCCCATGTTCACTGGCATAACGCCCGATCTCCAGCTTGTCTACCTGCGGTGCTTTCTCGTATTCGCCTCTTCTCATTCCGCTTCCTCTAGATAAAGTACTTGCTTCTGGGGTAGTAAAAGAAGTAACTTTTGAAGAAGACGGCCTGGATTCAGAAGGGATATCGCTTCCTATAGGACTCAAGTACTTGAACAACGCCATTGTTAACCTCGGTTAACCTCGCGCCGAGCCATGTGCACGTGAACCATGCTCCCTTGGGGCTAGGATTAATATTCGCGGTTAAGGAGTGACTCGCGAAAAACGCGAAAATAAACCACCCTCGAAAATTTCTTATGGTATTGTTTTACTTTTCACACAAATAGATGTTGGTTGCAGCAGCAATACACTTACTGCTGCAACTTTTAATACCAAGTTTTTTCTTGGGGTTAATAGTAGGAGTTTTACACTCTATAGGCTAGCATTGTGATTAATTGAGTTTATTCTCTGTTGTAGGGAATCTTTTTAACTTGTGTGTGCATATATGTAAGTTTACGACTTATTCTATGCCATGCATCTCCTTGTTCTTGCATGCTCACAAAATTATTAAAAATGAACTTCTCACCTTGGCAATACTTTGTCTTTGTGTTATAAATCACTGGCTTTGACTTTCATAAATCAAATTTATTCTTATATTATATTCTTGTATTTACTATTGTTTGTAGATAAAATTCAAAAAAGAGTACAATGTAAGAGAACCTGCATGACTTGCATAAGATTAGAACATATATATTATGGTTATACTATTATTCGATACAATGATATGTTTTTACATGCCTGTTTTTTTCTACGCAGGTAAGTTATGGCAGATTCGTGGTGGCGAAGGATGTTTTGTGGTTTTAACAGGAATGTACTTAAATCGTCACACCTAATACTAATTATCACGTTTTTTCCCGTGTGACATCTTTCCTAGTATTCGAGATTGAAATTGTTTTAACATCAATAGAAAGGGTTCTGGCCAACCAAGTTAGCAAATCGACCGTAGTAAACTGTAAATGGGCGCAGATTTGAAAGTGATCGAGCTTCCGAAGCTCTAGCTTGCCTCCGCGTATGAAGGTGTATAAATTAGCCTCTCTATACTTGAGAACACGTACGTGGTGTCATGTGACCAAGGGCTCGAGAAGAGCTCTTTTCCATAAGAAAGTTATGGCATAAAACGTGGAGATCTAAACCTCTACCTGTGTGCTTGAAACATTGACAGATTATCCTCTAAGGACTAAACTTGGAATTATGATTAGGGGAAGATATTTGGCCTTTCCATTCAGTTTATATCACGCCATTTGTTGCCACAGCCGTCCTGTTGGACCAGAAAACCTTCGCCATAACAGCCGAGGAGTGGAGCAACATCTTTCCCTAATCAGGAAAGTAAGATTAGGATATGTCGTGTCTTCTGAACTGACGTTTATGTTTAAACTCGGAGGTCTTCATCTCCGCGTTTTTGTGTATTTGTTCATTTTGATATGGTTTAAGAAGAACGGTCATGCAACAGGTACAACATGTTTTCGGCTCTTTAAGTTACACAGGATCAAAATACGAATGTTCAACTCACTATCTAGATGGATTTCTTGGAGTTTTAAACCTTTAACAAGAATAAACAAGGCGTTTGGATCGAGACATTTGGAAACGGCAGCCATTTTGTTTTATGGCAAAAAGTGCCATAACATACCTGCGTACATGCATGTGAGTATTTGTGTATTTCTGTAATGTCCTCTGTTATAAATTATGTTATATCTTCATGTTCACAGGAGAGAAAAGCAGCAATGGATAACGAACTAATAGTGAGTTCAATATTGGTAAACAATGTACCTATGACAGTAATAGAATCATTGAAGTTTTGTGTACATCTGCATGTGTTTGAACATTTGTAGTGAGCATGTGTGTGTGTGCGTGTGTGTGTGCACATGTATGTGTACGTGTGTACGTGTGTGTGTGTACGTGTGTGTGTGTGTGTGCACATGTGTGCGTATGAGTGTACATGTGTACATGTGTGTGTGTGTGTTCTTGTGGTCATGTGTATGTGCATATATGAATATCAAATTTGCTCTCTTTTTACTTTCACCGAAAGTGTCCGGAACGTCCGGAATGATGTCAATATATATATATATGTCAACAACATGGCGGACGCGAAGTCAGTACAAAATCTTTCGGCTATATTTCGGTGAAATTCATTCGTTTGCGCCTGATTTTATCAGCGAAGGGTCTTTTAGACCAGAAGAGTTCTTTGAAATATTATTTTAGTCAATAACGCCGATTTCCAAGCGATTCGAGTTTCCAGGGTCGTAGGCGGCCCACGTGTTTTTTAAACTCGAATCGCTTGTTCTCTATACATAATAGAGAAAGGAAAAAGATGATGAAATTGAAAAAGTTGTAAGTAAAATTCGTTGTGTGTGTGTGTGTGTGTGTGTGTGTGTGTGTGCACAATGAGAATGAAATGTAAATAAGAGATTTGCTAGCTCCTATCTTTCCCTCTATATAGAAAAAGGAGAAAGATAGTGAATTGCAAAGAGTTATAAGTAAAATGCATTATATTGAATATTTTGTTAAAAGCACATGTTTTATGCACACCCACTGTCTCCATCTGGGAAAATGAAAAAGATGAAACAATTACATGTATTGTAAGTACAATTTTGAATCTCTGTAGTTTTGCTCAACATATTGATCTTTTTTCATATACAGCGTAGCCAACTTCAAAAGGAACAGCACTGTAAGAGGCACAAGAGGAGGATGCTTTCTCCAACGAGGCCTCTTCCTCTTATGTGTGACCCATACTAAGTTAGCACAATATATGTACACAAAATCTACATGTTTAAATATTATATATACTTTTATGTTTTATATATTCCCACACCCTTTCTTTACAGATATACAAGCAATAAACTATTAACGTTTTAACCCATTAACGCCGAGACGCCCAAAGCGCCCGCGTAAAATGAGGGAAATTCAAACACTCGTACTACTCAATAGGAACGCTCGATCTGTTCAAGTCTGACATCATTAGAAAGCCTAAAAATAGAGCTTTCTAAAGATAGTAAGATTACATAGGGTTACTATTTATAATTTTAGTGATTCGAGCGCTTATAAAAACGCCGCAGATAAGCGCAGAAAACATGAACTACAGATAATTACAATTCAAGTACAAACAAAGATAAAGTCATGGCAAGCTCTGGAAGTGGACTTCAAGACATCTTCTCTGATCAGGCAATATTTGAAGAGATGTTTGGCATCCCTCTCCGGCGCTTCGAGAACTCTGCAGATAGTGACTCTGAAGAGGAACTGGAAGAAGAGATCGACGATGTAGAAAAGCTGCTATGTGCAAGTGTGCTTCAAGAAGACTACCTTGACTTGTCAGGACCACCTCTACCAGCACTTGAAAGCACAACTGTGGAGGAGACAGCAATACAAGAACAGGACACCCAGGAACAAGAATCAAGCACCTTACCTACTCCTGCAGAGCTGCAGGTTCCATTGTTTGAGAGCAACTGGCATGACAGCAACTTCCATGAAGTTCCTGTGGATCCATTTCAGGAAGAAACTGGCATAGCTGTAGATGTCCCAGAAAATCCCAGTGCGTTAGACCTCTTCTCACTGTATTTCCACCTGGAAACATTCCAGCACATTGCAGATGAAACCAACAAGTACGCAGAATGGGTTCAGCAACAGCGTGGAAAAGTTGATGCAACCTGGAAACCTACATCAGCAGAAGAAATGAAGGCATTCGTAGGATGCACCATCATGATGGCCATTAACAGCTTACCTGTCTTGCACATGTACTGGATGCAGGACCCCTTCTTGCGGAATGATGGCATCACAGCTGTATTTACACGGGATCGCTACAAGAAGATGTCACAATACTTCCACCTCAACGATAATACTAAGCAAAAAAAGAAAGGAGAAGATGGATATGACATTCTTTATAAGATACGGCCAATACTAGACATGTGTACAACAACATTTCAGACAGTTGTCAAGCCTGCAAAAGAACTGAGTGTGGATGAGGGCATGATCAAGTACAAAGGACGGGTCTCCTTCTTGCAGTACATGCCAAAGAAGCCAGTCAAGAGAGGAATCAAGGTGAGAACACACAATCATTCATCAACTAGGGAAACAACCTAGACATCAAGAGTGCCTTATATGTTTTTACATAATTGCGTTGCTGTTCAAACTTGAGCCTAGTAAATACATGTATACATACATACTGCATGTATAGGTTGACTGTAGATCTAATGACATTGTATGAATTGTATCTGGCATGACTGTTGACTCACCAATGCATGTTCTTATTTCATACACAGGCTTGGATCGTAGCTGAATCCAGCACTGGAATAGTTCTCAGGTTCTCCATATACATCGGGAGAGGAACAGACTTTGATTCTTCTGATGACGAACTTCAAACTGTTGGAACATACCTCGGTGAACGTGTCGTGTTTGGTCTCACAAGAAACTATCACAACAAGGGGCACCACATCTTCATGGACAATTTCTTTAATTCACCTCAACTTCTGGAAGCACTTCTCCGTCAGAAGACATACGGATGTGGAACTGTCAGACTCAGCCTGAAAGACATACCCCAGGAGTACCACGGGAAGAACAAGAAGAAGGTGAAAAAGGGAGACACTGTCATCCACCAACGAGGAAACCTGGTTCTCACAGTGTGGCATGACAAACGACCAGTAGCCATCTTGTCAACAAACATCTCACCAGAAGCCACCACTGTTGTCACCCGACGAACAAAAGAACCACCATACCAAAAACAGGTCACTGTGCCAACACAAGTCCACACATACAACAACTACATGGGCGGAGTGGATCTAAGTGATCAACTTAGGGGGTACTATCCAACAGGGAGGACATCCAGGAAGTGGTGGAAGTACATTTTTTGGTACTGCATGGACACCTGCATCTCAAATGCCTACCTGATAGCCACTAAACATCTCCCAGCCGACAAAGCCACCAAGTGGAAAAGAAGCAAACTCCTGGGATACATGATGGACTTGGGGAAAGAGCTTATTGGTGACTATTCCAGCCGATTACGACAACCAGTGGGCCTTCGCACGAAGAAGCGTTCCTTTCAGCCTGTGACAGCGGCAGACCATCAGCGAGTCCAGTTTGAAGGGAGAAAGAGAGCGTGCATTGGTTGTAAACAACAGGGGAGACTGTCCAAGGACGGCCAAGGCAAGCGCGTGACGGAAACAACGTATGGCTGTAACACGTGTGGAGTAAACTTTTGTTTGGAGTGTTTTCAGGCGCATCTCTCCACTAGATCTGCATAAACAGACAACAGCATGGAACAGTAGTCGTAGATCTATTATTTTGAACTATTTAGCAACAAACTGACACTTACATTTTTATTTGTACGATCCATGTATCTTCTTCGTTGTCATTGAATTTGCCCTGTTCCTTACTGACGCGATAAGATACCGATGTCTTCACACAGAAGGCTAAAGAAAGCCTTTCGGAACAAAATAAATACAACTCGAAATACATGAAATCTGCCGAGTAAAAAGTTACAAACGAATTTCGAACATGTGCCTTTCAAGCGCAAACTTCCTCCTAAACCTCTCGGCGCACGAGGTCAGGTGGGCGCTTAATTGTAGACTTAGGAGGGTTAAAACTTATACTTAGATATAACACATGCATACACATTTCTGTATCTTTATTATAAACACTTATTGTATGATTATTAACAATTATTGGTAGTATATACTGTTATAATTGATTTTGGTTATATCATTATAATAATTTTATTTAATATTATTGATGATTACAATTAACTCAATATTTAACAATAATTAATGTTTACAATTATTAAAATTAAACGTTTTTCAATAAAACTTCCATACCTGTTGAGTCAAGTTTAACTTATCATAATTTGTGGTACTATGTAAACCCACGTCAAAAAGTCAAGCATAAATCATGGTTGTTTCAAGGGGAATTCTGCAACCATGTTTCCAGATTGAAACAAGGTTGTTTCATGGTTGTTTCAGCTATGATTTTACATTGTCGGAAGGTTGAAATTGAAACTGTAATGGCCCTGTTACAGGCTCTTTTCAACCTTGAATATAGGTTGTTTCTGCAATGTACGTAAAACCATGCGTATTCATGCCTGCATAATTATTGTATATACATTCTCACTTATTTGGCTTACATTATCTATGTACGTATTTCACTCCCTATAGGGGTCTGCAGAATACTTATGTCAGATGCAAGAATGAATTTAAATCACTGAATTAAAAATCAAACTTTTTCACAATGACAATGTTATGGTATAAAACATACGAGACAATTGAAAATTATGTTCATAAAGACTGTAAGAAACGAGTTAGGCAAATCAAATATGGCAGCAGTTAAAATATAATATGCAAGTTAACACAATTAAAAAGCAGCTAGCGGTGTGCTTTACTGAATGTTACTTTTGTGATCCTCTTCTGTAACTTGCACATTTGTCATTTATTGCATCGATGATGCATGTCTGAGGGTAGTTCGGATGTTTATCACTCACAAATCCTACGGAAAATGAAATGTTAATACATACGTAGTACATAAAATAAACCAGAAAATGTATTCCCTCACTAATGATTGCTGCCACAACGTTTTGATCCAGAGCTGTATACCTCCCTGAGCCCCGTGCACTTGACCTGGCCAAAGTTTCTTGCACAAAAAAAGCAGCCAGTAACTTTCGGACAAGTTTGCTGGGCTGTCCACGGCTGCCATCCAGAGCAGCATCTAGTTTAATTTGAGATACAAACACCCCATATCCTAAGCATGAAAAATCCACAAAAGTAACATACTAGGGCAAACTTGGCATTTTCATTAACTCACTTCTTGTACTTTCCTACATTCAAACTGCTCTATTGAAGTAAATTAAAATTCAATATAAATATACAATCATTAAGATTGGTTTAAAATTGCAATTTCTATGCGCACATGAAGTACAACTGTATTTCCTTTTTAAAAGTTAACGATATACAGCATTGATTTTATACATTTGTCGAATGTTGTTGGCTGTTGCTACTTTGCCATTTTGTCCGGAGTTGCACAATCACCAGCTATTTAGTATCTAATATTTATATGAATTCAATATAGAAATGCATGTTTATTCCCTTTACAAAGCTTTTCCCTTTAAACTATCATAATGGCAAATTTTACTAGCCAGTCTAAAGAAGATTAATTGTTGAAGCCTTTGCTAAAGAAGGCTGTGTGACAATAAAATAGAGTAGGCCAAGTTTTGAAACACCCACCAGTTTGGGTTGATTGGATAGGATCAACTGTTATTAAGAAGATGCAAAACTTCTGGAAGCAATCAACAAGCTTACGCAGGATGACTACAAGACCTCACTGGACAAATTACAGGTTACTCTTCAAGAAAATGGTGTTATGTAAAGTTTCAAATTGCGCAATCACACCAAGCTATTAATTGATAAACAGATGTTGGTCATTTGTCAGCTACATGTGATTTGGCCATTTGGCACATCATTCAGGCCTGTTTGTCATAAAACTTCTAACAGGAAGTGCTGTATATGCATATATTACCAGTATGCTTCTGCTATGGATACAAAAAAGTCATGAAAATCAGCCTATAGCAACGAGTAACTTAGTTTTCACTTTATCATAGTACTACACACTTGGATCACCAATCTAATGGTGGCAGTGAAGGGCCAACTACTCAATAACCAATGCACAATTTCTTACCCAGATTGCCACTCATATCACATGCAAACTGCACCTGACCACATGTGATTATCATAGTACTACACACTTGGATCTATGACCACTTAACATACATACACCACACACACACACACACACACACACACACACACACACACACACACACACACACACACACACACAAACCTGTCTTGACGACTTGAGGAGCATCACAAAGTGCTTTTAGCTCTTTTTGAAGCTTGATCAATTCTGCCTCAATTTTTTTTTCCTTTTTCTTTTGAGATTGTTGCTGATTCAGAATTTCATCTTCCTCAAAGTCTAATGTAAATATAGGCATGACAGTTAGACAGGAACATGCTCACCACCAAAAAATACACGAACCTTCTAAAGATGGTGACTCATAGGGACTTGAATGGTCTATGAGAGAACTGGAACAGGAATATTCTAAGGCTACCGAGGGAGAGTAATTAGAGACACTGGCAGGAACTGGCTTGGGAAGGGGACGGGATGTCTTATACTACCAGCTAGTTCCAGGCTAGTAAAAACTTTAATGGCTGGGCGGCAGTGGGAAAAAAGCCTATTGGCATACTTTTTTACATTTATTGGCTGTATTATAAGATAATAAAGAACTTCCATGTTGGGGATTTTGATTCATTGCCTGATTCAGACGTTACAGGCGAAAAGGTGAGCTACCATGGTTTGAATTTGTGGTTTTTACCGTTTTTCTCTAAAACTCTTAGAGATATTTAAATCCCCAACATGGAAGTTTTAGATACTTAGGTAAGGAACCTGTATACCAACATTTGTGCCCTTAGCTTTGAAGCTGCACTGCCGCCCAGGCGTTTTTCGTGTTTTTATATGTTTAAGGAGAATGCGCATACATTTCAAGGAACACAGAAAATTCTTTTAAGTTTGACATCGAACGAAAGGTAATGCAGCCATCTACACAATGGTACTAGTTGTTAAAAGATAGCGCGTATTTGTAGCAAGAAATAAAACTAACAAGTGACGATAAATTTTCTGATCCCTGAAGCCATACAAGTGTCCGTGGACATGTTCCACATGCGCAGGGCTGGAAGTTGCTGGGTGCTGACATGACATTGCACAGAAAGCTGTTAATGTGTTCCGCGGTGAAATGTGAGTTACCCACTTGTTACCCACTTGTTTATATTTGCTGGTTTGTATACTATGTATGTATACTATGATTAATAGCCCGTTTATTGGCGCAAAGGTATTCACACAAAATCCCCGAAATTGGAATCTGAAGCCTAGGTACTTCACTAAAGTATCCAAACAATATCAGAATCATACGATAATATCAAGAACTACCCTATTAACCCCTTAACGCCCATAAGCCACTTTAGTGGCTTTCTGTTTACATACCACTGAACGCCCGTGAATTTTTTATTTGTGATTATGCAAATAATTTTTATATAGAAATGTACAGTAGGACAATAGTAATAACTGTAGCAAGTTTTATACAAAACGCATGTGTAATTCTCCTATAAATCGCTATACAAAAGTCGTCTAAAACGTAGCTGCACACATGAAAACGCTAATATACTATTAAGTTTACAAAATTTTACAATGTTTACACAAGAAAAATGGCTACCCAAATTATCACTGTTGGCGTTCTCGTGGAAGAAACGGGACAGTGTGATATATGCGTAAACATTTAGTGGGACAGAGAGGTATAGGACAGCTGGAGGAGCAATCAGAACAGCAGAACTTTGTTCTTTTCCTCGTGGAACACACTCGGCACTGCTTCAATTCAGCCATCATGTCTGGGAAATGTCTCTCGCAGAGCCTGGCAGCAATAGGAGCTTCTCTGGCATTGGATTTTCTTTTCCGCGAACTGAAGGCGGACATCATCTTGTCAGCGATGGCAATAGTGTAGTCTTTTAAGGTAAGCGGTTTTGTTCCTGGCGTTTCTTTGTAAATCACGTAGCTGTTTGTTACCGCTGTGTCAAGTAGAAAGTAAAACAATCTAAGCCACCATTTCTTAGACTTGCGGCTACAAGAATAGGTCTTTCGGCTAGAATCGAACAAGTCTACTCTTCCCATATGTGCATTGTACAGCTTGACGGTGTTAGGGCAGGAGATTTCCGATCTAGACCCATCCTTGTTTCGACGGGATACTTGGGTCTCAGCGCTTGGAGCGCTTATAGTGTTGATGAAGGCCACGGCTTTCTTGTCCTTCCAAACCAGACACTGGACGTCATTGTCCAGTATCTTCGATCTATGTGCTCCCCGTTCTAAGCTTTTGTTTAGAGCCTTCATGTCCTTCAGCTCCAATGGCCACCCTTTGTATGATACCCTTGCTGTGCCAATTGTGTAGGTATCTTTACTTTTCAAGTAGTCTGCTAGTGCAACAGATGAGAAAAAATTATCCATGTAAACATGGTGCCCTTTACCATATAGAGGTTCGACCATGGATTTCACCACTCTAGTGGCTAGCCCATCCTCAGGGTTGTCACTAGCAGTACTTTGGGATACCTTTCCCGTGTAAATGTCTATATTATACATATAGCCATTTACAGAATCGCACAAACACCAAGCTTTGTAGCCACGCTTGGTTGGTTTCATGGGCATGTATTGTTTAAATGTGCTGCGACCTTTAAACAATATCATTGCTTCATCGAGGCAACAGGCTGGTGTGGGTAGTAGTGTGCTTGACTGTTGGCCTTGATTTTGTCAAGCAATGGTCGAACCTTGAATAACTTGTCGAACTGTGGGGATTCTCTTGATGGCATTTGCTGGTTATCATTTAAATGTAGGCTACTCAATATATCAAGAAACCTATTGCGTGGCATTCCTCTAGATATCCCCGGCACTCCTAAAAAGGCATGCTGACTCCAATAATCTCTTATTGAGGGCAATTTGTGTATACCGGTGGCCAGAAGAATTCCCACAAACGACATCATTTCTCTTTCGTTCGTGTCAATCCATCCCCTTTTGTCTTTCTGCAGTGCGTAGAGATTTGTTTGCTCGGCAAGGTAATCAAAGGAATCTTCTCCCCATATAAGCTCAAAGAACTCGCATGTTGAAGATGTGGAATCCAGTGAAACCTGAGGTCCAGGTTGTCCACGGAATGCTTGATTGGCCGTGAATGATGGCTCATCTGCCTGTACCACTGGAGTTGGTGTGTGCTGGTCATCATTCTGTGACAAAGATGGGAAGGTGAAATTCTCCATTTTGCAAGTAAGAGTAAAAAGAAGCCCTCAAGGTCTCTTTCTAGACACAACAATGAGCTATCGTGAAGATTCGCCCGCAATCACTTGAAGCGCGTGTCATTGAACTGCGTACAAAAAATCGGCCTCTCTTTATTATAATAAGATGGTGAGAGGATTTTACAATAAAATAATACGAAGGTCAGTTAAAATGACTGTAACTCACCCATAACCGTTCGCAAACAAAGATCGATTGATCAAAATTTAAGATTTAGTGTCCAACTTCCTTCGCTGAGAAAAACTAAACAAAACGACGAAACTAACTTTGATATCGAAACTAAAGCAGTTACACAGCAAATTTTCATGCGCGCGACCATTTTGGAATGATACGTAACATCATCAATGATGTCACATTAAAATAGCGGCTTCGAACTTGTTTCAAAAAGAATGTAGAATCTGCACGTCAAGATGGCCCTTCTTTGCGACAGAGACTGCAAAAACTATTTCAAAGTACCCTTGTGCATTTCTTTATTCTGAGCGGAGAAAATATAACCAGGTACGCAAAAGATATAAGGATTTTTATGGTTTAATTTTCACTATTTTACAGCGGAAAAGTACATTTTTGGTTATATCTATGTCATTTGGGGTTATATATTTTCCGCTCAGGAATACATAATGCAGTAGACTTTACTCTTTCATTTGATACTAGTTTTAACATGTTCTGGAGTCAATCGTGAATTTCTGATTAAGAATTTTCATGCACTTTGAAGCCAATCTGTTGGGAATCACTGTGATCTTTATGCTCAGTTCTATAACATATTGAGGTGTGTTACAAAGGTACATAGATTATTACTAAAAGCAGCTCAAAACTTAGTCATAAAAGATTCACTATTGTATGACATTCCTGAGTATAATGCATCAAATGATATAATGGCAGGGAGAAATATGTTACATTGTTGAGCTAGTTCCACTTTATTAGTTTAATGTGTAGTTTCATGCTGCTTGATGCTTTCATATAGTTCCTTCAAGTGGGCTGTGGTTGACTTTCTCAGGTGTCCATTCTTCCCTAAACTAAAATCATATAAAATTACAGATTTCTTTGGAATGTCATCCTCCCAGTTCACCTTTTTTCTCCCTTCCCTCAGCATCCATGGCTTCCATGCCGATGTGCAGGTGCCTTGGAGCCACTTAACATGGATTGTGTCACCTGACATGTGGAGGACAACAGCAATTGCTGGCTCCAGCTCACAATCTTCAACATGGACGGCCACATTATGTCCAACCTCCAGGCCTGACAAGTCATTTACACATTTTACTTCATGTGTATTTGATTGGTAGCTCCCAGTGTACACCTGTGATATATGGAAATAGTATAAGTCATTATATGCAACAAGGATGTCACCCAATATAGTACAAAAGTAACAGATTTGCATGGAAAGTGGCCATGGCACAAATTTGGGAAGATGCAATTGCCACAAATTTGGGAAGATACAACTGCCACAAATTTGGGATCTCCCAGCAACCTAGTTAGTCAGATAAGTTTGCGTAATAGGCGGTGCAGGTATATAATATTACACTATAACAAAATTACGGAATCCATGGGTAACTATACTGTGACGCGTGTATGCAACACGTGTATCCACACGTGTAGTACTATGTCCACGTGAGTTCTACATTCTCGTTCCGAGATTGACACCAGCTGTGGGTCAACTGGGAACGAGTCATTGTGACAGTGACAGCTGCTTACAGAGCTAGAGACAAGAACGGGAGTTCGCCGGGTCATTTATAGCCATATTTTCCGACCGGAGGTGCATGATTGAAGATCGTGTGTTAAAGTTAACAATGATTTCTTTACAGCAATGGATTGTCCTTGGTAAGTGGTCGCCACTGTATGAACTTGAAATAACTTAAAGGTAGAGTGCCCTAATTCAGCACACGCCATCGATCGATTCCGGAATCAAGTTCGAGATATGTATTTAGCCCAATATTTCTTAGTTATGACAGCAGCTAAGTTAGTTTTAAAGATGAAAACCTTGATCTTTCTGTGTTGTTATAGGTGTCACCTAGGAAATGTGATGATCGATCGATCGGATTGAGGCACTCCACCTTGTCCACTACTGTGGCCATTGATAATATAAACCTGTGACTAGGCTAAGCCATTCGCTTAGTTATAGATATCCCGAACTAATACTGGGATAGTGTTTGCTGGAACACCAGCACACACTGCTGATTGAAAGGACATCCCTTGTAAATATTGAAGTGAATGAAAGAATGTATGAATATGAACCCAACAATTTATATGGGTTACTATGGCTAATGATTAATATGTAATGAATATGGTACAAGGACACTTGATTTGTGCATAGACTCTCTATTATGTGTAGTATAGAGTGTCTATGATTTGTGCATAGGAACAGACATTCATCTCCAGTTACAGTAGAGTAAATTATCAATGATTGGTCACCATGTACGTATGTTCAGACCCTAGTCGATGCAATATACGTAGCTTCTAACACTGGGTTGTGTAGTTCCACAGGTTCTGTGACAGAAACGTCCATCATTTTGTAAATTACGTATATTGGGTGAATGGGGGGGTCTTGCTCTGCGAGAGTATTTGTTAGCTAATCATTGCAGAAATTGCCAATATTTGATGGTGCTACACGACCCAAGTTTAGAAGCTATATCACATTAACTACTGATTGCTAACTACCAAAATTCTTCAGTTTAAAGAACACATGTACCGCTCTTGAATACAGTTACAAGGGCTGTATCACGTGCTTGCCTGAGACGTATCTTCCAAAGACCGATAGTACATTGGTTTGCCTGATCTTTGATGGTTTTCAGTCAGTTGGTTCTGCGCTCATAGCTCGGCAGAGATAAGAGTAATACCACTTCTTTGGAGTACTAAATAGTTGCTTCACTATGTGTGCTTTTAGTTTACACTAGATATTAGCCAATTCGCTCACAGGTTTAAAAATACAGCGTCTGAACATACGTACATGGTGACTGATCATTAATATTTTACTCTACTTATCCCTGTGCTAATTTAGAGCAGCTGTGATTTAATTACTCACCCTTGGTGTACTGACTTCCTGTGGTAAAATCGCTGACATAACCTCTTCGACATTATCAACTTTTAGGATTCTCTTGTCCAAAAGGGAGTCGATGGAACAAGGTACCCTTTCTGGCTCATCCATGTAGTGATCTACAAAGTGCTCCCACTCAGATACCGCTGCTGTCTCCATCCAAGGAGCCCACTTTCTCAAATCCCGGATGAATGCTGGCATATCTATCTTGTCATAGCTCGGGATCACAGTCGCAGGTTCTCCTTGGGGAAGGTTCTGTGTAGCAGCACATGGAAAAGGACACTGTAAGCTCTATATACGTATCTTAAGTTAGACAGTTGAACCTCACTATAATGAACCCTGGATACAATGAACTCCCTCATAAAACAAACATAGACCTTAGAATGTACACCTGTTTATTCTATTGTGAATGAACCCTGGTGTAGTGAACACCCTGATCCCGAGGTGGTTCAGTATACTGAGGTTTGACTGTATTTCTGTTTATTCATGACATTATACTTGACATAGCCCTTGAAAACAGCAGATTTGTGTAGTATGCTGTAAATAACGAATTTTAATGGTAATAGAACTTGTTATGTGTTTGAAGCCACTTGATAACATCCAAAGTACCTTTCAAGTGGCAAAATTACTACAAAAGGACAGAAAATGTTCCTTTTTTAGACTAAATAGCATGCTTAAATGCTTAATGTGAGTTGCAAGTATAAATGGGCCCTGGCTATGGTGCAAATTCCAGGCAAAAATCCAAAATAAAATCAGAGGGGAATAAAAAGCAATTGAAAGAGAAATTCAATCGATAAAACTGAATTGATCAAAAATTTCCACCAATAGAAACTTGTCGATCACAAAATTCCATCGATCACAAAATTCCATCGATCACAAAATGCCATCGATCACAAAATTCCATCGATCATAAAATGCCATCGATCACAAAATGCCATCGATCACAAAATTCCATTGATTGATCGACCATACGTGCACACAAGACTTTTGCCCGCCATGTTATCCCCGTCCAGCCCATAGTCCACGTCGACATCGTGTTCTGAGTCGCCCTCGGATTTGCCAATGGATCTTTGGGAATCTTTTTTTCATGAGCTGTCCACGTTTATCATAAATATTGGTGATAGAGAGCCAGATGCTACACCAAGCTTTGCAGAATCCATTATTCCAAGGATAAGTAACTACCAGCGTGTCTTGTGTGCTATTATGACCTCCATACAATCTGATGTTGACCTACGTGACATTTTTGCCACAATCATTGCTTTACAAAAAGACCTGGAAGCGATACAAGATCGTTGGGCGTGTATAGAAGCAGGAGTTCATGGCTTTCAGACTTCAATTTACACAGTCAACAGGGTTTTGCCCCAATCTGGAATAGGCAGACCTCGTGTCGTTATTGAGGAAGAGAAAATTGAGTTTTTGAGAGAACTAAAATTCAGCTGGACGCAAATTGCTAGTATTTTCGGAGTTTGTTGTCGAACCTTGTATTCAGTCAGAGTTGGATACGGAATGGTTTCTGCAGACAGGTTTACACGAATTTCTGACATGGAGCTTCGTCACCATATTGAAAGGATCAAGCAAGATATGCCTGAAATCGGATATAATATGGTGAGGGGTATGCTGCGTTCATATGGAGTTCATGTACCAATATCACGTATTCAGCAATGTATTAGTGATGTCGACCCAATAAATACTGCTTTGAGGTGGGCAACTCCAACTTACAGACAACGCTATGAAGTGCCTTATCCTAATTATGTGTGGCACATAGATGGCAACCACAAACTTATCAAGTAAGTCATCTGAGTGTGTGGATAAATGGTGACATGCATGGTGTCATTGCATGCTGGGTAAGGGGGAGGCCTTCGGTACATGGTGCATGTTTTAATTTATAACTGATACATTACAATGAAGGTGTATTTGTCAATGACCATGCAATGCGTATGATTCTTCCAGTATCGTGTGATTTGGCAATGCTGGGAAGATAAATTAGCCATAGTAGTCGAACGTCAGTCATGTTCTGTGCAAAGTTCTTAAATGTCTGTATATGCAACTTGATACTTGCTCGGACATTTTGTCTTGACATGTGTAAACCGAAATCTAAATATTACACAGCTAATATACGTACTTCTGTGTACATAATCACAATTCAATTGTAGATTGTGATTTAGCCTCTACTTTTGTTATGTTCTGCATATATATATATAGTACTTAAACAGTATTACAACAAAATATAATTAATACACTTTGATGCTTGACCACACTTGTGCATGCACATACATTGCAATCAGTCTCAGCTAATTCACTCAGCATTTTTATAGTATTCAATGTTAACTTAGCTTAATATGTAATTTGTCAGTTAGGCCACACAAAGTAAATTATACGTTTCTGGACTTGGACATCTTTGAAAATTGACCAAGCCACAAGCCTTAGGCTTTTTTTTCATTTTTTGTCAATGTAATCATTGACAAAGGCATTCATGCAAGTATATTCCTTATAACTGTGAACAGATACTATTAATGCTAACAAGAATGTTGAATTGAAACAAGTTGAAACATGGTACAAACTTATACATCACAATTAGATGGAAAGTGCATGTCTGTATGGAACCAGACAGCCACTAGTCCCACAATTACACAATGATTGTGCGTAACATTGCATGTGTTCATGCTGAACACAGTGCACATGCATGCTTTACTTAATAGATTACAATATTTCGGTCAGGGTTTGAACCCAGCATGCTCACTGACTTTTCTTTAAAAAAATATGTTTCTTTTCACCAAACATTTTGACCAGGAAGGGGACCAGAAACATAAAATTAATTTGCATGGCCTTATATATCATTGTATACCATCCATGTTATTTTGTATATAGGTGGAGAATTGTTGTTCATGGAGGAGTAGATGGCTTTTCTCGCCTAATTACATTTCTTGAGTGTAGTAATAATAACAGAAGTGAAACTGTTTTACGTGCTTTCCAGGGCGGTATCCATAATTATGGAATGCCAGAACGAGTTCGTAGTGACAGAGGTGGAGAAAATGTCCAGGTAAGTACATGTGTGTACTAACATTTAATTTATATCCACTCACTGACAGGTAGAACTTCAAGGTCGTGTGTGTGTGTGTGTGTGTGTGTGTGTGTGTGTGGTGTGTGTGTGTGTGTGTGTGTGTGTGTGTGTGTGTGTGTGTGTGTGTATGTGTGTGTATGCATATACATGCGCAATGTACTATAACCTAGAAAAGTGTTTTAAATTACAATTAATCAGACATCAGACATCAATAATAATTGTCCAAACCATTAGACATGTAAATTATGGTTAAGCCAAGTGGCTGCATGATCGATCAGATTCTCTGTGGCAAATTCCATTTCCTAAGAGTTACTGTGAACGCTGCAAATAGTACATTAATTATGTAATTTATGCTGCAAATAGTACATTATGTATTTATAGGTAGATGATAATAATATATTAATACATGTAATATGTAACAGTTGTTAAGTAATTTTACAACCCTCTTGACCTTTTGCAGGTTGCGGAGTTCATGCTGGCCAATTCGACAGTACACAACCCAGTTATCGTTGGATCTTCAGTTCACAACGTACGCATCGAGAGGCTATGGAGAGACACATTTCGCTGTGTTCTTTTAGTTTTTTACCAGCTCTTTTGTTTCCTAGAACAGCAAGGGAAATTGGATCCTCTATCTGAAATGGAGCTGTACTGTTTACATTATGTTTACATCCCACGAATTACCAGAGCTCTCAATGCATTTCATGATGGTTGGAATAACCATGCTATCACAACAGAACACTGCTCCACTCCTCTCCAAATGTTCACTTCTGGTGTTATAGCAAGCAGTTCATTGGACACTTCTGCATACACTTTCAGTGCAGACCTGGATTCCAATAACTCACCAGTTGATGTCAGTTCAAATTCTATTCTAGTGCCTTCTATCAATTCTCTGCTGACTGCTGCACAGGAAAATGAACTATCAAGCCTTGTCAATCCTTTACAAGACAGTACAGATTATGGCGTGGAGCTCTTTGAACAAGTCAAAGACTATGTTTCACATCATGTACAATGAAGGATACACATGAATGCACAGGTAACACATTTTTATGTTTCATTCATGTACTTATTTCTATTTTATGACAACCATTATTATACATGCATATTATACACCATTATTGCAGCTTTAATAATTTAGAATGGCTATTCGTCCAGCAGTATTTCATCATCAATATACTTACACAATGTTGGAATGTTGCATAAAATTTGTGAAGTTGTGTAACAGTAATTAAGGATTGGGTTATAGGGTTGGGGTTTAGGGTTAGGGTTAGGGTTAGGGTTAGGGTTAGGGTTAGGGTTAGGGTTAGGGTTGGGATTAGATTGTGCAATTTCTGTCAGTACATTCAATATCCACTGGGTTAATAATTATGATCTGTATTATTGTGAATATTCTATGCATATATGTATTCGACAACCTATACAATGCAGGAGTAAAAATGTATAATTATATTATACTATATTATGACAGAATTATATAGGAATTTACATTAATTTTGGTATATATATTATAATACGTAGCTATATACATGCATATACGTACCTGTGGTTGGTTCACTCGTGCACATGTCTGTAGGATCTGCATGAATCTAAGCTATATATGCCAAGATTATATGTAATATGGTTGAAACCATATGCATATTATATATTATACTGCCCTAGCTGACTGTAGTTTTTGCTGCAAGTGATTATTATAATTATGACATTGTAGCAACGCAAGCTATATTCAGAAGTCAGATGAACATTATATGTGCAGTATGGACTCCAGCCGTAACATTATAGCAAATATGAAATCCTATTAATTATTATGCATACTAATAATAATACAATAAGAGTTAAAACCCAAATTGATTTAACAATAATTGAAATAAAGATTGAATGTCACTACACTGTTTCAAATACATTCACCATGATGATGGCAATCTTGCACTGTAATTCAAATGAACAATAGGAACAAAATTGTTTGATTAATAACATTCATGATCAGCATGAGATGATATTACTTAGATCTTGTAAACATCACAGGCACATACTATTTTGTAATGTTAGACCTATATAGGCTGCAGTAACTGTTGTACTCTCAAGTAGACCCAAATCCCCCTCCTAACTAAAGAGACTTTATGAACACGGAAAAAAAAGGCATCTCTGTTGTCATGACAGATTGGCAAAAAAACTGTGTTGTTACAGGCTGCAAAATACGGAAATGTATTTTCCTTGTTACCATGGTACTGGATCTGAAGTGGCTTAGACAAGCCCATTGCTGGAAATGTTGACAAACCAGTGATGAATCTGAAGAGCAATCCCAAACTTACATCTCCAAAACCATGATCATCTCCTAAAGGAAGATAGCATGGAAATAAATTTTAAACTGCATCATGATGATGAACGGGAATACAGTTGAATACCACAATGTCTATAGGAGTGCATTTTGTATATAAATTTGATAGCATGTTCAATTACCGCTGCTGCTTATAGATAAGGTCATAACTATAAACAAACACCATAATTTAACCGGTGCATGCTGAACATGCAGCTGCACAACAGCTTGTACACACAATTGTCATGCAAGCATGATTGTACACATTTAAAACCTGGCAGCTAGTGACAAGCATTATCACTAGTTGTTGTACTGCACATACGTACCTTCAAGGCTTGTAAGCAGTTCCATAAAGAGGTCATATGCTATTGCTTGATCAGAATTGTTGGTAGGACGAGTTGAACATATTGCATCTCGGATCTGCTTTGCTGTAATGTTCTTAGTTTCTGGTCCAGATACAAACAAAGGTTGTACCAGCTGAGGATGGCTCTCCATCACCTCTGACCATTCCAATACCTTGAGGCCACGACGCAAGGCCTTCAGATTCACTTCGCGTCGAACTATAACCTCTTCCATTATAAGTTGTTGCATCAGAGCATGCTTATTAGCTTTGTTGATTGGTTCAACAAGACTCCAGCTGGAGTGGTTCAGCAGGGAGACAAACCCGGGCTCATCTAAAAGCTTGTCCAATGCATCATCTGTTGTTGCTTCATTGAACTATGTACAGAGAGAGAATATAAGTTTCCATTATAATAATAATCACGCATGTGACACAAAACAAGAAATTCCAGTTATACATGAGGGGGGCTTCAAACTTTTACAATCAAATCTTTTTTTTACTTTTCATAATAAACCAAACAATGACCGGCAGTCAGACCAGTGAATGCCAACTGTCCGACCGGGTGCTGATTGCTGCTTGACCAGGTGTTAACCACTGCGCTCAAAGAAGTGGCAGGCCGAAAATAGTAACAAGGATCACGTGACATTTGTTTGATGACAAAATCCTTGTCGACTAGAAGAGATAGAAACTTCGATTTCCCATTCTACAGCTTTCATCTCGGGTCGTTTCGTCATCTTTTTGTAGACAGACGTCTATTAACTCAATTAGTTACCCATATCCTTGAACGTGGCTCCTATATTTGGCTGCATGGCAATTCTCTCAAGTTTGTACACATAATGCTCCCAATTTGCAATAGCAGGCGACTCACGCCTTCATAACAGCATGATTTATTTCTGCCAAGATTGTCAATCTGTCAGTAGCTTTACATTTTGTCTTAAAACAAGTGTGCGTGTTTCAAATATGAAGCTACCGCTTGCTATGTTGCCGCTGGTAATTTTCGAATATTTGAAGTTTCGGTGCAAATGGAAAATAAAAAACAACTTGCTCAATGTAGCTGCCAATAATTCTTAGGACTTCTCAAAAAACTTGGCAAAAAGCTCAAGACAGCTTGCGCAATGTTTATGACGTAATTTTGAACATTTGGTGACTGCTCGGAAGTGACCGTCCATTGACCCCTACATGATCACCCACTGAGCATTGACTGCCCACTATTTGACTGCCGGGTAGACTGCTGGTCATTGTCCATGAAGTTCATTATGAAAATTACCATACACAGTGGTATAGTGGAGGACCATATATATTCAATTTAGTACATTGTACAGTAGGGATCAAAACAAGTAATTCGAGTTAAAAACTCGTGGGGGCTGCCGCCCCACGCACTCGAATCACTTGCAAAGCATTGGAGTGTAAGTGCACAGCTGAACATTCATTGAACATACTGTTTGTTGTAACTGGACGATTGTTTTGAAAACAATTGCCATATTTGGCAATTGTTTTCAAAACAATTCATATAACTCCTTCCTGTATAAATTCATACTTCTCTATTACTATTATATAAATTCTCTATTATAAGACTTTTCTTCAAATCTATATTATATATATATATATATATATATATATCGGACAAGCGTTACACACCGGAAGTCCAAATGAAAACAATATAGGGGCTGCCACAGGCAGCCCCTAAAAAGTTTACATTTCGTAATAGTAATACACATCGTTTTACGCAGTGATTACCAAGCATATTGCAGAAAAATCACTCTCGATCTGTATTACGTTGAGCATTACAGATCATTTAGAACTGCATTGGGGACCTTGGACATATCGTTCACTGAGTCTATTAACTCAGTTTCAAAGTTTTTGAAATCAAGGAAAATTACAATCAATGTTGATTAAGATTCTTTGGAAAACACTATATAAACCCGTAGAGTAGATGGGTATTTTCACTTTTTATCAGTTCGTAGCCTACCTACGTATGTAGCCATAAGCTTATATCTCCAAGATCGTTTCCATTTTGCTAAGGAGAAAGCGTGGTTTAGTGTTTTGGTCAGAAAAAAGAGCATTTCCATCTTAATGTGTGACTTGCTGAACTAGTAAGTTGTGACATTGGCCAAGAAACTTCCACGTGGGTCGGCCAATGCCTGTTCAAAGGCATTCTAAAAACAAGGTCGAAGTTTAACCAATGTTTGAAGAGTACAGAAAGACTTCCTAGAGGAAGTTACATTTAAAAAATTGCGCTATGTAATTATGGTATTATTTGTTATATATTACGCAGAGTAATTGCGCACAGTAACACGTACGTAATACGCACGTATTGTGGATCGCAATGTAAACTTTTTTTTGATCCCCACTGTATACATGTATATACATGGTGTTAGACGCAAAATGTGCTATACTGACCTTTTCAATCACCGTGATCAATTCATATGTTGAAATATTCAGAGGTATGTCTTCCACAGTAGGATAGCAGAGGGTTGGATCACCGTAGACCAAGTAATTGTAAATTGACGGACTTAGACAAGGCATCCCAGGACCTTGCTGCAGAAGTGAATGTGCAATAAGCATCCCTGCCACTTGGAATTGTAATTCCAGTGAAAGGTCCTTTCTTGGTATTCGGCGATCTTGCTCACCTTCAAACAGTCTGTCATTTATGGCTTGGATTGCATCTTCAAAAAACTCTTTCTTGAGTGCGCCGCAATCTGAACCAGACTCCCCAGTATTGACAAAGTTGACAACCAATACTTGCTGCAGCTTAGATGGGTTCTCAAGTGCACCTTTGTAGAATGATATGACACCCCTCCAAAAGATATCAGGGGTGGAACGATCGATGCTGAGAATGTATTCTGAAGATTCATCCAACACCTTACGGGAATGACAGCAGATGAGGGTGTGGACATCCTTGTACACACTAGAATCTGATTCACATGTAGCTGCCCTCACAGTAGTAGTGCTTGGTCCAGGAACATTATGCAGACTGGCACTAATTGGTCTTCCAAGAGAACTTCTTGGTCTAATTCCAGAAGTAGTAGATGCCTATAAATGTAATCATTATGGACAAAATAATGACTTATCAGGTGCATGTATAGTTAGATCAAAATAGTAGGAAAAAACTTCATGCCAAGAGTGGGTTCAATAATTTGTCAGAAACAAATAACAACCTCATCTGGATCACAACAGTTACTAAATATGCATGTTCTTACATACATAATACTAATAATTATTAATATTAATCATTAACATGCAGGTATAAGCCACTGTACAATACCACATGCACTTACAGTGATATTAGTCAGGTCAATCTCAGGTAAACCTGGATCACTTTCATCAGAAATATTAATCACTGGTACTGGGGTGGGATATGATGTCTGCAATTAAGAAATTCAAAGCACATTTATACTATGCGGACATTGCCAAGAACTATATACAGCTTTCACTAACTTCAAGACATAGTGTATAAATAAAAATACAGTAGAATCTCATTTTAACCCTTCACCAGTCATGTTACGATTTTTTTGTGGTACCTTTCCCGGTCACAAGTCACTTAAATGGTGCAAAGAATTTACTGGTTCTTGATTCACAGATATATAAGTCTTTGTACAGATATCTTTTGAAACAGCTGCAGCGATGTCTTGCTCAGATAAGACAGTAAATTGGATGAGAAACGCTCCGTTTTCGGTTATTAGTCTTTGTTAAAGAATTTTATCCATCTCTGCTCAGCTCCGCACTTCAGATATACCACAGAAAGGCCCATAGACAGAAGAACATTGTCAATAACAACTATACATGACGTAGCCATTTTCACAAATGGCATAGGTTTCTTAGTGGGAGAGGCTGACAGTACTGGTTGACTATCAAGTTCAGGAGATAGAGATGTTGAAGGAGGAGATTAGAATGCTCCAACTTGCTATAATTATTTTCGTATATTTTAGTATACAATATACAGTACTAGCATTATGTTTGTACATAATACTGCAATGTTCAAACTTCAGCTATAACTCTAGCTATATATATATATATATATATATATATATATATATATATATATATAATATATATATATATATAATATATATTATGCATATAATATATATAATATGTATATAATATGTATATATAATATATATATATATGTATATATAATATATATATATATATATATATATATTATGGAGTACGGTAGTACTCCATATGTAGGATTGACACGGAAAAACATGGCCACCATACATTAGCGAAAATTTGTTTTCGCCAAATAACTAACAGTATGGTGACTCCATAGTTTTCAAAAGTAGATTTTGGTGCATTTTGACACACCAGCTACAAGGAAAAGTAGTTTAAAAGCTTCGTAAAGCTATCTCTTTAAAGAAATGTGAAGTACACTCGCCAAGGTATGGGTCCGCAACACCATAGCATTTTAAGATTATTCTTCTTCTCGTCGTTTTTTTGAACCGAGCTACAGGTCACCACGAAGGGTCCAGAGGTCTCATCTTTCGCCAGTGAGCTCCAATTGTTAGCGCGAAGTGCCTTTTGTAGGTTTTAAAGCCACACCTACACTTCTAAAGCGAGAAAAAATTTAATAGGCAAATCCCATACATTCGCCGGATCAGCCATTTTCGGATTACTGGAATGGCTACACGAGACTAGGCGTACATGTACGTACACAAAGCAATGCCCTCTCTGCATGGTTCGATGATCGTCGCGATCGACTTCAGCGCTCTTTTGTTTGAGCCTTTGTTTCTATGTGGGTACATTGATTTTAGTCGGGTAGCTGCATAATTTTATCTTCTTATCTTACAAGACTTGATTATGTTCCTTCTCAAATCAACTGCAGTGGAAACCTTTAACCACAAGGTTTGAGTATCTATGCTTCAATAGACTCTATTCAAACAACTGTTGTTTAAAGGAAAAATAGCACGAACAAGAGTGTATAAAAACCATTTAAAAATGGTAAAAGGATGTAGGATTGACACAGGACTGTGCATAAAGGCCTTATCAAAAAAGGATCCTCCAAAAACATTTAGAACAAGGGTGAGTTGCAAAACAGGTACAGGGCTAGATGGGCAAAGGGCAAGACAGGCATAGGGCTAGACAAGCATAGGGTTACACATACATGAGGCTAGACGGGCATAGGGCTAGACAGAGTTTAATTGGACTGAGTGTACACTGTGCAAATTTCTACATCCCACAGCATATACGTATAATGTGCTACACATGAGGGATGTAGGAATTTGCACAGTGTACACTCAGTCCAATTAAACTCTGTCTAGCCCTATGCCCGTCTAGCCTCATGTATGTGTAACCCTATGCTCGTCTAGCCCTATGCCTGTCTTGCCCTTTGCCCATCTAGCCCTGTACCTGTTTTGCAACTCACCCTTGTTCCAAGTGTTTTTGGAGGATCCTTTTTTGATAAGGCCTTTATGCATGGTCCTGTGTCAATCCTACATCCTTTTACCATTTTTAAATGGTTATATAATATGTATATATTATATATATATATATATATATATATATATATATATATATATACATATTGCATTCACATATTGCATTCACATGAAACTGAATTACATGCAAATACAAACTACTTGTCAGATATTTATAAGTAATGTACAAGCAATATAAATCAAACAAAATTCGTCATGCATGACCGGGAGCCATGCGAGACATACACGTAAGTGGCTCGTGACGGGTAAAGGGATAAGAACTCTTATAATAGTACATGAATTTTGCACATGGTGAACAAACTGTGCACCTGGATATTTATTCCACTATGAAACTTCAACAGATTGTAGTAAATTTCTGATACAGCAAAGGATATTTGGTGTCCCCTGGGGTTTATTATAATGAGATTTTACGTACTTCCTGATAATACATAATGCATGCAGAGCACTTACCTCAGGTTTGACATGGGTAGCCACATCTGATTCACTAAGAACATCCTGGTCGAGAGTGCTGTCACTGTCGTAATCAGAAACCGAGGTCTCTGTGGGGTTCTTTACAACGTAAAGAGATCCATTACCCATGAGGGCGCGTAAAGTTTCCATATCCCATGAATCTGCATTCTCGACATCACTTAATTCTGCTTTTCTCAGATTCTTTCCCTGTGCGTATAAGTATGAAACACTTTTACAACCCAGTTGTTCCACAATCTTTTTCTGAGTTTCCTCCTCAGATGCATCTTTATTAATCCAGATAGTTTGAGTTAGCTTGCTACGAAAGGCACCAGTTGGGGTCCGTCTCAGCATGGTAGGGAGTGCGACAAGGTTAAGCTTCATCTGCTTAACTTTTTTCTTGAGTGGACCTTTTCCCTTAGATCTTGATAATACTTGTCGTTTGCCTTGGGACAACTGGATCTGATGGGCAGGCTTGAATACATGTTTTGTGTTACGAACACCTCCAAGATTGAATAGTTTTCCAATTTTGTCCTTGATGGTAGATGAGGTATTAGTGGCAAGAGAAGCTGCACTGGATGATCCAGATGTGTATGGGTTGCTATGCCCGGTGTTACTGACTTTAGATCCTTCCTCGTCGATTTCTGAGATTGGATTGGACTTGTTCAACAACTTAACTAATCCCTGTAGCAGACACTTCTGTCCATAGTTGAGGGTCTCCACGAAGATTGCTGCGTCCGAGGACGTAAAGTCCAAGTTAGACAGGCTCAATTTTGATGTGAAGCCATTCATCTTGAGCTTTTCAATGATATCCCTGTCACCACCGTTTTCTTTGATTCATTCTTCAAAACTACTCGGTCCAGTTCTTTGTTCACTTCCTTCATTGGACATTGCTGCTACGCGTTAAGCGCTCGGTTAAGCGGGACTCATGACAAGAGCAAAATCAAACAAAGAACGAGCACGTGGTCAGGATCGACAGTACTGTATATTGCACATGCTCATTGCTCCGTGCAGTATGGCGCTAATTCAAAAATTGTTAATGATTTCAAGTGTCAATCGCTGAGTTAATTTGATGGATGAGTTTTTCACATAGATCGTTTTTTTGTTAACAACAGCATTTTTGTGATTGACAAGTTTCTATTGGTGGAAATTTTTGATCAATTCAGTTTTATCGATTGAATTTCTCTTTCAATTGCTTTTTATTCCCCTCTGATTTTATTTTGGATTTTTGCCCAGTATTTGCACCATACCTGGCATGTTCCTCTTCGAAATATGTTTATGAACAAGTGATTCGAGTTAAAAACTCGTGGGGACTGCCGCCCCACGCACTCGAATCACTTGCAAAGCATTGGAGTGTAAGTGCACAGCTGAACATTCATTGAACATACTGTTTTTTGTAACTGGACGATTGTTTTGAAAACAATTGCCATATTTGGCAATTGTTTTCAAAACAATTCCTATAACTCATTCCTGTATAAATTTATACTTCTCTATTACTATTATATAAATTCTCTCTTGTAAGACTTTTCTTCAAATCCATATTATATATATATATATATATATATATATATTGGACGAGCGTTACACACCGGAAGTCCAAATGAAAACAATATAGGGGCTGCCACAGGCAGCCCCTAAAAAGGGAAGACACTATGGATATTATAAAGCTAAAACCATTTCAAGCAATGATATGATATAAAACATCACTATGCCATATATTATATAGTAATACGTAAAAGACCGTACATCATTGCACCAGTGTCAGACTAACTGGTGTCAAATTATGCTAAAAAGTGAAAGTGAGTGATAGTTTCATTTCAGTCATGTTCAATCGCCTTATTAAAAATACTTGTGTGAGGTTAGGCGTGGGTTGTATGTGGGGGAAAGACCTAGTTTCTAGCTCACGGCTACAAAAACAGTATGTGTCATTTCCAGGCGGTCAATCAGGACTGCTTCCTAGAACTTGTTCACTGTTCTGTATTATTCTTGAACGACTTTGTGTCGGCTGCCCATTCTGGTTTGGAGATTGTACCCTGCATGTTCCCATTGTTTTGGTGCAAAGCTACAATTTTGAAAATAGAATTTTACCTCCAAACCAGGTAAAAAAGCCAAATTTTGGGTGTCTTGAGTCTTTTTGATTGAAATTAGGGTAATTGATAGTGTTTGTGAGTAATTATCCATTTGGTGTCTTAGCTAATACTTTATATGTACAAAGGTGTGCTTTATGAAGTCATATCAAGGAATGAATCAAAAAAGAAAAAAATGGCGGAACCACGTGCACGCAGATCCGCAGCTCTTGTGTTTGACGGAATTTATGACGAACTTCTAGGAGTTTGCCTCCCACTGCCCTTGGTGGTGAGTCTCAAGTCAAAAAATCTCACACTTGAGAGTGCTATGTGGACGGTGAAGAGTTCCACCACTGGTTTCTCTGTGAGTTTGTTCTGGCAGTGCGAACCGAAAGATGTTACAGTTGATCGTCATTCTAATGTTCTGAAACCAAAGAAGAAGAAACGGAAAAGGAAGTCCAGAGCAAGGGACACAACATCCACACAATTGAATAAGTCACCACCACCTAAGGATTTAGTAACTATTCTGCCATCCAAGTCAGCTGAACCCAAGTCACCAACTAAATCAACACCCAAGCCATTGGTCCCCAGTGATGCTGCTGTAGTCATGACACCTGCAAAACAGAATATTGCACTACCTCCTGACACACCATCAACCAGTGTTATATTATCTGGTAAGAAAGAGAATGAAAATGATGAAGAGAATGAGGATCTTGCAGTATTGGATAAGGTATTTCACACTGGTCAGCATGTATCCGAGGAGACGGAATATGTGTGCAGTGATGAGATTGGGCCAGCATTGAAAATTGAGACAAAACGAGGAATGTGCTTGACTCCTATACGGCTTGTTGGTATTGAAGATGATGATGATTGTGAGGAACAAGGAGAGGAAACCAGCACTGCCAAGTATTTGCAGTCATGTAAAGGAATTGAATATGTGCGTGTTAATGGAAAGCCTGGTTTAAATTTACATCGCGGCCGTTGTCGATTTTGGACAGCAATCTCTGTAACACCTGAGGTTGTCAGGTTAAACTCGGATAGAAATAATGATTGAACTTTCAAATTGTTTAGCTTGTGTTTGTATGTAATTATTCATTGTTTGTGTAGGTATTGTGATGCATTTTATGTGTATGTATAACAGGACTCTCAGGGAGACCAGCCAGTAGGCTGATTAGATTTCCTGTCTAAATATTTATCAATCAATCAAAAAATCAAAATCAAAAAATGATGGCCATTTACAATGCTCCCCGCATCACTTTTACGTATACCTGTTTGAAGTGTACACACTCAGAAAACACATATATGAACAGAACATGTAAATCATGCACATTACTTGACATAATACTCGTAGTCCATGTTTAAGCTACGTACGTATATTGGAAAGATACTACCTTACATTAGAAATGATGTTCCATATATACGTATGTACCGTATGCGAGTTAACTTTCGCGGGACTAAACTTTCGCGGTATTCGCGGTTCGGGAGCCATCCGCGAATAATTCCTTCCGCGAATATTAAAGCAAAGCGCACCCATTGAAGATCTTCTCTAATAAGAGGAGTCCACCGTGCCCCATAAACATGATGTCCACATACACAACTCTCCACTTCAAACATCTTGAAAGTGCCGATCATAGAACTGGCAAAGTTCCCACTTCATCTGTGAAAGTCGAGTATCCATGGTCACAGCCTGAACGGCAATGAACACTTGCGGCAGTCTAGCTTCCCGTTCAAAAGTAGGCCTATTTCGTCCATTGAGAGACTTCTTATCGGCGAATCATTACAACCAAACCTAAAGACAGGAACAGAATTGGACTTGGTTCACTAATTTCGACGCTAACAGCCACAAAATCCACTCAGCTTCATTATTTTTATTAGTATAGATATACTAATGCATACAAGTAATATAATATTAGTGACCCCTGCATCCGCGAAAACAAAAAACGCGAAAATTTGAAAATCAATCCGCGAAAGTTAACTCGCATACGGTATGTTATTGAAAAGATCCTAAAAGTAAATTTTGTAAAGGGCTATTCTCCTTCTATACTTTATATACACATACCTTTAGCTATCATGCACATGCATTCTGCTTGGAGTGACATGCATATGTATGTACGTAAGTAATAGATTCATATACCTTTATGAGAACAATGCTTCCTGTTGACCAATGGTCAGTAACCCATAGTTTGTAGTGCATGGCTGCTTTTCCATCCTCTTGTCTACAGAATTTAAAATGCAGCGGTTGTGTATGCCCATGTAATTCCTGTATGTTGTCTCCAAGCCAGGACTTTATATTCAATACATGCGTGACTTTCTCCACATCTGGACTGGGACTGTAGCTCACTTTTATTGTTTTCATCAAATCTTTTGAAAAATGATAGACATGATTAAATGCTCTTGAAAAGTGCTTTATGTGTCCATACCTGTTATAGCTTCTGCGCCTTGTCTCCGTAAAGACATAGATATTTTTGAAAACAGTTGATCTATATCTTCGTGGTTTGACCCACAGGCAAAAAATTAACTTTTACCTGGGTTGTATTAAAAGTAACAATATATTGTTACATATCTTCTAAATGTCATTTAATGAACTTCTCTCACCTTACGAAAAATTCCCTTTTCTACAAGTAGGCTACATTGGGATAAAACATATTTGTTCTTGTTTTCTCGAAAACAATTGTCTAGCTGTAAGTATAAAACTTCTGGTATCTTCTCTAATTTGTTTAGTACTCGAAGTAAAAGAGTTGCAGTTAGATTACTATCATGTGGCCACTCAAGGAGATCCAAAAATACTATTGGGTGTTTACCCTTCTCCCCTTGAGTGTGAACCAGAGCACCTGGACGAAGAGTATTGAACTCGTCATTGTACAAAATTGTTAGGATTTCGTATATCGCTTTTACATACCTGTAACATGTGCCAAAGGTTTTGTGTGGATTTCGTGATTTGCACCATGTAAGGCAAATTTGTCTTAGCCTGGTCGATACCATCAAGAATGATTGTAATGTATTTCTCTGGTTCATGCCTCGCCTTTTCCCGGTGACTGTAATACTTCTTCCGCTCCAACCTACATGAATGTCAACAATAAACTTTACACTTGTGTGTGACAAAAATTGCTTATTATTAATAACTAGGAGAGGAGACGGCCAGCCTTCACCCCTAGTTTGGGTGATGGGTGCAACCCTTATATCAAGTGAAGAGATTGTACTATTAAGTGAATGTGTCCATTTGAATTGGTGGACCAGGTGACTTCAAGGCCGTGTTATGGGGTAGATGAAGGTCTATGCCCAGCAGAAGTATGTACCTCCTTGGCGGATTTTTTCCCTACACTCCCCTACCAACAAAAGCGGAAGCAAAGGAGAAGAACATCAATTGTAGCCAACAAATTGATTGAACATGATTGTTTCTTTTAATTGTTTGTTTATTATTCATTGTTTCTGTACATAGATTTGCCGTGATGTGATCACAGGACCCCCCTGGAAGACCAGCCAAAGGCTGAGGGGGCATCCTGTCTGAAATTTTATGGAGATTTAACTTGTTTTGCCCACCTACCCTGAACTCTTGCACTTAAGTGCCATAGAGCCATGGCACCTTAGCCGTCAAGAAAATCATTTGTCTAGTCTCCCATGCACCTACTCTAAACTCTTGCAATAAGCAGAATTCGTCAGTTTGCGCATACGTATATGTGAAGGAAGCACGTACATCTAGTCTCCGGAATAATACATACATATACAACTATATAATCTTTTCCGCGCAAAGAAAATTTTTGCATCGCTCTTCTCAGGAGGGGAGAATCACCTTCTGTCTACCCCACCATGTCACTCCCCATGAGGCACCTCAAAAGTTTCTGCTTTTCATGTTGATTGTACTTGAACTGTGGGAGGAGTTTGCGAACAGACAAATTTACCTCTACTGAATTATAGATATGGATCACTTACCCAACTTTTTTCAGATGCTCTTTGAGTTGACAGTCTAGCTTCTGTGACATTTCTTTGTTGCCAGTATATTTTCGTCTTTCTTTTCCAATTTGGACACACATGTCGCATTTTGAGAATAGGTTTTGCTGTAGGTGAAATATGATTAGTATTGTATTTTAATTTCACTCATTCTCATGGTGTAGTGAGCATCCAGAGATAAGACTGTACTGGAACTACACTAGTGTTCTATTGCCTGGTGATTGCATGGTAGTACGTATGTCATTTGCTAGTCGTGGCAAAGTCATTAATTTTGTGTTTGTGAAAGTCACCTTAGGAATAACTGTGTTCCTAAAATGTTCATTCCAGAGGGCATAAAAATGGGATTGAGAAACAACTTCAATTCCCTCTGGTTTAAGTTCTTCCTCCATTAAGTGGTACACCATTTGTTTGGTTAGAAAATGTGGCAAATGGACCTGTATGTAGAGGAGTATTTGCAAATACAAAAGAAATTGTATTACATTTTGTAAATTTCTACCCGTGCAAGTTGCATCATGTGCTTAGTACCTGATCCAAATGAGGCATGCGTTCACCAATGAGGTTGAACTTAGCCCTCATCCACTCTATTGTGGCTGTGTGCTTTGGAGACTTGATCCGCGATTCAGGAATAGGTATTACAACCGTTTTCTGTCCCTCCTTGAAGGCATCAAAAGTTCGCTTTAGCACCTTGTGGGACACTTTCATCAGTTGCCTGAATCCCTTTTTACAAACATCTTTTCCCTGTATAGTGACATACGTACGTAAGTCCATTATAATGTAGTATAGATACTGAACATTTACCGTACTCTATGATGTTTTCACAAAGTTCATGAATAGCTGGGTGTGACAATCTTTTAGAACAAATGCAGTATGTGGCCTTCATTTTTGTGAATGAATAGTGGGAGGATATTAATTTTGCAAATTGCTTGAAAGTTGACTGTTCACTTTTTTATTTTCGTGAATGCAGGTGCGTAGGTTATTAGTCTAGGAAGCCAGGCTGAAAAATATTGTGCCTTTCTACCTTTCATGCCTTGAGGTGAACATCTCAATTATATGAATAGCATACCTTGTATCTGGAAATATTGATGATCATTATATTTGACGATTTACGAAAGATCAGGCTGTAATTTAATATTGGTGGAAATTAAATTTGGCGGTTGCACAGCAAGGACAAAGCATAGTAAGTAGATCTACATACGTAAGTTTTGTGATAGAAATATGGCGATTTTGATCCTGACCGCCAAACTGCCAAATTAAAAATGCCGCCAATAATTCCGGATATACAGTAGCTACCCGACATACAATGGGAACCTTATATGTATGTACATTTTAAACCTCTCTGTAATGTTAAACTTGACATCTTTCCAAGCTGTTGTGGAGCAAGTGGTGCTGTAGCAATCGAGAAGATATTGTTGTCTCTGTTGTCTGTTCATTCTATCGAACATTTCGTGCACAGCTTCCACCTCCACACGGCTGAAGTGGGCGAGGCAACGGTGACTGCAACATTCATCATCTCCTACATAAATATTTGTGATGGAGTTTCATTTATTATTTGTAATTGAATGAAACCAAGATTGCTTACCCTTCATCAAGTCCTTTGGATCAACTTCACTATCATCCACTTCACTTTCTGATGATTCTGTATGAATGATTGCCAATTTTTAAACATTATTACGTCATGCCCTGTGTGTGACTATATTGCATATAGGTACGTACATACTTACATGGTACATAATTACATACATAGCACACACAACACACACACACACACACACACACACACACACACACACGCACACATGCCTGCACACACACACACGCACACATGCCCGCACACACACACACACACACACACACACACACACACACACACATTGTGTCAGAGTTGTCTTTGTACTGCGTAGGTATATCTGCCTACTTCCATTGTAATGTGGTGTACATATTTTGAATTCTCCTGAAATTTTGTGTGCAATATGTAAATGCATATGTACATTCTCACCATGTAGAAATAAGGTTTCCTTTGAACTAGCTGTACCATCGAGGTCAGATGTAGCATCTAGATAAATTGTATCCACAGAATCAACAGCCTGAGAGTGGTCCAAGTACACAGTCTTCACTGAGCCTGTGATGAAAATAATAGCTCAACATTATAAATAATTCCAAATCCTGTTTATATGTTTTGGTCATGTGTATAGAACGTGTCTTGTTTTGCTGCTTGGTTACAGTGTACCTTTTGGCTCCATATCAGTTACTGTATAATTTTGGTAGCTTTCAGTGCAATAACTGTAATTTTCCGGTATCTCTTGCAGATTGTCAAAGGAATGTGGTATTCAAGACTTTTGTGTCAAAACCTGGGGAACCTGTCTATAAAGTTGATTTAACATGTGTATTTCCAAACATCTGTGTTATTATATTCTTCATTTCATGTATATGCAATATGATGATAATTCATTTTTATATCAAAAAATTATGCTAATGAACTTAATGCATGACAATTTCCCATTATACCGTAGCTATAGGTTGCTCACCTGGCTGAGATTCCAATTCGTAGGATATCTTATGTCGTTTAGCTTCAGCTGGTGGTAATAGTACCGTATTCAGGTAAGTTGCAGACAGTTCGAAATCCCCGTTTTCCAGCTCACATGCGGTAGCCGTGTCAGGTTTGCAGCTTGTGACGTCATAATATTGTAATGGTGCGCAATTCTGACAGTCGACCGGTCCGTGTTGCAGACTTTATTCTTTTGCTCACGAAATAGAAGCTTCTTTGAAAAGCAAACCCAAAAGAACAGCCGATATAATGGCTAGCTCAGGCACGCGAAACTTGCGCGCCTGAAAACACGTTAAAAATGGTAACAACCATTATGTATATCTGAGCTAGCTGTAACTACATTTGTGCAAATTTTGGCGCTGGCGGTATTGAGCTGTATTCAGCCGAAGCTTTCCTTTTATTTAGTTATTGCTTCAGTGTTGCTCACCACTAGCTGCTAGCTATGCCTGCTTCCAAGCTCTGGTTCTTTTCGGCTCAGGACGACGGTCCCCTTGCAGTCAACTACTCTACCAGAGACGATATGCCCTACTAAACCCACAAAGTTATTGCCATTGGTCACGTAGATAAAGAAGATACCAGCAAAAAGACGGATTAAGTGAAGGTAATACCCTGTATTAATATTCCGCCGCACGCAACTGGCGTGAATGCATGAATTACGTATTTAGGTGTACAAGTACGTATGCATACGTCGGCATGCAGGCAGGCCGTGTATATAATGTGTGCATATATCATAATGTTATGTGCATATGTATGTATTACCAGTCCTAATAATATTGATGGTTCTATCATAGTCTACTAATGCATAATGTATATTAAGGAATAATTATAATCACAAATGAAAGTCATAATTACAATCCATAAGTTTGCTTATAAAAAACACCAATCATAGTAATGAAAATAATCATAAATGTTTTCAAATTGTTCATACTGAAAAATAGGTTACTTATAGTCGAGGATTCAAGCTAAGGTTGTTCTCAAGCTGAAGTTCTTTGACACAATGGCCAACAGTTTCTGTGAAAGCTTTCGTGGAGCAACTGTCATTGATGATTTCCTGGACATATGGGATGAAAAAACAAGCTACATTCCAGGTAATATCCACTAACGTAACACTGTATTCACACAGTCATACTATCTGCATAGTACACATATCCCCATGCATAACATACGTACACTGCATTGACATGCTACATGATGTGTTCCTACTACATTGTACTCACTACATGTAGCGGTTTTACTACACAGTACTCACTACATGGTACTCACTACATGGTATTCACTACATGGTACTCACTGCATGGTACTCACTACATGGTACGTTCCTACTACACTGACCTCACCCACTGCATGGTACGTTCCTACTACACTGAACTCGCCCACTGCATGGTACGTTCCTACTGCAATGAACTCACCCACTGCATGGTACGTTCCTACTGCAATGAACTCACCCACTGCATGGTACGTATGCCCCAAGGTGGATGGATTGGAATAAAATAACCTGTATCAATATTCTTTTCAAACACCCTATAGCTGAAGATGTTGTTATGCCAAAAGAGTACAAGAATTGCACTCCCGACCACAGAAGTACCTCACTATCTGCTTCATTGGCCAACACATCAACTATCGCAAAATCCAATTTGCTAGGTAAAAGACCAACTGAATCAGATGATGCACCTTTGGCAAAACAGAAAAAGGCAGAGCTTTTCCCCAATTCAATTGATAACGCCATTGAAGGAAAACGAATAGGTATGGAAACTGCATGCTACATACACACGCATACCGATATACAGGAAGCCAATGAACCTACGTAGTTAGTAGGTCCAGCCAACTGTTAACATAATACCGCAAATCATGAAAAGATTGCATGCAAAAAAGATTGCTGTTGCCAGTTGAAATTCCTTTGTGCAATGATTTCATGACAAAATTATATTTATTAAGTTCTAGTTCTTACTATGGAATCTATTCATAACATTTAAGAACAGTACATTGTGAATAACACCAAGTCGTAATCTATTACATACCCAATCTTTTCATGCTTTACGGTAATAATAATAATGACCCATTGTACTAACCTGTACATTGTAATGCATAACAGACATTGCCACATGTCTGAAGATTCCAGTAGGCCAATGCTGTGAACCAGAGGCATCCAGACTACAGCGCAAAGTTGACCATGACTTCGTCCAGCAGCTGAAAGCCAGGATGCTGCAAGACCCTATGGCTCCTGGTGTACCTCCCTTGGCTTTGCTGTGCAAGAGCAAAAGTAAAAAAGATGTGGTATGTACTAAGCTGTTTAGTTTCAATTTTTGGTAAGCCATGCACAGAAAAACAAGTAATTCGAGTTAAAAACTCGTGGGGGCTGCCGCCCCACACGCTCGAATTACTTGCAAAGCATTGGAGTGCAAGTGCACAGCTGAACATTCATTGAACATACTGTTTATTGTAACTGGACGATTGTTTTGAAATCAATTGCCATATTTGGCAATTGTTTTCAAAACAATTCTTATAACTCATTCCTGTATAAATTCATACTTCTCTATTACTATTATATAAATTCTCTATTATAAGACTTTTCTTCAAATCTATATTATATATATATATATATATATATATATCGGACGAGCGTTACACACCGGAAGTCCAAATGAAAACAATATAGGGGCTAAAAATTAAGCAATCTACACATACATCTACAGAAGAAACAGAACTTTCTGCCCCAGTTGGCCCAGGAGTACAAATATGAGGTACTAGGGGGCCTACACACACTTAAGGCCAAGCAGGAGCTTAGTGAAGAATATCCAGGTAAGCATGTCATTGCCTGATGAGTACGTTGTGAACAATAAAGTGACACATATACTAGCATTACATTAAGGCACAATTTACTTATATGTATTTTTAGTATGACTATTGTGCAACCATAGGTAATTTACTATAGAACACGTGTTCCACATTATACCATACAGACCAGTTAACAGATTGCAGCTACATACGTAAATATTCATTCAAACTGTATATAATAATGCCTGTTGTCAAACTATGTATGCAGATATTACCTTAAGGCTACAAATGTTAGCGGGTACTAACTTTAGCGAAATTAGCGAGGAGCCTAAAATTCGCTAACTCAAGTGCCCGCATACAATTATACCAGCTAATTTTTGTATTGTACAATTCACATGGATGTACTGTGCACTGCACGGAAGAGAATGACGGCTCTGAACACCCAAAAACGATAACAATTCCTTATTAATAAACTGTTCGCCAACAAGATCGATTCTTCTAACCATATCTACAAGCTTATGTTTTGCGATCTCGGTGTTTCATTCTAGCAGCTTTCTATTATAACAGTATAGTACTGTATAGAAAGATTAGAAATGGTGATTTAGAAAAAATTGGAAAAGGATTGAAACCTAGCATTGGTAAAGATAGCATTTCCAAAATCACTAACTATAGATTTGGTACAAAAATGCTATTGAATTACTAAAATAAAGGCATGCTAAGTATTGGACAATGAAAAACGCTAAAATTAGTACTCACTAACATTTGTAACCTTGAGGTACGTACGTTCATAAAGCATAGGTAGTTGGTCCATATCACAAAATATAACCCCTTGGATGATTATATTTGCCTATTTTCGATACTGACACCCTATCCGTGCTTTATACATAACATAATTCTATCTGATAGACCATCCGGCATACTCCAATTGCATTGGAAATGTTTACTGCGAGTTAACTGATGAAGAGGCTCTCCGTCTGGCATTCAGACACAATATAAATGGACACTTCAATCACAACATGACCCATCAGGATTACGTAAGTACCTACATAAACAGGGGGCAATTGAAGACATTAATTTGTATATACGTACTTCAAAAAAATCATCATGTACTTACGCAGGTGGAAGCATGCAGGTCACGCCTATATGTAATGGCCAACAGAGATCCAATAACTGATGCAACACCAGAGCCCACATTGGTTTGGAAGAAGGCATGCAAAACATGTATTCTTCCATCTGTGAGTACAGCTGTACCAATGATTACGACATGCGCATGTGGGACATGTCCATTCGCACTTGAATGGCTTCCGAAAGTCGGCGAGTTTGTTGCTAACAAATTCGCTTTTTCTCTCTTATACGTATCAGAAATGGCAAGCAACGACATTTAGACTGTATGAACACATTCAAGCTACATATTTAACTATTTTTCAACCAAATTTTCCGTCAATCGTTCGAATACTCGCCGCTTTTCCGAGCAGCTGTATTTAGCAGTTATTCCTCTCAAGTAAATCGAAACTTAGGCCTAGAGACACAGAACATGGACTAAACTGTCCCTAATAAGGCTACCCAATATTCTACCGATGGGGATTTTGTTTACTGAACTAGTTTTCAAGATAATCAACAAATACTAAAAATGTACTAAAATAACCAGCAATAACTCTTTGGAAACTCGCGGTATCAAAATCCCCATCGGTGAAAAGTTGAAGCGTTCGATATAGATTACAGTAAAACACTCAGAAGCTTCCTATGTTGATCCGCTGATTTACTTGACGACATGGCATTTTGCAAGAAGGATTCGCTTAGCTAAGGGCCGATTATCACATGACGGTCATGTGACATGAGCTGTGACGTAATCGCATATTGCCCTTTCCGAAGTGTTTGAAGTGTTTGATCTCTGCAATGATCGATGCGTCGCAAGCGAGAGGAGCTCAGTGGAGGAAGAACATTAGGCAAAGAAGACAGATGGTTTAACGAAGTATAATATCGGTGGTTTAAGAGAAGCGAACTGGATATTCAGCGCCCGATCGACGACATCGAAGAACAAGGTGCGTAATCTTTGTTTGATCTTGAATTCAAATAGAAAAGTCGGTTTTACTAACTTGAGTTCCTTATAAAAGAACGATCGATCTATGTTTGACCCTTCAAAATGCGCTTTAAGCCTATCATCAACTGCAAAATAGCAGGGCGATTTCGCCATGAATTACGTATATAAGTTTTGCATTTCACAATACCTACTATCGATCGTGAGTATGATCTTCCAAGCTCCTTTACACACCAATATGTACGTAACATTAACTTTTGATGAATAAAGGCTTTCATATGTTGTAAAAGTAGAACAAATGTCGAGCAGCGCAATCGCCCTTGCTTCTTCACTAAGACTATACGTCAAGAAATGTCACGCGCATATCACATGATCGAAGCCTTACACACGCCCAAATTCCAGCCTATTAACACAATAGTGGGACTTTGGACATGTCCCACATGCGTGCTGCATTTAAATACGTACTACAATTGTACACCATTTCAGGACATCAGCACTACCAGGTCTGAAAATATTTTCAGTCAGGCCTCCATGGAAAGGGAGGTGTTCAGACTGGCCATCAAATTTATGGCCCTTTACAAAGAGGGTAAATTGAAGGACCAGAAGAAAATAGGCAAAGGTGAGTTTTACATGCGAGAGAATGACTCTTACTATTTCAAATGCAGAACAATTATCCATCAGGTCAGAAACCCCCTGAGTGCAAACAGCACCATCTAGAATCACTGCAAAACCTTGATACATCATTTCAGAAAGATCTTCTGGAAAGGTTATGCAGTGGGAGCCTATCTCTACATGAGGTCAAGCAGAATTGCAAAGAGCACAGAGAACTCTCAAATGCAAAGAAGATCTTTTTGAAGTCAGTATCACATAATAAGCATACGTACATTTTTTACACATGATGACTGTAATCCACAATCATTGTTGCACTGGTTCAGGTGTGTGTCCAAGAAAACCTGGGAAGAGGCAAGGCAGTGCTATCCACACTATGCTGATGAGGAGACACTAAAGAAATTCTTGGCGTTGCCACTAAAGGGCAAAACAGTTCCTCAGGCTTTCCGGGATTATTGTCAAGCTGCCCTAGATGAAGAAGAGTTGAGTGAGAACCCACTTAGTGGTAGAACGATCCGCAGAAATGGGCACAGTGCCCACTTCCTTGAAGGATCCTACAGAACTGTGTCGGTAAAGGATCTACAGAGTCAGGTGGGTACCTTCCACGGTGCTCA
>CAUJGJ010000397.1:5647500-5650000 GCA_963170055.1 Halisarca cf. caerulea
GTGTAGAAGATTTAAAATGGGCCAGAAATTATTTCTGCGAGTCAAAACCATAATGTATTTGTCACCCCTTTTTGGTGGCAGCCATTTTTTTAGTTTTCTGAAATCAGCTATAATGAGCCTGTGTGGCTGTGGGCAATTCGCAAGGATGCATCAATTCTCAGTCAAGTATCCTTTCAATCTGTGCCATGCCTGTCAGTTATGCACTCCTGGCCATGCCAAGTACGTAGGAGTTCCAGTATAATTATGGTGGCATTGCTGTTTTGCTGTTATACTTTGTATATAAGCCTAGCTCACTTTATGTGCAATATTAGTGTAGGTGTTATGGGGAGGGGGGGTCGTTGGCAGCACAAAGCAGCTTTTAGTACTGGCGAGGACATGGAGCAGTTTTTTAGCTTCTTGTCCAGATTTAATGTAACAACAAAGAATATGAGTGCTGCAGGTACAGTATTAGCCACTAAAATTACATCTTTACATATTTATTTTGCCTTGGCATGCTCTATAGGATGAAAAGAGCAGCTCACCTCAGCTGCTCTGTTTTGGAATTCCCGCAAGATAGAAAATCTTGCACGGGTACTTCATAGTCAACTTTTGAAGGTTCAAAAGCACAAGGAAGAATACATCAGTGAGCTACTGGATGTCACGAAGTCATCCAATGTTGAAGATACAAAGCATCTAGGACAGATAGGAAGGGACAAGGTACAACAGTGTGCTAGAGTGTGTTTCGTTCAATGAATTCCTCAGATGTTCATTTCAAGTTGTATACTCCTTGGAGTTAACACTGTAAATGAAGTCATATATTTTTATTCAAAATATCCATTCCTAGATGAGTTGACAGGATCAATAAGTAATATTCTGGCGGATCTGGCCGAGTATTTCAAGCTTAAGACATATGGTATGGGCAGGAAAAATGTTACCATACTACCTACTAACTTCGTGAACTTCGTTCAAAATGCTCTCAAAGTTCACTGGAAGTAGTGACGAAGTACTCTCGAAGTTCGTTAGAAGTATCGTCGAATCTCGTTCGAAGTCAGTTCGAAGTAGCCTCGAAGTTTGTTCGAAGTAGCCTCGAAAATCGCTCGAAGTAGCCTCGAAGTTCGTTCGAAATAGTCTCGAAGTTCGTTCGATGCAACCTAAAAGTTCACTCAAAGTTTGTTCAAAGTACTAGCCTGAGCTGCCTCAAAGTTCGTTCGTAGTATAGCCTCAACGTTTGCTTGTCGAGTGTGAAGTCAGCGAAGGTGATGCAGAAATAGACTTTGCGATGTTTTTTATGCCAAATTAACGTTAAGAAGTTAAAAATATGTCGAAATACAGCCTTTATAAACGCCAGAGAATCATTTCCCTAAGCGAAGATGGACACAAGTTGCCAACAATCGCGAAAATCCTACATGAGGAAAATCTTGTAGCTAGTAGACAGGGTATTCAGAAATTTTTGAAGAGGTATGAATCCAGTGGTGCAATAAGTAGGAAAGAAGGAACTGGAAAAAAGTCCAAAGTCACAGAAGATATCAGAAGGCTAATAGATGAAAAGATGGAAGAGGATGATGAGACAAGTGGGATGCAATTGCAGAAAATGCTTTTACAATATGGTCACAGATTGAGTAAGTCTACCATATTAAAGTGTCGACGTGAGCTTGGGTGGACTCGCAGAGGTAGTGCATATTGTCAGATGATAAGAGTAGGAAACAAAGTGAAGAGATTTCAGTGGACACAAGAGAATATTGAAGATGACTTTAGTGATTGTATCTTCTCAGATGAGACTACTGTTCAGCTGGAAACCCACAGAAGGTACTGCTCTACAAAATCTGGCATAAAGCCAAGATACAAACCCAAACCGAAACATCTGGTTAAGGTTCATGTGCGGGCTGCCATTAGTAAACGAGGATGCTCTGGGGTTTGTATATTTGAGGGCTGTATGGGTGCAGTTTCGTATGTTAAAATTTTGGAACAAACATTGCTACCAATGATAAATGAACTGTACCCTGATCAACATCGGTTCGTTCAAGATAACAATCCGAAACATACATTGTTGCAAGCCAGGAAATATTACAAAGAGAAGGGAATTAATTGGTGGCCAACTCCTGCCAAATCTCCCGATGCCAACCCAATTGAAAACCTATGGCATGAGTTGAAAGAGTTTTTGAGAAGAGAAGTGAATCCTCGGAATGAAGAGCAGCTTGTGGGAGGAATTGAAGAATTTTGGGAAACTGTAGACAGAGCCAAGTGTATTAGATATGTAAACCATCTAAAGAAAGTACTGCCAAGGATCGTTGAGTGTGGTGGTGGGCCTACAGGTTATTAAAATATTGCACATTAATGCATACATGGCCTTTTAAATATTATACCCTAAAAGCTTGTTATTAAGTTAATGAATAAAAAGTTTTAAAATTTGCAATGTCATTTTTAACAAGTGATTTGAGTTTAAAAAAATCATTGGCCGCCTACGGCCCTGGAAACTCGAATCACCTGGAAATCATCCACGGAATTGAAAGATCCTGGGCCT
>CAUJGJ010000397.1:5657500-5667500 GCA_963170055.1 Halisarca cf. caerulea
TAC
The DNA here is from genome assembly GCA_963170055.1 of Halisarca cf. caerulea. Taxonomy (NCBI): domain Eukaryota; kingdom Metazoa; phylum Porifera; class Demospongiae; order Chondrillida; family Halisarcidae; genus Halisarca; species Halisarca cf. caerulea. Next base: position 5,657,504 of record CAUJGJ010000397.1, read on the forward strand.
TCTCTTGCTCCATCACACCTTGACAACTGATCATTCTCGGAGCAGGCAGTATCAACAACTGATGACATCCTTACAATAGAAGTAGTAACTTCTTCCTCCCAAAAGACCAAGCAATAATCAAGGGCTTGTTGCAGGTCTGCATATGGAAATTTATTTCATCAGTCAACTTTAGCCTGCTATTGTCAATTATCGTAGTTGTTTTTACTTTCACCGGAAGTGTCCGGAACATCCGGAATGATGTCTATATATATATATATATATATATATATATATATATATATATATATATATGTCAACAACATGGTGGACTTTTAGGCGGTAGTCGAAGTTGTTGGTGTTATTCAGTGAATTTTGTGTCTTTGCTTCTGTTTTCGTCAACGAAGAATCTTTGAGACCTAAAGATTTGGATTGAGAGTTAATCACGAAGATTCAACTCGCTCCAAGAATTTCCGTGGGCCTTCAAGTTTTAGAGGTAGAGCGAGTGGTTTAAAGTTGTTGTCTTCGTTTTAGAAGTTGTGAAAGGACTTGAAAACTGACAAAAGCTGTTAAGCCGCCTCATTCAACAAGGAAGAGAACTTTGACAAAGCATTTAGGACGGAAACGTCCTTGCAAGGATGATTTTACTGAGACATTGTACCTTACGCTACCGCGGAAGTCCATGGAAATGAAGAAAAGGCTAAAGAAAGCTTCAGAAACAGGTAAGATGAGTGTGGAAACCCTTTTATCTTTAGTTAACCATTATGGAGTGCTTGAATGCTCATGTTAAAGTGTTTTAACAACGTTTAGTATGAGCAGGTCTTTAATAAAATAGTTTGTCAATGTGTTTTCATGGATATGTTCACATACGTGTGTGTAATCTTGTGTATGTGTGTTTGCTTAGGTCCTCTAACCATAGATACTATGGTTCAACACGTCAGAGAATAGGACGCAGATGTTAGGATGAAAAGAAAACCTTTGAACCGCGAAAGTATGGAAATGACGGGAAGATCCTAAGAAGTTTGGGGAACAGGCAGGTGAGATGAGATAAAAGCTCTGTTTGGAATTAGCAAACCATTTTCGAACGGTTGAACTTGGATGACAAGTGTTTCGGTGAGGTTTTGTGAGAGCACGCCTTCCGTTAAAAAGGAATTTCTTTCATTTTTGGATATGTTCGCGTTTGTGTATGTTAGCGTAGATGTTGTATACTATGTTCCCGTATCTATTACCCCATTTACACTGGAGAAATTTAAAGCGATTTAACTAAATCGCCTTAACCCGTTTACACACAACAGCTTGAACCGATTTCAAAGGCGATTTACACTCAATAGTGTGAACGCTTTAAATCGCTTTAAGAGACGTTTGCCGTTTTATCCTAAGTAGAAGACGAAAAGAGTCATCAATTTATACTTTGGTGGTCTTGTTATCCTTTCTTTGTAAAATGAATGCATGTAGTGTACCGCGGCATTCGTCGGTGGTAAAATTCTAGCATCCACTTCTTCGGCTATCTTTGGATAGTTTTCTTCCTCTAAAACGTCTGCTATATGTAACATTTTCTCTCAACTACCTTGTAGAATCTCTTCAAAATAGAATAGGACTTCTTGCTGCGAATAAATAACAAAAGTAAAGCCACTGTCCAATTTTAAATCGCATGAACCTGCTAAAAACGTTTACACTTAAAGCGCTTCACTTTAAACTGGTTTCGAACCGACTTCAAACCACCTCGGAAGGTGGTTTAGCTAAACTGGTTTCGTAATCACTTTAACGTGTTTACACGCAAGCGGTTTAAACCGATTTAACTTTAAAGCGCTTTCTAAACCGGTTTAACGCTCCAGTGTAAATGGGGTATATGTTGTTTGGTGTGTGTGTGTGTGTGTGTGTGTGTGTGTGTGTGTGTGTGTGTGTGTGTGTGTGTGTGTGCATGTGTGTGTGTGTGCAGATGTGTGCATTCGTCTGTGACTGTGTGTGTGTGTGTGTGTGTGTGTGTGTGTGTGTATGTGTGTGTGTGTGTGTGTGTATGTGTGTGTGTGTATATAGGTGTGTCACTGTGTGTATGTGTGTGTGTGTGTATGTGTGTGTGTGTATGTGTGTGTGTGTGTGTGTGTGTGTGTGTGTGTGTAGGTGGTAGTGGTAGTGTGTATATATATTTATGTGAATTGTGTGTGCATGTATATATTGCATGGCTAGGGGTGTGTGTGTGTGTGTGTGTGTGTGTGTGTGTGTGTGTGTGTGAGTGTGTGTGTGTATCACCTATTTACAATCACTTGATACACCATATTGGTTATAGCAGCATAGTGTGGTAGAACCAGTGGTGTAGTGGAGGTTTGACTGTGTGTGTATGTATGTGCCCTTTTGTGGTTTCATTGTTTATTGTTCTTTCTTTTCATGTTCAGATTATAGACTGAAGTACTGATTCTAAAGGCCTTTGGTGAAATTGTAAATGCATATTTGGATGTACAGTAGGAGTCAAAAAAAAGTTACTGTACCGTTGCCGTTCAACGTCCATAGTACGCCAACGGCGTGCCGTTTACGGGACATTTACTTGCCGTACAAGTAAAATCATATTTGTCGCACACCGTACTACGCCGTGGGGTATGTACCGGCGTACGTTTCTATGCATGGAAAATTTCTTATGTGGTTTGAAGTGAATCAAAAGAGATTTCTTCGGTCGTCTGGTACTCGAGTTAAATCAAGTTTCATCAGGAGACACTTCGCCGCTCTTCCCCGCCCTGAATCAGTGATTCCTTCGTTTCGCACATTCTTCGCCAAGAAATACCTCGCCGCATTTCCCAGCCGTGAATCAGTGGTTTCTTCGTTTCGCACACTCTTTGCACCTTACACCAGTTAGTAGTAGCGTAATTGTATTCACAAAAAAACTTTCAGCTCGGGAGTACACGCTTCTTGCCTCCATTTTTATCCTGACGTCATAAATCGCTATAAAATTAATTAAGATACATTGATACGTCGAAACCGTTACTAAGAACGTTCTAATTTTCCACGCGAAACGTAATGCTAAACCTCTCTAATAATAATTCACGTTTTGCAGCTGCGAAAATGGTTTACTCGCATTATAAGAAGATGAGGATCCTCTGCCTAAGCGAAGTAGGTCATAGGCCACCTACAATAAGAGGCACAATATCCAGAAAAAAAGGTAGTGTGAGGCCTACCAAGATCACTGCTGAAGTCGAGAGTAGCACAGGAGCAAATGCAAGCTGACGATGAAACAACAGCCTTTCAACTCTGTACTTTATTAAATAACAGGGGGTTCACTCTAAGCCTCAGCACAGTGTTACGCTGTAGGACAGAACTGGGATGGACTTTTAGGGGAAGTGCTTACTGCCAGCTGATAAGAAACGAAAACAAAGAAAAAAGACTGGAGTGGGCAACGTATCTGCATGAAACTGGAAGTGGTTTTGAGAATGTCATCTGGACAGATGAAACTACCATTCAGCTAGAAACACACAGACGGTTGTGTTGTCACAAGAAAGGGGAGCGCCCAAAGAACAAACCTAGGTAAAGTGGCATGCTATTACATATATATTAGTGTGTTATTCATATAACAGGATAGTGTGTAGCTTACTGTACATGGTATGCATGAAATTAGTGGAATTTTTGCATTCAATTTTAGAGCCAAGCATCCTGTCAAGGTCCATGTGTGGGGTGGCATAAGCTTGAAGGGTAGAACTTCAATATGCATAGGATAGGATAGGATAGGATAAGCTTATTTACTCAGGGGAAGCCTTTATGCATATTTGAAGGCAAGATGAATGCTGATCTGTATGTGAAAATTCTAGAGGAGGCCCGTGTGCCCTTCATCTTGGATGCTTTCCCAGACGGCTATTGTCGGTTCATGCAAGATAACGGTCCGAAGCACACACTGAAAAGGGCCCAGGAGTACTTCATGACTCGCAGGATTAACTGGTGGGCAACTCCGCCAGAATCCCCTGAATGTAACCTGATTGAAAATCTGTGGCATGAACTTAAAGAGTTTCTAAGGTGTGAAGTCAAGCCACACAGCAAACAAGAGTTGATCGATGGTATATTGCAGTTCTGGAAGACTGTTGATGTCTTGAAATGCACCAAGTACATACGACATTTAAGAAAAGTGCTTCCACGTATTATTGAATTGAATGGAGATGCCACTGGCTATTAATTTGGTATTTGCTTGATTGCTTGATTGATTTCATGATGAACAAAGTGATAAATCAACAACTGTTACAATGAATGATGACCACGCATGCATGGGGTTAATCCCAAGTGGCGTGCAGCTCTACCTGCATAGATACTAAAATATAGTATCTACGCGGTATTGCAGTCTCAGATACATGAATGGAAAAGCATGCATGCAACAGTAGCTAGACTAAGTAAAGAATTAGATGCCCTGTGATAATTTTTCACGATGGAGCCACTTGCAGCATTGCTGGACTGCATCCAATCATTTATTCCACACACCTTCAAACTCCTGTTTGTTGTTCCAAAATTGAGGCAGGTTGGTGTAAATGACTTTTTTAGCTGCTTCAACTCAGCTTCCGGCAGCGCTGGCAAGTCCGTGTTTCCAAGAGGGGTGCATTGACACATGACATCCGATCCAAAAATTGCTTCCTTTGCCAGCTTACAGGCAAGGGTACCTGCTTTACTTTCCACTCTCACTTTGGGGTATTTCTCTATCACTGCCTCAACAGGAAGCAACTTCCCTTTGCTGATTTGAGAGGAGGGTAAGGACTTTAAAGAAAGCCCTCTTTTGAGTGGAAGTGGGCTAACACCAGTATAAGCTGATCGTTTTCTGGTTGGTATTGTTATCGATTTTGATGATTCAGCTGCGTCACACAACTTGTCAACTTGTTGAGGTGATCTAGATGGCTCAGGTGGCTGGCTAGGTGGAGTCATGTTTGGGTATACCGGAATGGGGGGCATCAAACCAAAAGGAGGTAATGGAGATAGAGGTGCAGTCGGATAGGGTGGGATCCACGATCTTAAAGTGTACTCGAGATGGGTTAACCGTTCCTGAAAGCTTTTTTGCCAAGTTTCCAAGCTTTCAATCCTCCTAGTCCAACCTGCATGTTAAAGGTATGACGTCTGCCGTAGAAAATTGCTTGTGCAAAGTATCAGTTGTATGTTCACAAACCTGTCTCTTCTGTCCCTAAAGGGGATATCTCAACTCCCTTTTCAGCTTCCCCTGGCAAAACTGGAGTCATCGAGTCTAGAGATCTAAACAAAGAGTGCCCATCCTTAGTGCCCTTTTGATTCCTGGTATCTGAATTGCCTTTGCAACAAGATACTGCTGACAGTGGAGAAGGAGATGGTGGTGTGACATCAACTGGAGAGGGAGGTGGTGGTGTGACATCAACTGGAGAGGGAGGTGGTGGTGTGACATCAAATGGAGGGGGAGGTGAAGGGGCGACATTAACTGGATGATGTGTTAGGCCAGTGAGGTCAACTGGGGAGGGAGAACGTTCAGTAGTAAGGTCAACTTGAGAGAGTGGTACTTTTGAAAGTTCAGCGGGAGGGGTTGGTTGTTTTGGGTTAGCTCGCTGGGACGACACTGTTCCTGCTTCGGATGACATGGCTCCGTGTGCAGACACACATAACACAAAACCTGCATACAAGTGAAATAAATTGACAATTGTCCAAATGTGTACGTGCATGACAACATTATAATATTATGTTAAGGAAAGTACCTTTCTATTTTTCCTTCTTATCCTTTGAAATTCTTTCTTTTGTATCCGTTTTCCTTTTTTTTCTTTTGTGAACTAAACCTGTATTTTGGAATTGCAGGTGGTGGTGTAGGCGAGTCTAATAGATCAAGTAACCACATTTTAGTAACTGAACAAATTTCAGCCTTTGAGTAATGCCAACCATTATCAGATTTTCCTTCTGTATCACTAAAAACAGCATCTCCAGGGTTTCCTTCATCCAGGAAGCGCTGTTCTTCCTTCTCCATTTCATCTTTAGCACTTAGTATGTATATGTAATACATCAAACTGAGTGTATGTGTGAGACTCAATGTGTACAAATATGTACAAGACCACATGAAGTTCATTTAAATTTATGTTTCTTGTCTGCGTGCCGGTCTGAAAAGCTGAAGGTTAACTTTGGTATCGAACTGCATGCATGTATAGTTACTTGTGTGCATGCCTTTTACAGCACATCTCTATGTACAATAACTTACCAACAGCCAAAATAACAGCATCTGAGTACACTTTGCTTCCCAGCTTCACAGAGCATTTGTCACCTGCTGAAGAGCCACCAGTGACTGACATCATTTTCACAACCTGTGTAGCTTCTTCCTCTTCCCAATGCACAAGTAATAGTTATTGTATGGCTAGCTGGGCATTGGCGTATTTATTGCCCGAGTCACGAGGGCGCGAAGCGTCCGAGGGGGAGTGCAATAAAGAGCCAATGCCCAGCTAGCCATACAATAACTAGCTTGTTGTGAGCGCTTAATTTTAACACACTACAAATAGCGGCGTTAACGAAGAACGTTCCATTCGTTCTCAGTTTTAAAATTTCGACGAAAAATGAAGTAAGCGAGTTTCATTCGTTCTTTTGTTTTAAACTTTCGACGTTTAGTCCGAGTTTCCTTAGCAGCGAAATGTTTTGCTCGATTTCTTGTTGAAGGCATTTCTGTATAGTGTTTCGAGCTGTTTAGTAATAATCGTTTTACGGCAATGTCTAACAAGAAGCGACCTAAAGAAGATAGTGGTTCGTCCAAGAAGAGGTTCAACTTTAGTTCTAGTAAGGAGAAGTTTTCTACCTTTTCAAAAGGTTTCCAACCCCCAAACACGGTTTCAAATACTTCGTGGGCCTTGAGAGTTTTTGAAGAGTGGATGAAGGCAAGAAATGCAGAAACCGACTTTGAAGCAGAAAGTTGTCCAGAGAATTTGTTGTCGCATTCGACAAAATCCGCAATTTCGGAGTGGCTAGGTCGCTTTGCCATTGAAGTTCGAAGACATGATGGAAAGCAATATCCTTCAAAGACTATTCATCTATTGCTGATGGTAATTCAGAGGCACATGTGTACAGTGAATCCTAATAGGGCAATTAGTCTATTCGGGGATCCAGAATTCCACACACTGCAGAATATTTGTGATAACTTGTATTGTGAACTACACAGTGAGGGTATCTGCACAGAAACCAAACCAATTGCTGCCCTAACTGAAGATGATGAATGTCGACTGTGGTCATCTGGTGTCATTAACCTCACCACTCCTCAAGGTTTAGCGAATGCGGTATTCTTTTACAATGGCAAGAACTTCTGTTTAAGAGGAGATCAAGAACATCGTGACCTTAAGTTCTCTCAACTGAAGCATAAAACTGTTGAGGTTAATGGAAATGTTCGGGTCTGCTATGAATACACAGAACATGGATCAAAGAATCGGTCTGGGGGCCTCAAGCAGTTGAAAATTGAGAACAATGTTGTCCAATATGAAGATGTTAATGCAGGACTGAGGTGCCATGTAGATATTCTGGATCAGTACTTCCTGAAAGTCCCCAAGAATGCTCTTGAGGATGATGTTTTCTACCTGCAACCCTTGTCCAGAACACCTGATGACCCTCTTAAGCCATGGTTCTCTAGACAACCTATGGGGAAGAACAAGCTGGGGCAAATGATGAAAACCATGAGCAAACAGGCTGGTCTTTCCATTATTTACAGCAACCACAGCTTGCGAGCTTATGGAGCAACCAAACTCTTCCAGCATGGGCTTCCAGAGCGGTAGATCCAAGAAAAAACAGGACACCGTACTGTTGAAGCACTAAGAAAATACCAGAGGGTCTCTGATGAGCAGAGGCTGGCTGTGTCTGAGATAATGAACAACAAAACCACCACCTGCAACAGTCAGCCACAACAAGGCACATCCAGTAGTGCACCAAAGGAATGCCATGGCCCGCCACATATGCCAGCAATGCAGCAGCCAATACCCCCTCTATCTATACCCTCATTCTCTGGCTGCACTTTTGCTGGTCCAGTAACCCTCAACATTGTACAACAACAGCAGCCTGCATGTATTCCAGCAGTCAACTATTTAGAAGGGATCAACCCTAACGACATATTTGCTGAATTTTAATACAGCTTTTTATTCTACTCCTTTATAATTGTAAGCATACTATATAGCAATTATTATTTTGCATTTTATTGTATGGCTATTCAATACAAACTATCATAGGTGAGATACTTGACCCACATAAATAGGGTCTATGCTTTTAAAATTAATAAGTAATAGTTGTGAGCGCTTAAGTTCAATGCACTATACGATTGGCAGTGTACGTTATTGTGATTCAGTTTCAGTCGTTCTTTTGTTTTAGACTTTTGACGTTTGACTCCTAAACTGAGTTTTCTTAGCAGAAAAGTGTATTGTTGGATATTTCTCGTGGAAGACGCGCAATGGTGGCGTTGTCCAAGGAAGCGAATTTCTTATTTGGTCACGGAGTCTTTTGCTTGAAACTTTCAACGTGTAACTCGTAAACCGTCCCAAGTTGTAACCCAGCGTTGTCGAAATAAGTGAGTTTTCTTCTTCATTTGTTCATTAGTTTCAAACTTTCGACGGTAAACCATACACTATCTACGAGTAATCCGAGCAGGGCAATAGCGAGTAGTAGCCCAGGGCTCTTCTAGGTTATTGCCCTGTTTGCGGTCAGTTCTAACCGCAAACAGGGCAACAACAAAAAATACTGCCCTGTCGGTCCCTTTGATCTAATGCCCAACCATACAACAAGACAATGTAGATTTGCAAGAGTGACATATACATGTAGACACCCTTAGGCTAGTAAGTGTATACAATGCGCAAGACAAATAATATTATGTATGGTCAATGAATGTAGATCTACAAGAGTAATACTGTAACAGTGAAACCTCTCTAATCCGAACCCTCTGTAATCTGGAACCCTCGCTAAACTGGATGTCCTGCATACTCTATATTTACTGTACAATGTCATGTAGAACCTCTCTAATCTGGAAACTTCTCTAAACTAAGTATTTTCAGAATCTTTCAAATTGGTCTAAAGGATGTTCGGTTTAGAGAGGTTGCACTGTATATACAGTACATGTACAATACACAGCAGTCAATTGGCTCAGCAGTGCATGGAACTCTCTTATAGCATGAAATTTAGCTGGGGCTAATAATTTCATCACATTCATCTCATTGCCTGGCCTTGCCAGACGCTGGAAAACTGGTGAACAGGCGGGTCTTCTGCACCCGTTATCAGTCCAGTAACTCAGTGTACTCTGTGTCCAGGGCCTTATAAACCCTACTGTATGACTCCATTGTTGTTGCTACATGCAGTATTTGATCTCTATAATGTAGGGTTTTTGGCAATAATAATGATATTTCTCCCCCCCCCCCCCTTTTAAGTTAACAAGATTAATCTGCAGTGGAAACTCATTATAACGAATCCCAGGGGACACTGAAATTTCTTCATTATATCAGAAATTCACTAAAACCAGGTAGTACACTGTCATGGTAAAACATTCACTGGGTCACAAGTATTTATTCACTATATCCAGAAATTCGCACTAAGAGATTTCTTCATAACAAGTTTCCACTGTATTAACAAGTGGATCCCATTGCACATGTTTCTAGCAAATTGCAATTGGTCCATAGATAGTATATACATGATACCTATGATTGGTCATATGCTGCACACTTACTGAGGGTTTGAGCAACACTGTTCTTCAAAGTCTGTCTCAGAGTCATCTTCTTGCTTGAAGCAAACAGCTGAACTTGAGCCACAGTGGAATGACACGACATGACTATACGCACGTGCCTCGAAGTTGCGTATACAATACGTAGACGCTGGTCGCAGTCCAAAGGTGTTATGTAAACACTGCTTTGACTAAATTGTAACCCGTGATATGGCAAAATGGCCGACGCGGTTTCATAGCTATCAAGTTCAGAATGGATTTTGTCGCTCATTTTGACAAGTACACTCTATGAAGTCCTCTGTACACTACTACTACTGCCTCGATGGATGTTTCACAAAGGTTCGAAAAAGAGAAACCACTGTCCCCAGGCAGTACTGTGAG
>CAUJGJ010000397.1:5672500-5770000 GCA_963170055.1 Halisarca cf. caerulea
AAATAAGACCACCTCAGAAATAAGACCACTATGACCAGTCCCAGAGGTGGTCGCATTTCCGAGGTTCTACTGTATATTACATGGCAAGGTGTGTGTGTGTGTGTGTGTGTGTGTGTGTGTGTGTGTGTGTGTGTGTGTGTGTGTGTGTGTGTGTGTGTGTGTGTGTGTGTGTGTGTGTGTGTGTGTGTGTGTGTGTGTGTGTGTAGGTAGTGGTAGTGTGCATATATATACAGTCAAACTTGGTTACAAGGGCACTGTTTACAACATCAACCTCTTTACAACAACACACATGGCAGGAACGGATTCAATGGTCTCTGTACTAAATGTCCTGGTTACAACAACAACTTGGTTATAACAGCACATTTTAGTGGCACCAAGGGTGTCGTTGTAAACAAGTTTGACTGTATGTGAATTGTGTGTGCATGTATATATTACATGGCAAGGTGTGTGTGTATGTGTGTGTGTGTGTGTGTGTGTGTGTGTGTGTGTGTGTGTGTGGTATATGTATGATGTGTGTACATATACCCTTGTAAATTCATGGTTGTGCACATGGTTAGTGTTAGTTTTGTAAAATATTGTGAGTAGATATACCTCTGTAAATGTTTTTCATTGTGTGTGTACCGGTACGTGTGTGTGTCTGTCTATGCAATTTTAGCATGTGTCCATTGGTTCTTGTACTGAATATGGGATGTGTGTATATGTGTGTACATGATGTGAAAATATGTGTGCATATGCATGGCGTTTAGAGTACATGTACCTACTTTCACTAAATTTTCTTTTCCTTTGCAAGGCAAGAAGTGAATGTGCATTGAAATGAAGATTGTAACTTCAATATGATGAATGTTTGTGTGCATTTGTAGTACATTGACTATTGAATTATATTTTAATTGTAGTATTATGTTTAATTCGTATTGTAAGCAGTAATGGGACATGTTTCATTAAAATTATTACAAATTGAAGTGATAAATATTTGATGCATATAAATATATGCACATAGCTATACAATAAATATATTATTATTAAAACAGTAAATAATGAACTGTTAAGGATACAGTTTATAGTAAGCCTATAGTGCAGCTGCTGTTTTGCTTACTGCTTCCTACATGGGGAAAAGAAGAAACATAATGACATTTCACAGTACTAACTTGGGGAATACAAGGGTATACACAGGCACGAGGTGGAGGACAAGGAGGTCTCATTGGAGACAGGATCCTCCTCTCTTGCTTTCTTCATCATCATTCCTTTTGGAGCTGACATTGCTTTATAATAAATGAATCTGTCATAAAACAATCAATAGCAATTGTATCTATCACATGTCAATTGAATTTCTTCCTAAGGCTTATTTGTATTCTAGAGGGAGAGAAAGAGTGTAACATAAGAAATGCCTTTACACGCACACACGCACACACACACACACACACACACATACACACACACACACACACCTGCATGAATGTATTGATTCACAAGCACAATAATGCTATCAAACTCACCATCATTTCCATTTGGGATTTAATTTAGTCTTCATGTGAAGAAGCACAATAGAACACAATAATTCTAGAAACTGGTACACACACACACACACACACACACTTACACCCACACACCCACACACACACACACACACAAACACACACACACACACACTGTGTACACACATACACACACACACACACAGGCACATACACACACACACACACACACAGGCACATACACACACACACACACACACATTTTATCATAAAATATTTAGTCTAGACAAAACCATGCATTATATCTCAGGCCCAGGATCTTTCAATTTCGTGAGGATGATTTCTAAGTGATTCGAGTTTCCAGGGCTGTAGGCGGCCCACGAGTTTTTAAACTCAAATCACTTGTTTTTTAAAAGAATAGTGCTTACTTTTGGTAAGTACTGTTACTGCCTCCATTGATTTTACTTTCTGCTTGACTATTCCCTTACAACAAGGGACTTTAATATCAAAGATCGTCTTTCCGACTGATCATGTACGTATGCTAGTATACTGAAGCAACAGGTGGCACTTAGCACTTGAACTCCTGGCAAGATCACGTGCGCAAAGCGGAAGCAGGGCAAATAGATAAAATGGCGGAGCTGGGTTTGAGAATAGTATCGCGTCGCACAGACCCTATTATCCCCTCCATTTTTTTATCATGACACTGCCTGCATTTCATTGTTCGAACTCCAAGCAAAGTTCATTCGAACTCCAAGCAAAGCTCGTTCGAACTCCAAGTGAAGTTCGTTCAAACTCCAAGCGAAGTTCATTTGAACTTCAAGCGAAGTTTTTCTGCGTACTTCGTTTCGAAGTGGAAACTATTTTACCATCCATACTGTATATCCTTGACACCAAGAGGCTACAAATTTACATTTCTCAACTTCTGAGGCTCTAAGCATAATAACAGGTAAATAATTTTATGTTTAGGGTATGATTTAACTTGCTACTATACAATGGGAATGTCTCCATTCGCTAGGCTTTCATGGCTTTTTTGTGGCAGTATCAAGCATTTTGAAAGATTTGCCATAGAAAAAAAAAGTTAAACTCACTGGAATATGCTGTAGCTGATCTCAATCTTGTGGATGTAGATGGAGAGTTATTAAAATCAGCTGCAGCTGCTACCCTGTTTAAGTTACAAGAACAATTGGAGATGGGATGCTTACATATGCAAAGAAAGCATTGTGCTATACAGACAAGAGCCAGTGAGTTGGTACTTTCGTCATATAGTTACTTCTGTCCTACATATGTCCTTTTTTGTGTAATTTTAGCTTCCAGCAAACAAAGATCTAGCTTAAGATGGACTATCACTAACAAGCGAAAGAAGATTTTAAGACATTGACAACGGTACGCCGGATGCGCCCAAATTGCATCACCGTTCTGATCACCGTGCGCCGTATGCGCCCGCACGTAGATGTTTTAGAAATGGATTTTCCCCTGTTACTTTGTATAGCAACCCTATGCTTGTATGACATCGTTCGATAGAGTAAAAATAGAGCTTTCTGATGAGGTATGATGTGCTATATGTTGTAATCCAATATCGCAAGAAAATTGCAATTGATTGACAGATCGAAAATCGCTAAATAAACAATGCAGTCAAATTTCGACTTGTTACGAAGAAAACCTGGCCAAGAAACTACAGACGCTGGCTTACAGAGGTCTTAAGACGACCTTGTATCCTCCATAATAAGCTACAAGAAGTTTGACGTGCACCAGATCTTTTTCGAAGGTTATTGTTAACCTACCGTCGAACGCGGTGGTTTAGATCTTTGTTGTAACTTTGTGGCTTGCTTGTCTTGCGAATTGTGCCTCTATCCTCTATTCGATGTGATTTCTGTAATCTGTGTCATTTTAAATTACGAATAAACAAGACTTTCTACACAGTGTGAGCTTGTTCCACTGAGATAGAAGAGCAAATAACAATCTTCTCGAAAATTACACGTGGCACACTCGTATGACCTAGGCTTGCAGTTGTCAGAACGAGGTGTAAATTTCCACTTCCGGTTCTTACAGTTGTCAATGTGTTAAAGCTTGTGCAACAGTACAATTCAATTATACAAGATGTGGAGTTGGAGCTACCACTTCTTGTTGCCGATGAAGTGTTTGAAGGAAAATTCCCATGGTCTCCTCTATCAAGTATGCTTTCTGCGACACAACTAATTAAATTTAAAACCTAACACTATATACATTAACCTCTTAGACTACCAATATCCCTAGGCCTATACCTATAATCTAAGCCCCCCTAAACCCAACTTTTAAACCCTTACTACTCATTGCTGTCCCTAGCCCGTCAAAGTTTATCCATGAGGGAAGCATTTGACATTGCAACTCTATACAACAGACTCATGAGAGCAGAAGAAGAGGAAGTACTGCTTTTGAAAGAAATGAGTGCCTTCATTTCTTTTTATAAGGATAAAATATCATCATTACTGTTGCAAGTTCAAGGTATGCTTCATTTCTATTACCTGTAACGTATAGTTTTACTCTCACACTGCTTAAATAATTATTATGTAAAATGTTCATAATATATTATTGGTTTGTTTATTTATATTATTGGTATATTTAATAAGGTCTGGATGATGTACTGACTGAATGCAGCTCCACTATGGCTACTGTGAGCTCAGAAGACTCACAGCATTTGCCAGTAGGTCATATACACTATGTGTGTGTGTTCCTGTTGTCATACATACAGTATGTATATTTGTTCTCATGCACAGATCTATCAGCGCACTACCAGTCCAGGAGATGGTGTTCTTTTGAGTGAAAGGGCAGTCCTTATGGCTGGTGCACACAAGGCAAGAACATTGTTGGCCCAGGCAGTAGAATTGTTCCACTTTTTTGTTGTTCCTGGGTCTTTGGTCAGCCCTGTAGAAAGGCACTGATTATGGTCTGCTTGAGGATAGCGACAGTGCTAGTAGTACTATGGACAATGTTGACTCTGGATCTGATAGTGATGTTGACTAGTTGCCATAATCTTTGTAACCAGCTATGTAATAAAGCATAGATATTCTATACATACGTAACCGGGATTCGAATCTGGTCTCGAATCCGTGTGACCATGTGTGTTATCGTTCCGGTTTTTGCAATAATTAATTTCCGGTGGTGCAGGTGTGATTTTGCCATTCGTTCACGAAGCCCCAACGATATTAGAAGCGTTGTTCAAGGTGTAGTTCAAGGTTACCTGTTTCTCGTATCCATCGATGGCCGATATTGTAGCAATTCTCCTCTGCAAACCCTAGTGGCTGTGTTGGAGAAACTCAAAACTGAGGAGTTCGTTAGTACGAAGATCGAAAAGGATGCCGTAATCAGAAAACAGATTGAAATTCTTGTTCGATCAGAAGAACTGTCGGAATTGGCTGTATCGCTACATGGAAGCCTCACCAGTTTGCGGACACTTTCGCCTCCACCAGACAAGAACGTTCGAAAGTTTCAAGCACATCTTTGGCCCTAGTACCACACCTTCCATCTGAAAGAACTGCTGACGATTTGAAAGAAGGTCGAGCCCGTTGTCCCCCACTAGGATCCTATCTTGGTACAAGAAGCTTCGATTCAGTTTCTTTTGACAATTATCACAGCACTTTTGGCGTTGAAAGGTGGACGGTACGAAAGATGGGCATAAGCATATACGCGCGTAAATCGTCCCTGTTTGTCACTTTACCCAAAACACGAACGCCGTCTACCAGGTACTCAGTGTCACCTGCTTAATTCTCTCATAATGGCAAGTCCTTAGGGCAATTTTCCTTTTGACCAGCATTTGATTTCACCTTCGAGTAGCGATAGCGAAATGAAGATAGAAATCATGAGTCAAGGCAAATCAAGCGTAGCGCTCTCAACCAATCTTCGGCAAGCTATGGACGTTACCCAACAGGAACAGAAATCAGATATAGGCGAGGATTACGATTATGAATGCATGATAGCATCAGCAGAGTCAGTAGATGAATTTTCCAATCCAGACGTTTTCTTAAACTTAAGCATGGATTTCAACGATTTTCAGGTCAGTTCGCACGACGTGTTATACCAGGGTAATTTGCCCCTAAGTGGGTGTACACGTACGTGTGTGTGTGTGTGTGTGTGTGTGTGTGTGCGTGTGTGTGTGTGTATGTGTGCAAGTGTGTGTGTGTGCACGTGTGTGTGTGTGTGTGCGTGTGTGTGTGTGTGCGTGTGCGTGTGTTGTGTGTGTGTGTGTGTGTAATTAACTGTGTGTATACAATTAACTCTGTGTGTGTGTGTTGTGTGTGTGTGTGTGTGTGTGTGTGTGTGTGTGTGTGTGTGCGCACACACGCGCATATGTGTGTGTGTGTGTGGCGTTGTATATGTGACATTGTGAGTATGCATGCATGCATGCATGTATTTGTGCGTGTGGCAGTGTCACAGTGGAAGTTAATATGTAAATATGAAGAATTTGCATAAGAATTAAATCTGAATGTTTAATTGTGATAATATTATCAGGGTTTTATCCAGGATGAAAATTTTAGGGCATGATTGTGGTTTTGATATGCCGATATGCATGTAGCAGGGTTTTTTTCAGGGTAATAATCAGGGGGCCAATAACTTTAATGTTAAACTATTTTTAGGAATGGATGAGGGTATTTATGTAAATATGTGCATGGTAGCCTATTGTAATAAAATGTCTATAAAACACACGCAGTGCAGTGATGTGTGCAATATTGAGGGGTATGTACCTAGGAGGATCTTTGGGGTATGTTCATGTACCCTGGAAAGTTTGAGTTTCTAATTTATTATAAGGTGATATCTCTTGCCATTTCAGATCATTTAAAGGCTGATTTTGAGACTCAAGGGGTGCTTTCTCTATAGTAATTTGCACTGCAGTTGGAATAATTCTTTTTTTTTTGGGGGGGGGGGAGCTAAAGACCATGATGGTGCATTACTCATGATTCAGTTGTCTGGTCTACAAACATGCATGTGTTGGTTGTGCAATTCAGTGAACAAAATGGCTGCCTTTACTGAATATTCCTGCGCAAATAATCATGACATGACTATAATTTGTGCTATCATTATACTTTATATAGGTCAATGATGGGCTCCCTGAAGTAGATTTTTCTAGCACTGATGAGGAAGTAGAGGATAAGATTAGATCTGAAGGTCCTGGAGTGCATGAGCCAGATTCTATGGATGCTGGAGATATCCCTTTGCTGTCTGATTTGCTCCACATGCTTTGCTTTGGTCGGTTTTGTACAATATTAGTGATAAGGCCGATGCACACTTGCAACGTTAAGGCTAACGTTGGGTGTTACGTAAACTATTGGGTGTCAAAAGGTAACGTCATATAAGAACGTTTAACGCAGCGCAACAGTTCAACGGTGTTCAACTTTTTGCGTCAGCGCAAGGAACAAAATGGCTACCGCAGGTGCTAATCGATTGTCTTTGTTTATTGTTCTTCGCTCTTTTGTTCTCCGACTCCGAATTGTGGTGTTTGAAAGATGGCATCTACGCAGGATAGAACCACTACTTCAGCTCAAGAAGAGGCAACACGCCGATTGAATGAGAATCTGATCGAAGAGATAAGGAACACACCAATTATTTTCAATTTTCGTCTAAAAGAAAACAAAGACATAATTGCCAAAGAGAATGCTTGGCGTAAAGTAGCTGAAGCAATGAACCTTTCAGGTGAGACAGCAGTATAGCTGTAATAATCAGGTCCGTAGGCGGGGGGTGTTCGAGGGGTTCGAAAGAACCCCCCTTTTCTAGGAAATTGAGAGATGTTTTGGTAGAGAAGCACCTCTGTGTCTGTGTCTGTAACCTGATAAGCATGCTCCTCTATCTAAGAACACTATAAGTTGCATATACTTTCAGTTTGAAGTAATTTTGTTCACAAACTGTTAAATATGTATGCACATGTCAGGAAAAAGACACCCCCCCGACAAATTTCTGCCTACGGGCCTGATAATGTCACTGTTTTCTGTTTGTCAGCATCATTAACCATCGTTTTCCCTTCAACAATAGTTGATGCCGTTCAGAAGAAATGGAAAGGGCTTCGCGATCGGTACACCAGGGAGAAGAAGAAAATTGAGGATGGCAAAGCAAGTGGAGCAGGTGTTGAAGATGACATAAGGGATGGCAGCAAATTTGAACATTTTGATTCTATGTCATTCTTAAATGGTTTCATCAAACACAGAGCCACTACTGGCAATATGTCCATACCAACAGCCAAGGTGACCGATCCTGAGGACTGCAACAAGGGATCATCGTCATCTCCGCTATCATCTGGAAGCGGTGAAGGTACAGATTCCACGACCCCAGTCCATGTGGAGGGGGAACCATCAGAATCGCCGACAACTATTTCAAGCTCTGCTTCCAGCACTGGACTTGGAGAAACTTCTACCACACTTCCAGGACCATCGAATCAGGGAGGAGAGCCGAGAAGGAAAAGGAGGAAAGAGAGTGAGGGAAGCGATAAGTTTGAAGAGAACATGATGGCATCCATTCAGTCATTGACTACAGTAGCCAAAGGATTTTTTGGGACACAGAACAATCAAAAGAGTCACACAATGGATGAGGATGATCTTTTCGGCTGTACTGTTGCTACTTCATTGAAGCGATTGCAGCCTAGAATGAAAGGCCTAGCCAAGATGTCAATTCAACAGACTTTGTGGCAAATGGAATTTAATGAAGCCTACATACAAGCTCCACCCACTCCTGTTCAGCCTATGGTTGGCCCTTCTCAGCAAATGTACATGTGGCCCCAGATGCCACCAGCTGGTGGTCCTGAGGACACGTTTCATCCTCTACAATCTGAAGACGATGAGAATTAACTATAGTAACTGTTATAGCATATGAGCTCAAACAAATTAGAATAGTTACCAAGAGAACTCTTATCTCATGTCATTGAAGTAATCACTAATCATTGACAATATTGAATAATATGATAGTCAATGTATGATATTATAAACAATTAATTAAGATTTTTAAGTTATTGGTGTGGTCCGCAAGAACGAATGTATGTGTACTGCCAATTAATCATGCCTTCTGGCGAGTCAAAATGGGCAGCAAGAGAATCCCTTATACTAGCAGCAGACTGGCTGTATGTATTGGATCCCACACGGTGCAGGTTTGCCATGCCTGTGGTTCCATCAACCAAGGCTCTCCAATCACCAGGCCGAATAGATCCATGTCTGTCCTCATAATCTGTGAAGTTGCGAGGGCAGTATCTCAGTGTTGACAAGGACGGCTGACTTTCAGCGACCTTCAAAAAGTTATGCAGACAACATGTGGCCTTAACAATGTCAGCAGCTTTCTCTGGGGTGACATTGATGGGTCGGTGGAATACCCTCCATCGAGCTACGAGAATACCAAATGTATTTTCAATTGTGCGGCGTGCACGAGACAAACGATAATTGAAGATACGCTTTCTCTCCGTCAAATTCCTCCCAGGGAAGGGTCTTTGCATATAAGGTTTGAGAGGAAAAGCTTCGTCTCCTACAAACATGTAGGGAGTTGTCAAGGTAGAGTTCGCAATTGCAGATGCACTTGGCAAACCAAGCTGACCATTGTTCATTGCCTTGCCAAAATCAGAATTGGCCAAGACACCCCCGTCACTGTGTCGACCATTATCTCCAACGTCCACAAGAGTGAAACTGTAGCTAGCATCACACACAGCTAAAAGGACAATGCTATGGAATCCTTTGTAGTTATAAAATTCAGATCCACTATTGGGTGGTGCCTGGATGTTTACGTGTTTGCCATCAATAGCACCGACACAATTTGGAAAATTCCACAGCTGATAGAAATCCTCACTGATCCTCTTCCATTCTACATCTCTGGTGGGTGGTTTCAAGTACAACGGCTGTAGTGCTTGCCAAATTGCTTTACAAGTTTCTGATATTGCTTTGCAGACTGTTGAATGACCGAGTCGGTAGCTGAAACTAATGGTCTGCATAGAGTCCCCAGTAGCAAGGTATCTAGAAAAGTAAATATTACAATCATGATTTTAGTAGTCTGTAGGCAACACACACACACACACACACACACACACACACACACACACACACACACACACACACATAATATATATATATATAGAGAGAGAGAGAGAGCAACCTCAAGGTGAGTGCTAATCTTTCCCCACTAGATACGGACTTCCTCAAACGAGTATCCTCCTTGGATATGAGGGGCCCAACAAATCGTAACAAAGTATCAAACTGTTGAGGAACCATCCTGAAATACCGAAAATAACTTTCCAAATCTTGTAGCCGCATCTCCTGTACAAGATTATGGTATTCTCCCTGACGTTTTCTTCTCAGAAATATCGGCCTAACCCACATCCTCCGCGATTTATGTTTCTTAATCCGCCTTCTTCTCAAATAAAGAGACATCAGTAGGATGACAGAAACACAAATACAGCCTAGACCACCGCCAGTGCCTGCAGACGTCACCTGATAATAAAAGAAGGACTAAACTAGGGCCCTATGCAAAACCGAATCGGAGCACTCACTTGGTTGAAAGAGACGTTCGGAGCAACTGAATATCGAACCATTCTTTCTCGTTTTCCCGCGTAGAGTCATGTGCGTAGCATGTGTGCATTGGCCAACGTTGACGTCACGACGTTGTGGGCACGTAGGTAAACGCAACACAGGTACTAGCGTTCCAAGTGTGCATCGGCCTATAATGCCATAACTTCCCTTTTAAAGAGTCTAAAAGGTATCTTCAAAGAGATGCAGCAACAGTCATTTACACCTGACTCTTTTGGCAAGTTTTCTGAAGCATTCCCTACCTCTACTACTGCTATTTACAACTTGTGTACTAAAGGTCAATGTACACCTCATCGGAAAGAAATGGTTGTTTGTCAAAAATGCTATTCCATCTATGATTTTGACTGCAAGAATCCGCCATACTATTTCTGTATCCACCAGAAAACACCAGGGCATTCCCATGCATCGAGAAGGTTAAGCCTGGTTCACAATATGCTGCAAGGGCTGCGATGCGAACTACGCGACCACTGTGCGATGCAATTTTTCGTTTTCAATATAACGATGCGGTTGCGACAATATTATGCAATCAAATGCGCACGTGGCAGCAAATAGAAGAAGAAAATGGCGTTGGAGGCTATCACAATGCAGCTAGCACTGCTCGTCGCCCTCGTAATGAGACGACGACGACGCAGAAGGCTGAATGCTACCAGAAACACTGCTGGGTTCGTCCTATTTTCCAGCGTAGACGTCACCTTGGGAAATTTCATACTCTCGTGCAGGAAATGCGCGTGGACGACCCTACCAGCCACTTCTCGTACTTCAGGATGTCGAAGGGGACGTTTGACATGCTTCTAGGCAAGGTAAGCTTCGTTACCTGCATTTGCCTCTGCCCATTTTGTAATGTAGTTGTACTACCACTTCAGCATTCTAGAGGATATTGTACTAATCGTTTTCAGGTATCCCATCATTTGGCAAGTCGCAGCTATTTCAGCTCTGTGAGGGCTGAAATAACTGCAGCAGAGAGGCTGGCTCTCACATTACGCTTTCTGGCATCAGGGAATTCACAGGTACAGGAAAACTAGATGTTATAACACTGTGACACTAGCCGCTAAAACAGTATGTGAACATGTGAATGTCTTATTTTTTACTTGAAACATTGCTGCAGGTGTCGATGTCCTTTAGTTATAGGATGGGGCGATCAACTGTCCATAACATTCTGGTCGACACATGTCGGGCAATATGGGAAGTGTTGGCACCAGAGTATGTGAAGGTCCCTTCAAGTGCAGACGAGTGGCAAGATATCAGCAGGGACTTCCATTTGAGGTGGAACTTCCCCAACTGTATAGGTAAGTAGTGGACTGTAGCTAGTGATTCAATTACCTTCATATTTCTCGCATTGTACAGGTGCTATTGACGGCAAGCACATTGTGCTGCAGGCACCAAAGAATTCCGGCTCTTATTTCTTCAATTATAAAGGAACATTCTCCGTGGTACTCATGGCCGTGTGTGATGCGAACTACAGGTGTGTTTTAAAATCTATTTGTGTATCTTTGTACAACTGCATCAATTTATTTTCTTTGTAGATTCATTCTTGTTGACGTGGGAGGATCTGGCAGGAACAGTGATGGAGGGATTTTTGCCCAAACAAGATTTGGTCAGGACCTTGAAAATGGCTCCCTGAAACTCCTAGAGCCGTCACCACTTCCTGGTACCAACAGCCCTGACCTTCCCTATGTCATAGTTGGGGATGCGGCATTCCCTCTACGCAATTACATGATGCGCCCTTATCCTGGAAGACACCTCCCTAGTACGTATGCTGGTTCATGCAACGTACATTGTACAGCTACATTTCTTATCCATGCAACCCTACAGGCAATCAAGCCATATTCAACTACAGATTGAGCCGAGCAAGAAGGATAATAGAGAATTGTTTTGGAATACTTGCAGCAAGACAAGTTGTACTCCATATTGGGAAATGTTTGTATTTTAGAAGTATATATCTGTCCATGCAGATGGAGAATCTTCAGACAGCCCATTATCGCTGCAACGGACAACGCTGTGGACTTTACCAAGGCTGCAGTAGCTCTGCATAACTTTTTGAGGACCACTGAAGGATCACTGTACTGCCTTCAGGGTTTGTGGATTCTGAAGACAGCCATGGCAACTTGGTTCCAGGAACATGGCAGTATCGTTACATCCAAAGAACACAATAACTTTATTCAATTGTGTACAGCAAGTATGTTGTAATATGTACTAATGGTTATATGTCATGTCCTCGTAGTATCCAGATGCAAAAGACGAAGTAGGCATTGTCGGACCAGGTGGTGGTGATAGAGTCGACTGCCCATATTCTAGTGAATACATTAGGCTTTGGAGTTGCATTTTTGCAAATGCATTCTTCTGTGCTGGCATTTTCTTCAGCCTGCTGGCAAGATCCATGCAAAAGCTGATGTCAGGATCGTTTTGGCTGACACTGCTGTCCTTGGCCATAGCCTGGATGTCTTTGATCGACTCCAGCATGGCAAGATCAATGACATCCACTTCCTCCTTCTTGACGCTGTTCCCTGCTGTTTTTCTTTTCTTTGGCACACTTGGTTCACCACCTGGTGAGTTGTCACTGCTGCTGGTGGTTCTGGTTGTGGTGTCCCCGGTTCCTTCGGATTCACTGGTGGGCACACCTCTGGTACTGCACGGAGATGCACTGCATTTAAGCAATTCATTCTTGCGGCTCATCGCAAAGAGCAGCGATTTGACAAAGCGGCGGAAAGGTCATACCGCAAGATCGCATCGCAGCCCTTGCGGCATATTGTGAACCAGGCTTTAGCATGTGGCCATCCCCTTTTTTCACTTGATAGAAGTGCACATCAGCCATTATCCACTTACAATTACATACCTATTTCTGATTCCTTGGAATGCATATTTTCCCGACCAGGAACAGTAGATCAATGCTATGCATGGCAAAAACGTACCAATTCAGATCCTGATCTCATTTGTGATATTTATGATGGCCATGTCTGGAAAGAATTTACTGAGCATTATCCATCTTCCTTAGCTGAAGGTACTCTTAGTCTTGGCTTGACTTTGAATGTAGACTGGTTTCAACCATTCAAGCATACTTGCTATTCCGTTGGTGTGTTGTTTATTTCCATTTTGAACTTGCCTAGGGACATACGATTCAAGGAAGAAAACATAGTTCTTTTGGGTGTTATTCCTGGACCAAAAGAACCACCACTCAATATCAATTCTTTCCTTCGGCCTTTCACTTCAGAACTTCAAAATCTTTTTGATGGTATCAGCCTGAGTGTAGTTGTGCATGGTATACAGTTACAGATACAAGCTTTCCTGATACTTATTGTTAGTGACATTCCTGCAACTCGAAGAATTTTAGCTCTTCCAGGACATTCTGCTACATTGGGATGTTCCAAGTGTCTGAAAAAGTTCACAGTGGTGAATTTTGGGGAACAAGCGATTCGAGTTTAAAAAACTCGTGGGCCGCCTACAGCCCTGGAAACTCAAATCACTTGGAAATCGGTGTTATTAACTAAAATAATATTTCGAAGAACTCTTCTGGTCTAAAAGACCCTTCGCTGATAAAATCAGGAGCAAATGAATGAATTTCACCAAAATATAGCCGAAAGATTTTGTACCGACTTCGCATCCGCCATGTTGTTGACATATATTATATATATATATATATATATATATATATATATATATATTGACATCGTTACGGACGTTCCGGACACTTCTGGTGAAAGTAAAAACAATATAGGGCTGCCAGAAGGCGGCCCTATATTGTTTTTAAAAAGACCTGACTATTCAGGTTTTGATTGTGATAATTGGGTAAAGTGAGATTTTACTCAACACAGAAAACTTGCTTTAGAATACCAAAAGTTACCGAATCCTTCCTCTCAGAAAGCTTTTGAACTTGAGCATGGACTTCGTTTTTGTCAGCTCCTTGAGCTACCTTACTTTGACATAATTCGTTTTCATATTATTGATCCCATGCATAATCTTCTTAAAGGCAGTGCGAAAACATTCATGAGGCTCTTACTGGACAAAAAGCTTTTGGATTCAGAAATTGTTCGTGAGAGAATGAAAACTATTGTCACTCCAGGGAAAGTAGGACGCCTTCCTATGAAGATAGAGGCTAATTACAGTGGCTTTACTGCTGATCAATGGAGAAACTGGTGCATTATTTACAGTCCAATAGTATTGAAAGATGCCATCCCACCACGTGTTTACACTATCTGGATATTCTTTGTTAAGGCGTGTAAATCTCTATGCAGAAGGGCTATCAGAAGAACAGCTATCATAGATGAAAAGTTGCGTCAGTTTTGTGAAAGAGTGGAAGATTTTTTTGGGAAGGATGCCTGTACACCTAACATGCACTTACATCTGCATTTAAAAGAGTGTGCATTGGATTACGGTCCACTATACAGTTATTGGTGTTTCCCATTTGAGAGGTACAATGGTACATTGAGTGGTTATTCGACCAATAAAAAGGACATTGAAAAGCAAATTGTTAAAAAGTTTTTCAGATCGCAATTGATACGTTCATTACCCACACCACCATGTTGCAAACATCTTATGCCATCCATACAGGATACCCACATTGGGGATAATTCCATCATCCTGTCAACATCAGAGTTTTTGTGGCTTGAAACTCTTCAATCTATATCGAAATGCAAGTGTATAGATTTTGCTTTCCCTGGTGATAAGTTACACAGCAAGCTGGCCAATATGAAGACCACAACAACATCTTTATTGCGTTTGGATTAAAAAAAGGCTTGTCAATGATGTACCACAATCTCTATGGCAACAGTATTTTCATTAAAAATGTGAGCGCTTATGTTGAAACAGCTAGAGTTATCATGTATGCAGGGGAAACAATATGCAAAGGTCAACTTATCTCTGCTAGATGGCCACTAGATTCACAAGCACCATGCATAAGGATTGGAGAGGTTAGGAACATTGTTTGCCATCATATCATTATAGACGGACCTACTGGAGTCAAAGAAATCGATCATTTGATAGTTGAAGCATGGTGGTACAAGCATCATTCACAATTTAACTATTACGGGCCACCATGCATAATAATAGACAGCATATATGATCCTGTGATGTCTATGCATCAGTATATACCCATTCAGAGAGTAAGCAGACATTGTGCTTATGCAAGATTGCGACTTTCTCTTCCTAAGTGCCCAGCAAATGAGGAAGGTATTGTTGTAAATCCCCTACCATTTAATTTCACAATTGTTTGACATGCAGGGCAATAAAATTATTGTTTAAACTATGTACTAGTATAAGTGTTTTGAATGTATTGTAAATTATTACTGAATAATTATATATTATTAATTATTATACAGTGGAATCCGCATAATCGGGACAGCAGGGGAGTAAAGAAAAAATCCCAATTAAGCGGCAATCCCCTTAAACCGTAGTACAGTGTACATGTGTATAATAAAGCTTATACGGAAATATACGGGTTCGACCACGTGTTAATGACCAATATGGCTACCTCGAAGCGTGTAGACCTGTCTCTAGCCGACAAAGTGAAGATTGTAAATGAAATGAAGTTGCCTGGTATCACCCAGGTACAAGTTGCGAAGAAATTTGGGGTATCAACATCACAGCTTTCTAGAATAGTTAAGATGAAAGACGATCTAATCCGAGATTTCGAAGCGGGTGGATGTCGAACTAGGAAACGCCAGAGAGCCTCAAAAGAGAACGATGTTGGAGATGCCCTCTTTCTCTGGTTTCAGTAGAAGGTATCCCAAGGTGCACGTCTGTCTGGTCCTTTGCTGAAACGAAAGGCAACTGAATTGGCATTCACTA
Source organism: Halisarca cf. caerulea (assembly GCA_963170055.1). Lineage (NCBI taxonomy): Eukaryota > Metazoa > Porifera > Demospongiae > Chondrillida > Halisarcidae > Halisarca > Halisarca cf. caerulea. The sequence continues at coordinate 5,688,279 of CAUJGJ010000397.1, forward strand.
AAGGCACGGATTTCACTCCTTCTGATGGCTGGCTGTCACGGTGGAAGGTAAAACACAATATTATCTTTAAAAGGGAGCAGGGGGAAAAGCAAAGTGCTGACAAGGTAGGAGCATCTGACTGGCAAAAAGACATCTTACCAGAGATTTTGGAAAGGTTTAATCCTGATAACATCTTCAACGCTGATGAGACTGGTCTTTACTATCGTGGAATTCCTGATAAAGGCTTTTGTCAAAGAGGCCAAGACCTTCCAGGGGGTAAGAAAGCCATGGACAGGATAACTGTACTGTTGTGTTCAAATATGACAGGTTCAGAGAAGCTTCCGCCTTTGGTGATAGGTAAGAGTAAGCAACCACGTTGTTTCCCAAAAAACTTGGCACACTTGCCAGTTGACTACTGCAGCAGTAAGAATGCTTGGATGACTGGTGAATTGTTCACCAAATGGCTGATCAAGTGGGATAGAATTCTCAAAAGCAAAAGTCGAAACGTGTGTTTGCTCGTAGATAACTGTTCTGCTCATCCTGCTAATGTACAATTGTCAAACATTGAACTTAAATTTTTACCACCAAACACAACTAGTTTGATTCAGCCTATGGACAGTGGTGTCATCAAGAACTGAAAAGGTCACTATAGAAGTATGCTGAATACACGAATCATTGCTTCTCTTGATTCCAACCCTGATTGTCGAGCTCTTGACGTTGCTAAAAGTTTTTCTCTTTTGGATGCTTTGTTTTTAGCAAAGCAATCATGGGAATCTGTAAGCCAACAAACAATAGCAAATTGTTTCCAGAAAGCGGGGTTTCTTGCTACAAGTAATACCACTTCAAGTGAAGATAATGCACTTTCTGATGTACCCACACCTGTGAACATGACCGTAGAAGAGTTCAATATGTTCATAACAATGGATGATAACTTAGAGATTGTAGGAGATGCCACAAATGAAGACCTACTGGAGGCAGTGCGACAGGACACCCATAGTGTTGAAAACGAGGAGTCTGATGGAGATGCTGATGATAGAATTCAGGATCTGACAGTTCCAATGAAAATGAGAATGGTTGTTGACTTGCGGAGATTCATCCAAGAAAGCGGAATGTTCAATGCCCTACCTATGCTCCATCAAGTAGAAAAGGAAGTGTTTGCCCAAGTGACAGAGAACAAAAAAACAGAGTACACTAGATTCTTTTCTTAGCCAGTCTGATAAATAGACCATTTTTGTGATATTATTTGTCAGTGAGTACATTAGATTATGGTGTAATCATGGTCAGTTGTTTTACGTTACCATGATAAATATCCCTATTATCCGAAGTGGTGTCCCTTTTATTAGAACAAATCCAAATACATAAAATCTGTTCCAAAGAAATGTATCCCAATTATCAGGAAATCCCCTTAATCAGGATCCCAATTAAGTGGATTCCACTGCCATATGATAATGATTATAATAATATAATTATAAACATGAGTGTTATATCGGTGACAATAATACATATATATAATGATACATAGAACGAAGCAAAATATAATACACAAGGCTACATATTATACAGATACTGATACACGTGACACTGTGAACACATAACATTATATATAATAACAATAGTAACAATAACAATAATATTAAATTATTGTATATATATATATATATATATATATATATATATGTATTATTATTATATATATATATATGTAATAATTACATTTATTTAATATTTTTGATATAATATAATGCTCTGCTTGTGATTGATCACGATGGATGCTGAGATTTCCATTAATTTTAGTATAATAATGGATACTGCATGTATTCTGCTATGTAACACTGCAAGATATTATATTATGTCAATGATATGTCTTTATTTGTACATGCATATTTAATTTAATATTCAAACCATACATAACAGTTTCCATTAATTTTTAAAATTAGTTATGAATCATCCAAGAAATTGTCAAACTGCTGTAACACACCTCTTGCGGATGCCATTATCATCATTCCACCTCGAGTATGCTGTTCAAACACTTTATCCCTCCAAAAATGCCTCACAGATTTGACCTTCCTGTCATTCTCCTGCTTTTCCTCCTCTAACTTCCATTTCAGTTCTTCTGCCTCCTTCACCATGACTTTAATAAATGTTAGTGCCTTGTGCTCCCAAGCCTCCAACTTCCGAACATGGATACGTACATCCCGAGAAACAGAATCTAGTTTATGCTATGTAAGGCATTCAGTTGGTCTTACAATGCTGAAGTGACCATTCTTTTCTACACTGGCTTGCTCCTTGACAAGTAATTCATCATTGTCCCTGCTTTCTACTTCTTTACTTAATTCTCTCATAGCGTGCACCTTCAATTTTATTCTTTGAAGCTCTGAATGTGCTTCATCTCGTAAACCCTTCAAACCAGTAATCGTTTCTTGTCTGGCCTTATCTAGTTCTTCTGCCCATTCTAACTTCTTCCCGAAAACGTATTCTTCCGTTAAGCAGTCAAAATCGGCCACTTTGTTACTCCATTTACCGTTAGTGAACGTTGGCTCACTTATTTGCACTTTTTCAATAGGGGATTCTGGCAGAACTGGTAAGGGGACATTCTCTGCAACCGGGGTAGAATGTAGGAATCCCTCATCAGCTGCTGGCTCGTTAGGTGCAATACGTTCGAATAACGGTAGAAGATTTCGCTTAAATTTTTTCTTTTCTCAATTAATCTCGCGCTGCCTTTTTAATCTCCTCTTTCTTTCTTTGGTGGTATTCTCACGACTCTTGATCAGACGCGGCATTATTGAAGGGATAAACTACAGTAACAGTATATACAATAATACTAAATACTGCAGCTGCGCGCGTATTACGCACGGTATTTTAATCATTTTGTGTGTCTATATATGACAGCTAGGCCAATGGTATGGTCCTATGCAGACAAAGGAGAGAGAAAAACCTGCATGCATTTTAGCCATCCCATATAACTGTATGCCCTGTGATTCTTAGAGAGCAAATAGCCAGTCTGTTTGTAGAAACCTCTTTCCCATGGCACGTGCCTGTAACCACCACCGCCATAATGCTCTGTGTAATAGATTGACTCGCATTGTAGCGGCTGCAGAAGAGGATGAGGTCTGCAGCTGTGTGTAGCTTAAGCAGGTTTTATTCTTCAAGCAGTTCCAGCTTTTCTTCTCCTACAGAAGCGAGAAGCTTTAGTCACTCTACTCCACGGTAAGCTTTGTATTCTTCAATATCTTGTTCCTTCGTCGGATTCCGAGTTTAAATTGCCCCATCTTCGCAGAGTCATAATATCTTCGTACATAGAATGTATACACTTCCGTGTAGCTCTAGATACCCCAGTACTAGTCTGGAAGTACAGGAAGACAGCACTCAGCAAAGACTTCTTGCTTCTGTTTTGGGTCTCAAAGTTGCTACCAAGTCTCTGCTAGAACAGCAAGCCAGTTTCGACAAGAAACTTGAAGCCTTGGAAAGTCAAGTGCTAGTTTCAATTAATGAGAACATTGCATCGTCCAAAGATAAATCATTGCTCCCAAAGGAGCTCTCTGTATGTACAATAGTACTATAGTTACTTGTTCACATTGAATTTTTAAATTACTATATCTCACTTTTTGGGCCGCCGAAAGCGGCCCCTATATTGTTTTTACTTTCACCGGAAGTGTCCGGAACGTCCGGAACGATGTCTATATATATATATATATGTCAACAACATGGCGGACTTTTAGGCGGTAGTCGAAGTCGTTGGTATTATTCAGTGAATTTTGTGTCTTTACTTCTGTTTTCGTCAACGAAGAATCTTTAAGACCTAAAGATTTGGATTGAGAGTTAATCACGAAGATTCAACGTGCTCCAAGAATTTCCGTGGGCCTTCAAATTCTAGAGGTAGAGCGACTGGTTTAAAGTTGTTGTCTTCGTTTTAGAAGTTGTGAAAGGACTCGAAAACTGACAAAAGCTGTTAAGCCGCCTCATCTAACAAGGAAGAGAACTTTGACGAAGAATTTAGGACGGAAACGTTGTTTGAAGGATGATTTTACTGAGACATTGTACCTTACGCTACCTCGGAAGTCCATGGAAACAAAGAAAAGGCTAAAGAAAGCTTCGGAAACAGGTAAGATGAGTGTGGAAAGCCTTTTGTCTTTTAGTTAACCATTATGGAGTACTTGAACGCTCATGTGAAAGTGTTTTAACGACGTTTAGTATGAGCAGGTCTTTAATAAAATAGTTTCTCAATGTGTTTTCCTGGATATGTTGGCGTACGTGTGTGTTATCTTGTGTATGTGTGATTGCTTAGGTCCTCTAACCATAGATACTATGGTTCAACACGTCAGAGAATAGGACGCAGATGTTTGGATAAGAAGAAAACCTTTGAACCGCGAAAGTATGGAAACAACGGAAAGATCCAAAGAAGTTTGGGGAACAGGCAGGTAAGATGAGAGATGAAAGCTCTGTTTGGAATTAGCAAACCGTTTTCGAACGGTTGAACTTGTATGACAAGTGTTTCGGTGAGGTTTAGTGAGAGCAGGCCTTCAGTGAAAAAGAATTTCTTCAAGTAGTTGTTTTGGATATTTTCGCGTTTGTGTATGTATGTATCTATGCTGTTTGGTGTGTGTGTGTGTGTGTGTGTGTGTGTGTGTGTGTGTGTGTGTGTATGTGTGTGTGAGGTATTGAGTATGTATGGTGTTTATGTGTGCGTGTTTGATACAACATATAGTAGCATGCTGTAGTGGAACCAGGTATGTAGTGAAGAAGTTCCACTGTGTGTGTGTGTGTGTGCTTTTGTGGTTTCATTGATTATTGTTCTTTCTTTTCATGTGTCAGAATATAGACTAAAGCATTGTTTCTGAAGGCCTTTGGTGAAATTGTAAGTGTTTATTTGGATGTTGTGTGTGTGTGTGTGTGTGTGTGTGTGTGTGTGTGTGTGTGTGTGTGTGTGTGTGTGACCTATTTGCAATCACTTGATACACCACATTGGTTATAGTACCATGCTGAAGTGGAACCAGGTGTGTAGAGAAGAGGTTCGGCTGTGTGTGTGTATGTATGTGTCCTTTTGTGGTTTCATTGTTTATTGTTCTTTCTTTTCATGTTCAGAATATAGACTGAAGTACTGATTCTGAAGACCTTTGTTGAAATTGTAAGTGTATATTTGGATGTGTGTGTGTGTGTGTGTGTGTGTGTGTGTGTGTGTGTGTGTATGCGTACGTGTGTGTGTGTGTGTGTGTGTGTGTGTGTGTGTGTGTGTGTGTGTGTGTGTAAAAATAGCTATCCCATAATGTCTTCCATATTACAAAAAATTTAGAAATCTCAATTTGCCCCCTATCCCCTAATTGTGTATACAGCCCTGATGTGTACCTCTATTAAGATATGTGTCTTCAGTGGTTGTGGGGGGTGCATGGTGTGTGTGTGTGTGTGTGTGTGTGTGTGTGTGTGTGTGTGTGTGTGTGTGTGTGTGTGTTTGATTACACACATTTAGCGTGTGTGAGGATGTCCATGTATAGTGAATATTCATGTTTGTATGTACTTCATGTGTGTTTATCACATACTATGCTAATTTATATTGTCCTTTGCAGGAATTTGATACACAGAAAGTACAGTGTATTGTATGCTTATGCGAAGAATCTAACTTGATTCTGAAAAACTACTGTGTACATGTTTTCTATAATTGACTGTATTATGCATGGATTTATAATTTGTTGAAATACTGTTATCTATCATTTTAATTTTTATTTTATTGTAATGGTTTATTAATGATTAGTATGTAAATAATGTCATGAATATAATAATGTATGCAATTATACTGTAGAATTATAATGTATATAAATTAATATATAATAGGAATAAATAAGAGAGAGTTAAGAATAATAGTAATATTAATAAAAGGAATAAATGATGAAGTTTTACTTGGAAAATGTTATTGTTGCCATGTGTGCTGGTTGTTGGTTGCCTACATGGTTAGAAAAGGAACATAAAATATATTAAATAGACATGCTGAAAGAGTACGTAGTACACACACACACACACACACACACACACACACACACACACACACACACACACACACACATACACAAACACACATACACAAACACACACATGTACACATACACACACATGCACACACACAACCACACACAGCACATGCATATAGTACAATATATGCACATGTGTATATACATATTAACTCACCATCATTTCCCTAACAGATTCTATGTTTTCTTCCTGTGAACATGCAGAATGACAACAGAGCACAATAATTCCAGAAACACACACACACACACACACACACACACACACACACACACACACACACACACATGCACACACACACACACACACACACACACACACACACACACACACACACACGTGTACACACACACACACACACACACACACACACACACACACACACATACACACACACACATACACACACGCACACACGCACACACACATACACACACACATTTTATAATTATACATCACTACACAAAGCCACATATTATTCAGGGATCTTTCAATTCTAGATCTGTGAGGATAATCTCCAAGTGATTCGAGTTTCCAGGGCCGTAGGCGGCCCACGAGTTTTTTAAACTCGAATCACTTGTTTAGGTTGAAGTGAAGAAACTACATTCCAATGCACCGAAAGAGTTTGATGGGAAACTGCCGTAAGTATAGCAGTATAGCAGTATAGTAAGTGTAACAGTTGTTTTGTGGATCATACTTTCTCCATCTACTAGATTAATAGCACAGTTAAGAATTGCTGATATTTTCTCAGCAAAGTTTTAAATTTTGATACTTAGTCTAGTCTAGTACAGGCCAAATCAACCATTGTTAATGCTTGCCTCTCTCTGGTCTACTAGCTGTGGCTGTACATAGCTTTCTTGTGCTATACCTTTGATGTGAGAAAATGTCACATGTTGTATCCACCAACTGTACTTGTGGCTGTCTAGTTGTCTTGTGTTACCTTTGCCGTTGTTGGTGTGAGAACATGTCACATGTTGTATCCACCAACTGTACTCGTGGCTGTATAGTTGTCTTGTTTTACCTTTGCCGTTGTTGGTGTGAGAACATGTCACATGTTGTATCCACCAACTGTACTTGTGGCTGTCTAGTTGTCTTGTGTTACCTTTGCCGTTGTTGGTGTGAGAACATGTCACATGTTGTATCCACCAACTGTATTTGTGGCTGTCTAGTCGTCTTGTGTTACCTTTGCCGTTGTTGGTGTGAGAACATGTCACATTTTGTATCCACCAACTGTACTTGTGACTGTCTAGTCGTCTTGTGTTACCTGTATAATCGTCTTGTGTTACTTTTGCCGTTTGTTGGTGTGAGAACATGTCACATGTTGTATCCACCAACTGTACTCGTGGCTGTATAGTTGTCTTGTTTTACCTTTGCCGTTGTTGGTGTGAGAACATGTCACATGTTGTATCCACCAACTGTACTTGTGGCTGTCTAGTCGTCTTGTGTTACCTGTATAATCGTCTTGTGTTACTTTTGCCGTTGTTGGTGTGAGAACATGTCACATGTTGTATCCACCAACTGTACTCGTGGCTGTATAGTTGTCTTGTTTTACCTTTGCCGTTGTTGGTGTGAGAACATGTCACATGTTGTATCCACCAACTGTACTTGTGGCTGTCTAGTTGTCTTGTGTTACCTTTGCCGTTGTTGGTGTGAGAACATGTCACATGTTGTATCCACCAACTGTGCTCGTGGCTGTCTAGTTGTCTTGTGTTACCTTTGTCGTTGTTGGTGTGAGAACATGTCACATGTTGTATCCACCAACTGTATTTGTGGCTGTCTAGTCGTCTTGTGTTACCTGTATAATCGTCTTGTGTTACTTTTGCCATTGTTGGTGTGAGAACATGTCTCATGTTGTGTCTACCAACTGTACTTGTGGCTGTATTGTTGTCTTGTGCTACTTTTGCTGATGTTGGTGTGAGAACATGTCTCTAAAGTTCTATTCACCAACTGTACCTGACAGTGTATATTTTGTATTGTAGTTGCTATTGCTGGTATTAGAACACATACGTATGCGTGGTGATGTTTCTGCCGAAGTGTCTGTACATAACTATAGTTAGTGTCTGATGGAATAGAGTATAGTTGATGTGAGATTGTATCTCGAGCATGCAGGTTGTATTCACCATCTGTACCTGTATGTTTTGTATTGAACCTATTGAACGTCTATTATGTGCATAGTTGCTTCATATATCAGATTTAAGAATCCTGTGAACATGGAAGTGAGTTCCTACCTAATTGCCCAGCTAAAGCTCAAATTTAGCAACAAGTACAAAGATTTTATTCTCTCTCGTAAGGAGATTTATGGCTTATTGTTTTGTGGTGTTTATTTGGGTATATTTCATATACGTAGGTTCAGTGTATCGCTATTATGAATCTCGTCGCCGGCTGTTTTTAGAGAGTAGTAACCCTGAAAGAAATAAGCAAGCTGAAAAGAATCGAGAAGCCACAAAACTCTATAACAGACAAACAAGCGATTTGAGTTTAAAAAACTCGTGGGCCGCCTACGGCCCTGGAAACTCGAATCGCTTGGAAATCGGCGTTATTGACTAAAATAATATTTCGAAGAACTCTTCTGGTCTAAAAGACCTTTTGCTGATAAAATCAGGAGCAAACGAATGAATTTCACCGAAATATAGCCGAAAGATCTTGTACCAACTTTGAGTCTGCCATGTTGTTGACATATATATATATATATATATATATATATATTGACATCGTTCCGGACGTTCCGGACACTTCCGGTGAAAGTAAAAACAATATAGGGCCGCCTTCCGGCGGCCCAAAAAAAGGGTATATCTACGTATATCTATCATTTATCTATCTATCTATCTATCTATCTATCTATCTATCTATCTATACATATATATATAATATATTATGTAGATTGTCATGAATTAATGTTTTATCCTATTATATTTTCCTCCCTATCAATATATAGCTCTACACAAGAAGAAGCACTGTGTTGAAGGGGGACAATGAACAAAAGGCATGGAAGACATTGTCCCCTAAGTGCATGTCAGATGAAGAATCTGACTTCGACGTGGACACTGGTGATAACATTTTTATTAATCATTCCCCATCCTGGCGATCAGAAGGTATGGTGATGGTAATTGGTCAACAAATTGTTTGTATCGGTATGTTATTGTTTATTCCTTTATAGTGTTGAATAAATTCATTAAAAAATTGGATAGGCGTCTTGGGAAACTCCCCAGGCAGAAAGGGTTCCAATTGTTAGCAAGAAAGAAGGGTATTGAAAAGACATGTTCTGTCCCACCAAATGTTCCTGCATGGGCAGTCTACACTGCCTCTACAACGCAATCAGATTTGTGTCCACCCATCCCTCCTGCAAACACTGACACCCCCGATGAGGAAGATCTTGACGAAGAAGATTTTGATTTTCCTAATTAGACACACACACGCATGCATGCACACACATACATACACACACACACACATACACACACATGCATGCATGCACGCACACATGCACACACACACACACACACACACACACGCACACACACACACACACGTGCGCGCGCACATGCACACACACATACGCGCGTGTGCATGCACACACACACACACACACGTGTGCATGTGCATGCACACTAGGGCTTTTGGTATAATATCATGACATATCTGGACTTTGTAGTTTGTGTGAACAGTAATAATTGTCACTGTTTTCTGACTTCATGCACTGTATATACTGACCATGCATTTGTAGTCTGTATTGTTGAATCGTTCTCTTTCAATATTACATTTGTTAACTTTATTACTGGTTGACATTCTACGTATATACATTATATGCATATATAATTTCGAAAAATCGCTCTTTGGAGCAGAGTTAGCCATAATCGATTATAAATTTTATGGCTTATACGTACAGCTGCAGTTTATACAGTTCTTAACATTTATATGGTTACCAACGTGTAGCTCGCAACATAAACGTATTCAGAAAGACAGTGCGTTCGCGTGTGACACACAATCTGCGTCTGCGCGCCGTCTCCTTACCGTAATCGTCTTCGCGTCAAACGTAGCTAGACGGTTTTGTCTCCTCACGTATGACGAAATCGTCTACTTCCCGTCTACTTCAAATATTCGGCCCCGTATGCGCCAGTTTGCCATTCATCTCTGCACCCGAGTTTTCCTGTGTATACAAGCTGAAAGGTCAGGCGTCCTTGGCTGTAATGGAAAAAACTCAGCCTCGCAGCTACAGACGGAGAGGCAGCGAAGGAAAACTCCCATCACATTGGAAGAGCATAACACCATACGATATGCAGCTGGCTATGTAGTCAGCAAATTGAGAAAATGTCATTATGCTAGCAAATCTGTGGCAATTTGCCAGTGCTTGGACGCAATGGAGGAAGACAGTACTCTCGACCATCAAGAGGGTACTAGTGAAGACAGTTTCAGTGACTACACGTGTGCCTGGCTCAGGATTATTGATCGTGGTGGCTTGTTCCACATCAGTGATGAAGTACATCAGCTATTTGTTGAGATAGAAATCGCCATGTACCCAGCACTTTATAAAAATCTTACAAGTCAGGGGGCCCCTGCTATGTCCAAGGATGCGATTATCCAAAGTGTCACCACTGACGAAGATGTCCTGTTCTCGTTTGCACTTGTGACTTTGTATTTATCAGCAAGCGAAAGCGCTCTCCTGTTGAATGACATTGTTATTTTATGGATGACTATGCGTGGCTTTTCAATTACATCCAAAATAATGGAAGATTTCAAGAAAGCTGTGAACACAAACACAAAAGGGAAAAAGGCATTGCAACAACAGCTTCAGATGGGCAATGCATGAAAGTGAAACATAAAGTAAGTACATTGTATGTGTATATGTCCGTGTTATAAGGTTAGCCTCCTTTCCTGTTTTCTCTTGTGCAATTTTGTCTCTGTGTCTTGTGCCGATTCAAACTCTCTACCCCGTACATTACCCTTTCCCTGTTTCGACAAGCCACTGCTCACCCGTAATATATTGGCAGTTGTACAGAATTGTTTTGCTGATGGGTTGCTGTTTCTTGCACCCCTACTCCTCTGATCTCCAAAGTATGATTTAAGAGGGTCTTGGCAAAAGCGTTCCGTCAGTAAAAATTTCGCATTCTCATCTTTGAGGAGAGTGGGTCCTAGCTCTAAGAAGGATTTCACTATAATAAAAAACAGAACACTAAGTAAACTCATTTGCCAGTATACTAGTGAATTTGGTATAGTGATCATACCCGTCAGTCGCAGTCCATTCATTGTTTGCACACTAAGCAGCATTTGAGCTTTCTGTCCTGCAGTGTATGCATCCGTTGCCTTCACTTCTTCTTCCCATTCATTCAAGTATTTTAAAAATACATTCTCTAACCACTGTGATGGTTATACATATACAGTACTGATTAAAGATAGGTAGCCATGCTACACGCGTGTGACACGAGCGTAAAATACTACTCGTGCGAGTAGAATTGTTACTCGTGCAAGTAAAAATGGCGACGTGTTAATAAGCTGGTATTTTCAACGTATAATTGTAGTACATTAAGTGTTATTTCGGAGAGCGAATTGACGGTTGATTGTAAGAACGAAGTCATGGATACCACTTTGGGATCAACTCGTGGCGAATATCCTTATGCCCCTCCCAATTCAATCGAAGATAGTTCGTCTTTTCCCAGCTGCTCGTCAAAGTAACGGTATATTTTCGGAAATTTGCCACTTCGATGCTATCTTGTAATCTTGCGGGTAAGAATGTGCATGTATCGTGAATGCCTATAGTCCCTCCTTAGATTTTTTGTAGCTGCCGTCGCTACGTATCTCCATCTTCGTTGTGTTATCATGAATGTCCGTAGCCCCAGTCGATGGTAGCGTACCGGTGCAGTTTTCTCTTTTTAGCCTCCCCATCTTGGGTCTGCTGCTTACGCATGGCTGCTAGGTCGCGCGTTCTAAAGTTGATCCGGAGTTCAATGTATAAGATCGAGCACGGTACCGCGATAGCATCGTGTATTAGGCTCTTCATGACTACATGCGATCTCCCTGTCTAACCTGATGTCTTGTTTCACGTTTATTTTGTTTGTTTTATCGGTATCTTTATATTTCAGCCACTTCTCCACTGGTTGTTCGCTTTTCGAAGCATTTTTAAGGGTGTTAACTTGCGTGTATTTTTTTACTCGCACGAGTACATGCAAACCATCTGCGTGTCACACGCGAGTTACTGGTTACCTATCTTTAATCAGTACTGTATTATGTGTGGTATAATGTCTGTCGGTGTCACACAGCATTAAACCTGTATCATGTCTGAATGTTTGTACTTACTGAAAATCACCAATCATTCCATTTCCAATAAGGATGACGCATTGTCTTTCTTTTCCTTTTGCCTGCAGTCAAATTTTGTGTATTGAAGGCGTCAAAAAAATTATCCATCAGCATAACAAATTCCTCTGTGGCTTGTGTACTGTTGTTTCCTAGTGTGTTACTATCCTTCACTCGGTACAATTCCAGTGCCTTGGATACCGACTCACTTAAAACCTGCATGTTTGAGACAGAGTTAGAATTGTAAGCATGTGTATATGTACCATATACTATGGTGTATAATAGTACGTCATAGTATATTGCCATATATATAATGTATATACCTGTACAGCCAAGTCCACACGCATTTTTGAATATGGTGTCAGTACCAGATACTCCCTCTTCAGATGGTTGCCAATATACAAGCCAGACTCACACTGGCATTTCTGATACAGATCTTCTATGTGCTTCCATAGAATATACAAACCTCCTTTCTGCAGGTTTTATGCATGCAAAAAGCAGCCACTAGCTGACATGATGCTGACAGGTATAAATAGAATAATCGAGGATCTAACCTGCAGTAGCCTTTTCCCACCAGATCTTGATTTTCAAAGCAGTTCCTGATGGTTTTCATCAAGTGAGGGACATCGCTGAAGAAATAGATATTTCTGTCCATGGCATATGGGTTTACAGTTTTGTATGCGTTGCCCCAGTATAGATTGCTGTGCTCATTGGTGTCTTTATGTATATCAAAGAATTTTCGATTCTGTGATGCACCATCTGCTGTGATCGCGACAACTTTCAGTCCTATCCTTTCCAGGTTGTGTACCACTTCCCACACAATGGGATACAGCTGCTCTGCAGATAAATTTGGTAGTTGCGAAATGGGCTAGGGGATAATTCAGTGATGTACTAATCCCTCGGATCATGAAAGTGAGCATGTGTGTGGCTACATAATTGGTGACTTTCTTGTTCTCTTCCAACAAAAGTAGCTGATTTTCAACATTGCCTAGATTCACATACCCCACTAGATTCCCTGTGTGTTTATTGTAAACTAGATATTCCTTGATTTTCATCTCATCTAGCACCAGAACACAGTAACTTTCTGTTGTGCTTCCTGCTTGTATCTTGTCTACAAGGTCTTCAAGGACTTCCATATGTACACCTGTATGAATGTGTGTCATTGAGCTCTATCTATGAACTTCCATGGTTGCATGCATGTATATTGATTATAGTGCAGTGCATTCTTACCTGGCTCAGCTTTCATCCAGTGTGTATAATCCCTGAGCGTTCTGGTTGATGGTAGGCTAAGAACATCCTTTAGGGTGTTGTAAGCGGTATTTGAAAGTGATCTCAGGTATAGACACCACTTTATCATCATAGGGTGCCATCGCATTCCCTTCACATTTTGCAGCTGGACAGCTTTTTTCTGTATGGCAATAATTATGCGGTAACAATTATTATTATAATTGTGTGTGTGTGTGTGTGCGCGTGCATTTGCATGTGTAATACATAGGATCTTATATGTACCTGTTGCTTCCAAAACATTTTCTTGAAACTGTCATTTTCTAACTTCTCCATGTCACCATTGGCACTTGATATTATGTTCACTAGGTCATCTGAAAGCTCCTCTTGAACAACTTCATGAGTCTCTTTCTCCAGTTGGTCAATCCTCGTCTGTTTCCTTTGTACAGCCATGCTCAGTGCCCTCACCTTTCTTTTCACCATTAGTAAATGTTGCTTCTTCGCTGGGGTATTCAGCACACTTTTCAGCAGAGTTTTCAATGCTACAGAGCCTACGAAATCAAGCCACTTTACATAATACTATGTTATATGCAATGGACAATCTGTGCATGGTCAAGTATATTCTTGATACATGTGTATATAACATTATACTGTTTGCATTTGCTGTGTGTATGAAGTTAATGGTTCACCTGTCTGTCTTTTGTCTTGGCGATTCTTTTTCACTATCAAGGATTTTCTGTATACTGCACACACTTCACATCTGCCTGGTTTCTTCACTAGAATCTCACACGAGATGTGACGAACAGTCCCATCTTGGACCTCAGCTATAAGCTGTCTCTTTAGATTGGTAAACATGCCATTTTTGTCTGCTAAGTTTGTATATTCAGCATTGCCTGGGCACTGATTGAAACCATCTACAATTTGAACTATTCTTTTCAGTGAAGTTTTCTTTGGAAGCTTATCTAGTACACTCAGTGCTGATGTAGTTGTTGAGTTTAGTTGGTTCCCAAAAACCTCAACAAGCACTTGTCCATCTAATCCCTTGGTTACAGTGTGTGTCAGCTTGTGTGTTGGCCCATGGCCAGGTGATGTTTCTGTTGTGTTGACAATTTTATGGTACTTCACCTTGCCAGCCACCATCTGTTCTACCCACAGTTCAGTCAGTTCTAGATTTGTCTGAAGTATATGAACAGATTTAAGTTACTATCTATAATAAATTTACTGAATTACATAATATAATCTACACTGACTATCCTTACCTTTTTCCATTTAGGTATTCTTCCTAGTATGGAAGAACGGGGGGCTCTCTTCCTTTTCTGTTGCTCCATTGACTACAGCTGCAGCAAGTCTGTACTTGTCCACCAGCACGTGAACCTCATTGATATTCATTTATTCCTTTGTTATACTACCACGTGGCTTGTTATGTAAACAATTGCCTTTGTTGCGGTTAAACGTCAGATTACGTTGCAACAGACGGGCCCTCTCAGTCAAGGAAATGTGCACGTCCTTGGGGCCTGTATATCTTGTTTTACAACAGTGTCCACAGAAAAAATGGACGATCAAGACCTTGAATGCGCCTTTGCGAGCTGAATGGAAAAAGAACCAAGCGAATCGAGTGAGAAATAAGGAATTTCCTCTATGCACCTTGGAAGACGTAGAAAAGTGGTGTTTTTGAGGCTTTAAAAGTCTCCTGCGCTCTACGTAGCCCACTATTCCACGGTGGAAAGCTCCCAAAACATGTGCAAGAACACTACAATCACACAGAAGAAAAGAAATCGCTGTTCTATAGCACCATTTACGAGCAATTCCTCGCACCACTTTGAGGATTGTCCAGTTTTGTAGATTTTCTATTGTTCTGCAACCGTGGCCTGTGGCCGTCTGTGGTTCTAAACCCCCTTTCAACGCATTTGGGCGGAATTGTTGTTCCAAATAATGCTAGGTACAACGACCTAAGTAATAGAGATGACTTTACAAGGTCGAACACAATAGAGGAACTTTTCGGAACGTTGCGCGAAGATAACACACATGGTCACAAACCGGGTGACGTCATGCTTTATTTTGTACGAATTATACGCGCAACAACAATGATACTATAGTACGTAATAATAATGATTCCAATCCCGGTTACGTATGTATAGAATATCTATGAATAAAGCAAACACTACATGAGAATTTGTCAATAATGCTTGTTGAATATTCAAGTGAAGTTATACAATTTATATTAGTTATTATGCATGTGTATAGTACGTATATACATGATTATAATATATCTATAAACTCCTATAGCCAATAAAATAATATACTATATATTAATTTATCGAACTATAAAACAGCTGCATGTACATACATAGGATTTGGTATAGGGTTATTGTTTTAGGGTTATAGTTAGGGTTAGGGTTAGCCATATTATACAGTTATACTGTGTATATACATGCCATGGCTGTGCCCATATATTGTGTTAAATTTAGCCAGCCACTACCTATATGACAATATACTTCAAAAGCACTGCCCAGCATATTATATATTTATATAATATAACTAGTTGCGAACACAGTTCGGAACCTTGCGCAATGACATGAACTTGACAAGTGAATGCCTGGAATCTACAGATTTTACACTGAGACTTGCCAGCTGGGGAAAAGACTTGTACACAATAATGCAGGAGTCATATTCAAAACTATATAATACTGAATTCTGATTTGTCTAGATTGTACAAATTCTATGTATTAGTTGCAAGTATATAGGGAAGTGGCGTTCTATTTAAATTAAGAGAAAATTTGAATCAATAAGCATATTTAAATTATGTGGACTATACTGCAGTTAGTTTGGAAAACAATAATAAACCTCACCATAATACCTGTAACAATACCTAAAGGGAAATTCCTCATTGAATGAACATGCCTATAAGAATCTGAAGTTGAGCAATGGATTGCATTTGAAATAAAATGGCGGTACCAGATTTATCTCAAGAATTCTCTCATTAAGGTAAGTAACATAGGAAAGTCCCGTATGTATTTGCATTTACTATATTCAATCAATGACAAAATGTATTTGAAATGACTAAAATAGGAGAAATACGTCGCTAACACGCGTACGATGGTTTAATGTCAGTCACACCGGCTCTATACTTTGAAATAATTAATCAGACAAGTACCATGAACAATACAAAAATAATATTCCAGTCATGTTTCATTTAACAGCAAATCAGTAAAACAGCCATATAGCAGAATACAATATCATACAACTGATACAGTACTATTTTATCAAAGTATATAGTAAAATAAAAAGATACACTGAGGTCAGTGGTACATCAAACAGAATACACTAGTTCAATGATGAAAACTCAAATGAAACGCAATATAGAGCTGGGGACTTACTGTCGATAAACTCCTGTGAGTGTGCTTCCCCGATGGGTAACGCAAAATGGTGATGCCATGAGTATGTCTTCCTGGGTAATTGCATCTGGAGGTAGTTGTGTTATAGATGCTAGCTGAGCACCACTTGCATATAGAGTAAGGTTCGGTGGCACTCCTTCACCCTTCAAAACAATCTTGGCACTGAGAGTCATAGATGCAGAATCTCTTCGCTGCATCATGTTGCAGATGTCACATTTTGCAAGGTTGGGGTTTATCCTGTGAGGCTGTAGTTTGCCTTTGCAGTGTTTGTAAAGACACTTTTCGGTTCTGGTGAAGAGTGGAATACCAGCCACAACAACACTTTGGTATTCTGTGATACCCTCTGGATCTTCTTCTGATTCAAAAAGTACTTGTCCTATGTCTTGAATTTCAGTGGCTGAAGAGTCGGTTGCAAATGTCAGGTACTTTTCTTCATAGTACTCGCTCACAGAAATGTTTTTCAGTTCATATGATGTGGCTTCGTCCAAAGTGTTGATATCTTCTTCCCATAGTTGCAGTGTGGCCTGACCAGTTTCATCTGCTATTTTGAGCTTTTGAATGTGTCATATTACGTCTTGGCCAATTGACAATTGAGGACCCTTTTTGATAACTTTCACTCTTACATGAAATTTCTGGTATTTCTGTAGACTGGGGAGATCTTCCAAGTTTGCTTTAACTGGCTGCATGTTGAATTCATTGGCTTTGACGTCAAATTGAGTAGCTGATTTCTGGACCACTGTTCTTCCTTCATTCAAGAAAAGTTGAATTTGCTGATCCCGCTTGTTCTTGTACACATTGCAGTTCCTGAGAAGAATTGGTTCCCGCTTCTGGTGGAGATTTGTGAGGTCAGCATGGAATCGCTCTGAGAAGCCAACAAATCGAAGGGTTTGTTGGCCATCTGATACTTTTCCTTCAAATAGATTCTGTTGTCTGTACCTCTCTGTTTCTTTATGTCTGATAGTTGGACAATCATGCCTTCTATATGTGCATACCCTTTGAGTTCCTCTGATAACACTTTGCTGGGGGAGATAGCTTCATCTTGCGGCGGGCGCTTCTTGGGAGTTCCTGACATTGTCAAACTCCTCTCTGCCATTTCACTATATATAGCTTACTAATAACTGACTTGGAACAATTTTAGTAGCCTGCACTGCTGAATTTATAGAGGCCCGCATGATCATGTGGCAATTTTAATCTGACTTCCTTTTCCTATGTTTCCATCATGC
Organism: Halisarca cf. caerulea; assembly: GCA_963170055.1. Classification (NCBI taxonomy): domain Eukaryota; kingdom Metazoa; phylum Porifera; class Demospongiae; order Chondrillida; family Halisarcidae; genus Halisarca; species Halisarca cf. caerulea. The sequence goes on from CAUJGJ010000397.1 coordinate 5,706,406, forward strand.
AGATATATGTACTTGCTAATATAGCTATAATATCATGTGTATAAAATGTATATATTAAATCTGACTTGTTTCCTGTTACAGTATTTGAGTGTGTATTGTCAAATGCATGATTGATTTGTATTTCTTGTTCCTGCACGTGCATCATTTACATGTACAGAATTGCTGAGATTGTGCATGTGTCTGTCATGTGACATTGCATCATCCTATTCAGTGCATATTCTGCATGATTTCTATAAGTGTTATTTTTGGGTGTATGTCTTGGGATTAAGGTTAGGGTTAAGGTTAGAGTAGGGTTAGGGTTAGATTGGATTGATTTTTCTGTACTTCTTTGACTTCCAATAAATTTTTCTCTCTCTTCCTAATTGTTAAAATTTAGTCCTTTGTTTTTTTTTCTATCAGTAGTCATGTTTTTCCATCAGTAGACACTTGCCTTATCTATCTTACTCCATTTTGTCTGAAAATAAATTTATAATGACAATGCCTGCATGTGTTGTCATCTTCAAGTTGCCATCATTTTTTCAAATTTGTTACAGTTACACATTTGCATATGTACATGCATATATATTGATGCATGCACATGACTGTATGGTATACTGTGTATGCATTGCATCATTAAGGCCAGCTTTAATTATTCTTGTGGTAGTGGACTGTATTCTCAAATAGTTTTTTCAAATGATCTTCCTCTTTAATTCGTGAAATTGTTTGCTTACTTTTAGAAATAGAGTTTAGTCGTTCATACGTCATTGGTTGAATTATAGCATGATTCAATTGTCTCAATCTTGACAAAGCAATAAATGTTAGACCAGCAGTTCTCTCTTTAGCTCCAATGTCAATCACTGCTTTGTTCAGTGTTTGTCCTTGGCTTTTGTGAATTGTCATTGCATAAGATAATCTAAGGGGCAATTGTCTTCTAGAATGCCTGCGAGTGTCACTCCATTCGAACGTAACTGGTGGTATTGGTACCCATGTTGGATGATTTTCAATGAATGGTGGTCCTGAATACTTGTTGAATTCTACCAGTACAGATATTGGTAGACTTGGTGGATGTTGGTTGTTTTCGTAAATGATCTCTTGTACAATCCCTGTAGCACCATTGCAAAGTCCAGTTTCTTGCCATAAATTTGAGGTGAGCATAACTTTTGAATGTTTAGATATATATATAACTGATTCAAGTCCTCCTGCTTCATCTGAGGCTGTTTCCTTTGCTGAGTGATCAGAATTGATTGCTATGATTTTTACAATTGGATTACCGAGTTTCTGCAAATGTCCGAGGTTATACTCAGCAACACTGAGTTTGTCAAAGAAAAGATGTGTGGCTTTTTCAAATTCCCTGTAGTTAGGAACTTGTGCTGGTGATCGTGATAATAGCATTTCCCACATTTCTTGTGTGATATTACCATTTCTCAGAGCTAATAGAAGTTGTCTAAAATTGCTGGTATTATGATCTAGTTGCAGAATTTGTTTGAGTTGTACAACAGTATCCAATAGTTTGTATAATATATATCCATGATCATTTGAATCAGGATTGAGTGTCGTACTTGGGTTGTTGAAAAGTACTTTGTGACCAACTGGAGGAAGCTGTGCAAAATCTCCTTTTAGAATGATAGATATACCTCCAAATGGTTGGTCATAGTGAGCTGTAGCTTGTCGTAGCCTCTTGTCAATCCATGTAAATGTTCGTTGACCTAGCATTGACATTTCATCAATAATGATGTATTGTTTTCCTTTTAGTTTTTCTTGAAGTCTCATTAGTGACAACCCTTCTAATTCTTTTGCACCATGATTTCTGACTGGTAATTGTAAGAGTGAATGAACAGTAATTCCATTAATGGTAAATGCTGCAATACCATTAGTGGCTGTGAGACAGCAATGGTCCTTTAGTCGTGATGCTATTGCATGTATCAAATATTACTTTCCAGTACCTGCAGTGCCATATATTATCATTAAAAGTTGCTTTTGTATTCCAGGACCTTGATTAATGGAGATTTGATGGTGTTTAGTAATTATATCAAATGCCAGACTTTGTTCGTCATTCAATGTGTTTATATCAACGGATGAAGTACTGTAACTTTGAAAAGATTGAGTATGATCATAGTTCTTCCGAATGGTACTGATCCAGTTTGCACTCTCAGTAATTTGTTCAGGAGTTAGGGATGTGATAGATGTTTCCCAGACAGCATCATCAATGTCTGATTCATTACCTTTGTTTTCAAATGTGGGGTTCAATTGAGATAACAACATCCATTCTTCCTGATCATCTTGCTGATTGGCCATTGGATCTTCATACTTATCACTGCTGCTTTGAAATTCAATAAATTCTTGTACACGTTCAAGCTCTTCTTTAAGTTGAGGCAGATATTTTACTGCATTCACACTTGTAATAAACTCATGATAGACAGATATGTAGTTTTCATCTGTATCTGGAAGATCATTCCATGCATTGAAAATCTGATTCTGCCAAGGTTTGTGCTTGATAAGTTGATACTTGCAGTACTGAGCATAGTATTTACCTTTAGGATTGGATGAGTGTGATGGATGTGTGCGTACTATAACTTCATTTTTCCTTTTTTGAGAGTATTGTTATAGATGTAAAAGTGCGAAGATAATGTGAGTAAATTCATTTGCTGCATTTCAGAATCATTATTCTGAAATCTTTTGGAATAGTAATGAATTATGGATGGTTTAGATGTCAGTTTTGTTCCTGTTGATGTACGTTCTATTTCTGTAGTCTTAGAATCATCTAAAATCAGTGTTGTGAATGTGAACGTGCAATTGTATAATGATAGTCCCAATAGCATATGTGAAGTTTCTTGTGCACTAAAATCTCTCTCCCCAATTGATTTGATCATTGCAGAACGCATGGCATTGCAGGGTTGTGAAGTATGTGACAGTTTGCTTACACATGTTTTGAATATTTGTTTGGCAGTCTGTGATTTAATCTCAGCTTTAGCTGCATATTTTGTCATGTATTGTACACAGTCTTCAATATCAACAATTGCTTGTACATCAACATTGGCTCTCCAGAATTGTAATAATGATTTGTTGTGGCTATTGATGAGAGGATCATTTCTCTTTGTCACCACTTTGGCTCGTATTCGTTTGTCAGAAAGTTCTTCAAATTCTAAGGTTGTTTGTGCTTGTAGTGGGCGTGGGTAATCGAATCTGCATTTTACTTGACTTTCACCTTTTTTCTTCCGTAAACAGTAAGCTGCATTACATTTGGTGTGTCTCTCAACAGTATTGACCAGATCAGCATAGTCCTTCTCTTTGTCTGACAACAGCAAGGGATTTTGTACACAAGGGTGGCTTTGTGAACTGGGCATACGGCAAGTTTGTGATGGTATAGCAGCATTGAAAGTAGTAGTCAGCCAATTAACATATGTTATAATCATTTCCTCAGCTTTTTTCCCTTTGTCAATGATTGCATGGTCAGATGGTGTTAACTCTGATGGTGTCTTTTGTTTGAGTTTCCAGGCCAGTGTGGCATGTTTCATTTGATCGCACAGACCAGGATCACTCTTTAACTTTGCACAGCCATGCGCATGTGTGTGCCCCTAGATTGATATTCAATGCGATCCCAGTGCCATTCTGCATCTAGATGCTTGTATAGCCATAGTTTAATACATCTGTGAAACGTTGTGTGAAATATCAATCAGTCAAGTGTGGATTATTGATTACTGCATTAACCTTGTTTGAGTGAGTTGGGTTTGCAGTATCATGTGGTAGGATTTTTGTGTGTAGTTCCAGCCAGTATGTGTCAGCTGCTGTGACTGTAAAGAAAAATGTGGGCGGACATTTTGTTTGAATCAATGCTTTCAATTCCAGGCTTCGTTGGTACCAGTATTGTTTGGTTCCTTGCACTTTACTGACATACTTATGCAATCGAGACATTAACTGTTCCGAACTTGACTTGTCGACCATGTTTCTCAACTCGTCCAGTGTGAGTGCTGCATCTTTTGGGTGTTGTTTTAAGTATACATTGGCTTGAGAAAGTAAGTGGTGTCTTTGTTTCATATTCATTGCCCAGTACATGAATCTGGGATGAGAAGCAAATCGCCATATTGGTTTATTGTCTTCAATGTCAGCATAGCAAATCAAGTGTTTGAAAGCTTCTGTCAAGGTTACTGAACGAATTCGAGCTTTGATTGTGGGATCACCTGTACCATATGGAAAGAGTGTATGGAAAGCCATTGTTGCAATACCTTCTGTAGTAAATTCATTCAAAGGAGCCTGTGACAGCTCAGGCCAAGGTATTGGTTCCGGGTTTTCCGGTAATATTGTGTTACAAATAACTTCAAGTTATGTGTGTTCTCGATGTGGTAGAGGTATGAATGATGTGTAGTTATGATTGCTAGTTTCAATTGTCTCACAAGTGCTATTGTTGTCCCAATCCATGTCTGAATCTGATTCCAATTCTTTGTCATTAGACTGAGTGTTTAAAGTTGCCTCTGGCAAAGACTGACCTGTGTCCGACTCAGTATTCTCTGCTGAATGTATAAGCTTCTCTGGTACACCATCTTCAGGAAGTGTGTCGATCATTTTGTAGTCTATAGTGATTGATTTATAAAAAGGATTATGTTGTTTTAACCATTGCAGTGCTGTTAGAATTTTATGTTTGTGAACTTTGAAGTCTGAATATGTGTCATTTGTGCCTACACGCCTTGGAATCACAATTGGGAGGTTTGAAATATCTTGTGGCAGTTTGTCCACTAATGATTGGATATCTTGTGATAGATTAAGTATATGCCCCTTGTACCCACGCTGTCCTCCATGCTTCCTATATAATAACATTATTGGTGAGACTCTTGCTATCAGCATTTCTTCTACTTGTGTTAAACCCTGTAAACATTGTGGTACTTTGCCGGGGTCCATGTTGTTTGCTTTTGAAAATTTCTTTGGTATATATTTGTCACGTTGACAATGTAAACACTCTTGTACTGTTTGTACAGATCTGTGAAATTCTGCAGTTTTACTTCTAACCGGCCAAACCTCACGACAAATACTACATTGTTGTAGATTCCACTTGTACGGATTTGTATGAAATGCTTGCATAGTACAGCAACTATTAATTCCCTCAAAATTAGTTGCATATCCAGTGACTTCATTGTCACAGTGATCAAATGTAACAGTGGACAGATTGTGAGGATTTTGCATGAATGGAATTGTTTGACTGTGTTGGAATTGAATTGTTTGAAGTTATTTGAACTGAATTGTTTGAAATTGTTTGAACAGAGTTTGTCATCTTGGTGTATTCTCCAGGTGGACTTTTTGCCTGCAAATAAGAATCAAAGGAATTGTATACATAATGATTAAGTATGCACAATACATTGCTATACCATGCAATACTGTAACTGTTGCAATACATCACAGGTATGATATGTATGCATTTCAGCCGGGTATATATAGCATTTCATGCATATATGCATTTCAAGAAGGAATACGCCAAATTTGTGAATTAATCAATTGTACATTGTGACACTTTTTCTATATAGTCTAAGTCTTTTGGGTGAAGGTCCTGCTGGGTCAATGACGTGATAATGTTTAGACTTGATGTGTTGTAAGGACAATTAACTATACACATTGGTTATGGTAACCTGCAGAGTCAATTATCTGACTGTAGCTGAGTCTCAACATTAAAACTGCAGTTACAGTCTTAATATATGACAGTGTACTGTCAATTACACACAATATTTAATGATTCAGGGAGAGAGCATAAATTTTTTGCTGGTACAACATTGTGCAAATGCATGTCATACACTCAATACTTTCATTGCTGTTAGTATCATAGGCTAAAATGTGATAATTATATGATACAAAAATATAATTACCTAACCTGAATGCGATGGGGTCTTGAATACGAGTGTTCTTGCCAAATGCAATCATGATTCTCTCTCTTAGCACAAGAAATTTGAATACTTAGCATTTCCAAATCAGTATACCTACGTTTTCTATAGTACACAAGATATTTTGTAGCAATAGGTTTCGAAGGGTATCGGCAATGTTCGCAATGAAACACAGATTCTGAATTGCGATTTAACAACGCACCAATTGGCACACAGTTCCAGTGATAGTTTCATCCACAATTAATGCATGACTTCAACATGTGAAAGGTAAACATGGGCTTTTTACACGTATCACAAAAAGTTGGTCCTGGGTTAGTTTCAACGTCACCACTCAAAATCAACGCAAGTATACACAATACCTTTCTTCTCCTACGGTCGCGTCTGTATCTACATCTAAGTGAAATATTACTGGATTTGATTCATTGGAACCGCAGTGCGCTCATAGTTCCGACTGAATACCTTTTGAAAACTTCTTTAACCACAATAGGATAACATTTGTAACAATTTTTGTTGTCGCTGGTTCTGCTTGGGTTGTCCAAGAAGAGAAATATCTTCGACAAAATGAGGAGCAAGGCAAAACAAACGTAAAGCAGCCATTTTCCTTTAAAATATTGCAGTGAGCATGCGCAATAGACATGCTGTATAGGCTGGTCTTGAATCCCCACTAGGCGTAGAGGGCGCTGATAAATGGCATAATGGCCTCTCTCTTCTTTCTGCTCCACACTCGGCGTTTGCACGGAAACATGGCCACACACACCATCAATAGTTCCAGTTCTTATGGCTGGCAAATGGCTGTCACAATGGCGTAGCTATTCAGTGGCCCGAATCGCAATATCAGATATCCTTCCTTTCGTTCGAAAGTAATCAAAAATCGCTTAGGATAAATTCAAGATTGTCATTTTTTATGTATTCGAACATGGTGAAAAGGACCAAACGTTGAAGTCTGACATCGCCTGGTGTTGACCTAAAAAGGGAGGTTTTTCTGCCTTTACCGATCAGTAAGATCGCCCAATGAAGCGATCAACAGCTTAACGTGAAGAATTCCTCTCGGCGAGTTACTTTTAGATGTAAACATGCGATAAAGCTGTAAAGTCGAGTCGCAATTCGCGTGCAAAGTTTTTAGCTCATTGGCCTAAAGGTGGTAATTTACCCGCCGAATGTGTGGGCAACCTCGAATGGAGTCCCGTCTGCGACTGAATCAATTAACCTCGCTACCGCTCGGTAAGAATATGTAATTATGTAAGACAACTGCAATAACATAATATGTACAAGATCAAAGTACTCTTTTGATTTCATACAACAAAAATTATGGATAATAGCAGGTAAGTGCATTGAAGATAAATGAGGGCTCTTTATATATGTTGAGTGTGGATGAGTGTTCCTGATGTACGTTGAGTGCGGACCAGTGTTCCTGATGTACGTTGAGTGAGGACAAGTGTCCTGATCTACGTTGAGTGCGGACCAGTGTTCCTGATGTACGTTGAGTGTGGATAAGTGTTCCTGATGTACGTTGAGTGTGGACCAGTGTTCCTGATGTACGCTGAGTGTGGACCAGTGTTCCTGATGTACGTTGAGTGTAGACGAGTAATCCTGATGTACATTGAGTGTAGACAAGTGTTCCTGATGTACGTTGAGTGCGGACAAGTGTTCCTGGTGTATGTTGAGTGCGGATGAATGTTCCTGATATATGTTGAGTGCGGACGAGTGTTCCTGATGTACGTTGTGGATTGACAAGGTGATTTATGAGTGGATCATAATGATGTTGCTTCACACTTCCTTTTAACACACGTTTTGTGCCTTTTTGGGTTGATGCAGTTTACACACTCTCTGCAAGGAGGACCAAGGCAATTCTCACTTTTCCTACAGTGAGTTTTCCTTTTCTGTTTCAAAACTTGTGTCTGAGACGTTATTATGATTGACTGCTGGGTATTTGGTGTAAGTGTAGATGACTGATGGAATGGTGTGAGTGTGGTCAATTGCTGGGATGGTGTGAATGTGTTTAACTGCTTGGATAGTGTGAGTGTGGTTGACTGCTAGGATGATGTGAGTGTGGTTGATTGCTGGGATGGTGTGAGTGAGTTTGACTGCTGGGGTGGTGTGAGTGTGGTTGATTGCTGGGATGGTGTGAGTGTGGTCAATTGCTGGGATGGTGTGAGTGTGGTTGATTGCTGGGATGGTGTGAGTGTGGTCGATTGATGGGATGGTGTGAGTGTGTTTGACTGCTTGGATGGTATGAGTGAGGTTGAATGCTGTGAGTGTGGTCGATTGCTGGGATGGTGTGAGTATGGTCGATTACTGGGATGGTGTGAGTGTGGTTGATTGCTGGGATGGTGTGAGTGTGGTCGATTGCTGGGATGGTGTGAGTGTGGTTGATTGCTGGGATGGTGTGAGTATGGTCGATTGCTGGGATGGTGTGAGTGTGGTCGATTGCTGGGATGGTGTGAGTATGTTTGACTGTTGGGATGGTGTGAGTGTGGTTGACTGCTGGGATGGTGTGAGTGTGGTCGATTGCTGGGATGGTGTGAGTGTGGTCGATTGCTAGTCTGGCGTAGCCGACCCAATTCTCGCTCGGCCATTTTCGGGGACTGACGTCACCGGGCGAGCGAGAATTGGGTCTGGTGTGGTCACGCATCATGAGTGGTGTCACGGCGCACAGATTTGTGCGCCCAATCAGATTGCAGAACGCAATGTAACGGCGAAAAATGTTAGCATAACACGTGTTCTCCATCTGCACCCATACGCTGAGGAGGATGGACTTTTGGACGACATGCTATTCGCCTGTAATCTGGCTTACCCGACCCAACTCTCGCTCGGCAGACTATTTCGCCTGAAGGTGAGATGTTTGTTTTTTGTTCATTAATCATGCATGAGTTTGTCTTGTTTGTCATCTTTTACCATTCATTTTACATTCCAGTCAGCTATTGCTATTATATCTATGGTTATTGTAACTTATTGTTCGTTGTTTGCTTTCTAAGTAACGCTCAACGGCCGGGTTGAATTCATATTGCCAGCAACTATTACACATAATCTTTAAACAGAAGTGCATGCACCACAGTTACAACTACTTCTACATATGTCACAACATGCACAAGTTCCTTGTTTGTCTTTTGGGTGTTCTTCTGGAAAGTGGGATAATAACTTTTCTCTTCTGCATGTACTTGTATTTGTGCAGTACTCAGAGATAGCTTTGTCTGCATTTGCAAGCTTCTTGATGTTGTAAAACAGCTTAGCCTCAGTTGTCTCACCACCCCGCCCTCCACGGCCCACTTCTTGTATGTACCCCTCTATGTCGTCAGGTGGTCCCCAATGTATGATCATACTCACACCCTTGCAGTCAACTCCCATTCCAAAAGCTGTTGTGCATGCTAGTACCCGTAATATCCCATCAGCCACTTTTATCGAACTTTCTATGTTGTGCTTAACTGAGGAATCAGTCACACTCGTGTACATGTCTACTAGTCTGTAACAAGATCGGTTTGGAGCATTTGGTGGATGTGTGATGTCTGGTCCTAGAGCTTTGTGGAAGGTCTCATAGACTTCAGAGCAGATCTGCAGTGTTCGACAAAATATTATCGTTCTTGGGGAGTCTTTTCTGTTTACCTTGAGCTGTTTAATTAAGTCTGCCATCTCCTCTTTGATGTTACTCATTGGTTTGACAGAAAATTTTATATTTCCCTTTTCTGGTGAGGCTGAGATACTACGTATGTTCTGCATGCCAAGGGTCTGACAGATTATGGTACGTGTCATTGTAGTGGCTGTTGCTGTTAGTGCCATGACATTAACATTTGCTTTCATTGCACTCCTCGCCTCAGAAAGCCTACCAAATGCTTTCCTGAAATCTGTTCCCCTACGTATGTATAGGAAAGCATACACACATCACTTTGGTAGGCTACGTATGTATGTATGTATACATACGTACATGCATAGTCACAGCATATCTATATTGTGCTTACCAGGTCTTGATACAGTGAGCTTCATCTATTACAAATGCTATCAGGTTTTCCTTGAAGCTGCTTTCTAGCAGCATGCTTCTGTGAAGCGAGTTGTCCACCAAAGTCTCGGGTGTGATGTAAACCAACTGAACCTTGCCCGTTCGTACTATTCTGTACACATCAGCATTTTTTTGCTCTGACCCACAAAAGGCTGAAGTAATGCCTCGTTTATCAAATATTGATACTTGATCTTTCATTAGGGCTGTCAGTGGTGAAACCACTAGACACATAGAGCCTGTTCTGCCCAACAGGGCATCAAATACTAATGGTAGTATGGCATAGCAGATGGACTTCCCACTTCCAGTGGGTAGGCAAACAAGAACATCATGGCCATGAATAAAATGGTACACTGATTGTTCCTGGTCCTCGGTGAGATTGTTAATTCCAATTTTTCTGCCAGCTTCCCTTATTACTTGCAATATCGTCTGTTTCGTTGCTGTTACTTCCATCTTTTTGCTCTCTATCTCAAAATGATATTGTTCACTACTGAAAAGTTGTTCTCTATTATAGTGTTTCACAAGTCCACACCCACTTATTAGACACAAGAATGTTGTTTGTTTATCACTGGCTCTGCCCACCAGCACCATGTGCATTCTTTCCTAGCCAACCATGTCCATGCACATATTTCCCTTTAGTGGGGGTCTCCAGTGTGGCACCACCAGATGTTTTTCTTGTTCCTATCTAGGTGTTTGTGCATGTACTGCATGTACTGCATGTACTCCATCCATGCTCTTTTGAGTATGTCACAAATATGTATATGCACATACACTCAATGATATACGTACAGTATTGCTTGTTGGTAAAAAAATTTTAGTGGTTCATTGCAGTGAATGAAATAAATTTTGATTATACATACATGCATGAGTTCATACCCGTAAGGTTACATGTCTGCTACTGTTTCTCGTGTTCATGCAGTGACTATTGGAATGTGGGTTTGTAGTGTTCTTTTATCCATGCATGGAACTTTTGAATATCAATGGAACTGCATAGACCATTGCTTTGGATTTTCGGAAAACTCGGGTGAAATCGTTTGTCCTTGTCAGCAAAGTTTTCAGCTCTGACAAGGATTTCAACCATGGTTGTGATGTCACGGGTTGCTTCTGGCATTCTATGTGCTCCAGATGGAGTCTTTGTTCCCAGACATGCGTCTATGTTTGATGTGAGTAGCAAGACAGAATGTGCACATTTGCTACTTCTTACAATAGCCCTCTCTGTCTTGTTGGCACCAAGATGCTCAAGAGCCTCTTTTGTAACACGATTCATATGTTCCATATGCAAATCGGCAGAGATGTTGTGCCCTTGTCCTCCGTGGACATTCACAAACCGTGAAAAGAGAATCTGCTGACGTAAGCGGGGTGATAAGTAGTACTTGTGTTGGTACAATAGGTTGAGTGCCTCCAACGCATAATTCTTCCTACCAGATCCACGGAATATTGGCAGGAAGTATTTCCAGCATCTTAAGACTCTCAGTCCATCCCCTTCTCGTATCGCATCCTGAAATTCAAGGTAGAGCAGTCCGAGTGAGAAAACTTCTCGGGCATACTCCAGGACACCATCTGTTGTGGGACCAGTGTTGTCTGTACAAGAAATGGATGCCATAATAAACAAATTATCACATGTACATAATGAACATAATGCTTACCTGAGTTCAGACCAAGAGCAAAATATTTTCCCAAAATGTCTTTTGCAATGGTCAGCAACAAACCACGCCTTTTATCATCATCTAGTGAAGCTGTGCTCTCTGGTAGCTCATATAGTGTTGGTGGCTGATGTAAGTCACTCATTCCTAGAATCTTCATGGCAGCTGCTATGCAATGAGCAGTAACAGTGTTTAGAAAGAAGTCTTCACATGCGTGGAATGATGACTTGGGTGTATCAGACACATTTGAGCGGTGGAGGACATTCCTCAGATGAAACAGACTGCCTTGATCTAAAAATGATGTATTGTTGTACAGGCGCTTCCAGACCACCTACATGTATGCAATTGTATATTACTTTATTATAGTGAACTTGACCAGAATGAACCCCCCACACACACTTCTGTTACTCACTGAAAGGAAGGTAACCTTGGCATGCCAGTCTTCACAGCACGGTACCAATCCTAGTAAAGCGTCACACGCACTGTCTGCATTCTGTCTGGCCCTCTGTGATGAGCGTGCTCTTGAGTATGTCAATTGATCACCTCCCAATAGGATGTTGTGTAAATAGTCCTCTGTATACTCCTCAGATTCCCCGGTTGTCTCATTGTGGAATGATAATTGCTCAGTCTTCCTTGGAACATACTTGTGGCAAATTTCCATGATCTCTATCATATCTCCAGTGATGTTTTCATTCTTCAATTGCACACCAAGTGGGATCTATGTACGTATATACATAATTATGTTAATGTTTATGATAAGTTTATTTTATGCCAACTGTGTCCAGTCCTGTGTATCCATTATGCATGTCAATATTGGAGATGTCATATGTCCGCCACACATGACTTATACATACGAGCGTATGTGCATTGTCAAACTTACTACATGAGACTTCTCTTGCATTGCTTGGGATTGTTCGTGTTGCAAGTGCCAGGTCACGGTATCTCGGAAAGAGCCAAAAACTGGAATGTGTGTCACCAAAATTCTGGTCAGTAGCATGGTGCAGTTCTCAAACAGTTGATAGTAATTTTCTTCCATTGGTAAAACAGCCAGAGGGTCACAATTAGCAGGAGGTTGTTTGTCTTCTGGTTCTAAGGAGCTACAATCCACCCGATCCTTGATGGCATAGGAGTTAAAGTAGTGAAGGCTCTGTGTCCCTTTGTTTATCCTCATATACCTTGGCTTCACGTTCTTGTCTATGTTATCGCCCACTATTTTGAAACCACACCAGTCAGCCACGGTGTCACCTGGAGGACATACGTAATGTGTGATTATAGACATTCTTGATTGTTTCTGTTACATTGTTGTATGTATGTACATACGTACGTATATTGTGTTAAATGTTGAACTGTGTACCAGAGATAGAAACCACTAAAGCCATATCCTCACCAAAATATTACAACACTTTCACATACTAACCTGGAGACATGCAATCTGCATGATATATACGTACCTTTATAATGTATGCATGTATTACGTACTTCTATGTAAATACTGCACAGTGGGGTTGAGTACTGCTACCAATTTCCCATTATCCCCAGGCACAATTAGTGGAAATTGTAATACGTATGTTATGAATAAATGTTTGTATCCCTTACTTTTCTCTACTGAATCATTCGTCTCCATTGGTTCCTCTTCGTCAGGATTATGTGTTATGTCCTCCTCCGTCTCAAGTGTGCTGGATTCCCCATCAGATTCACTGGTATCTGACTCACAGATGCTAGCCACATTGGGGTTCTCATAAGTAGGCATATCCTCAGTGTTCAACCACTAGGAATTCTTGATATTCTTCATCTTCGGAGTCATTTGTAAGGCTGGCTGATGGGACATGTGCCCTTGGGGCATGGACCTTTGGTGGGGTGCATACATGTATGTATGATGTATAGTTATTTGAAAGTGGTGTTGGTAAGTAAATTCTGAATACAGTGGAACCTCTCTATAACGGACACTTAGGGATCTGAAAAACAGTTTGTTGTACAGAGGTTTCCACTATTCAGAGGTTATTTTATATCCATAGCAATCTATCTGGACCCATAAAAGTAGTCTGTTGTAGAGATTTTCACTATGAGGGGAGTTTGTTATAAGAGTTTCCACTGTATGTGCATGTACTCACATCAGGTTCATTCACTATGGTTTCCTCCAATCTTTTTGACCACTGGTAGACTACATCATCATACTCCTGCCCAAGAGCGTCAACCAGCTGTATGGACTGCTCATACGACAAGCATATCCCAAGGTGGTTCAATCTCGTGTACACCTAGATGAAAAGATGCCATTTATTATAAGGTAAGTACTATGTAATCACATTGTACTTGTACTTGTGCAGGGTTTAAATTACATACGTACTTGTTTGGAGGTGTGACCTGCGTAGAGAAGGATGGAAATGATTCTTTGAATCAGACTCATGTTTTTGGTGCGGGCAAAGAACAGAACGCTAGCACACATGCACAATGCCACCTTCTTGTGTGGGTGTTTGTTCGTTGGAGTGATGGACTCCAGCACTTTCATGAGGAGGGGTGCCCTTTCACATAGTTGTGAATGCAAGGTGTCGAAATCTATGGTCAACATGGAGGAAACCTCCTTACTTCTTAGCAAGCAAGGATCAGGCACAGAACTGCAGAGAGATTTAGCTTCTTCTCGCAGTTTGACTGAGTGCTGCTTAAGAATCTGCTTTCAATATGGTCGCTAGACCAGGTGGCCCTGGCAAACGACATGGGATGTTTCCGTGCTATTCCTTTCATTATTCTCTTCCTTGATGGTGTCATGGAATATAGTCGTTCTCCTTTTGAATATCCTACAACACACTGTAAAAGTACAGGATTCATGACATGTGCATGGTGTAGCAAATTAGTGGATTCACTAATCTTTGACATCCTTTGCTAGTTAACACAATTCTACAAGTGGCTTCCCATTTTTGTACATAATTATATTATTGTGTATTACCATAGATACGTTAACCTGTGTAGGTTAGAGTATCTATGGTATTATTAACTTCATGCACATATATTATTTTAATGTACCTTCACATAGGGGCTTGCAGTGGATGACAACCTTTGATGAACTGCTAATCTGCGCTGTGTTCGAGGAGTCACCTGTCTTTCCGGTGTAACTTGCTCCTGCTGCATGTGTACATTTTTGGTATTTGCATTTTAAATTAATAATTTGCTTGTAGAGCGTATCTATGAGTTGGCATAATCTGAGAATGATAGTACTTACATTGGAAGCAGTGGCCTCATCTCCAAGGAGTCCCCTGGAGCGCAGCTTCGATTTAATGGAATTGGAAATGGTATCCAGATTTGCGTTGAGGGAGTCCCACTTGCTTACCTCCAGTGCGCAATCCCTGCAGATGTAGACGCGCTCGGACTCGAGAGCAGACGACGGTAGAACACTCGGAAGGTTCAAAGCGCCTAGCTTACTGAAACTCAGCAAAAGATCTGTGTTTCTATCTGAATTAAGAACCCTTCTGTACTTCGGAGTAGTTTTCTTCCCACACAGCCAACATTCGTGATCTAACGACATGGTAAAATTGGGAAGTGCGCGCCGATAGAGGTTTATTAAAATTGCATACTTATACGGCGCTGTAGGCGTTGAGCGTCGACGGCAATAGTCTGGCGTACTCCACCATATACGTTTTGTACTCGTTTAAAATCTGCGTTTACGCAAGAAAGCCACGCCTACTGTGACACCACTCATGATGCCTGACCACACCAGACCCAATTCTCGCTCGCCCGGTGACGTCAGTCCCCGAAAATGGCCGAGCGAGAATTGGGTCGGCTACGCCAGACTAGTCGATTGCTGGGATGGTGTGAGTGTGTTCGACTGCTGGGATGGTGTGAATGTGGTTGATTGCTAGGATGATGTGAGTGTGGTTGAGTGGTCTTGAGAACTATTGAGTGCAGGGACCAACGAAGTGCTGGTAAATAAATTACCCAACATACACCATAATACTTACTGTAATACAAAAGTACTTCATCACGTAAAGCCTAAAATCCCTAATTGTTCAGGACACCTCACAATTGATAAATTCCATTTTTATGCACATTTTGGATACAGTAGGTGTATTGCTGAACAAACCTGTTTTGAGTTGACTTTCTACAATAGTCATATCATGTTATTGTGCTGGCTTTGAAAGCCAGCACAATAATATGATAGCCTCTTTGTTGAGACGTTTGGCCTGCAGAACAAAATTAAAGCAACACATGATGATATGCATTGCTGTTGTTGATATATAATCATTAACTCCATATACTATATTATATATCTGTCATATACAGTGTGGGTAGATAATATGTATGCCTTTAGTATTATTTTAAACTTTGGTACTGGTTGGGAGCTTCTGAGTTCCAGCTGGCACAATTTGAGTGCTCGCTAGGCCTAACCAGTGTTGACTACTGTGGGCATTTCCCTGGTAAAATGGACTTCATACTCTCAAACTGATCAACTGCAATATTTCAATCAATAATGCCCCATACCACATATATACTATGAGTCAAACAGGTGAAAAAGGAAAGCATGCACAACAAGCCGTTACAGAAATTTCACACCAATATAATGTTATTGCTGCCATGTAGGCTGGTTGATGGTTGTCTACATGGTTAGAAAAGGACCATAAATATATTAAATCAACATGTTGAAAGAATATGTAGTACACACACACACACACACACACACACCACACACCACACACCACACACACACACACACACACAAACACACATACACAACCACACACATGTACACATACACACACATGCACGCACACACACAACCACACAAGCACATGCATATAGTACAACACATGCACATGTGTACATATTAACTCACCATCATTTCCCTGACAGATTCTATGTGTTCTTCCTGTGAACATGACAGATTGACAACAGAGCACAATAATTCCTGAAACACACACACACACACATACACACACACACACATACACACACACACACACATGTGTGAGCACTTAAAGGTCAGGTGGGCGTGATTATACTGCAGGTGTGGGTAAGTTTGGATTTTGCATTGAGCCCCCCCATTCTTAAAATCTTGGCTACTCCTCTGACATGCACACACACGCACACACACACACGCACACACACACACACACACACACACACACACACACACACACATACACACACACACACACACCAGGGTTTTATCTGGGGTCAAATTTTTGGGGGGAACCTACACATCTATTTATACGTACGTATGTATATACACACATGCGTGGCGCAGCGCGGCTTGACGTGGCGCAAGCACGATGTTGTGTATTCAATGATATTAAAAACCACACTCATGCATGCAGCATGCATATCAGGTTTTCTTTCAGAATAATGATGAAGATGAGGCAATGGCAAAGTATAGTGATGTACGTAACAGCGGGCAGATATGCATGTGGCATAGTGGTCTGAATTAGGGGGTCTGGGGGTATTTTCCCCCAGGAAAATGTTTAGTTTTCATGCCTCAGAAGGTGATAAATGAGGTTATTTTACACCACTCAAGCTGTTTTTGAATACAGCCCACAGATTGGTCTGTTGCAACTGTGCATGTGTGTTATAGCTAGGATAAAATTTCAAGGGAAAGATACCCCCTGTGCCCCATTCCCTTTAAAAGAAACCCTGAACATGTGCAAGCATGCGTAAGTACCTATTCATGAATAAATCCTTGCACAAATGCCTATGCCATACAAGCTATTAATAATATAAGCATTATTGGCAAATTCTATCCTTTAGAAATGGATTTGATCAATTCATGACAGTGTTCCTTCACAAAAATTAAGCCTGCATATTTTTATTTTGGGGGGGAACCATACCCAGCCCCCCCCCCCTCAGATAAAACCCTGCACACACACACACACACACAAGCACATGCACACATCTACACACAGAAGGACATGCACAGCACAGCATATGTACATGTACACATATTAACTCACCATTATATCCCTGACAGATTCTATGTATTTTTCTTGAGAACATGCAGAATGACAACAGAGAACAATAATTCCAGAAACACACACACACACAAAGGGGCGTAGTTATAGCATAGGGCTCAGCAGGCTTGAGCCTCCAGTCAAAGACTGAGTGTATGCATGGTACAGTATTATTATAATTATTGTAGGGTCCAAACCACATATGGTATATGGATGGCTACGACAAGTTGAGCCCATTTGGCTTTTGTATCCATGGTTGCATTGATGGGTATGTTAATCGATTGCTGATTACACAATGAAATTTCATCATTATAGGGATAGCAAAAAGAGTGATGCTTAAACCCTTCAGTATTTTCTTGTACTAGCTAGCTGTACATGACATTCTACATGTACTATTTAATAGGAAATTTAAATAAAAAGCACAATGTTATGAAATTGCTTATTTGCATCTGCCAGGGAAAGTGCAACTTTGACAATAATAGTTATTATTATCATGATAATATAATCATGTTAGCTATTTAAAATGTGTTTGCAATTTGATGCATATGGCACAATACTGCACAGTATATGTAGTGACTTTCTTTGTGTTGATATTATGGAGTACGGTAGTATTCCATATGTAGGATTGACACCGAAAAAATGGCTGCCATACATTAGCACAAATATTGTTTTCGTGTGAAAACTAACAATACAGTACAGTTAGAAGCATTTAGAAGTTATATCGGTAGCTTTTGACACACTAGTTATAAGATGAAGTAGTTAAAACCCTTCGTAGGCCAACTTCTTTAAAGAACTTTGAAATTTTAGACGGAAATGTATGGCTATGCAACACCAGTACCATTTTAAGATTATTCTTATTCTTCTTGTCGTTTTTTTCAAACTGAGCTACAGGTCGCGACAAAGGATCCAGAGGTTTCATCTTTCGCCAGTGAGCTTCAATTGTTAGCGCAAAGTGCCTTTTGTAAGTTTTGAAGCAACACCTACACTTCTAAAGCAATAAAAAATTTAATAGGCAAATCTCATACATTTGCTGGATCAGCCATTTTCGGATCAGCAAAAATGGCTACGCAAGACTAGACGTACCCATATGTACACAAGGTCTGTCAATGATCGTCAACTTCTGAAGAATGCTTTTGTTCAAGCATTTGTTTCTAGATGGGTACATTGATATTAGTTAGGTAATTGTATAGATTCTAGTTTCTTTATCTTACAAGATTTGATTGTGTTCCCTCTCAACTGCAGTGGAAACCTATTCAAGCAACCGTTAAACCGCACAAACAAAGGTGTATAAAAACCATTTGTAATGGTAAAATGATGCAGGATTGACACAGGATTGTGCTAAAAGCCATTGTCAAAAAATCCTTCTCAGAAAACACTTGGAACAAGGGTAAGTTGCAAAACCAGTACAGGGCTAGTTGGGCAAAGGGCAAGACAGGCATAGGGCTAGACAAGCATAGGGCTCCACATACATGAGGCTAGACACCTAGGTATAGGGCTAGACAGAATTCAGTTGGACTGAGTGCACACTGTGCGAATTCCTACATCTCACAGCACATATGTACTGTAAGTGTATGAAAACCATCTAAAAATGGCGAAAGGATGTAGGATTGACACAGGACCGTGCAAGAAGGCCTTATCAGAAAAGGATTCTCCAAAAACACATGGAACAAGGTGGGTGAGTTGCAGAACAGGTAAAGGGCTACGTGGGCAAAGGGCAAGATAGGCATAGGGCTAGACGAGCATAGGGATACACATACATGAGGCTAGACGGGTATAGGGCTAGACAGAGTTTAATTGGACAGAGTGTTCACTGTGCAAATTCCTACATACATCACGTGCAGCACATTATGTGTATGCTGCGGGATACAGGAAAGTCTTTGGGCACAAACAAATTTTCGCTAATGTATGGTGGCCATGTTTTCCGTGTCAATCCCACTTATGGAGTACTACAGTACTACAGTACTCCATAATAACGGGCTGCACATGCGGGATGTAGAAATTTGCACAGTGTGCACTCAGTTCAACTGAACTCTGTCTAGCCTCATGTATGTGTAGCCCTATGCTCATCTAGCCCTATGCCTGTCTTGCCCTTTGCCCACCTAGCCCTGTACTGGTTTTGCAACTTACCCTTGTTCCAAGTGTTTTTGGAGAATAATTTTTAGGGGTCTGCCACAGGCAGCCCCTATATTGTTTTCATTTGGACTTCCCCTGTGTAACGCTCATTATATATATATATATATATATTTGTTGTATGGTTGTGGTCAACTTCAAAGGGAAAAGTGTGCCTGTATATCGTCAATTGCACACTTTTTTCTTTGATGTGAACCGCAACTGTGCTTAATCATATATTGTCACCTTTAGCGCCCAGTTAATCATAACAAATCAATCTTAAACAATGGATGCACAACATCAGTTCCAAATAATGAAGACCAGTACGCTAGTACTACAACTTCGTTGCAAGCACGTAAGGCGCTCTTCTCATCGACCCACCAAAAGTTCTAGATAGCAATGTCTGTCCCTTTCTTTGTATTTGTCAGGCGTTCCACATTCGCTGCTAAAAGATTGCAGTGAAGGTGAGCGTCTTTTATTCTTGACGGCGACACAATAACTTTTAGAAACCGTGGTAGAGACAACGTTATCAACATTTATACGGCATTCAAAGTGCACGAGAAATGTTGGAGTTAAAAGCGATACGTGTACGTACTGAACCTTTGTTTTTTCTGAAGTGTCTTCGAAGTCGTCAATCTGTTTGCATATCTTTGAAGGTACCATATTTTCAACAGATAGGCCTCATTTCAGAGATATTAAAGCAAACAAAGCGAGAAAAAGCACCACTTAGAAACAAACCGCCAGCACTCGCGAAGCGACTTCTCGAATTAAACGCATAGGGGCGCATACAACAAGTAAGTTACAGTACGGTCAAGTGTGCATTGGCTCTTTATTGCACTCGCCCTCGGGCGCTTCGCGCCCTCGGGACTCGAGCAATAAATACGCCAATGCACACTTGACCGTACTGTAACTATTACATATATATATTATGGATTAAAACAAAGTCTTATAATAGAGAAATTATATAATAGTAATGGAGAAGTATGAATTTATACAGGAAAGAGTTATAGGAATTGTTTTGAAAGCAATTGCCAAATATGGCAAATGTTTTCAAAACAATCGTCCAGTTACAATAAACAGTATGTTCAATGAATGTTCAGCTGTGCACTTAAGGCCTGCATACACTAGACAACATTCGAGCAACCTTTGCAGGCAGCAATGTTGTCAGTAAATGTTGCTGACAACATTTCTTGGCGACATGCAGCCTACACTAGGCAACATTTTGGGTAACAAAGTGGCACCAAAGAAGGCAGCAGCTGCTGTACTTATTGCTTTGGTATTGAAGAAACGGCATGAAAAGAAACGAAAACGTGGAATATGGGTAAAGCAATGGATACTTAACCGGCCCTCCCCAGATGCATACAACCATTTGCTGAGGGAGCTGAGGATGCATGACAGAAGTGGATTTAAGAACTTTTTGAGGATGGATGAGTCAACTTTGAGCTGCTGCTTCAGAAAACTGCCCCTCAGATAACACAGAGACACTAAGATGAGAAAGGCCATACCAGCAGAGGAGAGACTGGCACTGACTGCGTTTTATGTCAACAGGTATATACATATGCTCAATTGATACTGTCATTTGCATGTCCTGTGTACTGCTTTTGCCATGACTGGTTTCTCTGCATACACTTTACCAAGGTGAAAGCTTTGCTAGTCTTCAATATCTCTACTGAATAGCAGCATAAACTGTGGGCCAAATTGTGATGGAGACAACTAAAGTAATTAGTATTGCACTTGAAGACTGTATCAAGACTATTCAACTCAATCCTGTTAAATTTGAAGCTATAGTAAGGGTGTGCTGCTCACTGCACAATTTTCTATGGTCTCAGGCCTTGTCACGTAACATCACACCTTCAGGCTGCCTAGCACAGCGAAATTGATCCGAAATATGGGACCCGTTTAACTGTTATTCGATGCCCATGCATAACGTGGAATATGGATAATGAGTGATCCCGTCTCTGCGCATTCAACAGTATCGTGTAACCCGCATTGGCACTATAACATACGGACGTTACTGTGTGTTATCCCGTATAACTGCCCATTCGTTACATGGTACGCTTCCTGTTTTCCCGTGCACACACCCGGGAAAGCTGACACGGTAAAATGTATACGTAACGTACATGCGTTGGTTCATTCAGGACCTTCGTTGTTTGTTTTGGAATTTGCCTAACATTTTTGAACTTGAAAATTGCAAAACTAAAAAAGTACAACAGCAAAAAAAACTTAAAATAAAAAAGTCAGCAGTTAAAGAGCCAACAGTAAGCAGTTTCTTCGTGAAAGGTAGGATTTTTGGGCCTCTGTGTTCTTGTGATATTTGGGCTGGGGTAGTGAGGAGGTAAGGGCGATGGCGCACATGGTTTCTGCTGTTCTGTCTCACATGTTCCTGCCTCGATCTGCTGTACAGCAGGTCGAGGTGCTACCTGTGCAGAGGAAAACAGTAAGTAAATAAAGATGGCTCCCTAAGAGACATAAAATGTATTAACGTACTTCAAATCAGCTGCTGAAGAATAAATGCTATTTCCTCCCCACTCTTCTGATGGAATTCTTCCTCATTCCTAGTATTGTTCGTTTGAACCTTGACAAATAAATGTGAGAACAAAATGGCACTAAAGATTGTGTAAAATTCTGTTTATCTGAAGCATTGATGCATCACATGCTTATTGGTATTCAAAATACTTGTGGTCTAGCTGTGAGCACACCTCATACATACATATTTGTAAGATTCTGAAAACAATTCCTTTTCTAACAGGCACATCTACAGTCACTTCTCACCAAAAGATCTTCACAACATCTAAGAGAAAGACAAAACAGCACGTGAAGTACACACTGTAACAACAGAACAACATGAAACATGTACTGAAAAATATCACCAAATAGTAAGTACTTCCCCTGCCGGAAGATGGAGCATCTTGACAGGTGCATTACTGAAAGATGGAACATCTTGACATTACATAAAGAGCAATACAAACAATTTGCAAAGTACTCAACAGAGAATACCAAAAACATGTACTAGAAAGTACCATTTTGGATAACTACAGTTGCTCCCTGCCGAAAGATGGAACGTCTTGACAGGTGTATGGCCGAAAGATGGAACATCTTGACAATACATAAAGAGCAATACAAACAATTCACAAAAGTACTTTGATAGAACAAACTGAAACATGTACTAAAAAGTGCCATTTTGAATAACAACAGATGCTGCCTGCTGTAAGATGGAACATCTTTACAGGTGTATTGCTGAAAGATTGGAACATCTTGACAATTAAGACATTTAGAGCAAAACAAACAATTCACACGAAGTAATACAACTACACACACCAAAACCTGTACTAAAAGTATGTACCAGTAACATGATGGAACAGTTAGGGTAGTCAGGATAATAGTAAAAAAAACAGTAATTCAAAATGATGGGTCCTGGTCAAAATTGTACGCATGAACAGAGTTCAGCACTAGCAAGTATGGTTGAACAGCTTAACGCATAGCAAGAGTAAGATCCTGTCCCGAATTACTCCCATTTACCTGACACATTATAGAGCTCAACAGACTAAGCACACAATACATGTAAATATACAATAATGCCAATTGTACTTACAGTGGCCTGGTCACACTGAATCACATTACATCTGTGGTGGACTGTACAGGACTGTACACAGTCACCTTTACCTTTCATGTCCGTACAGTGTTTAGGTCTCATACTACCTAGGTTAGGTCACATAGGCTTATCATTTGTGAATACTTACAAGTGTTGCCTGACTATTCTATTTTGCTTTCTATTACTGTGTGCTTACTTTTCTATTAGTTTACTTTTGTGCTTCTGTATTTAAGCATGTGTATGATTTGGCTGTATCATTCCCAGTGCACAGCAGTTAGTAATTCAGTTGTCAATCTAAGTGACAGTGTTTGGACGATAGTCCTACTGGAACAACCTTCCTTCGTGATACTTGGTGACCCTGACGCAAGCAGTGGACTCCTCCAAGTTAACTCTGTCATACAAGGAAGAGATATCGCAGAACGCAACACTACCATCATGACCACTGTTAATATCAAATGGCCACCCTTCTGGCTGGCAGATCCACACATCTGGTTTGCTCAAGTTGAGGCCCAATTCGCCACCCGTAATATCACCTTTCAACAAACCAGGTATGATTACTGATATGTTCTTTCACCGAACGAAATCTTCTTAGAATAAATCACCAACCATACAACCAACTGAACAAATGCCAAAACCATGCATACTTATAAAAGAAGGGTGAACACGAGCACAACAATTCAATAAGTGTCAAAATCACAGAGAACATATAACCATAAACATAAGGTGATCACAGGTCTACACTGAACATCAAACAGCAATAATCATTGTGTTCTGAGTTCAATACATCACATCTTTCCCCCTCCAAGCTTTGAGTAAGTCAACCGATCTGGGGGTCTTGAAATTCGCTTTGGTGGTAACTCTTGATTTGATTGACCACTCTTTTCAATTGTTGAATTATCCACAGATGGATGCCAATAATCTGAGGTAGTTGAGCAATTACTGCCACCAGAATTGGACCTTGCTTTTACTTGATCAAGATGTCGCCTCCAGATTATCTCTGATCCGTCAACTCTGACAGTTAATGAAACTGGACCAGTTATGGTTTCTACAACTGCTGGAACCCATTTGTAGTTCCCGTGAGTGCGACTGTAGTTCCTCACATAGACAGAATCTCCCACTTGGAAATTTGATCTTGTACTGCCCTTGCCACGTTTCTGTGTTGCTTGAAACTGTTTCTCTTCTACTTGTGACAGTGAATTGGGTTTCAGTTGATCCAGCAACGATCGAACTCTCCGGCCCAAAAGCAGCTCTGCAGGACTTGAACCAACTAATTGAAGTGGTGTGTTCCGGTATCTAAACAGGAACCGGGACAACCGGTCCGTGATTGATCCTTGGGACATCTTGGCTAAACCACGCTTCACGGTCTGGACAGCTCGTTCCGCCAAGCCATTGGACGATGGATGAAACGGAGCTGATGTGACATGTTTAATGCCATTGTTGTGACAAAAGGCTTGGAATTCTGCACTAGTGAAGTTGGCTCCATTGTCTGACACAATGATGTTTGGCAACCCAAACTGAGCAAACAAGATTCTCAACTTTTCAATAGTTGATGTCGATGTAACGGAAGACATCGGGTACGCTTCTATCCATTTTGAGTGTGCATCGATGACCACCAGGTAGTGATGACCCAAATATGGACCTGCATAATCAATGTGTAATCTCGACCAGGGCTGGGATGGCCAAATCCATGGTTGAAGAGGTGCAGGTGGAGGTACATTGCCATGGAGTTGGCACTTCTCACATGATTTCACTGTGGCCTCAATATCATGATCCAACCCTGGATACCAGAGAAACATCCGTGCAGTTGCTTTCATTCGGACTATTCCTGGGTGGCTCTCATGCAGCAAGGTCAAAACAGATTCCTTCCATTTTCTAGGAATCACCACTCTGTTTCCCCACAGAAGGCAGTTGTTTTGCACAGAAAGCTCCCATCTCTTGGTCCAGTATGGTTTCAGCCTATCCTCTGGACAGCTGTCAGGCCAACCAGAGCGAACAAACTCAAGGACTCGCCACAAGACAGGATCCCGTGATGTCTCTCTCTCAATGTGCTTAGCAGTCACCGGTGAAGACTCAAAATGTTCCATGAGAAGAACGGTTTCAGCAGGAAGAGGAGTGTTGACCTCCCCCGAAGCCACAGGCAAAGGCAATCGACTGAGAGCATCAGCATTACTGTGAGCTTTAGAAGACCTATAGCAAATCTCGTAGTCGTAAGCAGACAATGTCAGTGACCATCTCTGGATCCTTGCAGAACATTGAGTAGGCACTGGACGAACTTCACTGAACAACGTCAGGAGAGGCTTGTGATCTGTGATAATGGTAAATTTACGACCAAACAAAAATGAATGAAATTTTTTCACACCAAAGATACAAGCTAACCCCTCCTTCTCAACTTGTGAGTAATTCCGTTCAGCCTTTGACAAGGTTCTGGATGCAAACGCAACAGGACGTTCTGATCCATCCTGCATCTTGTGAGAGAGCACTACCCCAAGACCATACTGAGAAGCATCACATGCAAGAAAAATCTCTTTGTTCACATCATAATGGACCAGGACACTTCCGGAGGACAAGAGATCCTTAGACTTTGAGAATGCTGATTGCTCAACCTGGCTCCACTTCCACGGAGTAGATTTCCTCAGAAGACGGTACAACGGAGCAACCTCTTGACAGAGATTGGGTAGAAACTTGGAGTAATAAGAAAGCAATCCAAGGTAGGATTTCAACTCGGAAACATTCTCAGGTGCAGGAGCAGATGTGATGGCTTCCAGCTTTGAAGAAGTAGGATGAATGCCTTCAGCATCAATATTGAACCCCAAATACTCGATCTCTTCCTGGAAAAACTTACATTTGGTTTCCTTAAGACGAAGTCCTGCCTTCTCCATCCGTGACAGAACTTCCCTCAAAGAAGCAAGATGCTCATCATTGGTGGTACCAGTGATCAGGATGTCGTCTAGAAAAACGGCTACATGCGGAATTCCCTGAAGTAGAGACTCCATCACTCTCTGAAATGCACCTGGAGCTGAAGAAATACCAAAGGGCATGCGATTAAATTGGAACAGACCTTTATGTGTGTTAATCACCACAAGCTTGCGCGACTCTTCATCCAGCGATATCTGCTGGTATGCCTGGGTGAGATCCAGCTTTGTGAAAAGCTTCCCTCCAGCTAGCGCAGACAGCAATTCATCCACTCGTGGCAGTGGATAACGATCTACCTTGGCAAATTTGTTGACTGTGAGCCTAAAATCTCCACAGATCCGAATCGAGGACTTGTCACTCTTAAGCACTGGCACTATCGGAGCAGCCCAATCGGAAAATTCCACCGGCTGTAAGACACCCTGATGAACTAGATTATCCAGTTCCTTCTCAACCAGTGGTTTTAATGCTAGTGGAACTGGTCTGGCTCTACAGAACTTTGGCTGTGCGTTATCCTCCAGTTGGATTTTCACTTCATATCCCTTCAGAGTCCCCAGCTCTGTACCAAAAACTTCTTTGTGGTGCGACAAGACTTCCTCCATACAATTATTATGATGGATGCTGAAAATTTGATGCCAATCCAGCTTCAGACAGTGCAACCAATCACGACCCAGCAGACTCTGACCATCACCTTCCACAACTAGCAAAGGTAATGTAGCTTGCTGGCCACCATAAGCTGCATTGACCATCAACTCACCACACACCTTTACTTCCTGACCACTATAGGTTTTCAATCTAGCATTGGTAGGTGTCAACTGTTTCCCCGTCAGGTATTTACAGAAGGTGCTTTTGGAGATGATAGTGCGAGAAGAGCCCGTATCGACTTCCATTGGCAGAATACTTCCCTCTATGGTGAGATTCACGGTAATGGACGAACTCTTATCACCAGACAAAGCAAACAGGCTATACTCATCGTGCTCTTGTGCTGTCTCTAAGGGTGGTTGTTCCTCCAGCGATTTGATGTTCCCGCGACTGCGTAGCTTATTGCAAGCTTTCTTCAAATGGCCTTTCTTCTTACAAAAGTGGCAGACATGCTGCTTATAGCTGCAATCTTTCGCGGCATGGTCTTTACTGTTGCAACGATAGCAATTGAAGGTTGATGAACTTCTACGTTGTTTTGGTTTGTCACGTGATGACAACTTATGTACCGAAGAACTGGTAGGAAGCTGAACATTTTTGACATCATTGCCAATATTTTTCAGATCCCGGTTTGCCGATTCCATGGCCAGCGCTATATCCAGGGCCTTCTGGAAATCTAACTTCCTCTCCGCTAGCAGCCTCTTCTGGATTGATGGGTCCTCAATGCCACAAACCAAACGATCACGAAGCATTTCATCCCAAAAGGTGCCAAATTCACAGTGCTCCGACAGCCTGCGAAGAGTTGCTACGTAGGCATTAATGGACTCTCCCGGTAACCGATTCCTGCTATGAAATTTGAAACGCTGCATGGTTTGAGATGGCTTTGGACTAAAATATCCTTCTAATGCTTCAAGGAGAACATCGAGCTCTAATTCTCCAGCCTTCCTGGGTGCTACCAATCCTCTAAGAATTTGGTATGTAGATGCTCCAATCGTAGATAAGAATACAGATAACCGCTGCTTCTCTTCGATCTTATTAGCTGCGAAAAAGTGCTGCAACCTTTCAACATAGGCTTTCCACTCTTCCTTGTCCTTGTCATACTCTCCGATGCGACCGAAAACCGCCGCCATCCTCGTCGCCAAAATGATATGTTCTTTCACCGAACGAAATCTTCTTAGAATAAATCACCAACCATACAACCAACTGAACAAATGCCAAAACCATGCATACTTATAAAAGAAGGGTGAACACGAGCACAACAATTCAATAAGTGTCAAAATCACAGAGAACATATAACCATAAACATAAGGTGATCACAGGTCTACACTGAACATCAAACAGCAATAATCATTGTGTTCTGAGTTCAATACATCACAATTACGTAGTAGCCTCCCTCACACCAGAATTTGCCACGGAAGTACATGACCTCATCCTCACGTCACCAGAGGACTCCCCCCTACGACACCCTGAAGGCCAACCTGATCAAGAGGACTGCAGCCTTAGAACAGCGTAGACTCCAACAGCTATTCAACTCTGAAGAGTTAAGAGACCGGAAGCCCTTCCAACTTCTTTGACACCTTTAACAACTCCTGGGTGACTCACAACCTCACATCTCACCACCACTACTACGCGAGCTATTTCTTCAACGGCTTCCCTCCAACGTGAGAATGGTCCTCGCATCCACCACAGACCATATCTCACTAGAGGAACTTGCCCAACTGGCCGACCGCATCATGGATGTATCCATCCCCACAGTGGCCGCAGTCTCCACACTGCCAGCCTCACCTGAGCTTGATCACCTCAGGACTGAGGTTGTCAAGCTGCAGTCACTAGTGCAACAGCTCCGTGTGGATAAGCCATCAGATCGATCCAGCCATCACCAACGATACCGCTCCTCCAGCCAATCTGTGCCTCCAGCCCTCGCTGACCCAAGCACCTCTGCTGGTACCACTTCAAGTTTGGTAATAATGCTCGCAAGTGTATCTCCCCATGTTCCAAGTCGGGAAACAACCAGGCCAGTCACTAGCGGCGACAAGTGATCCAGGCCTGATCTCTAGTCGCCTCTACTTCATCCATGACCTCACCTCAAGGACCCGCTTTCTTGTGGACACCGGTGCTGAAGTTAGTGCCCTACCGCCTTCACCCACCGACAAACAACACAAGACCAAGCTCACCCTCCAGGCCATCAATGGATCTCCCATAGCAACATATGGCACACGTTCACTCACCCTCAATCTAGGACTACGCAGAACTTTTAGATGGATATTTGTCATTGCCGACACTCAGAATCCCATCTTAGGTGCTGACTTCCTACTCCACTTCACCCTCCTTGTTGATGTGAAGCACACTCGTCTCATCGACACCACAACACAACTTCACACCCAAGGTATGCCCACTCACATGACATCTCCACAACCTGTCCGGCATTTCAGCTCAACCACATCAGCTTTCAACTCAATTGTCAAGGAATTCCCTGCAGTAATTCAACCCTGCAAATACAACCACTTGGTCAAGCACACTGTGACACACCACATTCTCACTACTGGACCCCCAATTACTGCTTGAGCCTGCCGCCTACCACTGGAACGCCTCTGCATTGCTAAGGCAGAATTTGACCACATGCTTCAACTTAGTATCATCCATCCCTCATCAAGCAACTGGTCTTCACCACTTCACATGGTCCCCAGGAAGACTGCTGGCGATTGGCGACCATGTGGAGACTACCGTGCCCTCAACAATATCTCAACTCCTGACCTTGTTCGAGCCTATCATCAAATTCTGGTAGAACCAGCTGACATCCCCAAGACAGCCATTGTTACTCCTTTTGGCCTATTTGAGTTCCTTTGAATGCCCTTCAGTCTCCACAATGCTGCACAAACCTTTCAACGGTTTATTGATCAGGTACTCCGAGCCCCTTTGACCTGGTCATCATCCGCCAACATGGCCTTTCATCAGATCAAGGAAGCCCTTGCCAATGCATCACTCTTGGTGCATCCCAAACCCGATGCCCCCACTTGCATCATCACCGATGCCTCGGACACTGCAGTGGGTGCCGTACTTCAGGAACGCATTGGATCAGACTGGAGCCCTATTGCCTTCTCCAAGAAGCTCCAGCCCAGTGAAACTTGGTACAGTGCCTTTGATCATGAGTTGCTCGAAGCTTACCTAGCCATCAAGCACTTTCGCCACTTTGTGGAAGGTCATAGCTTTCATCTCCTCACTGACCACGACCCCCTCACTTATGCCCTGCTGAAGAACTTTGTCTGCCTCTCCCCTCACCAGATCAGACACCTGGACTACATCTCTCAGTTCACGTCTGACATCCGACACATCAAGGGATTTCACAACTCCGCCGCCGATGCCCTCTCCTGTATCCACCTGGAAACCAATGCCCTCCATACCTCATCACCAGTTATTGACTCCAAAGCTATTTCAGCTGCTCAAGCTTCCGATCCAGAACTCCAGAACTGGCAATCACAACCTTTTCCTTCCCTCCAACTCTGCTGTTCCCCTACCTGGATCCACCACCACACTCATCTGTGACATCTCAACAAGAACTTCTCATCCTTTTGTCCCTACACCATTCAGACGTCAAGTGTACGACTCCCTCCACTCCCTGTCACACCCTGGTATTCGTGCTACTCAGCAGCTCGTCACCTCCCACTTTGTTTGGCCTGGTATCAATAAGGATATTTGGACATGGGCCAACGCATTTTTACAGTGTCAGGACTCGAAGATCCACAGACACACTATAACCCCTCTGTCAACCTTCACCAGCCCTGATGCTCGCTTTGACCACATTCACATCGACCTTGTTGGGCCACTACCTCCCTCCAAAGGTTACACTTACCTCCTCACCCACATCGATCGCTTCACTTGTTGGCCTGAAGCCATCCCCATCCCTGATATCACTGCCAAGACAGTCACCAAAGCCTTCATATCTGGTTGGATTGCACACTTTGGTACCCTTTCCACCATTTCCACTGATTGAGGAGGCCAATTCGAGTCTGAACTCTGGTCTCACCTCATGCAACTCCTGGGTACCAAATGCATCCGCACGACCGCCTACCACCCCATTGCCAATGGACTGGTAGAACGTCTTCACCGTCATCTCAAGGCTTCACTCAAATCGCAACCCAATCCTACCAACTGGATGGACTCTCTCCCCATAGTTCATCTTGGCATCCGCACCACTCTCAAGGAAGACATCCACTGCACAACTGCAGAGCTTGTGTATGGCACCACTCTCCGCCTGCCCGGTGAGTTCTTCCATTCTTCTTCCACCGATGCCAACCCAGCCGCCTATGTCCAGCACCTTAAGACTACCATGCAGCAACTTTGTGCTCCACCAGTCCATCCCCATCATCACACTTCACACATCCCTGCCGGCCTCACTACATGCACACATGTTTTTGTCCGTAATGACGCTATCTGGAAACCACCCCAGCA
This sequence comes from Halisarca cf. caerulea, assembly GCA_963170055.1. Taxonomy (NCBI): domain Eukaryota; kingdom Metazoa; phylum Porifera; class Demospongiae; order Chondrillida; family Halisarcidae; genus Halisarca; species Halisarca cf. caerulea. The sequence goes on from CAUJGJ010000397.1 coordinate 5,737,509, forward strand.
TCCATATGATGGACCATACAGAGTACTCAAGCGTACACCCAAGCATTTCACCCTCGATATCCAAGGCAAACCAAATACTGTCTCTTTGGATCGTCTCAAGCCAGCACATTTGGACTCAGCTACAAGTACCACCGCTTTAGCTACACCTTCAACTGTCACCCCACCTAACCCTGACCCGCCCACAACCTCCCCAGCAACTCCACCCAGAGTTACCCACTCAGGACGACACGTTCGCTGGCCTGACTGCCTTCATTACTGAAACCTCGGACATCTCTCTGGTGGAGTAGTATTTGTGGTGGACTGTACACAGTCACCTTTACCGTTCATGTCTGTACAGTATCTAGGTCTCATACTATCTAGGTTAGGTCACATAGGCTTATCATTTGCGAATACTTACAAGTGTTGCAATGTGACTGACAGTTAGCTGACTATTCTATTTTGCTTTCTATTACTGTGTGCTTACTTTTCTATTAGTTTACTTTTGTACTTCTGTATTTAAGCATGTGCATGATTTGGTTGTAGCATTCCCAGTGCGCAGCAGTTGGTAATTCAGTTGTCAATTCAAGTGACAGTGTTTGCACAATAGTTCTACTGGAACAACCTTCCTTCACAATACATCGTTCAAGGTTGCTTGAAATGCTTCAGAGATTGCAGGCATGGCTAAAACAATGGCTAGGCTTTACCTAGAAAGCCGAGTAGAAAGTCTACGCCCTGGTAAAAAAACAATTACAAATGATTGAGAAAAACATTGACAGATCATTCACCATGCAACTCACTTTCGGCTATGGTACTGAGTGGTTGTAACGGACCGAGTCCTTGCCACAAACACAATTGAAATTAATCAATATTTCAATCACAAAACAGGTAAAACAGGCATAGAACTACAATCTAGCACTGTTACACTCAAAAGAACTCGACACTCACGGCATCCAACATGTGGTCCACTCACAAAAACTACACGTGGTTAACATACATTACATAATACCATAATGACATAATATAATGTTTATAAAGTACAATACACTAACGGATAACAATTATAACCATGCGTACAAGCGGTACACAATATTAAAATCACAGAGCCTATAGCCATATATGCATAACACGACAAGTACATAGAACACATCTATTACAGTAGTTATAGTCCGTTACAGTGGTTCAATGGATAGAAGTCCGGTAAAGGATAGACTATTCAGAATTAAAGAGGTGAACAAATGATCAAAATAGTAGACATAAAATTTGCTACATACATTATAGGACTTGCATCTATGCCTGCACCAGGAATATTATGATCCATCCAACATCCGCCCTTCCAACAAACCATGCTACAAAGTGCTACTGAAGAAACCGCAATATAGTAATACGGAAGACTACAGAGACATACGGAAAATTGCTAAGATGGCCGTATACTGTACATACAGTACTTCTCGCTAAATTTCAAATGCGGATTCATATAAAGATAGATCTAGCCTTCCGCATGGATGCAGAATCAGCAGTGCATGTTGTAAAGGGATTTTAAAGGTGTAGGTATAAGAACAGACAGCCAACAGCAAATATCTAGGACATTGGTTTTGGAATGCCTGCTTATTTACAACACTTATTGTCCAAACAATTAGCATAGATTTTATCACAATCAATATTCTTTATGATTTTCCGGGAAGAATAATAATTTTAAAACGTTCTAAATGTCACTGCCTGAAAAACATCCGAAGAGTCAGAAGCGTCGTTGTCCACTCCAGAACCTTCTTCACCTTCTTCCACTGACTCAACCAAGGGATTTTGTTCTTCTTCACTCTCTTGAGCATTTATAGCCCACTTCGGTCCCTGTTGGGGAGATAGCTCGGAAGGTGAACCTAGCACTCTCTTCTTTGTTTGGAACTTCCCCTTTCTGTTGTTTTTCTCATGGCAGCTGTCCAACTTTCTTATAAAATGTGTAATCACTGCATTGTGTGAATAATTATGATTACCAGTGAGTTATGTGTAATTATTCTGCATGAAGATGTTACTTACAATCAGATCTCCATGTTAGTTCATGACAAACAATTTCCCCTTCATCATCTCCGGCACTCTCCTCAGTCATAAAATGATATGACAGTTCCTTTCATTTGCTGAGTTCCTTACCTGGCTTCACATACCTTTCCCTTCTTTTAAACAGCTGCAGAGAATACAATCATGGAAAGAGATTATGTTAATTTATTGTAACAGTTACAGCATGTGTCATGTGACATACATTTCTTTGTGCTTGCTTTATTCGCCTGTTTTGGTTATTTTCTGCCACCTTTGCAACCCTAAAGGGTTTACTATCATTTACTTCACACCTGCGGCTTTCAAAGTACCTGTAGACAGCTCTTAACAAATAGTACAATGCTGTTGAATATCAAAAATATGTGTAAGCTACACAGGGGCATTATAGCGTATTTTAGAATGTGGGGATTTTAGGTGACAAAGTATTGGAATGTAGGGAATTTGTCACCTTTTTCATACACGTCATGACTACCTCTTAGGGAAACGTCACATTTGTCATCACAAGTTGCATAATCTCTGTCTGTAGTGGGGAATGTTTACATATTGCGGGAGCTACGATTCGAACTTTTGCACCGCCAAATCTGTCATTTTAAAGCTTTGAAAAGACAGATATGGTGATTAAAAGTATCAAATACCGCATATGGACAATTTGCATACACAAAAGTTGCAATGAAGGACCACTCGAGCAAAGGTATTCACCCAAAATTCCCAAAATTGGTATCTGAAGCCTAGATATCTCACTAAAGTATCCAAACAATATCAGAATCATACAATAATACCCCATTAATACTGACGGTGGGAGGATTAAACAATAAAATAATACGAAGATCAGTTAAAATGTCTGTAACTCACCCATAATCGTTCGCAAGCAAAGATCGATTTATCAGAATCAAAGATTAAGTGTCCAACTTCCTTCGCTCGAAAAACTAAACAAAACGACGAACCTAACTTTGATAGCGAAACTCTAACAGTAACATAGCAAATTTTCATGCACGCAACTATCTTGGAATGATACGTAACGTCATCAATGATGTCACATCAAAATGGCGGCTTTGAACCTGTTTCAAAAAGAATGTAGAATCCGCATGTCTAGATGGCCCTTCTTTGCGACGAAGACTGTAAAAACTTTTTCAAAGTTCCCTTGTACATTCGTTTATTCTGAGCGGAGAAAATATAATCAGGTATGCAAAAGATATAAGCATTTTTGTGGTTTAATTTTCACTTTTATTCAGCGGAAAAGTACATTTTTGGTTATATCTATGTCATTTGGGGTTATATATTTTCCGCTCAGGAATACCTTATGTAGTCGACTATACTCTTTCATTTGATACTAGTTTTGCCCCTATTGAAGCACTTCTAGACGTGCGGACATCGACACTTACTGCAAAAACAGTATTTTTCTAGATTCATATTTACTTAGTTTTGCATACAATATGGGCTTGTTTCTTGGGTTTAATGTTTCGATAATAAGCATAAAAATGTGTAGAAGATGTAAAATGAGCCAGAAATTATTTCTGCGAGACAAAATCCTGATGTATTTGTCACCCCTTTTTGGCAGCAGCCATTTTTTTATTAGTCTGAAATCTGCTATAATGAGCCTGTGTACATCTAACATCTTACTTTTCAAAATTGCATCTTCTGTGTCTTTGTGTTTTCCATTTAGATATTTTAGAAGGTGATCTTCGACAGACTGGTTTTCCACAGCTGTGTACCTGTGTGTATAGGATTTGACTGAGTGTGTATGTCATATGGATCAGTGAAATTCAATGATATAAAGTTATTAATAAGAAGAATATCTATGTTATACGTATAACCACTCATTGCATGACACAAAGTTCTCAGTACCCAAATCTTGGCTTGAATTGCTTTTCTTTTTTATAGCTACTATGAAGGCTTTTTACTGAAGCCTGTAGTACAGATAACAATAACTTATAACAACACAGAGCAAAGTATAAATGTTGTGCTAGCATGTGTAGCAGAACTTACAGAAATACTACTAGGCAACCTAATTTTAGAACCAGAGGATGCTGTTCCTGAAGTTTTAGCTTCTTTCAAGACCTGTATTTCCTTTGCCATGGTTTCCAAGTCCTCTCTCAATTCGAGGTTTTCTTTCCTCAATTGCTCAATGGCTGATTGTTGTTGTGTACTGCCTGATAAAAGCATGTCCAATTTTTGATGTAGACTGATACTACCAGAGGAAGGGGTAACATTTTCATGGTCCGGTGACTGGTAAAGTGAAGGATTCGCCCTTTGCTGAGGTCTTTCACTACTTGGGGTTGCAAAAAACTGAGAACCTAAGTAAGCACCACTGTTGACACTACTGAACATCACTCCTCCAATATTGAACATTGCTGCGAAAAAAAAACACAACATGAGTAACCGTAGCTATATGGAAATAATTCGTGACTGTTGAAAATGGTGGAGAAAATGGATAACGTTGACTCAACTGATTTAAGTAGTTCTTCGGAATCTAATCAAGAATTGGAGCTTTCATCACTCAGTGGTATGGACAAACTGTATAGAAGGAATACGATAGAAGAGAAAAGGGGGGGGATAAGAAACACAAAAAAGAAACAAAAGCGATCGGCTTTGCTATCCTCCAGAGAGGTCAATTGCAAGGAAGTTACACAACAACGCTTGGTTCTAGCGCAAGAACGTCTGTCTTTGGAAAAAAGGTTTTGATCGAAGGCAGAATCAGAAACGAAAATGTTCAAGGGCATGGCAAGGACCTATTTTGATCAGTATTGTTAGGAGGTTCAACGAAGGAAAGAAGCTTGCTGGGTTAAACACTAGAATCCAGCACCAATGTTGCAGCAAACCCAAAGACTACATATATATAAGTCCAGAAAATCTTGAGGATCCTATAATTGATGATCACCAGGAAAGGGTCTATTTTGGCAGAGGTAGTTTCGGGATTGTTAAGGTACAAATGTATTGTGGGTTAAAAGTAGCCGTCAAGAAATTTCTTCCAAGAACTGTTAGGGAAGATGTAAAGAGGGAGGCTTACTTTCTTGCCCATTTTTGCCATCCACATTTGCCACTGCTAATTGGCATTATTACTGCATCACTGCCATTTAAACTTGTAATGCAAGTTCATGGGGTTGACGAAAGTGGCTTTCAGGCTACTACTGTATGGAGTGAGTTGAAAACACACTAATAAGTCCCAGCAGGTAGTGGTTGGCCTATTTTGACCTGTCAACTAATGGAAGCCATGCAGTATCTCCATTCACGAGCAGAGTGTCTGCATATTGACATCAAATGCAACAACCTTCTGCTGACAAAGAGTGATCTATCCAGTGTGCCATCAAGCTCAAAAGCTGATTTACCTGCATTTAATTCCCAAATAGTGCTAATTGATTTTGGAAAAGCTACAACTATTAAAGAACAACGCAGATTAATTTTAACTGAAGATGAGAAGGCTACTTACAAAGTTAGATATCACCACATAGCATCTGAGGTAGCTGATGGCATTACTCCCTTTACTATAGAGAGCGACATGTATGCTGCAGGTAATTTTATACAAAGGATACATGCTGACAGAAGGTACTACAAGTTTCCTGAAGAAGTTCAGCCCCAAAAAACATATGTAATGGAACGCTGCCCGTCGCCTATTTTCAAACATCGCCCGAGTGCAAGCTATTTACTCAAAGCAATCTGTGATGTTATACACACTTGAACACAACAGTATATACATATTATGTTACAGTAGTTTAACTTTACAATCATAGGACATCATTCTGTGCAATATTTTATTTGTTAGTATACCATGTAGACTGAGTATTTTGATTACTTTTGTTTAGATTGCAATAATTGTTGATCATTGACAAGTTATGTAATTTAAAAGCAATTATAAAATTACATAATAATAAAATGCATGGACGATCATGCATGTTATGCATGAAACAGATCACATGTTTATACGCAGTGGTAGAGGGCATGCAATACACGGGCTCATTATAGCAGATTTCAGACTAATAAAAAAATGGCTGCTGCAAAAAAGGGGTGACAAATACATCAGGATTTTGTCTCGCAGAAATAATTTCTGGCTCATTTTACATCTTCTACACATTTTTATGCTTATTGCCGAAACATTAAACCCAAGAAACAAGCCCATATTGTATGCAAAACTAAGTAAATACGAATCTAGAAAAATACTGTTTTTGCAGTAAATGTCGATGTCGGCACGTCTAGAAGTACTTCAATAGGGGCAAAACTAGTATCGAATGAAAGAGTAAAGTCGACTGCATAGGTATTCCTGAGCGGAAAATATATAACCCCAAATGACATAGATATAACCAAAAATGTACTTTTCCGCTGAATAAAAGTGAAAAATAAACCATAAAAATGCTTATATCTTTTGCATACCTGATTAGATTTTCTCCGCTCAGAATAAACGAATGTATAAGGGAACTTTGAAAAAGTTTTTGCAGTCTTCGTCGCAAAGAAGGGCCATCTAGACGTGCGGATTCTACATTCTTTTCGAGACAGGTTCAAAGCCGCCATTTTAATGTGACATTATTGATGACGTTACGTATCATTCCAAGATAGTCGCACGCATGAAAATTTGCTATGTTACTGTTAGAGTTTCACTATCAAAGTTAAGGCGGGTTCACAATATGATGAAAGCAGGTATTTTCATTTCGTTTCGTGACGTTTCGTCGTTTCGTATGTTTTGTGAACACGATACGAAAATGGCGGACAGATACGAAACGAAACGTACGGTTTGAATAGAAACGATTTCTATTCTACCGTCATGAACGAAACGCTTTCACACCTTTTGACCAATGAAATCAGTCGCTAACTACCTGCCACGTGGTCCCAATTTGGCGCGAAATGGATGTAGAGAAGCTTATTGAAGCTGTACGCGAATATCCTTGTGTTTGGAAGGTAGGAACTTCGATCAAGACACATTTAGAGCTTCATGCGCATATCTTAGATAATGTATCATCTTTTCAAGGTGAAAGCCAAAGGTTTTCACGATAGAATTGCAAGGGAGAGCGCCTGGAAAGAAGTTGCTGTTAAGGTGAGCTGGTGCATCAGACAGGCCAGGCCTGTATATTATATAGACTTTCAGATCAGCTTTATTCTTGCAAGTTGAGTGTACGTAGGCTAGGAGTACAAGTTGCATTACTAAACAAACTTCACAGTATACCCTACTAAAGCCAGGAATATTTGTAAAAAGGAACAACATAATATAATTTTATTATATACCAGCACTATAGCCATTATAGTATATATTGGCAAGTGTATATACAAATTTAAGAAACATTTTTTTCCACTGTGCTCAGGTTGGAGGGGAGTTTAGTTCACAAGATTGTGAAACGAAGTGGAAATCATTAAGGGAAAAGTATGTCCGTGAAGACAAAAAGGTCCGCGACAAGAAGTCAGGAGATGCGGGTGGTGTGGTCATAATCTCAACATGGCCATACTTTAAAGTGATGGACTTCGTCAAGGATACGATTACACATAAAAGGTAGTGATCTCACTAATCATACGGTACCCAAATGTTTTGCACTTGCATGAGTCTGTACGTCAAGGTAGTATGTTTTTAGCTCAAGCTTTTACATTAAATAGCACCACATCAAACCTTGTGCCGGCCACCAAAAAGCCCATTGTTGAAACATCTTCAGTATCTGGTCCAATCACTATTGATGTAGAAGATGGTGATGACAATGAAAGTGCTGCTACTGATGAGTTAGTTCTTTACACATGCAACAGTGTCCTTTCATACATGTCATTAAATTGTCCCAGCACTTTAATTACAGTGAGCTTGAAGCCTGCAGCACTGGTACAGGATCATCTTCCGTTACTGTGGTTGCAACAAAAAGTGCTGCAGAACCTCAGCCTAAGAAGAAAAGAAAAATACGCCATGGCCAGACACTTTCAGATGATGTTGACAAGTACCTTGTATCGACACTGAATACCTTAACAAAAGAAAACTTGAAGGCCGACTGTGATAATGATGAAGAAGGAATGTATGGGGAACATGTCGCAAGCCGTTTACGGAAGCTGTCAAAGCAGCAAAAAGCACTGGCCTACATCGAAATAGATCGGCTCTTTTATTCAATAGAATTCGGTCCGGGAGCTTTTCCATCTGCTCCTTACGCATCACACATCACCCACCCATCTCCACCAAGCATGCAACCGCATCACACCAACATGCAACCACATCCGACCAACATGATGCAACCACATACACCTCTCTCACAACATCCATCTCCCCAAGGAATGCAACCACATACACCTTTGCCACAAAACTCATCTCCCACAAACATGCTGCCACATACACCTCTCGCAATACCACAAGACTTCAATGCATATCAAGAACTTCAAGAATAAGTACTATATGGACTCAGGAGATATTACGTAGTTAAATATATTATATTAGGATGTGCGGTTGACATGTGTGTATTGCCATGATAACTCTCCTTGTTGACTATTGAAATAAGTCTTGAAGGAATCACGATATTGGGCTGATGTACGTGAGTACCTATAAAGGGAATTAGAGGGGACCATGAATGTGGACAATAATGTATGATGATGGGAATTCAATAGCATACCTGTTACTTTCCACACGGGAGACTGTGGCCATTCCAGAATTACAGTCTGTATCGCCTCTCCATGACCCTGCCAAGGTGTTACCACTTCCATCCTCTCCATCGGTGAATCCAGGAGGGCAGTAGACACTTGATTCTGTTGTTCTCAGGTAGTTGTAAAGGGCAACAGCTGCCTTTGTATAAACAACAGCACGGCTGGGTTCAGCAATAATTGGCCTTCGAAAAATCCTCCATCTTGCTGCTAAGATTCCAAAGGCATTCTCAATTACCCTTCTTGCTCTACTGAGCCTGTAGTTGAATACTCTTTGATCTTCTATATAAAGAAGGGAAGTATAGAAATAACTATATTGATCCATAAGACTGGCCTAAGCTAGGGAGGTTTCGTCCTGGATAGGGCCTCAACATGTAGTCTTTAAGAGAGAAAGCTTCGTCACCTACTATCACATAAGGCAGATCTGGTCCAGTTGTGCCTGGAAAACAAGCAAGATCTATAATTTGAACAAATTTAGCGTGTATATACAATCCACACAAAATGCATCTACATACCTGGTAGAGGCGATGGTTTTGGTATTGGCAATGAATTGTCACAAAGAGCACGACCAAATAAGGAATTACTAAGAACGCCACCATCACTGCATCTTCCAGCATCACCAATGTCTACTAGTATGAATCTGTGAGGGTACCATAATACTGAGTCTCATATAATTGGCAAAAGGTCACGTGAACAATTATAATTTAACATGCAAGCCATAAATACATGTAGTAACATATACAACACACTCAGATAGACGGTCGACATTGCACTCATGCATGATTACCTGTAATGAGCATCACAAACAGCCAGCAATACAATGGAGTGACTTCCTTTATAGTTGAAAAACTCTGACCCAGCATTCATTGGTGCTTGCAGAGTGATGTGCTTTCCATTAATGGCACCTAATAGATAGCATATTTTTATCAACATGTATTGCAGATTCAGAAACACCTGCCTTGGTATTCTATTGTATATATATATATATATATATATATATATATATATATATATATATATATATATATATATAATACTAATAAATACAGTGTCATGTGGTGCATACTTTGTTAATAATAGTGCTATAGGAATTCTTGTTTACTCAAAACCTACCGATACAGTGAGGAAAATTCCACATTTGTGAAAACTGTTGGCTAATGCCTTCCCATTCAGCCTCAGATGCTGGAGCCTTCACATACTGTGGCATCAATACTTCCTACAAAGCTTCACAGGTTTCTCTCACAATTCCTGACACTGTAGATCGCCCAATTCTGAAGCTGAATGACAGGGACACCTAATGACATGAAATGCAGTTGCCATCAACAAGAATGCTATAGCTGCTTTATTACATATTATGAATTTAGCTAAAAGCTCATTGATAAGCATACATGTATGCTCAATTACCTGTGAATTTCCAGTAGCAAGGTACCTTAATGTGAGTGCCAGTCTCTCTACAGGTGAGATACCTACTCTCACTTGGCTGCCATAGTGACGGCGCGTTAAATAGGGAGAAATCTACATTATGATAGCAGATTGTTAATGAGACATCATCTTTAAAATTTGAATTTGATTCAGTTATTGTTTTATAAAGTCATTATCTAAAGTATACACTGACGTGTGTGGCCACCAGACAAACTATCACGGCCTATAATGTACAGATACCCTGGCTCATGCAGTCTTTCACTGTATTATTAAATACAGTGGAAAAAACTTAATACAATGACACCACTAACCAACTACAGTCCATGAACAAACTCAGACTTCTGCATTACTAACCTGAGCTAATACGATTATGGGTGAGTTACAGACATTTTAACTGATCTTCGTATTATTTTATTGTTTAATCCTCCCACCGTCAGTATTAATGGGGTATTATCGTATGATTCTGATATTGTTTGGATACTTTAGTGAGATATCTAGGCTTCAGATGCCAATTTTGGGAATTTTGGGTGAATGCCTTTGCTTGAATAGTTCTTCATTGCAACTTTTGTGTACGCAAATTGTCCATATGCAGTATTTGATACTTTTAATCACCATATCTGTCTTTTAAAGGCTTTAAAATGACAGATTTGGCAGTGCAAAAGTTCGAATCGTAACTCCCGCAATATGTAAACATTCCCCGCTACAGACAGAGATTATGCAACTTGTGATGACAAATGTGACGTTTCCCTAAGAGGTAGTCATGACGTGTATGAAAAAGGTGACAAATACCCTACATTCCAATACTTTGTCACCTAAAATCCCCACATTCTAAAACATGCTATAATGCCCCTGTGTAGTAACAGTCACCGTTATTGCAGGATGGTCAAATATGAAGGGTAAAGTGACGTGGGTACAGCGATTGCAGAGGTAAGAATGACCATTTGCAAACTGGATATGACGTGGTTTCTTTGATAACTGCCAGCTCTTTTCTGGAAGGCTGCTCTGATTCCCATTGGATTTCCTCCAATGTACAAATGCAAATACTAATTTGATTTCTTTGCCGCTATAGGTTAATTTAACCTCCTTGAAAAACTGCATTTCACCAACATTCAGTTGTAGATGCTCTGCATGAGGTTGAACTGGTCAATTAGCCACGATCATGGATGAGCTGGCATTAGAATTGAGTACAAATGACCCAATCAAATCATTACTAATCAACACTTTCCCGAACTTCAGGTAGAATCTAGATACATCAGATTGTACATTAAATAAATCCAAAATTAGGTAGCAGGGAACTAAGAACACTGGTCAATCGCATATATTGCAAGTCATTGAAAACTCTTTCCCTAAATGGTCCAATCGTTTTCACCATAATGCTGAAAGCTTTCAGCATATCCAAAGGAATGCTCATGGGACCAAATGGTAATTCCAGCAATTGGACTACACCACAAGGCTGTTGGCAATGCAGCTTGAAAACTTTTGTCCATCAGGTCTTCACATGAAACAAATGCACTGGACTGGGATTCAAGAAATTTTTTCATAATTTGTGACTCAATGCCTTGATTGTTTGTATGAAAAGAACCCAGAATTCCATTGAAACGCTCAAAAGAGTACAACCAAAATGCATAAGTTGGTCCATAGTTGTGGAGACTTCACTCTAAATGCAGATGCTGGTGCATGTTCATAGTGCAGCTTTTCTCCCCATAAATTGCACTAAACTGTGTGTAGAATTTCTGCAAAATCACATCTGCTTCGCTGATATGTGGGACTCTGAGAATTCACCAACAAACCAATTTGCATGCTCTTACAAATAAAGTCCAACAGTCTAAATGTTCCCTACCCAATACATTCCATAATAAAACAGTTGAATATATGGTAATCCAGTTTCTCCACTGGTCTGCTGTGAAGCCACCAAAATGTGAAGTCAGTTTTGAAGATAGCCGTTCGATGCCATCTGGAATTACAAACTTGCTAATGTCCTCTTCAAGAGCATTAAGTTGGTGGTGTGTTAGTATGTTACTGGTCTCAGGATGACCTAACCAGACTTCCAAGACATGTTTCCCAGTGCCTAAACAAATTATCCATGGGGTATACTACAGGGAATCGTGATGGATCGAAATATGCTAGCTCTAAAAGTACAGAATATCGTAGGCCTTTCAGTGACTCAGCTTGTTGTAGTGTGGTTTTTGTTCCACTTTTAAAGGGTGTATAAAAAACCATTTAAAAATGGCAAAAGGATGTAGGATTGACACAGGATCATGCAAAAAGCCATTATCAAAAAAGGATTCTTCAAAAACACTTGGAACAAGGGTAAGTTGCAAAACCGGTACAGGGCTAGGTGGGCAAAAGGGCAAGACAGGCATAGGGCTAGACAAACATAGGCTACACATACATGAAGCTAGACGGGTATAGGGCTAGACAGAGTTTAGTTGGACTGAGTGCACCCTGTGCAAATTCCTACATCCCGCATGTGCAGCACATTATACAGTATATATGTGCTGCGGGATATAGGAAGTGTCATAAATGTCTTTGCAAGAAGACCGGTGATCTCTATTGGTACGCACAACCCAAGTACTTTTATCGTATCCAGAATGATTAGTCCAACATGACTCATTGTTGCGGACATGAACAAAAGGCTTCAGGCACTTGTTGCATGCTAAAGAGGCTTTGATACTGGGAAATCCAACTAATTTATGCATTGCAGGTATGTCACAAGCAACACAACTAATAGCCACATGGACAAGAACAGTTTGAGTTTGCCCACATTTTGATACAGTTATTGGGATTCCATCAGTCCATGAATTCAGTAACTCTATCTGAAGTGGTTTCAAATAACTATTCATATTTAAACGAGGTTCGGAGGGACCAGGAATAATTCCAACAAGTACTATATTACCAGGATGATTTCTTAAATGAGCTGGAAGATTCTGGATTGTCATGTAAATACCACCAACTGAATAGCGTCCATGCTTGAAAAGTGAGAACCAGTCAACATTCAAGGTTAGCAAGTAATTGTAAGGTGCACTCAAGAAATTGTTGAATTCTTCCCAAACCAAGCCATCATAAACATCACACATATATCCAAAATCCCTAAATCTGGGACGTGTCCTCCAACGTCCACAGCATACAATAAAACCTGACCTATTCAAGAGATTTTGTAAAGCCTTATGCAGGCTTTGATAAGGAAACACCTTCTTGGGTTTTATTAGTGTACCAGACTTTGTTTTAACGACTTTCATTAATTGCACCCCACATTCCTTCCTCTTACATATCATAGGATCATTTGGGTATGACTTGTGGGTACAAGTGGTCAACACCATTTTTCCTCCTCGCATACAACTTTTCTGGTCATAAACAGAGTCACACTTAGGGCATACAATAAATTGAATAAAGTCAGCCTGTTGCAGAATGGCTCTCCATAGGCCTTCTCTGGTTACTGGTATCTGCTTTGATGACACCCTCAAGGGTTCACAAGTAAAGGCACTACCCAAGGCAAACCAAAGGTATTTTAACAAGTGATTTGAGTTTAAAAAACTCATGGGCCGCCTACGGCCCTGGAAACTCGAATCACTTGGAAATCATCCTCACGGAATTGAAAGATCCTGGGCCTGAGATATAATGCATGGTTTTGTGTAGACTAAGTGTTGTATGAAAAATATGCGTGTGTGTGTGTGTGTGTGTGTGTGTGTGTGTACACAGTGTGTGTGCGTGTGTGTGTGTGTGTGTGTACAGTGTGTGTGTGTGTGTGTGTGTGTGTGTGTGTGTATGTGTGCATGTGTTGACTAAGTGTTGTATGATAAATGTGTGTGTGTGTGTGTGTGTGTGTGTGTGTGTGTGTGTGTGTGTGTGGGTGGGTGTGGGTGGGTGTGCATGTGTGTATGTGTGCGTGTGTTTGTGTGTATGTGTGTGGGTGTGTATGTGTGTGTGTGTACCAGTTTCTGGAATTATTGTGTTCTATTGTGCTTCTTCACATGAAGACTAAATTAAATCCCAAATGGAAAGGATGGTGAGTTTGATAGCATTTTTGTGCTTGTGAATCAATACATTCATGCAGGTGTGTGTGTGTGTGTGTATGTGTGTGTGTGTGTGTGTGTGTGTGTGTGTGTGTGTGCGTGTGTGCGTGTAAAGGCATTTCTTATGTTACACTCTTTCTCTCTCTCTAGAATACAAATAAGCCTTAGGAAGAAATTCAACTGACATGTGGTAGGTACAATTGCTATTGATTGTTTTATGACAGATTCATTTATTATAAAGCAACGTTAGCTCCACAAGGAATGATGATGAAGAAAGCAAGAGAGGAGGATCCTGTCTCCAATGAGACCTCCTTGTCCTCCACCTCGTGCCTGTGTATACCCTTGTATTCCCCAAGTTAGTACTGTACATACACCACACATACTGGTGAAATGTCATTATGTTTCTTCTTTTCCCCATGTAGGAAGCAGTAAGCAAAACAGCAGCTGCACTATAGGCTTACTATAAACTGTATCCTTAACAGTTCATAGTCTCGCTAGCCAGACCGCTACCTCGCCTCCATATTTTATTTGATTACGTCATCGGTCGGCGAGGTAGGGTCTGGTGAATATCCTATACCGTTTTTGTTCTGGGGGCGGGACCAATTAGTCACTTCCGCTGGTGATTACCGCGTAGGAACGTTGTCGGCGCGCAAGTGTGACAACACATATCGTACGTAGATGTCCGCTGTGACCTGAGCGCTGGCGCAAGCGATGGATATCGAGAGTATAGACCATAAAGAGGCTCTGAAGGTTATTCTACCATCATGTGGGATCATCCAACTGAAGAACAAGCAAGAAGAAGCGATTCTGACGTTTTTAAGTGGCAAGGACACCTTTGTTTCGCTTCCTACAGGGTATGGAAAGTCAGTGATATTCGGCATTTTACCACTACTCTTTGATCAAATTTTAGGTGAGTATAATAGCATAGATACTAGTTCTAGTAGCCATGGTAATAGCCCGTAAGTGAAGCGGTTTACTGTATAGTATAAAATATGTTTAAGGGGGATGCTGCTAAGGAAGGAAATGGGTTTACTAGGCCATATGAATTAGCAAGAGAATGAACCAACTTACCAGGGCTACAATGCAAAATGTATTTGACTTTGCTATGTAAGGAAGCCTAGCAAGTTGAAATTAAATGGGTGTTATCCATAGCTTTTTTGCCAACCACAGGCACAAGAGGCAGCATTGTAGTTTGTGTTAGCCCGCTCACCGCCCTTATGATGGACCAGAGGAGCAGATTCATAGAGATGGGTATCTCCACTGAATTCATTGCAGAGCAGAGTGAAGAAGAAGCAGTTAAGAAAGTGTTGAACGGAGAGATTCAACTAGTCTACATCAGCCCAGAAAGGCTAATTGGGAATGCAAAGTATCGGGCCATGTTTCTTTCACCAATCTATAAAGAAAAACTTGTGGCATTTGTCGTAGATGAAGCACATTGTGTTAAGACATGGTGAGCAGCTTGTTGCAGACAACTGATTGATTTATGTGGATGTGACAGCATGCGGTATTGTACATTTGCTTGAATGTTTAACTAGTACTGCATATTATACACTGAGCCACATGCAATAGCATTGTGTTCCACCTGCCCGTGTAGGGGGGATGAATTCAGAGTAGCATTTGCTCAGATTGGCGAGCTACGCAGCATGCTGTCAGACAATGTGAAAGTTCTTGCCACGACAGCTACTGCAACAGTGTCAACCCTGAAGGCTGTCAAAGAAAGACTGGCTATGCACGATCCAGTGGTTGTGTCCCTCCCACCTGACAAGGGAAATTTACAATACACAGTTGTGTCAAAGCCCGAGTTTAAAAAGGAATTGCGGACTCTGACTACAGAGTTAATAGAGAAATGTACAACTTTCCCAAAGACTCTCGTCTTCTGTCAAACGTACACTGAGTGTGCCACATTGTACCAATTAGTAAAAACTGACATGGGGGCACAATTCACAGAGCCAGCTGGATGTCCCAATTATCTTCATCAGTTTAGAATGGCAGACATGTATCACCGAGCCATGCCTGTGGACTTGAAGGAGAAGGTCCTCCAATCCTTTATTACTATTTGTAGTAATTTGCGGCTGATTTTTGCCACAAGTGCGTTTGGTTTGGGCATTGACTGCCCTAACATCAGAAGGGTATACCACTGGGGACCACCAAATGACTTAGACACCTATGTCCAGGAAAGTGGAAGAGCGGGAAGAGATGGTCAACAGAGTGAGGCTATACTGCTCTATGGCAGAATGAGGGAGCATACAAGCGACAAGATGCAACAATATGCTATAACACAGAAATGTAGAAGAGTTACTTTATTCAAGGACTTTTTGTTAGGGGAACAAGTTGACAGCATCTCACCAGGATGCAAATGTTGTGATGTATGCACAATTTCATGCCAGTGTATTTCATGTAAACAGTAATAATTATGTGATAAGTATAATATTGTGCAAAATCAGACTCTGAGAAATAATTCAAATGATAATGGTAAAATGGATGCTAATGAGGGGCATACTTGCTGTACTGATTTGTAAGCCATGTAGTGGTGCTGTTAATGTTAAGTGACTCTAAGTACGAGCTACAGAAAGAGAATGCTCTGTGCCTCCTTCCAGCTATGTTGTTGAAGACTTTTGCTTCCTCAAGACATGCAACCACTTCGTGCAAATCCACACCGTGTTCCGGTAACTACCTCTCACTAATTGCTTTACACTACATGACGTAGTAGGAGATTTCAAATAGTATGTTTTCGGCACATTGTATCCAACAACCACCTGCAAATGTGTGTGGACACCAAAAGAGGACATTATGAAAGAGAGAAATTGTGCTATGATATAATCATTAAATTTTCCGTATTGAATCCATCACAACTTACAGCACAAGGAGGCGATTCATGTTCTGGATTCTCCTCAATTATTTGTGCTGACTCCTGCACACGACGAACAAATGGACTGCTAAAAAGTGGAGCAAGACGTCTTCGGTTGGGTGTGCTGGTAGGGACAGAAGTAGAACGTTTGACCGATCCGGGCATCTGGAGCGATTGGCGTGAAACTAGGCAATCCGCTCGGCTGCTAATCACGTTGTCCAGGTCTTGTAAGGATCTCTGCAGTGTCTCCAGCCTCTCCAAATCACACACGCATTGATAACATAGCAGTGCATCGGAACGTCCTGTTTCCTCGAATTCCCCAACCCCCTTCCCTCGTCGCCGCTGCAGAACACTCGCCAAACGAGACCTGGCATCAGCGCAAGCATCTCTATGCAAAAGCCTTCTCTTCTTTTTCTGTGTTGTACTGCTTATATCCGCTCGACAAAAGCAGCACCGCTCCATGCTACGGCTCCGTTTCTACAGCCAGAAAGTTCCCACGTCGCTCGTGCTCTTCGTTCGAAACGCGTTTATGCTATGAATAATATTATTTCCATGGCAACTACATATTAATGAGCCACCAAGTTCCGGTGGCTCAGAACAAAAACGGTATAGGGTATTCACCAGACCCTACCTCGCCGACCGATGACGTAATCAAATAAAATATGGAGGCGAGGTAGCGGTCTGGCTAGCGAGACTAAACAGTTCATTATTTACTGTTTTAATAATAATATATTTATTGTATAGTTATGTGCATATAATTATATGCATCAAATATTTATCACTTCAATTTGTAATAATTATAATGAAACATGTCACATTACTGCTTACAATACGAATTAAACATAATACAACAATTAAAATATAATTCAATAGTCAATGTACTACAAATGCACACAAACATTCATCATATTTAAGTTAGAATCTTCATTTCAATGCACATTCACGGTCCGTGGATCTTTCGGCCATTCGATTTTGCAATAATTAGAAATTACGAAGTTACCGTTACAGATCAGTTTGGTTTTCAATTGGAATCAGAAAGTGTTACAATTGCGCATCTCACCCAAAGGCGCACGAGTGTTCATTTTTGGAACTCACCCGGCCGCGAAGCGCTTATACTGTATGCTTATACGCCTTGACAACAGTCACTCTGGACCTGTCCACGCTTCCAGTTTTATTGGAAAGGAAAAGGAATCTTTCCACTTCTCCTATGTACAAGGAATGAAGGCGACACTTGTTCCGTGAAGCAAGGTCTGGCTACAAGTAAGGCCATGCAAGAATCGAGGAATCAGAGCGTAGCCCACCCCTACATACAGAGCTCTGATTGGAGGATATCCTTCGCACAACCTACATTTGGCGACCGCTAGCTAGCAGGCATGTACAAGTGTGCGGAATGCTGTTATTTGCTGAACAATATGTGTCGATGCTTGCCTGTATGATCATGTGCTTGGGTGTAAGTGTGTGTGTGTGTGTGTGTGTGTGTGCATTTGTGTGTGGTAGACCAGGTGGCTTGAAGGACATAGGTGGGAAAGATGTAGCATAGCTATGTCTAAGCAGTTCCATTGATGTATTTTGATTACACCCATTGTTACATGTCAACAGTGTTTCCGAGTCTGTCTTTCAGTACATCTGGTTTAGTAATGCTGGGTTTATCAAGCTAGTTTGCCTAGGAGTGTAGACAGTGACTATGTGATGTATAGCAAACTAGTGCAGTTTAATGCCCCATCCATGTAATGTCCCCTTTATCCTACCTCCATTCAATGTATGTACATGTCAGTACACATTTGAGGTACACATTTGCACACACATTCAATGTACTGTACATGTCGGCACACACCATCAATGTACACATCTGCACACATTCTATGTACATGTCAGTACACATGTTCAATGTACATATGAGTATACACACTCATTGTATGTACATGTCAGCACACATTCAATGCACTTGTCAGCATACACATGAGATGTACATGTTTATATGTACATTCAGCATACATTCCATGTATGTGCATACATGGAATGTCAGTACACACACTCAATCTATACGTATGTCAGCACACACATTCCATGTACGTACATCTCAGTACACTTTCTATGTTCATGTCAATACACACATGAATGACATGTCACTACACAGGTTCAGTGCATGTCAGTACACACGTGTGGTACATGTCAGTGCACATGCATACATGTTAATTTGCACAATTCTTTTGCTACGTACATTCTCCATTATGCTATTTACTATCATATTCTATTTTTGATCAGGTATATAGCCTTTGCCAGTGCACCTGTAATATGCAGTGCTATCAACTGCCTTGTGCTTCAATTTCAACAAGATAGGATATTTTCTGGCTTTGTACGAGTATCTTGCAATGTAAAATGGTCCTTTGCTTGGATTTGTGGTGTTTGGAATTGAGGGAAAAGGCTCGGCAGTGGCTCTTTTACTCGTACATTCGTAATTCTCTATTATTGTTGTCAGTATTGCTGTAACAGTTACTGTGATGCTTGTTATAGTTGCTGCTTTAAATTATTTTTTTCTTTGCTTATTTTATTGAATGGTGTGTCCTGGTTTGAAGTTTTTACAATTTGTTCACATTGTCAAAGTTATTTTGTTAATAATGGAGGGCATGTCTCGCCATATTATGATAACAGGAAATAGCTCCACAGTTAATTACTGCATATTATTGCGACCTTATGCTATATGCAGTACATATATACACTGCTATATTATATAATTATATAATACTGCTAACCCCACCTGCTCAATGTATGTAGCATGTATAAGCTATAACATACATATTATATGGCATTGTGCATCCTGTATACAGTGAAACCTCTTAAATTATAACAAACTCCCCTAATAGTGGAAACCTCTCTATAACAGACTGCTTTTGAGGGTCCAAACAGATTGCTATACATGTAAAATAACCTCTGAATAGTAGAAACCTCTGTATAGCAAACTGTTTTTCAGGTCCCAAAGAGTGTGTTGTAGAGAGGTTCCACTGCATATTTATAGCGTGTACATCTATATTTGTACACCTTAAGATTTCTTACTGATCTGTACGTAGCATGTATAATGTAGAACACTAGCGCACATCCAGATACATTGTATATATTATACATGTTAGTATAATAAGCACATGCACTCATTATGCACGTCGGTGTATGCATATGTGGGTGTCCATGCTAAAAAGGGGATTTGTGTATTTTTGGCCAAAATTGAGATTTCGCAGGTGGTGCATAATCTGTACGAGACACATGGTGGTCCAGTATGAGGACCCATTTCCATTCCTACTGCGAGATATTGAACTTGGAATTCACCTTATGAATATTCAATAGCGATAATTAGAATATTCATAAGGCTATTAATCATATTCATAATAATTTAATCATATTCATAGGTATGCAAATGTTGTCATACGTTAATACATTATGCATAAGCAGTTCTTGGATATCTTTATTTTCACAACATCTACATTATTTTGTTTTAAAACATGTTTTGTAGCAAATTAAAGCGTGAAAAGTTATCATGATGAGCAAAAATAAATAATTGCTGATAAAAACGGGAGTCCAAGTGAGAAACTGGTGTTATAATAGCAATGGGTCAGTCATTTCACTGTCAAGACCAACTCTCATCATGCACCAATCCCACTGCGTTTGGACATGCATGCACTGAATATCACCAATACCGCCTTCCATAGAGTCATAAGTTCATGGATGGTGAATCAGTGAATGACGATTCATTATGCCTGGGCCGCTTGCATGAGCTAGGGATCCTTGCTACATCATTGTCAACAGCTGTACGGAGATCCTCAACACGCCTCTTACCAACAGTGTGAACAAATGCAAAAGTCTTCTTACACACTGGTAATCCATGAACATAGTACCTGGTATGAGAATGCAACGTTTCAGTCTTCCCTTGATAGTCAGCAGGCTTGTCATCAGGATGGGTCCTCTCGGTATGGATTTATGCCATGATAACCAGATATAATTCAGAATGTGACAGCTGCATTAACAGTGTTCTTACTAATGAGGTTCTATTGTAGTTGTTCCTAGCTTGTGAGATGGTAGATAGAGACAGCTGACTGAAACAAGGTGTCTTCTTGGGACCCAGACTACGTATACAGCAAGATTCTCTAAATACCTGGATGGTCGCCTCTTCCTTCTTGTCTTCGAAGCTGCTGTCGACTGCTACGCTATCACAGCCCTCTGCTACAGACTGTACAGTCACTACTCTGCCGAATGAGTCGTTTTCCGACGATCCTTGATGGCTAAGGGCACTCTCCTGTTGAATCATGGCACGATCGATCTCGGGATCTTCTTCTGCAGACTTTGGTTGGCCAGAACAGACTGAAAAAGAGTCCCAAACATTGTCTTCGTCTTCTGATTGGCTTTCGTCCTGGTCAGAGACACGGAATTCCACATTATAATCTTCTTCGGCGAGCCTAAACTCTTCTTCGAGTCTTTCCTGCGCTTCGTCCGAACAAAATCGCTGCCGCTCAGCCCTGTGTCACAGGAAATAGGCCAAGTGTAGTATCAATCGAAAGCTCTTACAGCCAGGAACAAAGTGTACGTACTTGCAGAGCCCTCGCACGCATTATTTCCGGAGACCGACAACATTATTCTTACGAACACGTTATTTCCGTTTCCTGAAATATTTGCGCAACTACACGAATCCCCTTTTTAGCTTGGACGCCCACATATATAATATGTACATGTCGTACACGCATCCAAAACATGTCAGTAGATACAGATCGATGATCAATGCATGACTGTACATTTGATTATATGATTATATCATAGATCATATAATATTGATCGATGATCAATGCATGTATGTTTGATTTTAACAGTATGTAGTGCTATTGTACTTGCTATAAAAATGCATGTACGTACATATATACATGTCAGCACACACATCCAATACATGTCAGTACAGATCGATGATCAATACATGCATGTATGTACATAAACAACACAACAAACAACAATAACAGTTTAAACATATTCAATGTTCAGTGGAACTGGTATAACCCTATAACCCTAACCCTAACCCTAAACCCTAACCCTAACCCTAGCCATAACCCTAACCCTTATATATAACCCTAATTCTTGCTAGTTTAATTATATAATTTGCAATGTAACCCTGTATAAATATATTATATGTAACAATTGAACTTATATAATATAATTATAGGTACCTGGGTAGTACATACCCCTGGATATAATAGTATACTCCTCATACGTATTCTGTCTCTGCGTATATACCTCATGTACATAAACCAACCCTGATATAATTAATGTACTAGGTATGTACGTCTTATGTATCATAATGAGTATATATACTAATTTTGTCGATGTCCCGGCCCCTTAAATTTGAGGTATTTATTTAAAAGCATGCAATTAAGTTCCGATCCTCTGTAAACATACTGGGGCCCCGGTGGAGATGTACAGCATTGTTTGTGTATAGCCATGCATGCATATGCACACATGTCCATATACAAGTGTCATTAATTATATAAAAGAACATTAATAGCTATATAGGATCAATGTATGTATAATAATGTACCTTTTATCTGCGGTGTAAATGCAAGATTAGTACACAATGCATGCATATGTACATCGAAGTGAATTGTTATATATATATATATATATATATATATATATATATATATATATATATATATATATATATATATATATATATATATATATATATATATATATATATATATATATATATATATATATATATATATGTATATATATATATATATATGTATATATATTATATAGGCCTTACATGTGTCATAATTATAATTATTGCAATCATTAATTTTAACCATGTCATTGTACATCATGATTATAATAAAAGCAAAAATAATAAAGTAAAGAAAAAGCTGGATACATAAGATGTGATCTTGTCCATTACTACTAACAATAACCATTAATTGTAAGACTTAAAGAGTATTACAGCAATGCTGTTATAGTAACAGTAGAATAGTTCTGTAAATGTCACACTTGTCAAGATTTCATTCTGATGCGCTCACTGTACTTGATAGCCTTTGATTGATTTAAATGAAATACATTAAAGCTTCTCTAAATAAAGTAGAATCATTGTTTGCCAGGCGGTGAAACATGGGATCAAAGGAAGGATACTTTTCAGTAAATATAATCTCCCGCATTTGCTGCAATGTTGTTGCTCCATTCAATGGATCTTTTCCAAAGTTAGAGTCCATCTGTAAACGACCTCCAGAAGATGTAAACTCGGCAACAGCATCTGATGGCAAGGGTACCAGTGAAGATTCCACCATAGATGTTTGGTTAGCTGCAGTTGCCTTCTGATTCGGGATCCCATGCCCTGGGTGTATATATATACGTATATATATTATAGCATTAATACATGTAGTGTTGAAACAATATTAATTGACATTGAAATTTGGTACAGAGCTATATACTGGGTAAGATTGGTGAGTGCAGACATTTACATTGACTGACAGTATATTCCTAAATAAATACTGTATATCTTCTAATGAGGGGCTGCCACAGGCAGCCCCTATATTGTTTTCATTTGGACTTCCGGTGTGTAACGCTCGTCCGATATATATATATATATATATATATATATATATATATATAATATGGATTTGAAGAAAAGTCTTATAATGGAGAATTTATATAATAGTAATAGAGAAGTATGAATTTATACAGGAATGAGTTATAGGAATTGTTTTGAAAACAATTGCCAAATATGGCAATTGTTTTCAAAACAATCGTTCAGTTACAATAAACAGTATGTTCTATGAATGTTCAGCTGTGCACTTACACTCCAATGCTTTACAAGTGATTCGAGTGCGTGGGGCGGCAGCCCCCACGAGTTTTTAACTCAAATTACTTGTTTTTCATATAAGAAGAGTTCCGAGAAATTTCACAATATAGAAATCAAATCACTGTTTTGAAATTCCCAAAAGTGATGATAAATATAGGTTCTGAAGATATTAACGAATAATTAGAGACACAAAAATATAGGGTTTTAATAAGGGCATATGTTACAATGGCCGGTTGCAATCTGCACGGTGTGATCCTAGGACACCACGTTCGTAACGAGTCTTGGGAACCCATGCAATGTTACAGATATATGGTTACTCTTAATCGAGAAAATAGTAAGAAATGCTACATATAGCTATAGTTATTGCTTTATTAAATATGACCATGGAGTAGACAGGTATTTTTGTTCGTTATCAGCTCGTAGCCTACCTACATATATAGCCATAAGCTTATATCTCCAATTTTGCTAAGGAGAACGTTTGGTTTAGTGTTTTGGTCAGAAAAAGAGAACATTTCCGCATTGATGTGTGACCTGCCGAACTAGTAAGTTGCGACATTGGCCCAGAAATTTCCATGTAGGTCGGCCAACGCCTGTTCAAAGGCATACTAAAACAAGGTCAAAGTTTAACCAACGTTTGAAGAGTACAGAAAGACTTCCTAAAGGCACAACAGAGCAAAGTTGCGCTACATAATTATACTATGTAATTACGATATTCTCTGTTACTGTATGTCAGGAAATTTTTGTGGCTAATAAATTTTGTGGTTTTCATGGTTCAAAAGGATCCATGAAATTATTCATCTGCTAAATTTAATGAAAAAATGGCTGCTGACGGGATCGTGCATCGCTTTTACTTATAGAAATTGTTTGCATGCAAAAATCGATCGCATACAATGTACATTGCTTAAATTGTTAGTTTACCTTTCTTTGGATTCCCTTTTTAACCTTTAGGAACGTAGCTACATTTGTATCTTCACCAATAGTCTTCAAGCTTCTGCAACGCCGACGAATAACCGCTAAGAGGACTACATTCCACCTGCTAGATCTTACTGGTTCACTCTTGACAGATTGAAATACTAACTACACCTATAGGATAAATGAAGAAAGACACAATTTCGTTCATTGGGAGAGGCAAACGCTTAGAAAACAATAAAAGACCTTTTGTTGCATTATCTGCAGGCAGAGCCTGCACATTTATTTATCCACGAAAATTTAAGACCCCAAAAATGAGGCGAGCCGCAAAATTTTTGTACCTCAAAAATTTCCTGACGTACGGTATTACGCAGAATAATTGCGCACGGTAATACGTACGTAATACACGCACATTGCGGATCGTAATGTAAACTTTTTTTTGATCCCAACCATAGGCTATACACTGTGAATTAATGCTCATTAAGTACACTGTTAAAATAAGCCCTCTTCTAGACACCTCAGGATATCATGAAGAACTTAGAGGGGTTCAACTGTTTGTGTATGTAATGCATAATTGTGTTTTTAGTACATACACAAATAACATTATATACATGTTAATAGGGTAGTGAGGCATTGGTTCAGAATTATTATTTACTAACATTGCATTGACATCAACTAATTTCTGACCACACACATCATGTATGCTTGGGTGTTCGTTACTGCATGGAATAGCTCACCTGGTATAGAATGTGCATTCCATGCATCGACAGCCAAACGTGTACCAACGTTGGCTACACGTATAGCCAACCATGACACACAAAATCGATGGAGATGGTTTACTTTGTCCTGAGTGTCAATTAGATCATCATTCTCCATGTCCATTAATGCTTTCTTTAATGGATAGTTCACTCTCTTGTTCACTTCAACCCATATGCGCTCCACAACATGATTCTGTGCCAGCATATTAAATAAATTTCATTGATTGACCATGATACAACAGATAGACATATTAAATATATTGTATGGGCAAATGAAAGGGAAAAAGTACTAATAACCAGCCTATAAACAGGGATTTACATGCAATGCTAATTACACAATTGCCATACTGTAACAGTTGCACTACAGAAAACTAGCTGACTTTTGTCCAGTAATTGATTCCCGTGACAACGACCTTAAATCTCCCCTTTTAGTTGCAAGCAGATCAACAAGGCAAGGTTTCCTACCAATTAATACAGCCTGAGGCTGAACATGCATATATAGTAAAACCTGTATATAATGGTTGACCATTCATCAAGTGATTGCATGGTCTTTCTATACAAGTGGTCTTTAAGACAGGTTTCACTGTACGTAGTACGTACATATAAGTAACAGGAACAGCATATTGTAGGCAAGATCATATTCCATGCAGCATATATGTTAATGAAAAGTTCCACACTGCCATACATCACAATATATACCTACCATAGTGGATGTACTTTGGAGATGTGGAGGCCCTACTGTACTGGTACGGGAAGCAGCCAAACGCTCTTGCACAAATAAAGAAAGAACCCATTCCTTTCCTTGGTCCACTCTGATTTGATCCCACAATCCGTATTGCATCAAAATAGGTCTACATGCATATTGGCAACAGAAGACTGCATGCACTCACTTCCCATGCATTATTAAAATTAAATTGCCTCATAGCCTCACTAGTAAATATAAGGAAGACATACACATCATTTCATCCTGATATTTGTTCACATGCATGCACAAAAGAAAATTTGCCAGATTTCCTCCAATAAAATAATATAGAAAAGGTGCTTGCTAAATATTCTTACAGAAGCAATGTTTTGTAACTCTTTATAGCACATCATAATATACCACATATGAATCAATAAAATTAAACCAACCTGAATAAATGCGCATATATTTGGACATTATTCTTCACAGGCAAGGTGATAAATCCAACAATTTTACGGCTATAACCATCAATGGCGGCAGCGTGAGTGACACCAAACATTACAACTTTCTCATTTTGGTCAATATGCAATTTATGACCAAAGTACTTTGCAAAGTATGGATGCGGGTTGAGGTCAGATTCAGTCCTTGTTAGGCGCTTGAAATGATAGCTAGGTTTTACTTCTCGTAATACACAACCAACTTGTTTCTCCCCTGCATAAATACCCTGAGAACGAAGTAGGCCGCACATGGTCTTTCTTCCATAGGTAGGACCGACCTGAAAATGATAATATCAGGGTTAATAATGTATACAATCATTACTTACAAGCCATCAGTCAGTACCAGTATCACAGAGGATCTCGCAAACATGAGAATCTCTCATTTACTTGCCACAATGGACCGGCACAACCGAGGGGTCTGCAACATAGTGAAATCTTGTACAATTTGGTTGAAATCTCAAGTGAAATCTTGAAATCTTATGAAATCTTGAAATCTGAAATCCTCGTATGCGTTTGAAATCCTATAAGAAATCTTCGCTGAAATCTTAAAATCACTAACAAAATCTTATTCCGAAATCTTTGAAATCTTAGTGAAATCTTTGAAATCTTGTGAAATCTCGTACACCATATTGCTGGTACTTTCTATTTTGCAGACCGTCCGCGTGGACACGGACCCATACAAAAGATAGGAACAATGATTAGCACTCTAAAATGCGGACTAAGTCTTTTGGATACCCAACATGCCTAAAACATAACAGCTCTAGTGCATGAGCCGTTATGATGCCTTAACCATATAAACAGCTTTTCTAAAGGTCACCATTCACCTTTAACCAACTCTTAGTCTAAGACTAAAAGTTCTCAATGAACCAAGAAGTTAAAAGTCAATTTCTGCACGTTTCACTCACAATTATTATAGTAACAGTTTCAATTCAACAGCAGAGCTGTGCGGGCTCTATCTCTGAACGAATAGCTGCCCTTATGCAATTGCAAACTGGCAATAGGTCTGGCGTAGCCGACCTAATCTCGTTCTAGTCTGGCGTTACCATCAGATTAATCTCGCTCCGCTCTGAACGAGAATTTGTCAAGTACGGTCCATGCATCTATTAAATACTCGACCCTATACACCTATAATGGTCTATGCTAGTATCTGTCCACAGTCAAGGAACTTCTGTGCACACGGTCCGCGTCCACGCGGACTGTCCGCAAAATAGAAAGTACCCATATTGCCTTGTTGCGGACCCCTCGGGCACAACATAAAGAAACATTATAATAACCAGGCCCTAGGCCTAAATATTGGGTTACTCTCTGATGTTTGCACCCATGTTCTTACTTGGCTTACTGCTGTGGCAACAACACGATTTAAACCAGTGCTGGGCAGTCGTGTTGTTCTGTGGATCCCGCCCTCCATACAATACTGCCGCAAGGTCCTGGCACTGAAGCCTCTCTCCCCCGGATACAAAGTACGCAATGACTCACTAATTTCGACGTACGCTCTGCCTTTCAGCCTGGACTCTCTAATAAAATCTTCCAAATCCGCACAATGAACAGAAGAGGACGAAGATGCCATCATGACACTAACCCTCCTTTCCCGCCAAGTGTCACGCAATACTACTACTACTTATGCAATCTACTTCCGTTCGCCATTTTATTCAAATTATTGGTGCTCTGCAGCTCATACAGCATAGTGAAATGTATGAGTTTAAAATGGTGTTGAAAGTATACGCAACTGAACTACAAGACAGTATTGCCTTGCAATAACATTAATGATTGGAATCTTGATGACTTGTGATGATAGATAACCTATATGAATCAGTGACATCTTCTGATCAGTGATCAGTGTCGGATGAAGACAAACGTCTGAAAGAAGCCAGTAGTTTGTTCAAGATGATGGTTGAAGAAGGTGTGATGTTTCTACTTCTTCACAGAGTTCATCTAAGCCATGAAGCCTTGCTGTGTTAGCATATCCCCGTTCTGTTCCACAGACTGGACAGGACTTTGTCAGAGCATTGGGCCCAGAGAACCACTCATCTGTACAACCTGACATCCAATGATGCTGATGCAGCATTTGGCCATTATAATTGGTGGCTTGATAGGCGAGCTCTGGCATATTTTGCACTTAAGGCAGTCTTCAAGTCTCTGCCTGAAATGCGGTGGTATATTCCCCTGTTTGGCCCAGATGGTGCTTTCCAACTGTTGGATCTTAGTGTGAATTTCTTTCACACTTTTCTGAAGTTCACCATCATCTGGGAGAACAGTCTTGTCTGCTGTTGATGATCTGTGCTTGCCCCTCACTTGATCCTTAGGGATAGCAAAGAGTTTTCTGCTAGGTGTCTTCCAAAATTTTAAGTCTGGAAGTGTAGGACAGGAATGGAACCATATCTGAATCATTATATTAAATATAATTGTGTATGATTGTCTAACTTAGTAACAATAACGATACTGTATTTTTTATATTGATTAATTTGTAGTAATTAAAATCATGGTGACATACATGACATTGTGGTTATTTTGATTCATGCATGTATGTTGAAATAAAAGATTATCTAATACCATTATTAATTAGTAGTTATGACAGATGCAAGGGCTGTATGGCATATAAAATGCCTAGTCCAGAGGACGTGTAGCACCCGAGGCCTAGGGTGAGTACATTTTACATGTCATACAGTACCTATGTCTTAACAATATATATAGCATCTGCATGTTTGTGGACTTTGAGCAAGTGTCTTGATTTCCAGGAATTCGACAGGGTAATTTGAAAACTAAAGGAATCGGTAGTAGGAATCTCAAAGGAAGACTTTCTCTGCTACAGTGCTAAGTTTGCTTGTTGTGGTGGCAAAGATTGGCCTCTTTCGGATTCGATTTAGAGTGACTTCTTTGGAAAGCTATTCAAGGAACATCGCAGATATTTTTCCTTAAATCACCTGTCAGGTTTCCAGCAGAAACTCATGCAGAGCGAGTTTGACACCCATGTTTTATACATTATATATAAATTTTAGTCCCTGCATGTAAATCATGCCTTGCATGCCATTGGTCTTTCAACTTTAATGCCTTCCTATCATTTGTAGCAGCTATATAGTAAATAAAGCAGCTATAGCAAAGCAGCTATACATTAACTGCAGCTACATTTGTCATGTATATTATGTTCTGTTCGGACCATGAGTATCATTTCCCAATGGGCTATCCTGTTGCACAATCACGCCAATATGGTAAAACCATATTCGCAAAGTAATTGGTGATGGCAGAGAAGAGTAAACTAAAAAGTTCCAACTTGAAGTTTAATAGTTTAATGGATGATAGCTTTCCTGTTGATGGAAAATGAACCAGAAACACAGTCATCATGCATGCAGGAGAGCCTTTGCAGATAAAATCATCCAATTTGAAAATATTTTTTAGAAAGGGATGCCAAGTGACGATATATAGGTTTTCAATATTTCATTTTATTTTAAAATCTAACCAATTTGGGATGCTTTAATTGGTTGCTAATAAAAGTAAAGAAATTAAGCAATTTGAAAAGTTGGTTAGTTCAGAATCTGCATAATATCGGTTAAAGTAGAGGTATGTTTGTTGCTTACAAACGATGCAAGCATACATAATATCAGATTCTATATCTTGCCGATTATCGTTTACTTACCACATAATTACAATGATGTTTGCATGACTGTTTAGAATGACAATGATCGAACAATTCTAAAAGGATTCAGGAGAGTAGCCATTGTGGAAGAATTTTTATGACATTCTCGCACAATTGTACGACAGAGATTGTGTGCATGCTGGTTGTCCAACCGGGCAAAGTACAAGGTCTTCCAGTTATCCAACCGGGCAGAGTACTGGCTGTCAGGTTGTCCAACTGGGCAACCTGCATGTATGGTTGTGCATCGGGATGGCCAGTTGCATAACCGATTGACCGGTAAGCCAAATGGAAAAGTTAGCGATCAGGTTAGAACGTATATAATTTTGGTTGGTCCCCATGCATGCACCTCTAAGCTACACCTATATCTAATATACAGCTTTAAGGCCTGTACATACCTCTTGTTGCTGTGGAGTCCTTCATCTCAAAACCATCATTGCCCACAATTGTAAAATTTCTTCCAAATTCGTCCTGCACCGCACTCAAAATGCTAGGCTGGTTTGCATTTCCCGGAGTTATGTCCACAAAGCAAGCGTCTGAAGTGGAAAGGACTGGCTTCCCGTTGCCAGAATACATAAGATCAGCCCACAAAATCTTGATTTTTGCCTTGCTTGATCTAGTGACTGACTGGAAAAAGGGTCGATTGACCTGGGATGCGCTGTGGTCGGATGGACCAGCTGGTGTCGAAGTCAACGTGACGTTGGTAGATGTGGATGTGTTGCCCGATGAAGTGCTGGAAGTTGCCGCTGTAGATCCCGTTGGAGCAGTCAACCGTTGTGGATCTTGTCGAACACCGTTCACGGTCACTCGGAATACTCGACGAGGAATCTCAAATTTTCCATTGGCATCTGGAATGTATATACGCAGTCCATATGTCTCTTGTAGCCAAACAGTAGTGGGGGTCAAGTTAAATACCAAAGCAATGCTCTGGGTGGTAATCTGCTCATGAACCATCTCCCTTTCTTCCTCTCCATACTTTAAAGTAACCGTGTGGCTACATTCCTGGGTCTCATCCATATCGTAAACGTCAAATGGATCATCCATTATTATATTATGTTGCACCACGGCAGTGATGTGATGATCGAACAAGATACAGTATCCGCAGGCCCACGAATTATAATAATACTGCTTTCGCGCCAAACTTGGTGAATTGGCGGGAATAACAGGTGGATATTGGCAATGCGTGGACTCATGATCACTGCATGTAGCAACGACCTTTCACCTTGTGCACAGTATATATATACTATTATATATGTATAATAGTAACAGTCTTGTAGCCTTTAATACATATGCATGCCATGATTCAGAGAATCACATAATTAGGGGCTGCCGCAGGCAGCCCCTATATTGTTTTCATTTGGACTTCCGGTGTGTAACGCTCGTCCGATATATATATATATATATATATAATATGGATTTGAAGAAAAGTCTTATAATAGAGAATTTATATAATAGTAATAGAGAAGTATGAATTTATACAGAAATGAGTTATAGGAATTGTTTTGAAAACAATTGCCAAATATGGCAATTGTTTTCAAAACAATCGTCCAGTTACAATAAACAGTATGTTTAATGAATGTTCAGCTGTGCACTTACCCTCCAATGCTTTGCAAGTGATTCGAGTGCGTGGGGCGGCAGCCCCCACGAGTTTTTAACTCAAATTACTTGTTATGTTATGTTGCTAAAATTCCATCTATGCATATGTTAATGTTGCAGCAGCATTCTATTCCCTTCTATAATCATAATCAGCTTGAAACATGAATATCCCACATTTGGTATTTGATTGAGGGGAAAAACTATACTGTAACCAGGGTTCTATCTAGAATTTAAATTTTGGGGGGGGGGGAAGCTTGAGTATAACAGTGAATGACTACCGCGCAAGATATGCACATAGTAGGGTGCATGTGATGGGATAATGGGGGGGGTGGTAATTACAAAGTATAGTAGGGGGGCAGATACATGTATACACATGTGATATCCTTGACATCTGTAAAACAGTACATGCCTGTGTATGCAGATATGTATAATATTGAGTGCAGGGGTATAATATTATATGTAAGTGGCTAGGGGGGTCTGGGGGCATGCCCCCCCAGGGAAAATTTGAGTTTTTAACTTATATTATGTTGCATTTTGAGGCCACTTTTGACCATTCAAGGCTGATTTTGACACTCAAGTAGGGCCTTCTTTATAGTAATAAAATGAGTGCATGTGTGTATACATGTGCATACATGTGTGTGTGTGCATGTGTGTGTGTGTGTGTGTGTGTGTGTGTGTGTGTGTGTGTGTGTGTGTC
>CAUJGJ010000397.1:5775000-5782500 GCA_963170055.1 Halisarca cf. caerulea
CTGGTACTGCAAGAAGCCTTGGGGCAAGTTCAGTAAATGCCAATGCTGTATAAGAAGCACAAACATAACAAATTGTTACTGACACTATCCAATGTCATTGAGTGAGTTGCATACTTGTCATTTTCAACCCATTGCGGGTTTCCTTGCTGAGGAGCATTTTCTCCCTTTGTACTAGTGTCGAGTTGTCATTGGCATTCACTTCCTGCTCCCATGAGGTAAGGTAGTTCAAAAAGGTGTCTTTAAGCCACTGTGAATCGGATTTAAACATTGTTATTTTAGAGGCATTGCGTAAGCATTTCATACACATTCAGTACTTACTGTAAATCTTGCATCAGAAGGAGATATGTATGGCTCCATGTTGGGGTTCCTTTTCCTGTGACCTTCACCAAGGCATCTTGTGTTGAGGCAGTCAAAGAATTTGTTCAATATTCTGCAGAATTTTGCTGACTCACTTGCTGCTTCACCAACAAACTGTTGCAATCCAATTGCAACAGTTTCACTGAGAGTCTGTATTATGTACCAAACAAAGAAAGTGTATAAGTGTACTCCAAACAGTTTTAAGGTTACAACATTTTAGTTACCAACCTGAGCGGCCAAGTTAACACGCATCTTGGAATAGGCCGTCAGCTTCAAATGCTCCATCCTTAATTTTGTTGTGTATAAACCAGATGCATTGTATGATTTGTCAAAAAGCTTGTGCAGGTGTGCCCACAATATGTTCTTCCCTTGTTTCTGTGGATGGGAGAAGTATGTAAATACATACAGGCTTTGTTATTGCTGATTGACAAAGATGTATAATTGTTCAGGGTACAAATACGTACTTATATAGAAGTACATAATTATGTACATTTGTTAATACCTGCATATATCTTGGGCCATCTTTGTAAGAGCTGAGCCAACAGTTCCTGCTAGTTTTAATGAGGTGTAGAACATCTGAAATGAAGTAGATGTAGCGACCATCTGGAGCATAGATGTTCTTGGTACGATACACTACTCCGTGTTTTATGTTGTCCTCATTTGTGTGGAGTTTGAAAAACCCACGGTTTGGTGATGCACCGTCGCATGTCAAGGACATTACCTGCAAGAGTGTTGTAATGTAAAGTTACCATGCAAGTATGAACGTGAGGTGCTACGTAAGTACAGGTAGTTAACAGAAGATGCCCTTAGTGTTACATATTGTGTAATAACATAGCATCAAGGCATATTATATATGAATATGTGCTATGTTTCGCACAACACATAACACACAAGCACAGTGAATGTTTATATACCTTGAAACCAAGACCTTCTAGAGCTTTGATGACCTCCCATACCATGAAGTACAGCTTGTCATTGGTGAGCCCTCTTGCTGGGTAGCGTGCCACTGTAAACTCCTCACTAGTAAATATGCCCTGAGCCATAAAGGCCAGAATGTGGGTCGCTACATCAGGCTAACTGATAGGACTCCTCAGTTCCTCAATCTCCCTGTTGACACTCCCAAGATTGGTGAAACCAATGAATTCACCTGTACATGGCATGGTGAGATTTTGTATAAAGTATGTAGACCTCTGTTTGCATGTATATGCATTATATTGTCACATAGTCTATAGGCTTTACATACCTGAAAAAGAGTGGTATACAAGACTCTAGGCCCATTCACATTGCAACGCAACGCAACGCAACTTAAACGCAATGAATAAATTATAGTACGTAACGCAACTTAACGTATACAAACTCAATTCACATGTTGCGTCGACCGCTCGCCGCTGGAACGTATTTTCAAGATGGCGACATTAAATCGAAGACGACGGCTTTTGCTACTGCTCCTTTTAGTGCGACGTATGGCACGTAGAAGGCAGCGAAGGGTCAAGCGTACTTGGGTCAGGAAGATAAATAGAAGAAGAGAGGCTTTGGGAGAGTTCCACTCATTAGTTCAAGAGATGAGGCTATACGACCACGATATATTTTTCCGATATTTCCGAATGCTGCCAAGCAGATTTGATCACTTGCTGAGCTTAATTGGCCCAAAAATCGAACGTCAGGACACCAGCTTCAGGTCAGCCATATCCGCGGCTGAGAGATTGGCTGTAACATTGCGTTTTCTAGCGACGGGCGATTCTATGCAGACTATAGCTTTTAGCTACAGAATGGGCCATTCAACAGTCTGTAACATCATCCCAGAGACTTGTGATGCCATTTGGGATATGCTGGCACCTGATTACATGAGGAAACCTTCAACCGAGGAGGAATGGAGGAGAATCAGTGACTCCTATGGCTGCATCTGGAACTTTCCCCATTGCATTGGAGCTATTGATGGAAAGCATGTAGTAATACAGGCTCCTCCAAGATCAGGATCAGCATACTACAATTATAAAGGTACACATAGCATTGTTTTAATGGCTGTCTGTGATGCACAATATTGCTTCACAATGATTGATGTTGGTGATTATGGTCGTCACAGCGATGGTGGAGTATTTAGCCATTCGGGTTTTGGCCGAGCCTTGTAACAAAATAAGCTATCTCTTCCTTCACCTGAAAATATTCCAGGTACGAGCTACAACCTGCCTTATGTCTTTGTGGGAGATGCAGCTTTTCCCCTACGCTCTAATATGATGAGACCTTATCCAGGTCCCTTTCTTCCTGAGGACAAGCAAATATTTAATTATAGGCTTTCTAGAGCTCGCAGAATAATAGAAAACACTTTTGGAATCATGGCAGCAAAGTTCCGTATTTTTAGGAGGCCAATAATTGCAGATCCGGACAAAGTAACAAGCATCACAAAAGCGGCATGCTGCCTCCATAATTATCTGAAGATCTCAGACATAAGGTCAACAAGTCGAAACAGCAGGCAATACTGTCCTGTAGGCTATGTTGACCATGAAGACTCAATGGGAAACGTCATTCCAGGAGACTGGAGAACAGAAACTGGAACAAGCTCTAGCCTGTCAAGGATCTCACGTTTAAGTAGCAACACTCATTCCCAAACTGCTGCAACTATTCGTGACAGCTATAAAGACCATTTTTTAACACCAGAAGGAGAGCTTGAGTGGCAATACCAACATGTACGTAGTTCATAATACAGCATGATATACTATCATCAACAAGTATATATAATGGTAACTGTTAAAACTGATATTAAGTACTATATTAATTGAAGTTTGATTGTCAATGGATGATACACTATTGCATTATTGTGCTATCACATGACATTGTCTTCTAATTCAAGTGGAGATGCGTTAGTGTATGCAGTGAATGCAGATGTCCCAGTGTGTGGAGTGAACTGAGGTGATGTAGAGACACTGTGTGATTGTTGTGGGCTTGTGTGCTGTGGTGTGTAGTATGACAATGGGCTACTGTATTGTGTGTCAGACAAAGGACTTGTGAGTGGTGTACAAGTTGATGGACTAGTGAGTGGGGTGTTATAAGGTGACTGGCTAGTGCGTGGTGAATAAGACGATGGGCTAGTAGGCAGTGATACAGAACCATGTAGTTGTCCAGTGTTAACGTTATGGGTGTAAGGAGTGGGGTGAGGTGGACCAGGTGGTGCATGTGGCATTTGCCATGATGGAGTGTTGTGAGTAGCAATTGATGAAAAGGTTGGTGTGTTGCAGCATTCCACCTCAAATAATGCCTGCTGTATTTTGATTTTCGCAAGCATCTTCTTTTTGCTTTCCATTTTCCTAAGTGAGGCTGCTACACTAGCCCCGAAATGACCATCCTCATCATCTTCTTTTGTGTTGAGGATTTCTTTCATCAGAACCTTGTCAAGGTCAATGACTTCCTCTGAGCCCCTTTTCTTCTTGGTAGGACCATGTCTGCAAGTGAGGTAAAAAGGTGGGCATAGGTACCAAATCATCACAATTACATCATATATGATGTCATTGATTAAACTGTTTTTTATTTTACCTGTCTTGTGATGCTGTCCTGGCCTGCTTGACTGATGGCTTGATTGATGTACTAGCTATAGGTCTATCCACTGGGGTACTGGTGCTAGAATTATTGCTGGTGGTTGTGCTTGTGACTGTGGAGATTGGAGCGGCTACAGTACTTCCGGTGGAAGTAGTAGACACAGTAGGGGTTAAGGGCTGGAGATCTGCTTCCAATGGGTCTTCTTCATCAAAGTTATCCTCATCCTTGACCACATTTCCGCTAGTACTATAAAATGTAAGATGAAAAAAAAACACATGTACATGATAAGTGTATTGCCAACACACAAACACACCCACACTCACACCTACATGCACGTACACGTACATACACACACACACACACACACACACACACACACACACGTACACACACACACACACACACAATACACGTACACACACACACACACACACACACACACACACACACAAACACACACACACACACACACACGTAAATACAAGAGATACTCACTTTCTGTGCTTCACCACATCCTTCAGGAAGAGAAGATCGTAATACGGCCAAACAGGTGTGTTATCAGCAGCGTCGCTGCTTTTTTTCGTCCTTTTCTTCTTCTCCCTAACAAATCTTTCCCTAAGCGACTTAAAGCGCTTCATACAGTCCTCAACTGTGCAAGGAAACAAAGATAATGCAGCTGTTGGCACTTTCGAAGGAGTATTTAGGAGTATTATACCTGTAAATCCTGGTCCCACAGCTTGCTTGACGGCTTTCCAGGCGTTCTCCCTCTTTAGTGTCACTTTATGATCCGTATGTATCGGGTCATAAATGCAGGGATGACTTCGAACGGCGTCGATGAGCTTCTCTAGATCCATTCTCTTCGCCGAATTCTTACGCTAAGTCGAGATCTCGCCCACACCTTGCGCTACGCTACGGCAAAAAATTGTGGACACGTATGTCACTTACGTCATTCGTGTGAATTCGTTACGTATACGTTGCGTTGCGTTAAGTTGCGCTACGTTGTTAGTGTGAATTGGCCTTCTCTTTGATTTTAATCTCATCAAATGAGAGTGCCAAGTATTTGTGGCTGTCAGGGGAGTCAGCTTTGTACACATGTTCCAGTACTGCCTTCTGTATCCCTGTACAGTGACATATGTACATACACACATAATCACTGATCTCACAGTATGTACATATGAACATTGTGAAGAGGGTAGGTAACAGATAAACACATACCGGGGCGTGTCTTGATGTGGTTTGTATAATCACGCAACGTCCGAGTGGAAGGCAATTGAAGGACCCCACGTAGCATGTTGTACCCAGCTGTGGAGTGGTACTTCATCATAAGGCAAAGGCGGATCATCAGTGGGTGCCATCGCATGCCCCCTGGACCCTTGACTTGTGAAGCTGTTTTCTGCAGCAGACATAAAATTTGACTATGCTGATTCCAATATTGTTTCCATTATCTTGTGCCATGCAAAGTTATAAACCTTACAAATGTACTCTAAATTGTGGGCAGTTAACACGTAGCAATGGGCTTATGATCAATTTACATCTAACAGAAATGCAGACCTGTTGATTCCAAAATATCCGTTTTATGTCATCTTGGCCCAGTTGATTGATTTGGTGGTCATGCTCCTCCATGATGTTGACAACCTCTTCATGGACTTCCTCATCCTGAAGATGGCATGTGTTTGCTTCAACCAGTCTGATGATATGGTCCTCCAGCTTCTTTATTCTTCTTTGTCGACCAAAAAGCTGGCGTCTCCTCCTTTCAATATTTGACTTCTTGGCTGGAGTAGCCAAGTATCTCCAGTTAGTGAATCTTGTGGCACCTATATGTTGAGTCAGCAGGCATATGCATGAATTCGTACCAGAAACAGGTTGTAAAGCTTGACATATTTACATACTTGGTATGGGACGGATGGCCATCACTGCAAGACTTTTCCTGTATTGGCCACATTTACTGCACACCTTCTTTCCTTTGGGTACAAGCATGTTGCATTTGGCACTTCTGACAGTACTTCCTTGAGGGTAGATTTCAGTTGTGGCTCCTCCTTCAAATGTGCCATCCAGATAGGCTGAAATCTCTCCTTTGTTTTGGATGACTCCCTTTCTTCGGACTAGGTAGCGAATGAAAGGAGCACTGCTTAGGCCGAGACAAAGGGTCGCATTGCTGAGGATTTTGTTCAAAGAGACCACATTTTGTGCTGTTAAAATATCGGGTAGACTGGTACCATTTAAGCACACTTACCGGCCTAAAGCAAAGAGTTGGTAGTGTCTGTTCTGTGTGATCCTGAGTGTCAGGACTTTGATTAATGTGTCTCGTCCCTCCGCTGCACTTTTCAGGAGCTCCATTTTGGTCATTGTGATAGCCTCAGGGGTATACTTGGAGCAATTCACCCAATCTTCAAATAGACCATTTTCATTGATGCTTTCTTGAATAGATTGTAGTGTGTCAACCTAGTATAAGGGATTTTAACAATGTTATAAGCCTAATGTGTGCTATTGTCATAGAGTTTATATGTTCTACTCACGGTTGCTGAAGTGTTTCTTCTTTTAGGTAGAGTTCCAATTCTTGATTTACTGCACTTTCCTTTTCCTGGTTTTATAGGTGGCATCCTTTCCCTTGTTGCAGGTACTGAAATGCCTCCTAACACCTGCAGCTTCTTTGTATTCCTGTTGCTCTGTTCTGCTGTCCAGCATTAATGATATTCATTATGCATGACGTCATAGCCACTGGCAAAACAAGTAATTCGAGTTAAAAACTCGAATCACTTGCAAAGCATTGGAGTGTAAGTGCACAAACCACTTGCAAAGCATTGGAGTGTAAGTGCACAGCTGAACATTCATTGAACATACTGTTTATTGTAACTGGATGATTGTTTTGAAAACAATTGCCATATTTGGCAATTGTTTTCAAAACAATTCCTATAACTCATTCCTGTATAAATTCATACTTCTCTATTACTATTATATAAATTCTCTATTATAAGACTTTTCTTCAAATCCATATTATATATATATATATATATATATATATATATATATATCGGACGAGCGTTACACACCGGAAGTTCAAATGAAAACAATATAGGGGCTGCCTGTGGCAGCCCCTAAAAATGTTCTTGCCCGTGCTGAAGGGGTTTATGGTGCCCAAGTTACCGTTTCCATTGTCGTACAACTAGGGTACGTACACCTGAATACACCGGCCCATATTGTGAACGAACACTTCTGGAAGCTGACAGCGTTCAAACGGTAGCAATACACGGCGTATTCGTTGAGTGGTTGTGTACACAATGCACTCGTGTGCGCAGCGAAGTTTTCGTTTCCCGTGAAACTAAGCTCTATGTAGGTCTGAAACCTTGTTTATCGTGGATGGTCGATGAAGGTGAGCAGGCTAAAGCTATTGTGATGGCACTAGACGTTCTCTAGCTTGAGAGTATGTGTACACACAGTTTTGCAACAAAAGTGCCGGTGTGTAGCTATTTGGCACTCTTTTTGAGCAAACATAAAATCAAGTGAACATATCCAAGAAAATACATACAAAAATTCTTACATATATGTTCGAAAACGGTTGGCTAGAGAAATAGAACTTTCAAAAGTCATCTTGTCTATCACAAATACACACAC
>CAUJGJ010000397.1:5837500-5862500 GCA_963170055.1 Halisarca cf. caerulea
TGGGTACTGCGGAAACTTTGAATTTGCTTCGTGGTGGACATCCTCCTTTCTTCCCTGCTCCTGGTGGCATTCCGTGCTTGGACAATTGGAATAAATTTGGAGAACCTTGTGATTTTCTGAATTTCTCCAGAAATTCATTGAGATCCTCATTGGAAAACCCAACTGCCACTACATGTGAGCAAATACTGATGGATTTGAAGTGTAAGCATCTGTCACTACAGGTGTAGCCATGTTTTGCACTACTGCGAGACCTGACAGCATGTGGTTCAGACCCAGATGTGGAAAGAACGAATCGATCCTTTGGTCCCCCACCAGGAATCTGTACAATTGAGCTAGGTGTAGCCAGCAAGCTGTTAGCCTTTGACCATATTCCTCTGATGGTCTCCTGGGGTAAGCCAGGCAATGTCGGGGCTTCATTCAGCTTGGGAGTTGAATGGCAGGGAGTCACCTTTGTGGTGGACTTTCTTTCTTTTCCTTTCTTTGATGTAGTCATGGATGAAGTAACAGATGATGAGCTTCCTAGAAAGTGTTGGTGGAACTTTCGAAGGTGGAGTTTTCTCTGCTCCTCTGTCATTTTCCACCATTTCCCAGCTTCAGTAACCTCAAAGCACTTGTAGGCATCCCAAAGCACAAACTTCCCTCCACCTACAATGGCTTTCTCTACCTCTCTTTGCTGCTGACCCACGAATTCCTTCATTGAGTCATTGAAAGCTGGCCATTGTTGCTTTGTGAAATTCACCTTCCTCTTCAGTGCACTGTTGATGGATTCGTTTGGGTTTGTATAGTATGACAAAGGAGGGCTTCCTAATCCTGCAAGCTCCCGATCTTCTTTGAGAGCACCTTCACAGAAATCTTCTGATTTGTTGCGAACAAACCAGGTGTGAAAAAATGGCTGATGGTCTGCACCGAAAACATCGTTTTCACGTTCCTCCCAGATATCCTTCATGTTTGACAACTCGACATGAAATTGATCCTCATTTTGGCAGTCAACCAGTCCCATGTGATGAGTACCTGTGTTGTCTGTTGAGCCAAAAATATCTAAAA
Organism: Halisarca cf. caerulea; assembly: GCA_963170055.1. Classification (NCBI taxonomy): domain Eukaryota; kingdom Metazoa; phylum Porifera; class Demospongiae; order Chondrillida; family Halisarcidae; genus Halisarca; species Halisarca cf. caerulea. The sequence goes on from CAUJGJ010000397.1 coordinate 5,838,545, forward strand.
GATATTGCTTCTGTGAAACAGATGGGAAGCCTTTAGCTTGCAAATAACGCTCGATGTTCTTTTGCAGATGTCGAAAGCACCTGAGAAGAATAACTTGGTGGAATTGGTGCCTTAATACCTCTATTAGAGATCGTTCACCATCCGTTCCTGCTGCTTTGATGTCAGCCAGTCCGCGTCGAAGGCGATAAGACTTGAGAAATAGAAGTTATAATTCCTAAACTCCTTGCGATAATGGACTAATATTGGTCCTAACATCCATGGGCTCTTTCCTGTCTTTCTGTCAATAACCATTAAATGTTGATAGACGATGGGTGTCACGCTGAATTCACCTAAGTTAAAAGTAGGATCAACACCCATGATGGAAAAATCGCACGCATCACAACAAAAACGCTCAAGATCCAGAAGCTGCTGGGCAGTAGCAAGCACTGCCATGGGCTCAGGTGCGCAAGTCACCTCTTGCACATATTGGTTTCCTTTCTCCACTGCCTTGCATTGTTCCATAATGCTATAGAGAAAGTCCCGACCCTTTCCCCTCAATGGCCCAGGTACATCCTTAGCCTTCAAAGTATGCTTGATGTTGTAAGCATGCTGGTTACTCAGAGGAAGTTGACCTGCGCTCGTAGCCTGCAGTAGCCCTCCTTTGGCTGTCAAGACTTTATCAATGGCCTCCTTGGGTGATGCAGACTGTGATAGAGCTTCCTTGAGGTTCTTCTTTACGCTGTCCATTCTACGTACATATGCTGATTTCAGGATGGAATTCCCATGTGGTTTGACCACAACTTTATGCTCAGCACCATCTAATTTGTACACCACAAGAACAACTGGCATTTGCTTGCTTTCATGATCTGTATGTTTGTAGGGAAAAACTTATAGTATAAAATTAATGAAAATTTCAAGATACCCTAAGGTATGTACTTCAAGATAATAATGCATTCATACACAGTACAGTGTTCTCCCCAGCAATATTCAAGCATAGGGCTCCACTATCCTTCAACAGCAGAGAACTATGCCTTCACATTGCAGTTATTCTTTAAACTGGCTGCAAAACTACTATCCCTTATCTGTTAACCGGGTGGGGGGGCACTATGTCTTCAAAAAATCTATGGGAAACCCTGCAGTACATATATACTAAATTTACATGCACTTTGTCAAATACCCATGTCATTCTGAATCACACAACCATGCGCATGTGGGACATGTCCATTCGCACTTGAATGGCTTCTGAAAGTCGGCGATTTTGTTGCTAACAAATTCGCTTTTTCTCTCTTATGCATATCAGAAATGGCAAGCAACAACATTTAGACTGTATGAACACATTCAAGCTACACATTTAACTATTTTTCAACCAAATTTTCCGTCAATCGTTCGAATACTCGCCGCTTTTCCGAGCAGCTGTATTTAGCAGTTATTCCTCTCAAGTAAATCCAATCTCAGGCCTAGAGACACAGAATAGAGAGGTTTAGCACTACGTAAAACGTTACGTAATAAGCTTACTACGTTTCGCGCGGAAAATTAGAACGTTCTTAGTAACGGTTTCGACGTATCAAGGTATCTTAGTACGTTCTTGCCCTACGTTATAAGACAAATGGATTCTTTGCAAGATTCTACCTCAAGCGGTGCTTCTCCATCCACCACCACTCCCGTTCGGAGTTCTAGTTGTGCTGCAACACCAACGAAAACATCTAGGGTGCATTTCCAAGCTGCGGACGACCTACTTTTGCTTAGGGAAGTTGTTTCGTTGGAGCAACCCTTCGTTCGAGGAGCTACTTGCTGGGAAGAGATTGCTTGCACTCTCCAAAAGGAATTCCCGCATAAATTTGGAAAAGTGAGTGCTCGTACATTGAGAGAATGGGCGCAAAACTTAATGGATTCGTTTATTAAAAGTGACGCTAAGCAAAGGAAGCAAAGTGGGACGGAGGACGAGTTCAAAGAGAAGGAGCAGCTCCTGGAGTCTCTACGAAACAGGTTCACGGAGAAAGATGTACAACAGAAAGCTAATGCACGTCAAAAAGAAAAAGAAAATAGAGAAAAAGGTGAAAAACTTCGTGATGATGCGTTACAAACATTGAAGGGTAAAATAAGGAGCACTTAGTCTAGTACTAGAGGGGATTCCGAAGATGAATTTGGCAAAAGCAGAAAGAGAAAGATGATTGACTTAGAGAAGGTATGGACTGACAATGAAAGAAGAGGAACTAAAATTAAGGGATAGGGAATTACAATTGAGGGAGAGAGAGCTAGCTCTGCAGGAAAAGAAAGCGCAACAAGTGGATGATGCACAGCAAATGAATAAGATGCAGCTTGAGATGATGAATAAACAGATGCAACAGATGGCCGACCTCATTTCGTTAGTTACGAAGAAATTCTGACCAGAGGTATATGTAACACTGTATGCAGTTGCTAACCATGCATGCAATCGTTATAATTATGTACATTGTATACAGAAAATTGTATTTACTGCAAATATTCGGATAGACTTGGTGGTTGTAGATTAAAGTGTGCAGCAATATTGTTTCCATATAGGCAAGTATAACAGTTAGTTAGCAGAGTTGCCACAGCATAGTACTTGGCCACGGGTTGGAGTAAAATCTTTGCATTCTTCTTGAAATCTACAAATGCCCAAAGCCTTATAATATTTCCAAAGCCCCATTCCACACAGACACGAGCAGAACTCATCTTCCTGTTGAACTCAGCTTGCAGTGGTGTCAAAACAGCACCTTGATAGGGTCTGACAAGTTGTGGTCGGTTAGGATATGCCGGATCTCCATATAATACCCAGTAGGTACCACATTGGCGCTGCATGTACTGCTCTATCTGACGTAGCAGCCCACTTTCATGCAGCATGGCTGCATCATGTCTCCGACCCTCCAGTGGACCAAACAAATGTGCTATAATTCCAAATGGTGACATTACAGACTGGAACTTTAATGCATGCATCCGCTTATGTCCACTGTAAAATAGCCTCTGACCTTCAACTGGTCTGGAGATAGCTAGAGCAGTACCATCAATAAATCCCCATACATTTTGAAGTGGACATAACCTCAAAACTGCATCAGATCCTTCTTGCAGACGAGGAGTGGTCAGCCATGCTGCTGGAAGGGTGTCCAGTAAATGGTGCCAGCTATCATATAAAATGCCGAGAACTAAATTCACGATTACACTGAGTTCCGATACACCGCGTCCGAATATTTCTTCCAGATCTTTGAGGCGATTAGGGTAAGCTAGCCTACATAACAGTATGCAAAAACCCTCTATACCAGTGCAGCGTGTTCGGTTGCTTGCCACAAGCTCGTCTGGGATGCGAAGTGCCCTGCAAAGTACGCATATGTCGTCCTTTTCAAAACGAAACAGGGTCTTACACTGGTCAGGTGTCAAGGTATCCAAATTCAGACGCACGTGGTGCCGCTCTCTTCGTATATCCTCCAAATGGTGCTTTTCAGCCTGGCGTTCAAGTTCTGATAGCAAAAACATGTCTTCAAGATCGGAATCTCCATCGGAATCGACAAAAATTTGCAAGAAATCTTCGTCATCTTTCTGTATCGCCATAACGTTACGTATAACGAACTTCGGCGTTGCTAAAACGAAATACGTACTAAATTTCGAACGTACCTATCAGCTTACTACGTAGTGTTCAAATGTTATGCTAAACCTCTCTAATATGGACTAAACTGTCCCTAATAAAGCTACCCAATATTCTACCGATGGGGATTTTGTTTACTGCAATAGTTTTATAGATAATCAACAAATACTAAAAATGTACTAAAATAACCAGCAATAACTTTTTGGAAACTCGCGGTTTCAAAATCCCCATCGGTGAAAAGTTGAAGCGTTCGATATAGATTACAGTAAAACACTCAGAAGCTTCCTACGTTGATCCGCTGATTTACTTGACGACATGGCATTTTGCAAGAAGGATTCGCTTAGCTAAGGGCCGATTATCACATGACGGTCATGTGACATGAGTTGTGACGTAATCGCATATTGCCCTTACCGAAGTGTTTGAAGTGTTTGATCTCTGCAATGATCGATGCGTCGCAAGCGAGAGGAACTCAGTGGAGAAAGAACATTAGGCAAAGAAGACAGACGGTTTAACGAAGTATAATGTCGGTGGTTTAAGAAAAGCGAACTGGATATTCAGCGCTCGATCGACGACATCGAAGAACAAGGTGCGTAATCTTTGTTTGATCTTGAATTCAAATAGAAAAGTCGGTTTTACTAACTTGAGTTCCTCATAAAAGAACGATCAATCTATGTTTGAGCCTTCAAAACGCGCTTTAAGCCTATCATCAACTGCAAAATAGCAGGGCGATTTCGCTGTGAATTACGTATATAAGTTTTGCAATTCACAATACCTACAATCGATCGTGAGTATGATCTTCCAAGCTCCCTTACACAACAATATGTACGTAACATTAACTTTTGATGAATAAAGGCTTTCATATGTTGTAAAAGTAGAACAAATGTCGAGCAGCGCAATCGCCCTTGCTTCTTCACTAAGCCTATACGTCAAGAAATGTCACGCGCATATCACATGATCGAAGCCTTACACACGCCCAAATACCATCCTATTAACACAATAGTGGGACTTTGGACATGTCCCACATGCGTGCAGTGTAGTGAATACTGTGCAGCGCAAACATAAACTAGTCTATATTATTGTGGGTTATATGACATAGACTACTAACCATATAAAGTTGCTATGATTTTTTCAATGTGTTGTCAGTTCTATGGACCTGATACACTCGTTGAAGCCTATACATGTGCAGGGTTTGTTTCGCATTTGACTGGACACGCTTAACACTTGTAATCTCTTCTGCAGTCTTTGCCACTTTCACATGGATAGAATCTACTTGGTTATTTTTCCAAGCTCCCATATCGTCACTGAGGATATCTTGTGGATCCGATAGTTCTTCTGTATTCACAAGAAAGCAGACGTTATGGCTGACAGCAACAGGAACTCTCTTGCAGGTGTACTTCCTCTCCAGAGTGGGCCACAGGATAACAGTTACAATATCTTCTGTGCTGAAAATACGCTTTCGGTTCTGGCTTATACGTACAAAAATGGGAAGTCCCACATCACCCTCATAATACTCTGGAACTTTCTGGTGAAGTGTCTGCAAGTGGGACCTACGTATTGCAGCATAGAAAGTCAATATAATTCTGGTCCAGAAGAACACCTGACAAAGCAAATATACACACTTTATGTCATCCATGGGATCTGTGAGGCCATCATCTTCTATTTCTGAATCACTACTTAGTGCTATGTCCATCAACATCTGTTCCACTGCTAGTAGAGAGTTTATCTGATTCAGATTCTGATCTACAGTAGTCATTTGCATAGAGGAGACGACTGATCAGTAAACTATACCCCCACTTGCATGCATAATGTTTTTCTTACAGGGAGTATTCCAACTTCACTGTGGGTATGTCTTTAGTAGGAGTTATTAAATTAATAACTTCTGAGCTAACGTGGATGTCAGGATCTGAATCACTTCCACTGCATGGTAAAATTTCAATTGTATTGTCTATATAAGCCAACGGACACTATGCAGCAAAGGTGCAGAGTAAAACTTACCTGAGCAAGACCACTGTGTCTGAACATAGGTCCGAGCATTGCAATCTAATAAAAAAGAATTATGCCTACACAATCTTTGTACTGTCTATGAGCAGATTCACCTCGATTTCTTTTTCAAAGGCAGTGCCTCTTCTTACATGGCCATGTGCTCTTAGCACGAGGTCGATGATGTCAGTTGCAGCTGCTGCTACCAAATTATAAACCGATCTACTATTTACGTAATTGTTTATCCGCGAAGGCATCGCCAACTCGCCAACTTCAGTTTCGTACTATTTTTGAAGCGAATTTTTAATTCGAGTTCGTATTCAACTTATCACATATTTGGATAGTCATAGAGCGCAACCGCGGCGAATTCCTGCGTTGACGGCCACTTTTCTCGCTCCGTACCAGCGGCGGCCATTTTCCTTTCTCGCTCCGTACAAGTGGCGGTCATTTTCCTTATTCCGCTATTCCGTATTCCGTATTCCGATATTCCGTATTCCTCTATTCCGTATTCCGCGTTTTAAAGACTCCCACTTGTTCTACAACACCATGCTGCTATAACCAATATGGTGTATCAAGTGATTGTAAATATGTGACACACACACACTCACACTCACACTCACACACACACACACACACACACACTCACACACACACACACACACCACAAACAGTGACACACACACACACACATGCACACACACACACATACACACACACAGTGACACACACACACACACACACACACACACACACACACACACCTGTACACACACGCACACACACACACACACACACACACACACACACAGTGACACACACACACCACACACACACACACACACACACACACACACACAACACCAAACAACATAGATACGGGAACATAGTATACAACATCTACGCTAACATACACTAATGCGAACATATTCAAAAAATACTTGAAGAAATTCCTTTTCAACGGAAGGCGTGCTCTCACTAAACCTCACCGAAACACTTGTCATACAAGTTCAATCGTTCGAAAACGGTTTGCTAATTCCAAACAGAGCTTTTATCTCTCATCTTACCTGCCTGTTCCCCAAACGTCTTCGGATCTTCCCGTCGTTTGCATACTTTCGCGGTTCGAAGGTTTTCTTTTCATCCTAACATCTGCGTCCAATTCTCAGACGTATTTGACCATAGTATCTATGGTTAGAGGACCTAAGCAAACACACATACACAAGATTACATACATGTACGCGAACATATCCACGAAAACACATGGAGAAACTATTTTATGAAAGACCTGCTCATACTAAATGTCGTTAAAACACTAACATGCACGTTCAAGCACTCCATAATGGTTAACTAAAGACAAAAGGCTTTCCACACTCATCTTACCTGTTTCCGAAGCTTTCTTTTTAGCCTTTTCTTCGTTTCCATGGGCTTCCGAGGTAGCGTAAGGTACAATGTCTCAGTAAAACCATCCATCCAAGAATGTTTCCGTCCTAAATGCTTCATCAAAGTTCTCTTCCTTGTTAGATGAGGCGGCTTAACAGCTTTTGTCAGTTTTCGAGTCCTTCCACAACTTCTAAAACGAAGACAACAACTTTAAACCAGTCGCTCTACCTCTAAAAATGAAGGCCCACAGAAATTCTTGGAGTGAGTTGAATCTTCATGGTTAACTCTCAATCCAAATCTTTAGGTCTTAAAGATTCTTCGTTGATGAAAACAGAAGCAAAAACACAAAATTCACTGAATAATACCAATGACTTCGACTACCGCCTAAAAGTCCGCCATGTTGTATGAAGGCTAACTGCGGGTTAGGCTGGGTTAATGGACAGATCGAGGCCGGACATGCGGGGTCACTTCCCCTCACCGTGCATGCGCTTATCTAACCGTCATCATTACGCATAATTTTAACCATAGATATTCTATACTACACAGTATAGAATATTTATGTTCTAACCCAGGCTCCCAAAACATGGTCACGTGCGCAGTCAGCCACATGTCCAGAGAAGCCAACCACATGCAGTTGGTTTTTGATGAGCCGCAGGCCTCTCTTTGTGCCTCCCGTGGTATAGGCTCCATGTGCCATACTAGCAGCTCATTCTCGCTGGTTACCCCTACCTTAGTGTCCCTGGCCCAGTCAAAGTTAACTTTTATCTCCCACCGCGAAGTCGACGTCTCCTCCCGATGGCCGAACTGCCTACCCCTACCACCCTGCCCCCCGCCCCGGACACTGCAGCTATACTCTCGGCCCTCGCTGACCTCAAGGCCCAGCTCCAATCCCAGCAGGAGGCCCAGGTCGCCCTCATGCAACAGGTGGTCACCCTGCAGCAGCAGCACGCCACCCAGCGGCCCACTCCCCCCCATGCGTCCAGCCTACCGGTCCCCACATCGTCCCCAGCCGACGAAGACCCGCAAGGTAGGTGGAACAATCGCCATTTAACCTAACTCTGTGTCTTTCCTGTGCACCCCCACCCCCATTGTCATATCTGTGGGTTACACCCCCGTCACAGTCATAGTACTGGGGGTCTCACCCCCGTCTGAGTACCCGTAGGGTCACACTCCCCCGTTCTGGTACTGGTGGAGCTGCCGATAGTACCGGGGGAAACCCCCCACCACCACCACCATCACCCCGGTTGTAGCACCCGCGGGCTTCATCCCTGTCGTCGCACCCGGGGCCTCATCTCAGTTGCTACACCTCGTTGTAGTACCTGCAGGGGGTCCCTCCCCCATAGTAGCGTGGGGTACACCCTCATTGTAGCACTGGTGGGGCCACACCCTTGTGGTAGCACTGGTGGGGTCGCACCCCCAGTGTAGCATTGGTGGGGTCGCACCCCTGTTGTAGCACTGGTGGGGTTGCACGCCTGTTGTAGCACCGGTGGGGTCGCACCCCTGTTGTAGCACTGGTGGGGTCGCACCCCTGTCGTAGCACTAGTGGGGTCGCACCCCGGTTACAGCAAGAGGAGGGTCGTACCCCTGTTATAGCACTGGCGGGATTACACCTCTCTTGTAGCACTGGTGAAGTTGCACCCCTGCGGTAGCACTGGGGGGGCCACACCCTTGTGGTAGCACTGGTGGGGTCGCACCCCCAGTGTAGCATTAGTGGGGTCGCACCCCTGTTGTAGCACTGGTTGGGTTGCACGCCTGTTGTAGCACCGGTGGGGTCGCACCCCTGTTGTAGCACTGGTGGGGTCGCACCCCTGTTGTAGCACTGGTGGGGTTGCACCCCTGTCGTAGCACTAGTGGGGTCGCACCCCGGTTACAGCAAGAGGAGGGTCGTACCCCTGTTATAGCACTGGCGGGATTACACCTCTCTTGTAGCACTGGTGAAGTTGCACCCCTGCGGTAGCACTGGGGGGGGTCGCACCCCGATTGTAGCACTGGTGGGGTCATACCCCTGTGGTAGCACTGGTGGGGTCACACCCCCTTGCGGTAGCACCACCCCCCCCATTGTAGTACCAGCCCTGTGGCAGCACTGGCTGTATCCCAGGTCGCCAGGGGTGTGGGGCCATGCCCCCTCTGGGGGGCGTAAACGATGGCATCAGGGGGCTGTCACAGCGTGACACATGTGGGGAGAGACAGGCATGTAACCCCCCCCTTTTTCTTCTTTCCTCTATGCAGGCAACAAGACCACACTATCCATGCTGGAACCCATGGCTGCCGCACTATTACCCTCCAGCACACCCGACAGTGGCAAGGCCCCAGAGGGCCCTGAGCCACGTCCAAAAGCCAAGACGGGCCTGGTTCTTGAGGGTAGTTTGCTGGCCATCCCAGCGGACCTGCTCCAGAAGGTGGAGGAAGGCTCCTACGTGGAGCCACCCATCGACAAATTCCCAAAGTGGGTCATGGCATTCTGCTGCTTTGGGCTGACCCTGGCTCAGACCAAGCCCAACATAGGGCCGGACCTCCTCACATTCATCGGGACAGTGGCCCGGCTGACCAGAGGCCATCCTGGCCAAAGCTGGGCCACCTATGAACAAGCCTTTCGCGCGAAGATGGCAGCAGATCCCTCATGCTGCTGGAGCGAGCTCGACAACCAGCTCCACACCCTATGCCTGGCTCCCCGTAGCCAACCCAAGTGGCCCACCCCCCCCACCAGCACCGGCCGCATACCCTGCAATAGATGGAACGATGATCGGCTCTGCCCGTTCACAAAGTGCAGGTACCTGCATGCTTGAGCAGTCTGCCACAGCCCCTCGCATAGGGGGCCAGCGTGCCCCCAGGCAGCCAAGAAACCACGGCCTAATGCCTGACATGGGCCACCCCAGGAGCAGCTCCCCCTCGGGTGTAAATATCCCCACCCATTTCTTTTTTTGGGCCGCCGGAAGGCGGCCCTATATTGTTTTTACTTTCACCGGAAGTGTCCGGAACAATGTCAATATATATATATATATATATATGTATATATATATATGTCAACAACATGGCGGACGCGAAGTTGGTACAAAATCTTTCGGCTATATTTCCGTGAAATTCATTCGTTTGCTCCTGATTTTATCAGCGAAGGGTCTTTTAGACCAGAAGAGTTCTTCGAAATATTATTCTAGTCAATAACGCCGATTTCCAAGTGATTCGAGTTTCCAGGGCCGTAGGCGGCCCACGAGTTTTTTAAACTCGAATCGCTTGTTTTGTTTGTTGTTGTTTCTTTCCCTTTTTCAGGACTAGTTTGTGTTGTTTTTCTAGCACTAGGTTCACCACTTTTCCTTTTCTTTGTCCATCCAGTCAGCCACACTACACACACCATTCTTTCTTAATACTCTCACCCACCCACATTTGACAACTCCACCACCACACACGCCCAGCCAGCTTGCCCACAACTCAACAGCCTCCCCACGGGTCGTGGGCTGCTCACCCTCCACTCACCACCCCCCTTTTTTTTCCTTTTCCTTGTCGGTTGTTGTTGTGGTTGTACGAATTGAGTTGATTGACAGTGCAAACGTCCTGGACACGTGTATACTATAGCGCGATGGTCCACGGCTTCAAAAAATAAAAAAAAGAAGACCCCTGCACCTCGGGGAGACCCCAGACTGTTACAGACATGCACACGTAGCATGGACGTGCAACCTATTACCACATGTGTCAGCACTCACACACATACTGCGACACCTCACATGTACACTAGACCTCTCCTCCTCACTTAGGCCCCACACACCTGCCCAAGTGCACTAGGGTCGCACCCAAGATGGCAGCACACTTCCTGCATCCGCAGCAGCACCCAGGAGCCCCCCCCCCCCCCAGAAGCCCCTGGGCAAGCTGCCCTACCCCCCTCCGCATGCAAGGTGCATGCACACTCCGCTGGTAGTAGATGAATGGGCCATGAGCCTACGCAACCACCCTGACAAAGCCTGGACAGCCCAGCTTATCAAAGGGCTGCGCGAAGGAGTTCGCATAGGCGTCCTTCCAGGAGCCCCTGTCACCTCCGCCACTGCCAACCTGCAGTCAGCAAAAGAAAACCCCAGCGTGGTGGACAGGTATCTGGTTGATGAGTGGTCATCCAAAAACATTGCTGGCCCCTTTAACCCGGACCAGCTCAAGGGCCTGGTTCACAACCGGTTTGGAGTAATCCCAAAACCTCACAAACCTGGCAAATGGCGGCTGATCGTGGATCTATCCCACCCCAAAGGCCGGAGTATCAATGACCACATCTCAGAGGCCGACTCCAGCATGGAGTACTCATCTGTAAATGACGCTGCCCGCATTATTACCCACTTGGGCAGACACACCCAGATGGCCAAGATTGACATTGCTAGCGCCTTCCGCATCATACCAGTACACCCCCAGGATTGCCCCCTCCTGGCCATGCGCTGGAAAGATAAGGTGTACATGGACACCCAACTCCCCTTTGGACTGCGCTCAGCCCCCACACTGTTCAATGCCTACGCTGATGCACTGGAGTGGATACTCCAGCAAGAGGGTTGCAATCACCTCATCCCCTACCTGGATGATTCCCTCCTCCTTGGCCCACCTCACTCGCCCACATGTCAACAGGGCCTAGAGCACATGCTCGCCACCTGTCACCGGCTGGGAGTGCCTTTGGCATCAGACAAGATAGAGGGGCCCACCACCCGCCTCTCATTTCTTGGAATCGAGCTAGATTCCGATGCAATGGAAGCTCGTCTTCCTCAAGATAAACTGCACAGGCTCAGCTCAGAAATCACAGCCTGGCAAGACAAGAAAGCCTGCAGGCACGGCGAACTAGAACATTTACTGGGCCTCCTTCACTTCACATGCACAGCCGTGGCTCACGGTCGTCCTTCCTCCGAAGGCTGATCAACCTCCTAAAGACCACAGGCTCGGCAAAACCATTCCACCACATTCGTCTTAATCAGGAGGCCCGATCAGATCTAGCCTGGTGGCATCGTTTTGTTGCTCACTGGAATGGGGTCTCGCTAATCCAATTGGCTCAGGCCTTCACCGCTTCGGCCAACATCTTCACAGATGCCTCTGGCAGCTTTGGCTGTGGGGCTGTATGGGGCACTCTGTGGCTCCAAGGAGTGTGGCCACCAGAGTGGAACACCGTATCTATCATGGTGAAGGAGCTGGTGCCCGTAGTGCTGGCCAGCGCACTCTGGGGCAAGCACTGGGCCGGGCAATTAGTGCACTTCCACATCGACAACATGTCAGTGGTAGCCACCCTCGGGAAAGGTTCCTCCAAGGAACCATCTGGCATAGTGATGCACCTCCTCCGGTGCCTCAGCTTCATAGCGGCACACTTCCGCTTCCACTACAAGGCCTATCATATTCCGGGTTCCTTAAATGTCCTTGCCGACCAAATCTCCCATCATCTGCATCCTACTTCTCCTTCACTGCAGACCCCCATCCCACCCATACTATGGTCCCTATTAGTGCTGGAGAGGCCAGACTGGATCTCCGATCAGTGGACAGCGCTGTTCACAGATACTATTCAGAGGGTCTAGCTTCCACAACGAAAAGATGCTACTCTTCCGGCCAGAAGCGCTTCTTAAACTTCTGTGCCAAGCACCAGCTCCAGCCCCTCCCACCAGACGAAAGTACCATTGTTTGTAAACCTACCATACCTTTGTTTCGCAACTAGGCCTTGATGGGCTTTCCCAGGCTACCATCCAGAACTATCTGGGGGCCATCCGCAACCTCCTCATCTCAGCGGGGATGGACCACATACAGCTCCGCACCCCGAGAGTCGAGCTGGTGATCCAAGGGATCAGACGAATCAACAGCCAGGAAAAAATGAATGTAAGCTTGTCAAGGACTTTGGCTGGGAGCCATTTATCATGCAATGACGTCAGTAATTTTGGCGCAAAATTTGAAAATAACAGGCTATAAATACTACGTGGATCCGGATCCTGTAGTCCGACAAGTAAGCCTTTTTCGATATTTCGCATACTGTTGTAAATAAACTGCATTTGTAGCGCATAGATTGACAAATACAGGCTACAGAAACAGCTTAGCCTATTAAAAGTTACGCTGCACCGCCTAATATTTGTAGAAGAAATGACATAACAGTTACAGATGTATATATCTATAGTATTGAAATTAATGCTAACATTATATATATTGACATCATTCCGGACGCTCCGGACACTTCCGGTGAAAGTAAAAGCAATATAGGGCCGTCTTCCGGCGGCCCAAAAAAAAGAATAATAAACAATGAGACCACACACACACACACACACACACACACACACACACACACACACATACACACACAATTTCCCCTACTAAATACACAAACATATTCCACAGTTGTATAGACATTCATGTAAGAACAAACATACCTCACACACAAGCACATATATAGCCAATACATATGCTATAACAACAAAGGTAATCACACAACACACTCCCACATAGCTTACAGAATAGATACAGGAACATGCTCAAATAAACACACAGACACAAGCAAACATAAAAGCAAGTGAACATATCCAAGAAAATACATACAGAAATTCTTACATATACGTTCGAAAACGGTTAGCTAAAAATGGAGCTTTAACAATCATCTTACCTATTTTTGAAGCTTTCTTGAAGCTTCTTTTCCCTCAAAATTCTTGTGCGATAATGCGTTGTAAAGTTTCGAAGTTTTTTCTTCTATCCATGGACGTTTTCGTTCTAAAGTATATGTCAACCCTCTGTGCCATGCTAGATGAGGCCTGAACAAACACATACGCACACACACACACACAAATATACACACACACAAATATACACACAGACACAAACACACACACACACACACACACACAAACACACACACACACAAACACAGGAACATAGTCAAATAAACACACAGTCACAAGGAACATAAACGCACGCGAACATATCCAAGAAAATACATACACAAATTCTTACGTATACGTTCGAAAATGGTTAGCTAAAAACATAGAGTTTCAATAATCATCTTACCTATATCTGAAGCTTTCTTGAAGCTTCTCTCTCCCTCAAAATTCTTCTGCGATTATGCGTTGCAAAGTTTCGAAGTTTGTTTCTTCTATCCATGGACATTTTCGTTCTAAAGTCTACGTCAACTCTCTGTGCCATGCTAGACAAGGTCTGAACAAACACACAAACACAAAATTATACACACATGCAAAAATATCCAAGAAAAGCTAAAGAATTTTTAGGGGCTGCTGCAGGCAGCCCCTATATTGTTTTCATTTGGACTTCCGGTGTGTAACGCTCGTCCGATATATATATGTATATATATATATATAATATAGATTTGAAGAAAAGTCTTATAATAGAGAATTTATATAATAGTAATAGAGAAGTATGAATTTATACAGGAATGAGTTATAGGAATTGTTTTGAAAACAATTGCCAAATATGGCAATTGTTTTCAAAACAATTGTCCAGTTACAATAAACAGTATGTTCAATGAATGTTCAGCTGTGCACTTGCACTCCAATGCTTTGCAAGTAATTCGAGCGTGTGGGGCGGCAGCCCCCACGAGTTTTCAACTCGAATTACTTGTTTTACTGAAGAATTTCCGTGTGCCTTCAAGTTGTAGAGTGCGGCACGATTGTACGTACACCATGAATATCCGGATATCCGTGCTTGAGCTGAGAGTGTGCCACAACCTCAATTAGTTATTGTGTTTGTAGCAGCTGTTGACTGTTACTTATATGTGAAGTTTGGTTATTTTCTTCAATTCCTTGTGGAAAGGATTATTCAAAAAATACGCGTCGAGAGGGACGAACATTCGTACGGAAGAAATGATGTTACGGACCCCGGCCTCTACCACCAAGGGGTTATATCGCTGGCTATTCTTTTGGTGTCTGGACATAGAGCTAGACATCCACTATTCAAAGCACCAAAGTTCGAAAGGTTTCCATCTCCCTTTGTCAGGCAATGTTACAAAGTTTTATAGTCTGTGGAGGGATGACGTTTTGGACCCCAGCTAGCGGGACCTGTGACCTTCAAAACACTTGAAACCTTGAAAATGGCTTTGAATTCCTTATAAAACCAAGGCCTTTGCCCAGGATGACCAATAACAAAGCACTAACCTTTGCGTGCATGTAGGATCTATGGTGGTACTTGCTGGATTTTGGGACATAAAGAGGTTTAGGGGTGAGAAGATTAATTTACCTCCAAATATACATGCTGAGTTATTGTAATTGCTTAAAGTTCCACCAGAACCACTAAGGTCCATCCGCTGTAATACGTAAAGACTACTAAACTACTAAGATTCAATACAAGCTTGTCAAGGACTTTGGCTGGGAGCCATTTATCATGCAATGACGTCAGTAATTTTGGCGCAAAATTTGAAGATAACAGGCTATAAATACTACGTGGATCCGGATCCTGTAGTCCGACAAGTAAGCCTTTTTCGATATTTCGCATACTGTTGTAAATAAACTGCATTTGTAGCGCATAGATTGACAAATAGAGGCTACAGAAACAGCTTAGCCTATTAAAAGTTACGCTGCACCGCCTAATATTTGTAGAAGCAATGACATAACAGTTATAGATGTATATATCTATAGTATTGAAATTAATGCTAACATGAATCGTTGCTATTCATTAATTTGTTTTTAAATTAATACACCACAAAATAATGAATCATGGCAGCAATACATATTATAGCTATATATATACTGTATTTGTTCAAATAGCAGCAATGTACAATTATAGCTAATATACAACTGCAAATTAAGTTATTTCATTGCTTCCATAATTTTATCAAAATACACATCGGATTCCACAGATATGGCACAAAGATCATTGAAGAACCGAAGTGCTCAGTCACATGGCAAAGCGCCAGTTACTGCAGGAATTCAACATGGACAGTCACACAGACCAACAAAATATGGGGGATATAGCAGTGAAAAAGTGTAGAAGGCTATGAGGGCTGTTACAGTAGACAAATTGAGTATCAGATGGGCTGCTGAAATGTATGGAATACCCAAATCCACCTTAAGTGACCATCTTCATGGCAAGCACAAATACAGTGGGGGTCAAGGTGGGAGTCTTTTGACAGATAAAGAGGAGGAGCGGCTGGCAGTTTTTCTGGTAGGTTGTGCTTCCGTTGGTTATGCTAAATCCAGAAAGGAAGTGCTGAACATAGTTCAGCAAATCCTCTACCATCGCGGGTCTGAGGCACAGGTTACAAAGGGCTGGTGGGATTCATTCAAATCAAGACACCCACATTTGAAACTAAGAAATGCAGAGCCTTTGTCCTACGCAAGAACGGTTGCAAATGACCCTTCAGTCATCAACAAATACTTTGACTTGTTGGAGGAGACACTTCATGCGCATGGACTCACACATCGTCCAGCACAAGTGTTTAACTGTGACGAGACAGGTCTTCTTTTGTCACATAAGCCTCCAAAAGTGGTCGCTGCCGTAACACAAAAGCATCCATACAGCGTCACCAGCAATGACAAGGCCCAAATCACTGTTTTGGCATGTGGAAGTGCATCTGGCTACTCCATTCCACCTATGGTGATCTTCGATCGCAAAACCCCGAAGCCAGACATGACTGTTGGTGAAGTGCCAGGTGCCTTTTACGGACTATCAGACAGTGGATGGATGGATGCCGAATTGTTTGAGGAGTGGTTTAAGAACCATTTTCTTGTCCATGCTCCCCCTGCCAGGCCACTGCTGCTCCTACTTGATGGGCATAGTTCCCACTACCAATCTGAGCTCCTGCGCATTGCTGCAGCTGAGAGGGTTGTGTTGTTTTGTCTTCCACCCCACACAACACACCTACTGCAGCTCTTGGATAATGGTGTATTTGGCTCTGTCAAGTGCAACTGGAACGGAGCATGCCATCTCTTCTGCAGCAAAAATCCAGGGCAAGTTGTAAGCGGATACAACTTTTCACAGGTATTCCACACTGCTTGGATGAGGAGCATGAGCATGGGGAACGTTGTTTCAAGTTTCTGAGCTACCGGAGTGTTCCCACCAAATCGTTCAGTTGTCCTTTCACAACTACACACATGTGATGAAGGGTCCACACTATCTACACCACTGTTCATCCCATTTGCTGCACCTTCCACAACACCTGTACAGTAGCTTCATCCATTCAACCGTGGGTGCTGTGCCCAAACACCAGGGCAACTGGCCATGACTCCCACTAGTCATGTTAAACATCCAGCTGCCAAAACCACCAGACTCAAGTGCATGGATGACCTCTCTGAATGTCTTACAGATGTTACAATATCAACACCAGAGCCAAGCCCACCAAAGATCGAAAGTACGGCTTTCACCAGCAGTACACCACACCACCCAAGCCACAAAACAAGCTGTCCACACTGGAAAAATTAATGCATGTGCCAACTCCACCTGCAGCAATGAGAACAACACATAAGAAAGGAGCAAGAGTTTTAACAAGTGAAGAATGCATGCTGGAGGCACAGACAAAGGCAGACAAGAAGAAGCAGAAAGAAATTGATAAACTAGAGAGAATTGAGATGAGGAAAAAGAAAGCAGAAGAGAAAATGAAAAAAAGAAGAAAAGCAGAAAAGGAGAGAACTTATAGACATGTAGAGAAAGCAGAAACAGCAACAAAAGGAAGAAGAGAAACAGCGACAGAAAGAGGAAAGAGAGAGAAAACAAGGAGAAAAAGAGTTACAAGAAAGTATAAGAACACCACCACCAGAAAGCAAATGTGAGAAAAAGCTGTGTGGGCATACGAGGGCCAAGAACTGGGTACAGTGTGAAAGATGTCACAGCTGGAACCATTGCATCTGTGCTGGTATCAGTCACACAAAAGCGAAATCTGCCATATTTGTTTGTGCTGCATGCCAAGGATTGAGTTATAAGTAGAATGGAACATACATACACCTTTACTAACATTGAGTTGTGTTACCAGCAATTACATGGTACTATTAGTAACTGTGATACAACCATACACCACGCCGCACAATGTAACAAAAGGCCATACTAGCCATAATAACATCATGATATGAACCTAGAAGACGATTAATCGCATCATGGGCTCAACTTGCCTTTCAAATACTTGTCAAAGGTTTCCATCTCCCTTTTCAAGTTGTGCAGCAATTAGAAAACAAAGCAGATGACTGTGGGCCCCGACAACTAGTGTCCGAAACGTCATTTCTCTACAGACAAAAAACTTTGTGACCTTGCCTAACGAAGGGAGATGGAAACCTTTCAGACTTTGGTGCTTTGAATAGTGGATGTCTAGTTCTATGTCCAGACACCAAAAGAATAGCCAGCGATATAACCCCTCGGTGGTAGAGGCCGGGGTCCGTAACATCATTTCTTCCGTATGAATGTTCGTCCCTCTCGACGCGTATTTTTTCGAATTGTCCTTTCCACGAGGAATTGAAGAGAATAACTGAACTTCACATAGAAGTAGCAGTCGACACCTGCTACCAACACTATAACGAATTGAGGTTGTGGAGCAAGACAAGAAACGCCAGTATGGACAGAGAATCAGAGAGGTAGAACATGGTGTTTTCACTCCTCTTGTCTTCTCAACCACTGGAGGCATGGGAAGGGAAGCAATGACCTTCTACAAGCGCTTGGCTGACATGTTAACCCAGAAGAGGCACCAACCATACTCCACAGTAATTGGATGGCTGAGGTGTCGGCTGTCCTTTGCATCCATCAGAGCCTCTATCATGTGTATTCGTGGGAGCCGATCTTCATACCACCACCCAATCTCTGCAGCCGATTCCAACATCAGCCTTGCAACATCTGAGGGATGAATTCCCTCCATGGCTGCATAAACTCTGCATGTTCTAGATTTTACCTTTATTGTTTATTTCATTGTATTGCTTAATTATGTTGTAATGTTATCTATTCTGATCACTGACTATGTCCACTTATACTTATCTATTGTGTACTGTACTTGCTTCGAGATAATAATATTCCTGCTCAGCATGGATATCCGGATATTTTTTTTCCAAGTTTACAGCATCACAAATATAGTACATGAAATGATAAGATACAGGATATATGCAATATACGTACATAAGATAATTACAAATGGGAGTCTATACATGTAGCGGATTTATAAATAATAAGTAGTTACGTAGTTACACAAAATCTAGTTCAGACACAACCAAGTCCACTGGTGGAGTTTGTGACTTGGCTGCATGTCCACAACTGGAGCGAGCCCCCCGAAAGTGAGTCGGCAGCGTAGCCATGACATAGTTGCACTGTATGGTTGGTCCCATTTGATTGCTAAGCAGGATGCAAGTCTCTTGTAGAAAACTGTTACTTCATTGGCCATTCCACCAGTAGCTGATAGGACAAGAGGAGTGAAAGACGCATGCTTGACCTCCCTCACTCGCTGCTCATATTGACGTTTCTTTTCCTGCTCATGCTTTCTGTAGCAATGGGGATGTCTGTTTGAGGGGGCATGGGGGTTGAAGACACACACATCAAAGAAAGTATGTTCAAACCGTCCACCCCAGCAACCATCGGCAGCAATGTCCAGTCTTGCTCCATCTTGAGTGTTTGCAGAGGATCCTGTATAACTTTCCCCATCAATCAGTTGCAGATCTGGTTCAACACAGACATCATTGCATACTTCAGTAAGAAGATTTGCTGTCACGTCCCTGATTTCATTATGACAGATGGAGGGGAATCCTCCCTTAGGGCATGACAGCGCATGTTCCACTGAAAACTTGGTGCCAGAGGTGCAAGTAGAAGGAGCTTTCAATGGTTGCCAATTGTAGCGAAGAGCAACAGCATCTTGAAATGTGCGTTTGTGGAGGGCAAAACCAAATTCTTGGATGGGGAGGGAAGTGAGCCAAGTGGAGGCACCTTTTTCCTGAGCCAAATCCATGGAGCGCTTCAGTGAGATGGAGAGAGTTTGGCTCAAGTCAGTTGCGATTTGTGTGGATCGTTCACGTTTCATCTTTCGAACTTCGCCTCTGGCTTCTAATTGCTCCTGAACGACATCACATGGGTAGTTGAAGCTCTGTTGGAGGATTGCAGTCTTGAGAGGATTTGAGATCGTGTTTGAAGCAGAAAATTCTACATCAGCGGTGGTGGTGGGGTTAGTTAGAGCCATGCCACCTAATCTTGCAGGTAGGGCAAGTAAGTCTCGGATTTCATCATTAGGAGGTGGTTGGCCAGTGAGTGCTGGGATGAGTTTCGATCGTATGATTGCTTCCAATGGTTGAGTAAGTAGGGTGCCAATATCATTGATGGTTCGTGATAGATAACACCACTTGCTGGATAAACCATGGGTGAAGGCTGCATGTGCTGCGTGAGGTTGTGTTAAGGCAATCATTGCAAGGTTGTCCAGCTCTTTAGACCATTTCACAACTCTGTCCTCTACATGTGATACTACAAATTCTGCAGTACCGATGGCAGCCCCTAGGTATGGCCTGCCCTCCGAGGTTACTTGGACACCCGTGTTTGCGAAAGAATCTGAAGCAGCAGCGATATGCTTTTCTTTTGTAACTAGCCATGTTCGTGCCGTACTCTATGTGTAAGCGAACAAGTCTAAAGATGTTCTCTTTGTTCAAATAAGCTTTGGAAGGACTCAAAAACTGACAAAAGCTCTTCTGACACCTCCTCTAATACGAAAGAGAACTTGGACTTAGTATTTAGGATGAAAACGTCCACGGATGGAGAGCTAAACCGAAGAGTCTTATGTTACGTTACCGCGGAAGTGTATGAAAGCCAAGAAAAGGTCAAAGAAAGCTTCGGGAACAGGTGAGATGACTGCTGAAAGCTTTGTTTCTTTGTTTAACCATTTTGGAGTGTCTAAATGTGTATTGAAAGTGGTTTGGTGTGGTTTAGTACGAGTTGGACTTCAGTAAAAGAAATTCTTTAGCTTTTCTTGGATATTTTCGCATACGTGTGTATGATTTTGTGTTTGTGTGTTTGTGTGTTTGTTCAGGCCTTGTCTAGCATGGCACAGAGGGTTGACGTAGATTTTAGAACGAAAATGTCCATGGATAGAAGAAAACAACTTCGAAACTTTACCAACGCATAATCGCAGAAGAATTTTGAGGGAAAGAGAAGCTTCAAGAAAGCTTCAGATATAGATGAGTGTTGAAACTCTATGTTTTTAGCTAACCGTTTTCGAATGTATATGTAAGAATTTGTGTATGTATTTTCTTGGATATGTTCACGTGCGTTTATGTTCCTTGTGTCTGTGTGTTTATTTGACTATGTTCCTGTGTTTGTGTGTTTGTGTGTGTGTGTGTGTGTGTGTGTGTGTGTTTGTGTGTGCGTGTGTATATTTGTGTGTGTGTGTGTTGTGTGTGTGTTGTGTGTTTGTGTGCATTTGTGTGTTTGTGTTAATGTGTGTGTGTGTGTGTGTTTGTGATAGATAAGATGACTGTTGAAAGCTCTAGTTCTTTGGCTAACCGTTTTCGAACGTATATGTAAGAATTTCTGTATGTATTTTCTTGGATATGTTCACTTGCTTTTATGTTTGCTTGTGTCTGTGTGTTTATTTGAGCATGTTCCTGTGTGTATGCGTGTGTGTGTGTGTGTGCAGGCGCGTGTGTGTGTGCTGGCGTGCGTGTGTGTGTGTGTGTGTGTGTGTGTGGTCTCATTGTTTATTATTCTTTCTTTTCATGTTCAGAATATAGACTAAATCATGAAGGCAATTGATGAGATTGCGTGTTTTGTATGATTTGATGTGTGTGATGTATAGTTGAGTGCTTGTGTTTGTGTGTGTGTGTGTGTGTGTGTGTGTGTGTATTTGTGGGTGTGGGTGTGTGGGTGTGTATGGTGTGTGTATACCTATGTAAGAGGTATATGTATGATGTGTGTACATATACCCTTGTAAATTCATGTTTGTGCACATGGTTAGTGTTAGATGTGTGTATAATATTGTGAGTAGATATACCTCTGTAAATTTATGTTTTTCATTGTGTGAGTATCAGTATGTGTGTGTGTGTGTTTGTCTATGCAATTTTAGCATGTGTCCGTTGGTTCTTGTTACTGAAAATGTACCTACTTTCACTAAATTTTGTTTTCCTTCACAGGAATTAGTAACACAGGAAGTGAAGGTGCATTGAAATGAAGATTCCAGCTTAAATATGATAAATGTTTGTGTGCATTTGTAGTACATTGACTATTGAATTATATTTTAATTATTGTATTATGTTTAATTCATATTATAAACAGTAATGTGACATGTTTCATTATAATTATTAAAAATTAAAGTGATAAATATTTGATGCATATAATTATATGCACATAAGTATACAATAAATATATTATTATTATTAAAACAGTAAATGAACTGTTAGTGAATACAGTTTAGCAGGCCTAGTGCAGCTGCTGTTTACATACTGTTTCCTACATGGGGAAAAGAAGAAACATAATAAGGACATTTCACCAGTAGAGTAGAAAATCAATTATCGGGCAATACTAATATTCGTACGGTATTTTAAGCCAATGAAGACAACAGACATAGAACTCTGTATAGCAGTATATAGGGAAGGATCTTCTACTCTTACCTTTAGACATTCGGGTTTCCACGGCTGCTTGTTCAGGCGCAAGAAGTCTCCAAACACAAATTTCGGATGTACGCAAGTTCAGACAATTCAATCGAGCGGTGGACACCCACATTTATCTGAAAATTCGCTTCATGTACCCTATCGATTGTGATCCTGGAGTGATGCACTGGTATTCGTCTTTCAAGCACCGAGCTACGAAGAAGCTTCATTGAAGCAGTTTGCCAGCGAACGCGATCAAACGCACACATGTGACGTCATCAATGTTCGGATAGCCCATGGACACCAATAGTCTAAGACAGACAAGACTATGTATACTAAATTTAATTTTATGACTTTCATTGCATTATTATGGGTACAGATGTAAATCATAAAACTAAAAATACAGTCTAAATAAAATAATGTTACTGTCAATTGCAAACTCATAACACAACCCAAAATAAACCATTGGCAAGTACATTGTATAAAGCTGCAGCCTAAGCATAATTATGACACTAGCTGTTCAGTGGGCTGCTTTACCGGCAGTCAGGGCAGTACCATTTGCGGCTAGGCTTCCTGGTTAATCCAACACAGGAACAAGTAATTCGAGTTAAAAACTCGTGGGGGCTGCCGCCCCACGCACTCGAATCACTTGCAAAGCATTGGAGGGTAAGTGCACAGCTGAACATTCATTAAACATACTGTTTATTGTAACTGGACGATTGTTTTGAAAACAATTGCCATATTTGGCAATTGTTTTCAAAACAATTCCTATAACTCATTTCTGTATAAATTCATACTTCTCTATTACTATTATATAAATTCTCTATTGTAAGACTTTTCTTCAAATCCATATTATATATATATATATATATCGGACGAGCGTTACACACCAGAAGTCCAAATGAAAACAATATAGGGGCTGTCACAGGCAGCCCCTAAAAATGATACCACTTGACTTTGCAGCTGCGATTGTCACACAAAACCATCCTTCCGTTTTCTCCTTGCTTGCAGAGACACCAAAGTTCTTGCTGCTCCTGTTGCCTGACAGTGGGCTTCTTGGCAGGTTTACTCCCTGTTTATATAAAAAAATTAAATGACAACTGTTTAGTGCATATATATTATACAAATTTAACTCAATGTACATGCATGCACTGTATGCATTAATCTTTCCAGTCACTTACGTCCATTGCTTTCAGTGTAACTTCTTAAGCCACGTCTAGCAGGGGACTGCCGTTCAGTACCCTGTGTTTCATGCGTTTCTGAAAATAAACAATAAACAAGTATCACGCAGATCAAAGCAGCTAGGAATAGCTGGCTAAACCTACGTTGTTTAGTAGAAACTGCCATTTTCTTCAATTCCCTTTGTGCTTTACGTTCCAATTTCAATAGTTCCTTGGCCTTTTTCTTCTTCTCTTTTTCCTCAAGAATTTTAATATTCTTACTACTTGTCAAAACACGTGCAGATGACTTCGGTACTCTCTGTGGTAATTTTTGAACTTGCAGTTGGGATTGCTCCAAAATCTTGGAAAATATGGTAGACTTCTGAAGTGGCATCACA
>CAUJGJ010000397.1:5867500-5895000 GCA_963170055.1 Halisarca cf. caerulea
AGGCCAATATCTTTAAAGAACTTCGAAATTTTAGACAAAAATGTATGGCTACTGAACACCAGTACCATTTTAAGATTCTTCTTATTATTATTATTCTCGTCGTTTTTTCAAACTGAGCTACAGGTCACCACGAAGGGTCCAGAGGTCTCATCTTTCGCCAATGAACTCCGATTGTTAGCACATATGTACTGTATTGTGTAGCACATATGTACTGTATAATGTGCTGCACATGCGGGATGTAGGAATTTGCACAGTGTGCACTCAGTCCAACTAAACTCTGTCTAGCTCTATACCCGGCTAGCCTCATGTATGTGTAGCCCTATGCTCGTCTAGCCCTATGCCTGTCTTGCCCTTTGCGCCAGGGTCAATGTGTAACCCATAGTAAGTTAGCACAATATATGTACGCAAAGTCTACATGCTTAAATATACATATATATACTTTTGTTTTATATATTCCCACACCCTTTCTTTACAGATATATGAGCAATTACCTATTAACATTTTAATACTACTTATAATATAACACATTTACTGTATCTTTACAGTTACAATTAATTCAATATTTAATAATAATTAATATTTACAATATATAAAATAAAATGCTTTTCAAAAAAAGTTCTATACCTGGTGAGTCAAATTTAACTTATCATATTTAGTGGTACTAAGTACACACAATTTGTCTCTTCTGTATTTGTAATTCCTAAAAAGGAAGGAATTAAAAAAGCATCAATAAATAATCCGAAGTATCTTTACACACATCAGGACTTCTGATTCTGAGCTATCTTTACACACATACATACACGCACACACATACACACACACAGACATACACACACACACACACACATACACACACACCAAACAACATAGATACGGGTACATAGTATACAACATCTACGCTAACATGCACAAACGTGAACATATCCAAGAAACTACTTGAAGAAATTCTTTTTAAAACCGAAGGCCTGCTCTCACTAAACCTCACGGAAACACTTGTCATACAAGTTCAACCATTGAAAACTGTTTGCTAATTCCAAACAGAACCTTTATCTCTCATCTTACCTGCCTTTTTCCCAAACATCTTTGGAACTTCCCTTCATTTCGATACTTTCGCGGTTCCAAGGTTTTCTCTTCATCCTAACATCTGCATCCAATTCTCTGACATGCTAGACCATAGTATCTATAGTTAGACAACCTAAGCAAACACACATACACAAGATTACACACACGTACGCGAACATATCCACAAAAACACATTAAGAATCTGTTTCATAAAAGACCTGCTCATACTAACCGTCGTTAAAACACTTTTACGTGCATGTTCAAGCGCTCCATAATGGTTAGCCAAAGACCAAAGGCTTTCCACGGTCATCTTACCTGTTTCTGAAGCTTTCTTTAACGCAGGTGTGTTATGTCCCAATCCAGCCAAAAGCGCGACATTATCTGGCTTCACACAATGAATTTCATTATAGCGGGTTAGGGGTGGGTTTGTCACACGCTTGTAGTTTGTTTTAGTGATGATGTCATGTGCAAGCAGAACATATACACGAGTATACGAGAAAGAAGTTCGAGGAACATGTGACAACACATGATTCAGGCTGGAAAAGCAGCTTTGTTCAACAAGAAAATTTCATCGAAAAAGGTGGTGGTAGAAATCTCAGCTTTTGGCTTTGAAACTGCGATATGTTATCAGTAAGGGACTGAACCCTCAGAATCAAATCTTGGGGCATCGTGCGTTGCTCCTCTCAGTTTATGTCCAATTTTTTGTAAACGGGGAAGATGAAGGTGTCTGGCAATGTTAAAGATTCATCGTTTCTTTATGGCAGCTTTTCAAATTGGAAAGACGCTACTTTGGGATTTTGCAATCATGAAAAGTCTTCAACGCACAAAACTGCAGTTGATGTTGTTGTAACACTTCCAGGAATCACTGGTGATGTTGGGATCATGTTATCATCTGCGTATGCTGCCCAGCAATCTGTTAACCATCAATGCCTTTTGGTTATAGCACAAAACATTCGTTTCCTATCCCGTCAAGGCATTCCACTATGAGGAGATGGAAATGAAAGTGAGAGCAACTTTATGCAGTTCCTCCACCTGCATACAGAAGACAATCAACAGCTAGTGCCATGGCTCCAGAGAAAGAGTGATAAGTATACAAGCCCAGAAATTCAAAATGAAATTATGGGTATTATGGTTAAATGTATTTTACGAGATGTAGCTGCCTCCATCAAGCAAGCCAACTATTTTACTCTCATGGCAGATGAAGTGACAGATGTAGTGAACAAAGAGCAAGTGGCAATTTGCATAAGAAGTGTTAATGAAGAGTTTGAAGCCAACGAAGACTTTGTAGGAAAGTACAATGTAGAGTACATTAAGACTGACACAATCACTCAAGTGTTAAAAGATGTCTTGATACGGCTCAATTTGTCCATCAATGATTGCCGTGGACAATGCTACGACAGGGCTGCCAATATGTCTGGGGCTAAAAGTGGTGTTTCAACACAGATACTCAAAGAAGAACCACATGCAATCTACATGCACTGCTATGGGCATGCACTCAACCTTGTAGCTGGCGACACAATTGAAAGGAATAAAATTTTGCGAAATGCTCTGGACACCACTTTTGAGATATCTAAGCTTCTCAAACTGTCTCCTAGACGGGATGCAATGTTCCAAAAGATTAAAGCTGAAATGGCACCAGACACACCAAGCTTTCATACCCTGTGTCCAACAAGATGGACTGTTCGTGCATCATCTCTTCAAAGTGTGATGGACAGCTACAATGTTTTTATGGAACTATGGACAGAAGCTGCAGATATAGACAAGCATTCTGAGACTAGGGCTAGACTTATTGGTGTCAAGACAGTCATACTGGGCTTTGATTACCTGTTTGGAGTGGTGCTTGGCCAATGAATATTACAGCACACCGACAACCTCAGCAAAACATTGCGAAATCCATTGCTCACTGCATCAGAAGCCCAGGAGATTGCAGAATTAACATGTACAGTGTTGGAAGGAATACGCACTGATGAAGCATTTCACCTTTTATGGCAAAATATCCTAAAGCTACAGAAGCACCATGGAGTACATGAACCAGAATTGCCAAGAAAAAGGAAGGTCCCAGCACGATATGAGATTGGTACAGGAGAAGGGCAACATTCAGACACAGTGGAAGACGTATATAGGCCAGTCTATTTTGAATGCCTCGATTTTGTAGTTACTTACATTCGAGACAGGTTCAATCAGCCAGGCTATGCTGTACTTAAGCAGCTTGAAGATACTCTACTGAAAGCAGTAAAGGGAGAAAACTACAGGGAGCAACTAGAATCTGTTCTAGAGTTTTACAAGGATGAGTTCATACCATCTAGCTTAACTACTCAACGTGAGCTTCTACCTGAAGCCTTGAAATCTCACTGTAATTCATAACACATCACGATCACTGAGATTAAAAAGTATCTGCAGTCTCTTTCATCAGCTCACTGTAGCAATTTCTCTGACGTGGTTACCATGTTAAAAATAATATTGGTTACACCAGCAACAAATGCAGTGTCCAAGAGAAGTGCATCTGCTTCAAGACATGTGAAAACCTACCTCAGAGCAACTATGACACAGCAAAGACTGAACCATTTACTAGTACTTCACACCCACAAGGAGAGAACAGATGAATTGAACCTGCCATCATGTCTTAGGGAATTTGTTAGCATTCGGGAGCACAGAGCTGCTGTTTTTGGGAAATTTTAAATGTTATAGTCACTGTGATATTTATTTGTAACGTTGTAGTCCTTAGTTTTGGGTTACCTTACTGCATGATGAGCATTGTATTCTTTGTAGCCTGGTTGACTCGTACACATTTGGTGTGTATACGTGTGTGTGTGTGTGTGTGTGTGTGTGTGTGCGTGTGTGTGTGTGTGTGGATTTTAACCATATTACTAACATTATATTGGTTTGGCCGGACTGGTTTATTTCACTGTGCTACAGGCCTGCGGCTTAACAGCTTTTGTCAGTTTTTGAGTCCTTCCACATTTTCTTAAACGAAGAGAACAACTGTAGACCTTTTGCTCTACCTCTAAAAATTGGAGGCCCACGGAAATTCTTGGAGTGAGTTGAATCTTCGTGATGAACTCTCAAACCAAATATTTAGGTCTTAAAGATTCTTCGTTGACGAAAACAGAAGCAAAGACACAAAATCCACTGAATAATACCAGCGACTTCAACTACCGCCTAAATGTCCACCATGTTGTTGACATATATATATATATATATATATATATATATATATATATATATATATAGACATTGTTCCGGACATTCCAGACACTTCTGGTGAAAGTAAAAACAATATAGGGGCCGCCTTTGGCGGCCGAAAAATACATCAATGAGTGAAGTGTCAGCTGGAGCAGCACAGAGCTGGCTCAGCATTCTACAAAGCAGAGTAGTAATACATTTACATTGTGCAAGATGC
This sequence comes from Halisarca cf. caerulea, assembly GCA_963170055.1. Classification (NCBI taxonomy): domain Eukaryota; kingdom Metazoa; phylum Porifera; class Demospongiae; order Chondrillida; family Halisarcidae; genus Halisarca; species Halisarca cf. caerulea. Next base: position 5,871,963 of record CAUJGJ010000397.1, read on the forward strand.
TATGATGTCCATGGTACATTTACTCATATAACAGAGCTAACACACACAAGTGAGTACCTACCTGAGTCAACTGAGACCTTGGATGGTAACAAAGTATCTTTGAAAAGTCAGGAGGCTCACTTGGAAGGTCACAGCGAGTCGAACTATGACACCTCAATGGATACCACTGTACTGATACAGCAACCACAAGTCAACAGGGAATGTGAGTCTACAACTGTAATTATTGTCAATGTAGCTACTCTTCCTATAGGAACATCCACTCCTGTGAGGGAGGAGAGAACAGACAGTATCTGCGAGCTTCCTTTTCTCCCTCCCTCCCTCCCTCCACACACATACACACATACACACGTACACACGCACACACACCTCTCATACCTCTCTCTCCCTCTCTCCCTCCCCCTTCCTCCATCTTTCTTTCTTTCTTCCTCTCTCACACATACACACACACACCACACACATACACACACATGTCACACTCATGCATGCATGCACATGCAAACACATGCACACACACACACACAACACACACACATATACACACACATACACACACACACATACAAACACATACACACACACACACATACAAACACATGAACACAAAAACACATGCACACGCACGCACAAATACACACACACACATACACACAAACACACATACAGACACACACACCACATGTACACACACACACTTACACCACACACACACACACACACACACACACACACACACACACACAGACACAGGCACGTACACACACCTCTCACACATCTGTATAATGTGCTGCACATGCGGGATGTAGGAATTTGCACAGTGTGCACTCAGTCCAACTAAGGCTCCGTTCACACGAGTACGATACGGACCATATCCGCAATCATTTTATTGCGTTTACGCCTTCTGTTCACATGACAACGACGAAAACGATAAACTTATCCGCAACCTTTTGGATATGCGAAAGAAAGCGGAAACTTTTGTATCCGATATCGAATCGTCGTCGTGTGAACAAAAGAATTCGTTTTCTTTGTTGTCTTGAGTATGGTGACTCGTCGTCTTGCTGCGAACTTTTTCGTAATTCTCACCGGTTTAGTCGGATTGTTTAAGCTTTTTATCTCTACCGCGACTTCTCGTGAATTGGTTCTAATGCGAAGAAGGCGTAGGATTGCTTACTTATCGCTCCTCTCTAGCAGAATCTCTGCCAAGAAGGCAGGAAGAAGGCGTTTCTGGATAAGACCGGGCAGAACTCAGCAGTGGTGGCAAAATTTCGAAAAGGACTTAGTTCTACCATTCGAATGGAAGGAGAACTTCAGGATGTGCAAAGAAAACTTCCTAATCCTGTGCGCTCACCTTAAACCTTATATTCAGAGGGAAAAGACCAACATGAGGAGACCCATTTCGGTAGAGCAACAAGTCGCTGTTACACTCTACTACCTCAGTGATGAAGCCAGACTGAGGAAAACAGCAAACGCCTTTGGGATAGCCCGTTCTACCACTTCTGAAGTAATTCGCAGGGTGACAAAGGCCATCAGCATTCACTTGGGTCCTCAATTCATCCAGTTGCCGCAAACAGAAGTTGAGGTCATGGAGAAAGTGAAGAAGTTTCACCATGCTTTTCTAGTACCTCAATGCCTGGGGGCTTTTGATGGCACACATGTGGAGATCGTACAACCACCATATAACTCAACCGATTATATCAATCGCAAGGGAAAATATTCCCTTAATGTGCAAGCCTGTTGTGATTATAGGTATATTTTCATGGATGTTTGTGTTAAATGGCCTGGGAGTGTGCATGATGCACGGATTTTTGCCAATTCTCAGCTGAATGCCCGTCTAAAAACTGGTCATATTCCATCCTGTCCAAGGCGTATTATTGAAGACGAGGAGCCAATACCAGTGTTCATCATTGGGGATCCCGCATATCCACTTATGCCTTACCTGATGAAAGAATATGCCAATGGAGGTGCTACTCGACAAGAGCAATACTTTGGACTGAACATTTGCTCGGCACGCAATGTTATAGAATGTGCTTTCGGGCGTCTCAAAGCACGCTTTGGTGCACTGAAGAGATCTATGGACATCAACATTTCTGATTTGCCGTATGTTATTTATGCCTGCTTTGTGTTACACAACTTCTGTGAGTTGCACAATGAAAGTGTAGGCGAGAGTCGGGTCCAGAACACAATTGCATATGATCGAGAATTTCAGCCCCCTGCCACATCTGGATATTCAATGACCGCAGGAAGCAATGAAATTGGAGGTAAAACAGTAAGAAGAATTCTGACCAAATTCTTTGACCCATAGAGAAAACAATCAAGTCTAATAATATTATTATAATAATATGCAATTATATATTAATGTTAATTTCAATATTACTGGACTATAACGTATATGTTGTCAATTATAATGTAAAATGAGTTACATAACTGTTAAGGATGCAGCTACTAAAAGTGATAAGCAGCATTGTCAAATTCGTCTGTTGCTTCTGGTGGTATGTCATCACTGGTGGTTTCAGGTGGGCCTGAAGATGGCATATATGCATGAACAGGCCGGTGTGATAGGCTTGAGGGGACAGCATAAGCAGATCCTGGTGGTTGGTAGAGGTGCACATGTGACCTTGGAACTGTTGGTGTTATACCTGCAGCTGCAGGTGATGGTGGCTGTAGCATCCTCTGCATCATGGTGAACCCCATAGAAATAGCACCCACCAGCTTGTCCATGTTGCTGGACATCTTGGACATATGTTCCTCGAATGCTCGGTCTGAGTCTTCCATCTGTTTGGCTATTCTGCGCTTCAGTTCCAAATCCTCAGCTGCAGCTTCTGAAGGCAATCTCTTTTTTAGATTGTTTTGTTTATAATTGCTGAGCTTGTCATCCAACAATTTCCTCATTTTCGCTCGATCCTGCTTTCCGTCATCACTTGCCTTGTTCTTATCAGGCCTTTTCCCTTTACTCTTTTGTAACAGTGCCACATCGGAGTCTGTGCTATTGCTTAAAGTTGCACGTGGTCCAGATGGCCCAGGCTCCTCAGAGTCAGGAGTGGTGAAATGCTTTCCGTCATCACTTGCCTTGTTCTTATCAGGCCTTTTCCCTTTACTCTTTTGCAACAGTGCCACATCGGAGTCTGTGCTATTGCTTAAAGGTGCACGTGGTCCAGATGGTCCAGGCTCCTCAGAGTCAGGAGTGGTAGAATGCGAAATACTTGACACCGGAGTGAGCTGTGGTGATGTACTAGTTTCTTGGGCTGTGGGTGATGTTGGGCTGGGACAGGCTGGTGCCCTCGGAATCACTTCCTCTTCCGGCCTACTTTCCTGTTGATTCCCTGATCTATGTTGCATGTCATCTGTTTCAGTTGAAACGTTCCCGAAATCTGTACTCTCCAGACCATTTTCAATTTGTACAGTAGCCGGGGAACCACCCCAAATCTTGCCACATAAATCAAAAAATAGAAGGACCACCCTACCATGACCACTCCTACGACCGGAATCAATGGCCATGCGGTACTTCTGACGGATAGCTGGAAGCAAAGAAGAATATGTTGACATTGTAATGATATTGGCAATTTAACAATTGGCACTACAGTTGTATGTTATGATATGTAAATTATAAATATTTACCTTTCAGTTTTGAAGTAACCATTGCCTTGGTTATTTCCTCAGGGGAATGGGGGAAATCTTCTGTGGATCGCTCTTCAATTCTTTCCGAAATTTGCGCTATTAAACGCTCCCAAATATCGTTATATTTGCTTCGGATGGACTCCCAATCCTCACTACGCGCGATCTTCTCGGTTTTGTACTCCAACGTGACGTGAAGTAGGAGTTCGGTCTCGTCGTCGGACCACGAAAATTGCTCCTTTCGCGCCATCTCTACTACACTCGAAACTCCGTATGAAGACAGCCGCAAATGATAGAAAACACAGGTGATGTAAGACAGGAATAAGCAGCTGATTGCGGCCGGCGTACGTGTTGATGACGAGCGCGCCATTTTCTTTTATTACGTAATCGGATTCACTTCTGAATTCACTTGGAATATGCCCGTCGTGTGAACGCAAAATAAACATTGCGGATACGGAAGTTGGCGGGTACGTAGAGACCGTATCGTACTCGTGTGAACGGAGCCTAAACTCTGTCTAGCCCTATACCTGTCTAGCCTCATGTATGTGTAGCCCTATGCTCATCTAGCCCTATGCCTGTCTTGCTCTTTGCCCACCTAGCCCTCTACTGGTTTTGCAACTTACCCTAGTTCCAAGTGTTTTTGGAGAATCCTTTTTTGTTAATGGCTTTTTGCACGATCCTGTGTCAATCCTACATCCTTTTACCATTTTAAAATGGTTTTTATACACCCTTGTTCGTGTGGTTTTTCCTTTTATAGCGAATTAATGGTTGCTTGAATAGGTGCTGCAACTACACCAGCACCAAAATATTAATAGCGTAGCGCAATCATGCCAGTTCTGATCATCCAGAAAACTCGCTTGAAAAATCGCGTATAAATTATATGCTCACACAGTCACGACCGCTCAAGGTTCGGCCTGTGTAACATGTGTTAAATTTGACTGGTCTCGCCTAACCGTCACATTCGTCCCAAAATGGCTGACCCGACGAATGTATGGGATTTGCCTATTGAAAATTTTCTTGCATCAGAAATGCACGTGTTGCTTCAAAACCTACCAAAGGCACTTCACGCTTGGAATAAGAACTCACTGGCGAGAGATGAGAGCTATACAACCTTCCTGGCGAGCTGTAGCTCAGTTCGAAAAAACGACGTTAAGAAGAAGAAGAATAATCTTAAAATGCTATGGTGTTGCGGACCCATACCTCGGCGAGTGTACTTCACATTTCTTTGAAGAGATAGCTTTACGAAGCTTTTAAACTACTTTTCCTTGTAGCTGGTGTGTCAAAATGCACCAAAATCTACTTTTGAAAACTATGGAGTCACCATACTGTTAGTTTTTTGGCAAAAACAAATTTTCGCTAATGTATGGTGGCCATGTTTTTCCGTGTCAATCCTACATATGGAGTACTACCGTACTCCATAATATATGCCCATAACACAGTGTATTCTCTACATTTCATATGAAAACTGACACAAAATGTTGCCACATATGCAAGTACGAGACCATCCAGATACGAGTCGGCCATTTATAAAAATGTACCAGAAGTGAGTTTTTGGCACAAATACATTACGTTAGGCTCTAATGTAGGCTTAGACTTAGGCTCTAATGATCAGGAGTTAACGCGTTGAAGGAAGGTGTTCGAAATTCGACGATAACTTCTTACTCGTCGTCTTTCAAATATTTTAAGTTTTGCTTATTTTGTTTCAAAAGGCTTTCTTAAGCCTTTTGTCCATAGACTTTGTGACCTTTTCGCTTGAGCAAGAAATAGGCCAAGTTCAACGACACCAAGGAAGATAAAACCGAACACGAATGGAAAGGTAAGTGTCTATCTATTGCTAATTTGTTGAAAACGGAAGATTTAAGACAACATTTCCATGTTGTTGCTTATTTGCGCAGACCTAGTTGGGAGATGTGCCCGAGAAGTGCTCATAACAGTAACTTTCTCCGCACGTGTCACAGCCGAAGGTTGTTTCCGTCGTGTGCATTTCCTTGACCGACTTTAGACAGTCTTGTCTGCTGTTTTCAACCTACGACGCTCTCTCTCTGCCTTCAAACTGGACTTGCTGATGATCTACTGCTGTCATGGGCTGAAAAGAACATTTCTTGTGCGAATGTCCACTTGCTGTTGTACTCGGCCGGAGAAGTCACCAAACTGGGCAATCTCCTTCCCAAAGTCCATTATGCAACCCAGGAGCTCGCTTCTCATCCATTTAGCTTGTTATCATGTGGGTTGCTTTCAAACAGAGAGACCTGTGATCTGCTGGAGTTGTTAAGGTGCTTGGTTCTTGTATAGCATGAGCTATTTGTAACTGATCTATGTGCTTTGTGTGTCATGCCATCTCTTCTACAGTTATGCTTGCAAGTACTGCATGGTAAACATGGTCCTGACAAGTCAAGGTAGGCTTCTTGAAGCACACTTCCTCTCAGATCTCTGTGTCATCGATCTTTACTTCCAGTTCCCCCACAGAGTCACTGTCAGCCAGAGAGGTCTCAAAGTACCAGAGAGGAATGCCAAACATTTCTTCAAACCAAGCCTGATGCAGAGAAGATCTGTTGAAGTCCACTTGCAGAACTTGCCATGACTTTATTTTGATTTCAGTATATTTGAATTGTTTTTATGGTGTTCACGTACATTTGCTCGTTGCCTTCTCGCAAGCGCTCGAATCTCAAAAATTATAAATAGAACCACTATGTCATCTTACCGTCTTTGAAAAGCCCTATTTTTAGGCTTTCTAATGATGTCTTGAAATTATAGCATGTTCCTATCAATCAGTACGAGCGTTTGAATTTCCCTCTCTTTTCATGGGCGCTTTTGGGCGCCTCGGCGTCTTACGTAATAAAACTCGCGGGCGCTTTTGGGCGTCTCAGCGTTAATGGGTTAAGGCGAAAGGCCGAAGACGCAACAATGGCATCATTAGAAATCAATAATGACATCATCACATTGGCACCTGTTTCAAGATGGCAACTGGAAAGAAGCAACACAGCTATTCAATTGACTTTAAGATGAAGATTTTTGAAGAGATTGACGGCAGGAAACTTTCAAAGACAGACATTTGTAAAAAGTTTGACATTCCTAGCTCGACACTGTCCACAATATTTAAGAACCGGAGTAAAATTGAAGGGAACAACTCCAGCAACGGCAGGAAGCTTATACGCGAAGCAGCCTACTCTGATATTGACGAAGCACTTTACAGATGGTTTCTTGTGGTCTGACAAAGCACTATCCCTATTAATGGCCCATTGATGATGGAAAAAGCAGAGAAATTAGCCAGGGATATTGGGCACAGTGAATTTAAAGCCACAATAAGTTGGCTCCAGTGATTCAAAACTTGTAAAAGGATCGTTTCAAGTGGTTTGTGGTCAGTCAGCTGTAACTCACACTACTGTTGTTGCCAATTGGAAATCCAGGCTCAGTGACTTGTCGCATGTGGGACATGTCCAAAATCTCAATGCATGCTAATTGACTGGAATTTTTGACTTTGATGGCTTCGAATCATGTGACATTCGTGTGACATTTTGTGACGTTTTTGCTTAGGAGCAAGCCAAGTCAATTGAGCTGCGTGGCCGTTTATTGTACGGTTGGTGCTTTGTAAGCCTTAATCCGAGGATAAGTACTGCCTAAGCTTGTTACACACAATTGCGGACTGTAATACTTTTAAAATTCGATCGATTATCGGGTACAACCAATGGTATGTTCAAGGCTTTTAGAAGGCTGCATAAAGTTGATTCATCACACTCTAAGGTATTTAGGCTAGGAAAATAGCCTTTGCTATGCAGATGTAAGGTTCTTAACTATGATTACGCACCTTGTTCTTTGATATCGGCGATCGGCACCAAATGACTCATTCACTTTAAATTTCCTCAATTGCCAACTTTCTTCAGTAAACTGCCTTTGAATTCTTTGTATAATGGCCTGCCTTAACTAAATAGTTCTCGCTTGCAACGTATCAAACCTTGCCATGCTATTCAAACTTCAAAATGGTCATCACTTTCAAATGGTATGAAGAGTTTGATGATGTCACATCACATATCACATGACTATCATGTGAAAACAAGCCCCTTGCGAAAAATATCTTTCTTGCAAAATCCCATGTTGCCGAGTAAATCAGCAGAGCAACATAAGAACCTTCCGAGTATTTTATTGTGATCAGTATTGAAAGCTTCAACTTTTCACTGATGCGGGGTTAGATATGCTCGTTTTCCGAGTAGTTATTGACAAATCTTTTATCAGCCTGAGAGTATTTGCTGAATATCTCGAAAACTATACAAATAACCAAAACCCCCATCAGTAGAAAGTTAGATATTCTTATTAGGAACCATTCAGTCATGGTCCTGTGTCTGTAGGCCCACTTTCTGATTTACTCGCATCCAAAAACCGCTTAACTCACCTACCTGGTAAATCGCTGAATAGGGAACAATCAGGAAGGAAATGTGGATGAAAAGTAGGTACACGTGTACCTTAAGTATGTCTGTATTGCCTCAAAACCATTTCTTGGCCATTCTACACTATATTGCAACAAAATAAAGGGATTTGCTAACAGTATTTCGCCGTCTTTGGGAAGCCATTGAAGTGTAAATGGACATGGCCCACATGCAGTTGGAAGGATACTCTCCAGACTGCATTTACAATGAGGATGAAACTTTTACAGATGCTTACTTAATGGCACTTTAACTTTCAAAGGTGAGCACTGCTATGGAGGTAAGATGTCTAAAGAACAGCTGACATGGATGGTTCAGACAAGATTGATTCACTGGTCATAGGGAAGTTAGCAAGGCCTCGATGCTTCAGAACGGCTGGGAGAATTCCTCTTCTTTATGAATCAAATTCAACTGCATGGATGACAGGTACGATATGGCAGCAGTGGGTCAAATCCTTTAACAGCAGAATGAAGCGGCAAAATAAGGAGGTCCTTCTCTTTATCGACAATTGTCCTGGGCATCCCACGATGAATGGTCTCTCCCATGTAACCATCCAGTACTTGCCACCGCAAACCACATTTCATCTGCAACCTTGTGATCAAGGCATTATCCGGTGTTTCAAGAGACACTACCGACAGTCTCTTCTACAGGAGTACATTTTAGTCATGGAAAGGAAAAAAAGATTTCAAACCAACAGTGTTGGATGCTATGATCTACACTCAGACTGCATGGGAAAAGATCACTACTCTAACCATAGCCAACTGCTTTCAACATGCAGGGTTTGGCTATCCTGCTAGTGGGAATGATGTTGCCCCTGAAGAAGGTGATGGGGACTCTGTTGAATATTTAGCAAGGCATGTTTGTCAGCTTGTAGGTGTAGAGACATCCAACTGTGATGGCTATGCTGACATTGATGCAGAAGTGGCAACTTCTGCATCGATCTGCATGAACCCTCTCTGATGAATACATTGTTACTCAGATTCAGCGGGGGGGGAATCTAGCAGGATGTACAAGAAGACAAAGAGTCTGATTATGATGAACCACCCGCCCCTCCTGCAACGCCTCATGTTTGGTCTCCCTGCTGGTCAGTTGTCCTTCTTGATTAGACCCTCCATTGACAGCCTCCCAACCCCCACCAGCTTGGCAAGATGTAACACAAAGGTATCCCCTTCATGCCTTTGCATGTGGGACAGGTCCAATTCGCACTGTTATGGCTTCAGCGGTTACAAAATTTACCTTCGCTTTTTGGGCCTATATTGTTTTTACTTTCACCGGAAGTGTCCGTAACGTCCGAAACGATGTCTATATATATATATATATGTCAGCAACATGGTGGACGCAAAGTTGGTACGTAATCTTTCGTTATATTTCGGTAAAATTCATTTATTTGCTCCTGATTTTATCAGTGAAGAGTCTTTCGACCAGAAGAGTTCTTCGAAGTATTATTTTAGTCAATAACGACGATTTCCAAGCAATTCGAGTTTCCAGGGCCGTAGGCGGCCCACGAGTTTTTTAAACTCGAACCGCTTATTTGTTTTTTTCTTTTGACAAAATAGTGTTGTCTTCAAGCAACTGGTATCTTCGTATAGACAGCTATATTACCTTTCATTCGATGCCAAACGTGAAAGTATTCTGCATTTTAACAAAAGTGTACGCATTCTCCCTGAACATAATATTATAAAAACATGAAAAAAGGCCAGGAGGCAGTGCAGCTTCGAAGCTTTGGGAATAAATATTGACATACAGGTTGTATGTAAGTATCTAAAACTTCCATGTTGGGGATTTGAAGATCTCTAATAGTTTTAGAGAAAATCACTGAAAACCGCAATTAACCCTAACCCTAACCCTAAGCTCACCTTTTTGCCTATAACTTGTGAATACGGCAATGGATCAAAATCCCCAACATGGAAGTTCTGTATTATCCTATAATACAGCCGAAAAATGAAGAAAAGTAGGGCAATGGGCGGTTTGCCACTGCCTCCCAGCCATCAAAGTTTTCACTGGCCTAGAACTACCTAGCAGCCATTTTGTCACATGACTGTTGCATGATACATTGAAGTGACGTCACCTAAAGGAATCACTAGTCAGGGGGAATAGAGGCATAATTTCCATATTCTCAGACTAAGTCCTTTTATTTGAAAGAAGCCCGAATAACCTCTAATCTGGTAAGCGCGGTACCCAGACTTTTACTGACGTGTTTAAAATATAATGTATCTTTTGATTTGCTTAGTTTTACATTGCCAGCCCTTTCTGTTTCTCCTTTACGAGCATTAAGGGAAAGCATCTGGCGATGCGAAACTAAGATTCATTGTAGGCAGAAGGTTGAGGCCTTGAGTGAGTCAATCTTTTGCATTTTGAACGTCATGTAGGGCTGTTTGAAATCTTTACAACAAAATCGTTTGCCAAAGTCACAGGCTGTTCACATGAAATTGTATCAGCTAAGGTTGTGAAATTCCTTCTATTAGACACCTCCGCTGAAATTTTAAGCTCACGGACATGTCCCACATGTGCACATATTGGCTTATAAGCCAACAATCAAAATTCCCCACGTGGAAAGTCGAAAGTTGCCTATGATAAATCAAAAAAATCTAAAAAGACTAGGCTAATCGACCCTAACTTTTGGCTCCCGGCCATTAAAGATACACCATAAACAAAAGATTTGCTGAGGCCATTTTGTCACATGACATGCGCGTGATGTACAACAGTGGACATGAGGACTAAATTCGGTCAGAAGACACGAGCATGGCAGTGAATGATACGCCGAAATGCCTCCATCTATTGTGACCTTAATGGGCTCAGAGCTTCTGCCAACCCTCCCAGTACCATCCCTCCAGAAACCCTGTCCACCTCCCCTTGTCCCAATATCATCATCATATCCTCAGACAGAATAACCCTTGTTGAACTCACTGTTCCTTGGAACAGTGAGGACAACCTGGCTCAAGCCAAATGGAGGAAGAGTGAAAAAGACAACTATCAATTCGTTCTGTCCAACCTCGCTAGCCTTGGTTCGAAGGCCAGTCTCATAACCATTGAAATTGGTTACTTTGGTCTGCCATATTTCTTCCAATCCTTGAAAGATGCAGCTCCATCTTGCACCAAGGCCGAAAGGGTGTCTCTAAGGGACAAACTATCTAAATCAGTCATCTCTTCATTGCATACGGTCTTTGCAGCCCACAAAAACCCCATTTGGAACTGCTAATCATTGTACATGCTGTCTGTATGCATGTATGACATTGGTTAATATGCACTATGTATTCATGACATTATATGTGTTTGTCATGTATTTATGTATATCATATTATGTACTTGTATGATGTATGTCTCTGAACTGCTTGTTATTATTGTATATGTGTATACTAGTATATATGTGTATATGTATGTATTTATATCTTGTGCTCCTCGTGTTCTTCCTTTTTTGGGCCGCCGGAAGGCGGCCCTATATTGTTTTTACTTTCACCGGAAGTGTCCGGAACGTCCGGAACGATGTCAATATATATATATATATATATATATATGTGTCAACAACATGGCGGACGCGAAGTCGGTACAAAATCTTTCGGCTATATTTCGGTGAAATTCATTCGTTTGCTCCTGATTTTATCAGCGAAGGGTCTTTTAGACCAGAAGAGTTCTTCGAAATATTATTTTAGTCAATAACGCCGATTTCCAAGCGATTCCAGTTTCCAGGGCCGTAGGCGGCCCACGAGTTTTTTAAACTCGAATCGCTTGTTTTCTTTTCTGTACATTCCTTGCCAGGTTTTCCTATGACTAGTATACTTTTACTTGTCACCTGTACCCCTGTGTCTGAGGTTTTTTAGGGGCTGCTGAGGTAGACTATATATTGTTTTAATTTGAACTTTGGTGTGTAATGCTTGCTCGTTAGATATCATGAACCATGGTAGTGGTTCATATGTAGGAATGACGCGAAAAACATGGCCGCCCATACATTAGAGCCGACCGTATTTTTGTTGAAAACTCACTTGTGGTATATTTTGGAGCTCCAAAAACAGCATACAGTGGGCCCCACTTAATCGCATAACAGTTAGAGGAATATTCTGGTTAATGGAATATAATCTCCAAGTACAGAATCATTTGTATATATGCACTATAGTAAAAGAACTGCTTAAAGGAATACCACTTAAAGGAATATTCTGGATATAGGAATAAAAATTTCACATCACTTACATTCAAAGAGTATATAAACCATACTGCTTATAAGAATAGCATTGTAAATGCAGGTTTATCCGAGTCAGTTATAGCTACCCTACAACAAAAAATCAATAACATTGCTTATTACTTCTTAAAATTCCCATTTTAAACAGGTTATCCAATTCACTGCAAATGTTTATGTTGCTTACACATACATACATACATACATTAAATATACATAAAGACCGGCCCCACTATTGGCACAGCAGGAAAGTATGTTCTGGATAAAGGAATATTCTGGATAATGGAATAATTCTGCCTGGTCCAGAGGGTATGCAATTAACAGGGGCCCACTGTATTTAACTTCTATGACTGTTTTTCGATGGATCTAAGTATACAAGAAGCTTCTGGGAGCCTTATATGAGCTATATTTTGCAAAGTTTACATAGGGTGAAAGGTCACGATTTTGGCTTTTTCTTGTTCTTATTCTGATTCTTCTCTTAAGCCGTGTTCACACTGTGTGTTGAATCCAGATCGAATCCTGTTCACACTGGATTTTTTTGATAATCCGATCCCAATCCAATCCCGATCCAATCCAATTGGCCGATCCACCTGTCGAGCTGGATTCGATCCGGATTCGATCCAGATTGGGGTTAAGCACGTGATCAGAAAATGGCTGCAAACACGTGGTAAACATCGATGGCGTTAATCGATTGACACAACGTCGGTTTTCCATTGTTCCTTTGTCTTCATTTTCATAATAGCGAACTGCGAGTGGACAGAAGAAAGCACCAAGGCCCTTTTGGCGCTCTGGAGTGATGGGAACACCCAAAAGAAGCTGAAAACTGGGGCCAGTAAGATGCCGCTCTGGACGAAAATATGTAAGGAGTTACAGGAAATGGGGTATGGAGAGAAGACGGTGGAACAATGCAAGAATAAAATAAAGAACTTAACAGCTAAGTACCGCAAAGTTAAGGACAAATTAAAGAAAAGTGGAAATGAGGGCGACAACACTTTTCCATATTTTGATGATATGGACGCCGTTCTTGGCACAAGAGCTGCCACTAATCCCCCTCGTGTAGTTGACAGTGGAGTAATTCAAAGTGAGTTTATTCTGCCTTATCTGATGAAATATTATGCTATATCAGGATTATATATTACTTACTTTTATCAGTAAATGATGTACCTGACAATAGCATGAATATGGGCACAGATCCAGGTAAACATAGTTAACGTGTGTGTGACAATTCCACTATTTACCATACCATGATTCAATTTTCAGATTTATCTGCCGAGGTCAGTGTAATAGCTGCAACTGAAAGCAACTTAAGTAACAGTACAGCAACTGTTGTAGAGAGTCCAACCCCTTCTGCTGGCACTGAACCAACCCCTTCTGCTGGCACTGAACCAGCTCCTGCTGACATCAGCCCAACTCCTTCCGCTAGCACCTCTTCCAGTGGCACCAGCAGAAAAAGGCCTGGGAACACCAGCCATATGAGCAGTGAGTATTATCTTCCTTGCAAACTGTGTCACTGGAAGTCTTCCTTGTTTTTTCACTATGTACTCTGTTACATCCTTCAAGAAGCCCTTGGACACTCCAAAACTTCACCAATGAAGTACATGGGTTATCGCAAAAGACCTAGCCAGGGAATTGGGTTGAAAGGTTGGTCTTATGAGTCATATATGTTAGTGCTTTTTTTTACTACTATGGTTACCATAGGTAAACAGCGGAAAACAGATGAAATCAACTTGCTATATGATATGGAGGAGAAAGCCGCTTGTGTCCAGCAAGAAGGATTGCAGTCCATAATAGATATGCAATTGAAGGCCAGAAAGGAAGACAGGGAGCACGAGAGCAGGATGACTGAAATGATGCTGAAAACACTAGAACAAGTGATTCGAGTTTAAAAAACTCGTGGGCCGCCTACGGCCCTGGAAACTCGAATCACTTGGAGATCATCCTCACAGAATTGAAAGATCCCTGAGTAATGCGTGGCTTTGTGTAGTGGTGTATAATTATAACCTGTGTGTGTGTGTGTGTGTGTGTGTGTGTGTGTGAAGTTTTAGCATCAAATAATCCAGACAATATATTGGGATCAGGATCTAGTCAGTTTTATTAATTATAAATGACAGTGACAATTTCAATAAAAGTTAATACGCATGCCATTCTGCACTACTATAATAATAGTAATCCCAGGATGCACCACGAGGAGGTAGGCATGCTTTGCATCCCAGAGGATTGGATTCGTTTTAACTAGGGTCTGCAAGAGTCCGTAAAACTCCTCCAATCCAAAATAAAAATGGTGCAATAAAATACTATACATATAATGGTACAGGTGTACCTTTGTGTGATCCGCCAGAATCACTTAAATGTGTAGCTATAGAATAAAGAACAGAATATACAATGTGATCTTTCAGCAGATCAATACAGTCAGCATGTTATAGTAATATTTTTTCCGTGCTAAGGTGCACAAGGTATCCAAAATTGGCCACAAGTAGTCAATAGTATGATCATTGTGATCTATGCAAGTCTCCATTGGGCAGTGCAATGTGCATAGCCCAATATGTGTGACTATACTAATGTACTGTTTACCATCAAAGGCACTGGAAGTTGTGTACCAAAGGTAGGTACTATGGGAAAAGGTACTGCATACCAATGAAGGTAGCAAATACCAGAAGAAACGTATACTGCGTACCAATATATGCAGGTACAGGATGTAAAGGGTGATATACTGTGCCATACTTCCCAACCTCTTATAGTTGTACTCAATTTGCAGAGTGGTGTAAACTGAAGGTTGAGGTGGCACTGACTATCTGTATATGGGGTTCAATGTGTAATGATTAGCCATTTGCCTTTGTTCTATGGATGTATAGACATGACTAATATATACTCCCCAATGACATATATTCTTCCCTTATAGGCTATAGGATTGCTTATTAAATGCAAATGGCTCATTACAAGTGTTGCTCAAACATGAACTCTAAATTTCAACCACCTTATCTATAGGGGCAATAACTACTCTACATGCATTTGCAAGATGCCCTGAATAACTGGACTCTGAACAGGGGCGTTGCAAAAGCTGTACAGACTTGGAGTCTGCATGGAAATGTAGTCTAATTGCATAAAAATTCAGTTTTGGTTTCTATCTAATTTGTTTAGGTTAGACTATCACGTTCAACAATAATACATTGTTGACCAAGAGGTGCTTCACAAAACATGAAAGCTAAAGAATGCCATCAAGAGCTATTCATTCATGGATGGCTTCGTGCATAACAGCAACATGCTGTTACTTTAATAGTAGCATAAGATTAGTGGTTTCCTAATATTTAATAGTTTGTATTTCTTTTTAGACGAAACGCATTTAAAATGCTAATCTTATGCTTTTGATTCAGTTCAACAATATTTAATGTTGTTGTCAATAGTGCTTCGCTGACGAGGAAGCGGTCATTACCATCACAGATTATTTTATAATTTTTGAATGGATGGTGTCGTGTGTAGCAGCGATACGTGCTCCTACATTCAAAGTAGCATAAAACTTATGCATAACCTTTCACACTGGGTGATATATGATGACAATTTTGTCATCGTGGGGAGAACCTATGTATGTATCTAAGAATCTAAGAATTATTCTAGTTTGGCCTATGGTTGATTTTTTGGGCCGCCGGAAGGCGGCCCTATATTGTTTTTACTTTCACCGGAAGTGTCCGGAACGTCCGTAACGATGTCAATATATATATATATATATATATATATATATATATGTCAACAACATGGCGGACGCAAAGTCGGTACGTAATCTTTCGGCTATTTTTCGGTGAAATTCATTCGTTTGCTCCTGATTTTATCAGCGAAGAGTCTTTTCGACCAGAAGAGTTCTTCGAAGTATTATTTTAGTCAATAACGACGATTTCCAAGCGATTCGAGTTTCCAGGGCCGTAGGCGGCCCACGAGTTTTTTAAACTCGAATCGCTTGTTTATATTAGTATTTACTATCCAAGTTTTTATTTGGGCATATTAGTTATCCCGCATATACACTTCAACAGCAATTTTAACATTTCTAACTACAAAAAGAAGATTTTATTGATTGCCTTCATACATGAAATAATATAGGGAGCATGCACGTTCTGGCCCCTATATGATTTCAGTTATGAAGCGTCATATGAGGAACGAATCAAATTTTGATATTCTTTGGAAACATGAGGCGAAAGTATAAGTTGCAAATAATTACAAAATATAATTACATGTGCATAAACACAGTCCTCAATACAATAATTATTACATTTCACACCCCCAGTGAGACCTAAATGATACAAAGGGTTTGAAAAAAAAGTGAGATGTGGACATTGTTGGCAATAATGCTGTGAAATGAGAAGAGTCGAAAAAGCCTCTGATGGCGGGGTAGTCTTCAACTGAAGGTAAGTACTTGATGTGATTGTTCATTCTCCTGTCTTTCTGTTGAAACAATCGTTCAATCTCCACAGATGAACTGTTTACATCCACTCTGCCAAGTTCTCCTACACTTCTGTGTCGCATATAGCCATACATGTATATGGGCCTCTTTAACATAAGACACAAGGCATGCAAGTGGAAATGATTTCCCCAGCATTGGTCTTGAGCTGCTTCTTGCAAAAGTTTGCTCCATTCCCTTTCTGTAATTGCTGTAATATTTTCTTCATTTCGATCCACATTACGTAATAATAGTTGTGTACTAGGCTTCATCACCTCAAACATATGCTTCTTATTTTGTAATAAGCTGTACACAGTGATTGCTCTCAGATGTGCTGTATATTCTTCTGTACCATGCAGTGCAATGGAGATGGTATTGTACATACAGTTCCCATCACCCGTGGTCCTCACTGGAACATATTGTGATGTAAATGAGGGCAAAAGTTCCTCTTGTACAGACATGTCCACCACATGAGTTTCCACATTGAAAATGTCATTTTCCTGTTTGTTAACCTCATTTATTAAAGTATTCATAGCAATCTTCTTAGCTTCCATCAATTCCTTTAATTCTTCCATTGACTCTTTCTTTTTACTTTTGAGAATGTCCTGAATGTTCTGCATAAATTCTCTCACTTCTTTCATACATGTTGTGTGAATTTCTTGACTTGATAATTGTATTACTGGTACGACTCTCTTCATTTCCTCCAAGATGTCCCTCAAAAAGTCATCCAAATCTGTTTCCATCATGCTTGTATCTTGAAGAGAAGTGGGTGGTTCATCCTCCTGAGACTGTGACAAATCCACCGGCAGCACCTCTGAATTGTCTTGACTTGGCTGACTACAACCTATGACGTGCTGTATACTTCTCAAACGCTCCATTTCCTTGTCCACCCTTTTGTTGGCATAAAGCTTCTTGGGTTCAAATTTCACCAGTGCTATGCCATTTAATGTCCTCACCCGACTTAATGCCACATAAGACATTCCGGCCTCAAAAACTTTCTCTCCGAGGTCCAACACAGCAGAATCAAGTGACAGACCTTGCACTTTGTGTAAAGTGGCAGCCCAACACAAAATCAAGGGTATCTGAGTCCGCTGTAGAACAGTGCCTTGCCGTCCATAGAATCGCACCGACATGGGTTCAATGGCCACTGCCTCTTGTTGTCCATTGGGGATGTACACTTCGGTAAACTGTCCAACTCTTGGATCGTGAAACTTTACATATACAATTTCAGGTAAGGCTCCACGTGAGGGCTGTGTATTCTGTTTTCCACCCCACTTGAATCCCACAATTACTCCTTGGGCTCCATTCACTAGCCCATCTCCACACTTGATGTTACGTCGTAGCATGACTTCAGCTCCTAGTGCCATCTTTAGCCTTCTTGGTAGTCTGCCACATTCCTTGTCATCCTCTGGAATTAATTCTTCAGTCACTTTCTCATACGAGACTGCCCCATAAGTCGATCTTCTGTTTTCTAAAAGCACATGATTTGCTTCAAATTCAAAGATTGGGGTAGAAGAAGACAGTTTCATCAATTCTCCTTCATTAAATGCATTGCAATCTGCAACACGAGGGAACAACCTAAGAGCCTTTTCAAATGGTGGCTTTGATAGATCAATGTTGTTTCCTGCCACCATGCGACTTTCCAGCAACTTGATATCCTGTTCCGTTTGCTTTCCTACTCGAACACGATTCAACAGGTCTGAAAAGGACGAATCCTTTTGCTGTCTCACATTTTCAGTTAATTCTACTATTTGAAAGCAGTCCTTCCAAAGGTGAGATGCCAAGCGTTTCGACTGGAGTTTTGTCACACTAAACACAAAGTGTCCATTGACAGGTGAAAGCTTATAAAAGTCACCAACTGCAATCACATTTAGTCCTCCAAAGATGTCATCATTGGCAAATATCTCACACAGTCGATAGTGGACAGACTGAAGAACCTCATACGATACCATGCTAATTTCATCAATGATGATGGTATGTATGCCTCTCCACAGCATCCTCAGCTCTCGAAGTGCTACAGCCGTTAACTTTAAATGGTAGGCAGATCTTCTATGTTCAACTTGAAGATTAAGTGCTCTGTGAATTGTTAGGCCGTCCACATTGAATGCACCTACACCTGTTGGTGCCATGACCATGCATCCATGAACTTCCTCACTTCCTTGCACTGACCTCTCAATGTGTTCTCTGATGGCACGAATCACGTAAGACTTTCCCGTCCCTGCACCGCCAGTTATGAAGATGCGGATGGGCTTAGGTTGGGCCTCCTGTCCGAGATGAAATTTGTGTAACGAGCTTGTATACTGTACTACCATGTCAAATGCTTCTCTCTGTTTTGCATTCAAATTGCATACCAATTCTGTGAAGGCCTTATCAGTGAGACGCATGCGTGTGAGGGCTCCATTGGCATTATCGTCATCTGCTACTGTGGGAAGAGCATCTACATCCACCTGTTCATCTTGTACATAATTTTCATTCTTGAGATGAGTAGTGGACGATAGAGGTTGTGGAAAGTCAAAACGACATTCTTTTGATTTTTTTCTTTTGTCCTTCTTGGTGCAAGTAGACGTATGATTATGTTTCTGAACTCGAAGAACTACAGACCGCAAGCTGTCCTCACCACATCCTTCTTCTGGAATTCTGTCAGAAATGTAACGATCGATAAAGTCAGGAGCTGCCGTTCTTCCCTCTACCGTATCAAGATTAGGGGCATCTTTGATCCACCACAAGGAATGAATGTGTGGTGATCCTCTGAGTTGAAATTCTACTCTCCAAAAGAAATCCGTTACCTCTCCAATTGGCCTTCCAGATCCCTTTATAATTTCTTTTACTAGGCATTGGAAACGGTGTTGAAAGTGGCGTGCTGTGACAACAGGATTGCTTGTCATAAGTGTTCTTCTTTCTTTGTCAGACAGCTCATCCACTTGTTCTTTGGAGATATTCCTTCCACTGCAACTTGCTAAAACCACCATCAAATCTTTCCAATGGTGATCATCTGCACTAAATGTAATAAAGAAAGTGGGTGGACCAAGTGTACGTAGCATTGCAAACAGTTGTATCCTTGCTGATTGCCAGTACGCTGCAGTTCCTCTAATGTCTCGCATGAAGCTATAACAGTTTTCACGAACATCGGGATTTTCCCCTACTCCAGTGCTACGCAATTCTCCCGCTGTCAAAGTTTTCTTTTGTTTGTTCTTCCTTCCGGATGTTGGATTTCGAAGGCGGAGAGCAATTGATATACTACTTTGTAATTTTATTGCTTCCACAATGTTACACGCCCAGAATATATATGATGGGTGTTTGGCCCAGCGTGAATCTTTACTCATTATTCTTGATTGAAAATAGTCCAAAGGTGTAATTGAAAATTGTCGATGAGTACCAAATCCATTGTTTCCATTAGGGTAAAGTGTTGGAAAAGCCAGAACCTCAAGTTGTTGATCGTTGAAAATGCTCAGTGGAGCGCAGGTGATCTTCTCAAGTTGATGCACTGGAAAAGTACCTTCTTGCAAGTAGTTGGTTACTGGTACATCTGGCATCAGGAAATCACTGCGGACAACACCTGATTCTTCCATTGCCTCTTCCTCGTTTTCAGTTTCCACAAAGTTCTCCTGGCAATGCTCTGTGATTTTCACATTCTTGTAAGCAGAGTTGTTTTCTTT
The DNA here is from genome assembly GCA_963170055.1 of Halisarca cf. caerulea. Lineage (NCBI taxonomy): Eukaryota > Metazoa > Porifera > Demospongiae > Chondrillida > Halisarcidae > Halisarca > Halisarca cf. caerulea. Next base: position 5,892,243 of record CAUJGJ010000397.1, read on the forward strand.
CAACCATTGCAATGCATTCATTACAATAGTATAGCGACACCGATAATACAATGACTTGGATTCTTTCAATGCAGTGGGTGGCTTTATGTACACAATGTCGCTACCAGTCGCTGGTCGTGGAAGCTGATTTAAGACTTCAGTCATGGGTGATGGAAAGTTGATCACCTGTCCAGTTATTCCTCTTTGTCCACCACGTGGCAGAAGAACTAACTTCATAAATGGTGCCACACGTGCAATGAGACGCTCTTCCATGCTGTTCAGGTCTTGAAGTTCTTTAGGTACAGAAGCAGTACTCATTCTATTCCACCTTGAAGTGCTGGGAATTTTCTTCCTATTCAGTGCTGATATACATCTATTGCAGAACCATTCAGCAGTAACGAATTGTGAATTTCCAGTTACATGTGATGTAAGTTTATTTGCGTCCTCACTTGAACATAAATAAGCATTCTCTTTATAGCACAACTTTAGACATGCAAAGCATGCACAAGACGGTCCATTACATATAGCCCTTAAGAATTTGTCCCTGTTCGAGACAATTTGTGCTTCAGACTTGGTCAGTGGTGCGATTTGCTGCTGTTCTGAAAGTCCAATTTCCTCCATAGATTTACTCTGCTTTCTTTCCCGAGCTTGCTTCTTACGTAGCCTATCTTTCTCCAGCCTTGCTCTTTTTGCTTCCTCTGATTCCCCTTCTTTCCATCGTCGCTTCCTTTCTTGCTGCTGTTGGACCTTTCCCTTTAATTCTTCATCCTCATAGTTCTTGCCAACTTGTTCTGCACATTTTTGCTTTTCCCTGGCTTGCTTCTTTTGCAATCTTTCCTTTACCAGTCTTTCCTTTTTTGCTTCTTCGGATTCCCCTTCCTGCCATCGCCGTTTTCTTTGGAAAGCATTTTCCTTCTTCTTCATTTCTTCCTCTTCAGTTGCCATTTCCAACTTAACTTTCCTATATTTTGCCATCATTTCCAGTCTTGCTGTTCGTTCTTCAGGAGTTTCTTTGTCCAGCTGCTTCTTTCTGTATCCTTGGTACACTTTAAGTTTTTTAGACCTCATCTCTTCAGTTTCCTTCTCTATTAGTAATCGTTTCTCTCGATTTGTAAGCAATACTTTCAGCCTTTTATCTCTTTCTTCTGCTGTTTCCTTTTCTAATGGCTTCTGCTGGTTTGTAACCAACGTTCTGAGTCTTTTATTCCTATCTTCTGCTGTCTCCTTTTCTAATCTCTTCTGCTGGTTTGTAACCAACGTTCTGAGTCTTTTATCCCTATCTTCTTCTGTTTCCTTCTCTAGACGCTTCTGTTGGTTTGTAACCAACTTTATCAGCCTTTTATCCCTATCTTCTGCTGTCTCCTTTTCCAAACGTTTGTGTTGATTTGCAACTAATATTCCTAGCCTCTTGTCATGTTCTTCTGCAGTCTCCAGTTCAATGCGTTTTTTCTGTGTAATCTGAATCACTTTAAGTCGAGATTCTCTCTGTTCTATACTCTCTTTCTCCCGATGTTTCCTTTGACTCATAGCAAATTGTTCCAGTCTATCTACAACATGAGAATTGCTACTTTTTTCTTTGAGTTCCTTATCCTTGTCACTGCAATCCATTACAGTAGATATACAATTTTTCTTCTGTTTATCTTCCATGCTGTCTACAGGTCCTGGATTACGTTCGACATCGCCAGCTAAGAGTAACAGTAATAGTAATAATCGTGCGTAATAAAACGAACGTTTCGATAAGTGCTCATTAAACACAGAACGGCGACGTCTTTTTATTACTACTGAAAGGACAACATAATGCGACATATTTGTCAGATTTGGACATATTCGTAGAAAATGAAATTTCAGCTCTGTACACTCTCTGTAGTTAGTTTCCTTCTTACTGTGAGTCAAATTATTACCGAAATAGTGTAGCGTATTTTCAATTTGACTCACATTACATTTATTAAACGGACGAGTCAATACAAAATCGATAGCAAACATCAACAGCATTATAAAGGAAACAACCATTACACAAAAACATTTAGAGTTTAATGAATTTAATATTATGTTACATGAACATTTGGGCCCAGGATTCAATTCTACATCCCCAGAAAGTAGTAAAAGGAAATAGACTAGGAGAGGAAACACTAAATTATCTGAGGTACAGCCCGTAGCTGATAAACAGCTCTTGTGGACAAACTTGACTATCTGGCCATGTGGATAAATGTGAAATATGCAAATGTTGCACTTGTGCTGACTACATACACATTTACAAGTAATACAATATAATAACTCAGCTACATGCTGTTGCACCAAGCTATACTGGTGATTACGTGCACCATAAATCTTGCTAGAAACTCTACCCTGCAGGAAAAGAAAAAAACATGGTATGTCATGATAAAATGAATTCACATAACTAAATTGGCTTCTGAAAGCCCAGCGAAGCAGTAAATACTTTTCTATGTGTTATGTGTGTGTGTTTGCTTGTTGGTGTGTGTATGGACATAGCGTAGTAAGAAAAGGTATGTTAGTGCATGAGTATGTGGGGTGGTTGTGGTGTATAAACTTAAGTTTGTATATTTTACATATGTACGTGTGTGTGTGTGTGTGTGTGTGTGTGTGTGTGTGTGTGCGCGCGCCCACGTGTATGTGTGTGTGCATGTATGGGTGTGTGTGTGTGTTTGCGTGTGTGCGTGTGTGTGTGTGTGTGTGTGTGTGTGTGTGTGTGTGTGTGTGTATGCATGTGTACAATGTATATTGCAGTAAGAAAAGGTTAAATTAGTGCAGCAGTATACCA
>CAUJGJ010000397.1:5900000-5905000 GCA_963170055.1 Halisarca cf. caerulea
AGCACGTGGCCTGCGTTCCACGCTGTAAAACTTCTGCAGCAAACAACAGCACCACTTTGAAGCCCCACATCCGGAAGTTATGGAGTGAGGACAATATGGACAGGGCTGTTGATGATGTGACCTCAGGAAAGCTGAGCATGAGAAGAGCAGCAGAGGTGTACAATGTTCCTAGGTAAGGTAGTTAACATACACCACTATAATACATGTCATACAAGATAATATTTAACAGGTTCTGATTTGAAATCTTAAATTCAGAGAAGATCAAAGAGAATAATTTTATTATTTTGAAAACAATTGGGCACTGTTTACAAAACACTTGACTTTACTACAGAATGTACAGCTGTTATAACTGTTCACTCATTGGGGTCACAAAATTTAAATGTGTAACTTTTAGGCTGATTTCTGATAAATAAATATCAATTATCAGACACTATGTATTATCGGTCATTTGTTCTTGTAGCTCTGCAAAGTAAGCGGCTTGATACTGGTATCAAACGAAAGCTCTCATGATACAAAGAAAGACTAGCGTAGAAGTATAGCTACGTACTTCAAGTCCGCTGAGAAACGTAGCAAAATATACCGTTCGATAAATAATCAATTATCGGCCACGAACCATGTCTTATCGGTCACTGATTCTAATTCGTCCAGAAGAGAGCGGTTTGGGCTCTATTGCACTTTAACAAGAAGAGATGCTTATACCTATTTAGTTTTCTGATAATGGAGACGGCATGTGAAACACTGTGGAGATACGTGTCAGTCGAAGTGGAACAGTCGTTAAATCTATTATCGAATACCAAAACACCAAGAAATTGTAATGCGTAGGTAGCCCCTAAAGCTTGAGATTATCAGAGCTTTAAAGCAATACAGATAATGTCAAGTACTTTTACAAGGTTCTCTAGACTACCTTCAACTATACGTTCAACCATGCAGAGAATACCGTGTAACCACAAACACTACCGCCATTTTTATTGGTAGCTACTATCCCTTCGGCAAATCATGATCACGCTTTGGAACTCATCTGGTAAGCATCAGATCATAATAGGCTATACTATATGTTGAACTAGCTGAGACTGACTAAATTATGTCATGATTTGTGGTTAGCTAGTATATCTAGTACTGTTAATTTAGTTTGAAATCCTATCATAGTCTGCAGTGTAGCTAACCAGACAGCCTAAGCCAAAGTGTTAGCAAATCAATGTTCAAGAAGCTGCACAATGCTGGGGTGGCAGTGTCAACACAATGGGCATACAAATCTGTAACTTTTCTTCCTCACAGCCTGCCTGTCAAGCCCAATGCAAACAGTGTGATACCAAGCAAGGCATTTCTCACACTGTACCCAGTGGATTGCATTTGCATTGGTGCAGGTCTTTAACTCACAACTTTGAACAGGGTCTGTATGGTCGACCAGGAATGAAAAATAACAAAAGTGTAATCAATTATGATGAATCTAGGTGGGCTTACAATCTCACCTGACTTAGAGTCTCTTTGGGATCGAGTTGGATAATTCCTTTTCCCTGGTGTACTGTGCTTCCTCTTCAATTCTAGATCTCTTGCAATTGTCTTCTGCTCTTCATGTTGTTTCTTTTCTTGTTTTCTTGTCTTTTCTTCCATCTGCTTTCTCCTCTCTTGTTCATGTTGTCTCTTCTCCTCTTCCTGCTTTCTCTTCTTTTCTTCACGCTGTCTTTTTTCCTCTTCCCACTTTTTCTTTTCTTCCTCGCGTTCTTTCTTTTGGTCTTCACGCTTTCTCTTCTCTTCTTCACAACTAAAAGTGGTCACTCCAGATCGTAGGTGGACTGCTTTGCCCTGTGACACACTGGGTAGCTGGGCCAGGACAGTTTTCCCAGGATGCTCTTGTTGGAGCCATTGATTGTACCTAGCATCCGATGTCAAGTCAAAGCCTTCCTCGAATCTTGTTTGGAACAGGGAAATCTCTCTCTGAGTGAATGGCCCAGGGGTATCTGTCTCAATATCTTCGTGTTCTAATTTATATGGGATATAGAAAATATTGTGGTTGATCTCACTGTGGTAATCCCCACCCCCATGCAGCTAATTCATGCAATATAAATTAAATATTATGCGTATATGGCTTTGAAGGTACACAGGAAAGGTCTTTTATACATAGATCGTCATAGGACCCATGTATGTAAGGGGCTAAAGGGGCTATGCACCAATGCAAATGCAACTCACTGGGTACAGTGTGATACCAAGTAAAATGCATTTCTTACACTGTACCCATGGCCAGTGAGTTGCATTTGCATTGGTACAGGTCATGAGTCACAACTTTGAACAGGGTCTGTATGGTCGACCAGGAATGAAAAGTGTAATCAATCATGATGAATCTAGGTGGGCCTACAATCCAAGCCCATGCATAGCAAGGGGGATTCATTGGGTTTGTATACAAATCCCTCCCTCCCCCCCCCCCCTTAGAAGTAACATGTCCCTAAATTAAAACATAAGTTATAACAGAATTAATTTAAAAGGTAATTTATGGCCATAGCAAGGCCTACAACCAACCGGGGACAAAATTTAATGCTGGATAAATCCAAGTCCACGTTACAGTACTATAATACGATAATATTATGTGTGCATGTATAAACCATATATAGGCTTGGCACATATATCCTTTGTAAAATGTAACCCCCCTGTAGAAAATCCTGGCTGTATGCGGGCCTGCAATCTCACCTGACTTAGAGTCTCTTTGGGATCGGGTTGCATAATTCCTCTTCCCTGGTGTATTGTGCTTCCTCTTCAATTCTCTTGTCTTCTGTTCTTCATGGTGTTTCTTTTCTTGTTTTCTCGTCTTTTCCCACTCCATCTGTTTTCTCCTCTCTTGTTCATGTTGTCTCTTCTCCTCTTCCTGCTTTCTTTTCTCTTCTTCACGCTGTCTTTTCTCCTCTTCCCGCATTTTCTTTTCTTCCTCACGTTCTTTCTTTTGCTCTTCACGCTTTCTCTTTTCTTCTTCACGTAGCCTCCTCTGTTCTTCACGCACCTTCTTTTTTTCTTCTGCTAACTGCCTTTTGTGTTCTTTTTCAGTTTCCTTTGCGAGTCTCATTTTCTCCTTTTCTTCCATAATTCTCATATTCTCTTTGCTAGTGAGGACCCGAGATGTTGCTTTGGTAGATGACCTTTGCGGTGTCTTCGGCCTCTCAAGTAATGTAGCAAATTTTCCTACACATGTACCAGGACGACTAAAAGTGGTCACTCCAGATTGTAGGTGGATTGCTTTGCCCTGTGACACACTGGGTAGCTGGGCCAGGACAGTTTTCCCAGGATGCTCTTGTTGGAGCCATTGATTGTACCTAGCATCCGATGTCAAGTCAAAGCCTTCCTCGAATCTTGTTTGGAACAGGGAAATCTCTCTCTGAGTGAATGGCCCAGGGGTATCTGTCTCAGTATCTTCATGTTCTAATTTATATGGGATATAGAAAATATTGTGGTTGATCTCACTGTGGTAACCCAGCTAATTCACTATACTATGTGTGTATGGTTTAGAAGTACACATGCAGGAAAGGTCTTTTATACATAGAACAGCATAGGATCCATGCATAGGGTTAATGGGGCTATGCCCCCCCCCCCCCCCAATGAATTATAAGTGTGCAATTGTCAATATTGACTGTCTCGTTTCTATATTTTGTAGATCAATATGAATAGCATGATCCTACAGCATATATTTACCTTCGAACTGCAACTTGGAAAGGTCCTTCTCTATATCATCTCTACTAGTATTGATGCTGCCTGGTACCTCCCCTACTCCAGCTCGCTCAGGACTGAACAATGGAATGTAGCGCAACCCTGTAGACTTGGCAAGGTCGACGTCTCGTTCCTCTCCTGGTACTCTTATTGCTTCTGGATTGAAGGGGTAAACTCCAGTTGCTCGGAAGCTCTCAGTGATGGTGCCGATGGTCATTGCTTTGTTGTATGCTTTACAGAACAACTGAGAAAACTCAAACTGCGTTATGCTCTTCCCAGGGTGACACACCATGTATTCACGGCAAGCTTCCTTCCAGTGGACCTTTAGTGACGCGAATGGGCCATTATCGAGAGGCTGTGCTACATGTGTGCAGTGAGGTGGCAGGCAAAAGATAATGACTTTCTCCTGTGCTGCCATCCTAACCACATCTGGCTGGTAGTGTGTGGAGTGGCCATCCAAGAGTAGCAGAAGTGGACGAGCTGATGGAGCATATTTCAGAAAGTGTTGTGTGAACCATTCATAGAATAGCTCAGTGTCCATCCAGCCACTTTCACTTAATCCATAGAATGTACCCGGTACTTCTCCAGCTGTGAGCTCAGGCTTCAAGACCTTCCTATCAAATATTACCATGGGTGGTATGGCATAACCAGCTGCACTAGCACATGCTAATGCAGTGATTTGCCTCTTGGTGTCAGTGGTAATCTGATAGGGGTGCTTTGTTCCTTTCAGTGTTGCCACTTTTGCTGCTCCGGGATTCAATGGCATTCCAGTCTCATCGCAGTTGAAGATCTGCGATGGTGAATGCAACAGGTCATTGTCCTTCAAAGTGGCCTCCAGCATGGTGTAGTATCTGGAGATCAATACTTTGTCAAAGGCAACAGTTCTGGGCAGGGCCAACTTCTCAGCTGCTCGGATGGTGATCTCTGGGTGTCGATGTCGGAATGACTCCCACCAGCCACTTGAAACTGGGTGACTGGGACACTTCTCTTGAACTATTGCAAGGATGTCAGCTTTTCTTTTTGCATAACCAATTTCAGAGCACCTGGTTATGAATCTCACCAACTCAGTCTCCTCTGCATCCGTGAGATACTTAGAGGGGCCACTCCTCGCACCTGGTAACACTCTACCACTTAGTCTGTCATGAAGTGTTGACCTGTATGGGATATATTTGCATGAGCACACAGGAAAGCCATTATGACTATATTATATAATAATATATACAGGGTTTCATTTAGGGGGGGGGGGTGGGGAGGGGCATTTGCCCCCCCTTGGCTTATTCTTGCCCCCCCCCCCCCTTGGTAACTTATTG
>CAUJGJ010000397.1:5907500-5942500 GCA_963170055.1 Halisarca cf. caerulea
TGTGTGTGTGTGTGTGTGTGTCTGTCTACATGTGTGTGTGTGTGTGTGTGTGTGTGTGTGTGTGTGTGTGTGTGTGTGTGTGTGTGTGTGTCACTGTGTGTGTGTGTGTGTGTGTGTGTGTGTGTGTGTGTTCATGTGTGTGTGTGTGTGTGTGTGTGTGTGTGTGTGTGTGTGTGTGTGTGTGTGTGTGTGCGCGTATGTGTGTGTTTCTGGAATTATTGTGCTCTGTTGTCATTCTGCATGATCACAGGAAGAACACATAGAATCTGTCAGGGAAATGATGGTGAGTTAATATGTACACATGTGCATATGTTCTACTATATGTATGTGCTTTTATGGTAGTGTGTGTGTGCATGTGTATGCATGTGTATGTTTGTGTGTGTGTGTTGTGTGTGTGTGTGTGTGTGTGTGTGTGTGTGTGAGTGTGTGTGTGTGTGTGTGTGTGTGTGTGTGTGTGTGTGTGTGTGTGTGTGTGTGTGTGTGTGTGTGTGTGTGTGTGTGTGTGTGTGTGTGTGCATGTGTAGTACGTATTCTTTCAACATGTCGATTTAATATATTTTATGTTCCTTTTCTAACCATGTAGGCAACCATCAACCAGCCCTAAATTATCAATAACATTATCCTACTACAACTTTATCATTAAATTATTATTATTATTAACTATCACTTACTTATTCATATTATATATTAATTTATATATAATTTTATTGTACAATACAATTGTATATAATATTATACAATAATAATCATGACATTATTTATGTACTAATTATTAAACCATTACAATAAAATAAAAATTACAACTACAATAAAAATATAATTTACAATGCTATGTAATAGTATTTCAACAAATTATAAATCCATGCATAATGTAGACTAAGTCAATTATAGAAAAAAACATGTACATAGTATTTGTTAGAATCCTTTGTTTGAGCATATAATACACGGTACTTCCCATGTATCAAATTCCTGCAAAGGACAATATATATTAGCATAGTATGTGATAAACACACATGAAGTACATACAAACATGAATATTCACTATACATGCATGGACATCCTCGCACACGTTAAATGTGCATAATCAAACACACACACACACACACACACACACACACCATGCACCCAACCCCCCCCCCCCCCACAACCGCTGAAGACACATACAGTTATAGACGAACACATCAGGGCTGCATACACAATTAGGGGATAGGGGGGCAAATGGACGTTTCTAAAATTGTTTGCAATATGGAAGACATTATGGGATAGGTATTTTTCAATTTGAGACTGGAGAACCTTTAGTCATAGCCTATTTCAAGTGTCACGCACGCACACACACACACACACACACACACACACACACACACACACACACACACACACACACACAGACATCCAAATATACACTTACAATTTCACCAAAGCCCTTTAGAATCAGTACTTCAGTCTTTATTCTGAACATGAAAAGAAAGAACAATAAACAATGAAACCACAAAAGGACACATACATACACACACAGTCAAACCTCCACTACACCACTGATTCTACCACACCATGCTGCTATAACCAATATGGTGTATCAAGTGATTGTAAACGGGTCACACACACACTCACTCACTCACTTACACATACACACACACACACACACACACACACACCACACACACACACACACACACACACCACAGACACACACACACACAAGCATACAAACAAAGCACTCAACTATACATCACACACATATATAAACACACATCTCACCAATTGCCTTTATGATATAGTGTATATTCTAAACACGAAAAGAAAGAACAATAAAAAATAAGACCATGAGCAAACACATACACACACACACACACACACACACACACACACACACACACACACACACAGACACAAGCAAACATAAACGCAAGCGAACATATCTAGAAAAATACATACAGAAATTCTTACAGATACGTCTAAAAACGGTTAGTTAAAGAAATTGAGCTTTCAATCAGTCAACTTACCTATTTCCGAAGCTTTCTTGACCTTCTTTTTGTCTGTAAATTCAACCGTTTGAAAATAGTTTGCTAATTCCAAACAGAGCTTTAATCTTTCATCTTTCCTGTTCCCCAATCTTCTTTGAATCTTCCCGTCGTTTCCATACTTTCGCGGTTCCAAGGTTTTCTTTTCATCCTAACATCTGCGCTCAGTATCTATGGTTAGAGGACCTAAGCAAACACACATACAAAAGATTACACACACGTACGCGAACATATCCACGAAAACACATTGAAAAACTATTTTATTAAAGACCTGCTCATACTAAACGTCGTTAAAACACTTTCACATGAGCGTTCAAGCACTCTATAATGGTTAACTAAAAGACAAAAGGCTTTCCACACTCATCTTACCTGTTTCCGAAGCTTTCTTTAGCCTTTCTTCGTTTCCATGGACTTCCGCGGTAGCGTAAGGTACAATGTCTCGGTAAAATCATCCTTCCAAGAACGTTTCCGTCCTAAATGCTTCGTTAAAGTTCTCTTCCTTGTTAGATGAGGCGGATTAACAGCTTTTGTCGCTTTTCGAGTCCTTTCACAACTTCTAAAACGAAGACAACAACTTTAAACCACTCGCTCTACCTCTACAAACTGAAGGCCCACGGAAATTCTTGGAGCGAGTTGAATCTTCATGATTAACTATCAATCCAAATCTTTAGGTCTTAAAGATTCTTCGTTGACGAAAACAGAAGCAAATACACAAAATTCACTGAATAATACCAACGACTTCGACTACCGCCTAAAAGACCGCCATGTTGTTGACATATATATATATATATATATATATATATATCTAGACATCGTTCCGGACGTTCCGGACACTTCCGGTGAAAGTAAAAACAATATAGGGGCCGCCTTTGGCGGCCCAAAAAATTACAGCACCACTTCTTGGCATGGTTCCACCCGGCCCAATGTATTATCCCATGCCACAAATGCCCCACTCTCCAATGTCACAAATGCCCCACTCTCCGATATCACAAATATCTCACTCTACGATGTCACAAATGTCTCACTCTCCGATGTCACACTCTCCTGTGCTGCAATTGACACAGACCACTTATAGCTGGTATGACGACGACTCTACCCACCAGGATGATTCAGAAGATAAAGAACAGGAACAGTAGTTTATTATGCTAACAAACAGGTACATGTATAGCTTATTTTTATTGTATCTTGCATGTACCTTGTTGTGTTCTAATAAAAGAAATGTCAATTGTTCTCAAGATGCTCTGCAATAGCATTCCTAATGGACATGGCATTTCCTTGCTGACCAGTGGATGGATTGGTACCACTTGGCCCAGCACCCAATGGTGAACGGTCAACATCAACCACTGTCCACTCCTCCAGGCAGTCATCACTGCAAAGTTCGCATATGTTATGCAGGATGACACATGCAGACGTGATTGTAATTACATTCTCAACCCGGCAGTCATTTCTTTTTAGTAAGCATCTCCACCTCCCCTTGAGACGCCCAAATGCATTTTCGACCACCATTCTTGCATGACTGAGTCGATAGTTGAAATGCCTTTGCCTGGTAGTCATATTAGGGTGTTCAGGATATGCTTTCATCAGCCAAGGCAGTGCAGGATAGGCAGGATCACCGAGGATGCAGAGAGGAACTACAGTTGATGACATGGTTCTTGTCCAGTTGGGGAGCAATGTACCTGCTTGCCCTTTTTCAAAAAGTGAGGAGTTGGAAAATACTCTGGCATCATGAACTTTGCCAGGCCACCCCACACAAATGTCCATAAAAACACCACGGTTATTTACCAAGGCCTGCATGACAACCGAGTAAAAACCCTTCCTATTGAAATAGTCGGTTGCACTGTCCCCTGCAGGTCGGAGGATAGGAATGTGTGGTACCATCAATAGCGCCTACAGCTTGCGGAAATCCCCACCTGGCCTCAAATCCGTCAATGTTTGCCCTCATCTGTGTACCACTTGGTATAAACACATAACGCTGTAGCAATGCTTCTAGGGCATGACAGGTGTCCAATACAATGGAGCATGCTGTGGACCTGCCTATTCCAAATAGTTGTGAGATAGAGCGATACTCCAGATTAGTGGCAAGTCTCCACAGAGTAACTGCAACCCTTTCTTCCACTGTAATACAAGAACGCAATGCAGTATCCCGCCTTCCAATGTGGGGTCTCAGCTCCTGGCAAATGTAGTTAAAAGTAGACCTGTCCACTCTCAAGTTCTGTTTCCACCACATATGACCATAATCACCCCTTATAGCAGCATTCCACCATGCTCTGCTCCTGGGAAGCGTCCACAGAGATCGCGGGACTGTCCGCGATGATGATAGAAGTGACGTGTATCTCCTATTAGGAAAGAACAGGTTTAGGCCAGGAGTAAATTGCACTAAGGTAGCCAAACAGAAACAATGTGGTATACAATTTACCGAAATCTGCATCGTCTGCTTTGGTTCTGCAAGAGCATGAGATGAAATATCCCCAACTGAAGTTTTGAATCCTCGCGACGTCTTCTGATGGCCCTTATAGTTCGCAAGAACCGAGAAAGAATAAGAAAACCGATCGCCAGAAACACCGCACGAAAATCCGCCATTTTAAAAGCACGTGACAATATAGTCTTTGCACGCTTGTTTCAAAACGTAGTGTGAACGGGATTCGATCCAGATCCAATCCAGATCATATCCAATCCGGATTCAATCCGGATACAGTGTGAACACGGCTTTAGAACAGGCTAGGGTTCGTTAGAAGTGGTATTCAAGATTTATTTTACCACCATTTTAACCAATCGTACTCACAGTGGTGCCTTTTTTACCTTTAGAAAAAAATTTGTTCAATGGAAAAGCTAAACAATCCCGATTTTGCCACAAAATTGGTTCTAATCCGCCATTTTAAAAATGGCTGAGTTGTATTGGGCTGGCTCATACTGGCTCTTTTGTGCTAGTTTTTAGTGAAAACATAAAGACTGCAGATCAATAGGAATATATTTATTTGTAAGAGGGTTATTATTGGAAATAACCCAATATAATCCAAACCAAAATTACATGTACAAGACCTGTATGATACTGTGTAAAAATGGAAATGGGGTGCAGGCATGACTGTCAATTCCACAAAAATACTAAAACAATGTATCGAGGTTTGTCATGCTGTATAGCTCTATACATACTTTGGCTACATTGATGTTTACTTGCTATCAATATTACTATGTTTGTGTATGACAGTTATAGTGGATGACTTGGATAAACCATAGATACTCAAACCCCTGGATTGGAAACACCCACTTGCCCTGCATGCTAGGTCTGTTACGATGACGCAATCACAGAAGTAAGCTGTAGTTTACATAACACGTGGTCTGAGTTTACATAACGCGTGACTCTTACAAGTTGAACTTGTGAATATTCACTCACTTATTATTAGAGAAGATGTCGTACGGTACTATGAGAAGTGTCCTCAAAAATTTGTTGCAACAAGAAGATCTTATGGTCGAAACTCCCAGAAATCACAGGTATAGTTCTCTTACACATATTCAACCCTTCGAATACTGGTGTGAATTGTCTTTACTCCGTTTAGAATCCGAAGTGGTGCTCATCATTTGTTAAAGATTCTGAGTGAAGAGGGCAATGTTCACACTGAGGAAGTACAATGTTTTTCACTTTATGTCTCAGACCAGCTACATTTAATTCTGAAGGAATCTGTACACAACGGAAAGTTTCGTAAGGGAACAATGTATGCCAGTTACCATTCCTTCGTAAGCGATAGACTATGCCTTGCTTGGGATCGAGTAGAGAAACATCTCAACAAAAGTTTTGACCCAGCCTTACCACAGATGGTGGCTGACATCTTCCTGTGTGTCACTATCAAGCAAGAAGTACAAGCCTTGCCTTCTTCAGCACCAACCCCCACAGTTCAAAGGCAGTTGTCAGAAGTTGAGGACAACACCATCATGTATGCTGCTGGCTATGTTGTGCAAGTACTCTTCAAGCAGTATGAACAGTGTACCGATTTGATGGCAGCCGACTATGTAGAGTGCCTTGAAAACATGCTGGAAGGATCACTGCTTGATGTACATATGGACGCCACATTTGAAGATTTTGCAAGCTGTTGGGTCAAAGAAGGCAATTGTGGTGGATTGGTCATCTTGCGCCAGGGAGCTTACTGGTTATTCAGAGAGGTGGAGATGTTGCTTTGGCCTTTTCTTAAAAATCTTGGTACAGTTGAAGCAAGTTTTGACAAGAGAAAAGCCACTGAAACAATTGCATTGAATGACAATATATTGTTTAAATGGTCAATGATGGACATAGACATCTGTGATTCTGAACAGAGTGAACATCTTTTAAAAGAGATAATAGACAAATGGATAACTATTCGGGGCTTTTCATATACCTCTAGGATTGTCGAGACATACAAGAAAGCCAGAGGCTCCAGCATGACCAAAGAAAAGGGTCTCCAAAAGCAGTTACAGTCAGATAGTCAGAACAATGCCAAATAAAGGGAGTATGCATGTACTGTATGATGTATCTTAATGTTCTTCATGCAATTGCCTGCGTTTTGGTAATGGCATACTTAGCTCATCAATGTCATATGAATGTTGTTGTCCAAGTCCTCTCACATTATCTCTTACCAGAGGTCCCATTTCGCACAATGTTCCAACTGTTGTCAGTGTAAGATTGTTGTGCAGAAAACTATCTGCAGTTGGGTTGTCACTTCGTCTACCTCTTCCTCTTTGGCACCCAAAATACTCTTCTATAGGATCTTGTGAGAATATTCCGCTTAAGAGAAACTTCACTCCAGGTACTTGTAGTAGTTTCTTCCCATTTCAACAAATGAGCACACTGTAACAAGGCATGCAATGTCAGCTACAGTTTCACATGCCTAACATATCATGTGGAGTAGAAAATAATATGGTCACCAATTTACCTGATACTTTGATCCCCTCATGTGTTTCACGTTTAGGAGCATTGCATCTTTCTGGCTTGAGGTAAATCCTTCCAACTCTTCCACGTATTGCTGCCAGTCTTTCAAATACCCTAGGAGTCCATCCTCTAAGTCCTACTTGGAGATATGTAGCATACATGAACATATAACATAACGGATATATGTAGTATACACGAACTTGAAACCTAGGATCATCCGGACTTGTGTAAGGATTACTGTTCGACTTTCTCTTTTTTTGGCCTGTTTGTAAATCTCTTACATTAAGACAGTAAAAGAAGGCACCCACCTTTCTCACAAAGGTTTGGGTCTCACTCATGTCCGTTCTCCCTGTAGTATCCTGGTACCACTTCATCATGTCAGCCACAGTAGTGCTGAGGGTCTATAGATGATGGGAACATGATTTGAGCTGTGTGCATGTATAGGTATGGTGTTATTGTATGAAACTGTTGAGTATTCATCCAATTGGACAATTTGTGACATTGTGTTAATTCATATACGTAATAATATATACAATAATGTGGGTAATTTACTTACCTGGGCTGCTAGATCCACCCTCATTCTAGAAAAATGGAGTCAGATTTGCATACTCTTCTCTGAGTGGTCTGCCAATATACAAGCCTGTGTTACTCTTTGTATTCTCAACCACCGTTTGCAGATGTAACCACCATATAAGCTTTCCATTATTCTGCGTATGCAAATAACAGTTGCTATAGTGCAATGCCTATTTGAACTATTACGTAAATTCTTTGTTTGATCATATAATCACAAACAAATATACATGTACATACGTACCTGCATCAGTCTCCTCTTTCCATAGTCAGATAGTGCCCAGCAATTGCGTACTGTTTTCAGCAAGTGAGGTACATCAGACATGAAATAAATGTCCCTCTAGTCCTCACTGTACCTGTTAATGGCCTTGTAGATAACTCCTTGATCATCTTTCGATCCATAATTGCCATGCAACTTGAAAAACTTGCGGTTGGGCATTACACCATCACATGTGATACAAATTACAGCAAATCCGAGCCTTTCCAGCTTCTCAACAGCCTTTCACACTATTGGGAACAACTGATCTCCTGTTATCCCTTTGGTCTGAAAGTGGGCATATGGATATTTCAGTGTGGTAAAAACTCCCGTAAATGAAGGAATGGGGGTATTAGAACCATGAATTTTTTTAGTAAAGTTGGTTGGGATGCTGTGTGCATAGATATACATGCCTCTGATCATGATTGACAGCATTTGTGTGGCCATAATGGGTTCTTCAGGTATTCCATTGACTCTTCTTTCAAGTGCTTCCGGATCTCTATTGACATCCCCAAGGAATGTAAAGCCAATAACATGTCCTGTATGCTTGTTGTATACGAGGCCTTTCTTGATCTTCATCTCATCAAACATGAGAGTCACATACCTATAATGATGGAAGCTGTATTTCTCAATGTTATTAATTTTAACATACTATATTTGTGCATGTGTGTACATACCTGTCCAGCTCCTCTGCATTGTTTATGCCTGATGTCTGTACCAAGTGCTTGTCTACATCAGTGTGAAATCCTACAATGTACCACATTTATGCACTAAGTCTTACACATGTTACACACACACAAACACACACACAAACACACACACACACACACACACACGTGTACACACACACACACACACACACACACACACACACACGTACACACACACACACACACACACACACACACACACACACACACATATGTACACATATGAACAGACATGCACATATGTAGTTTACAACAGTTATATTGACAATATGCATGCCTGGTTTGGCCTTGGCCCAGTGTGTGCAGTCTCTCAGGGTGCACGTAGATGGTAAGGTCAGTACCCCTCTGAGAGTTTCATAGGCCTTAGTAGAACAATACTTCATGTACAGGCACCACCTCAATATGAGGGGATGCCATCGCATGCCTTTGGTGTTTCTTGTCTCCGAATTTTGTTTCCATATGTATATTAATAGTTATGTATGTAATCTCACACCAGCATGTTCATATGTGTATACGCAACTGTATATTAAGTGCTTACCTGTTGCTCCCAAAAAACCCTTCGAAATGAATCACGTGGTTCCACTTGCACAGTATCATGGAGCTCATTAACCATTGAACCAATATCTTCATGGACTCCACCATAATCCAACAGTGCACTGTCCTCGGGTGTAGTTTCATTTGCATGCGTGATACCTTCAGGCGGCGATTGCAGAGTTTGGCTCCAGTTGCTCCTGCCTGTTATTGGTTTCTCCTGTTGTGTGGTGATGTTGAGATCAACCCAGGACATGTGAAGTTTCCATGTACTATCTGCCAGAGACCGGTAAAGAGGAATCAGCATGGAATTTGCTGCAATGCCTGTGATCGGCGGACCCACGCCATTTGCGCCAGTGTGGGGAATCAAGAGTACCGGATTCCAATCAGTATTCAATTGAGGAGCAGCCCACCGGTGTCACTGACCTTGATGTATCAATTACTGATACTGCAGCAGAAGTCTCATCAGCACTGGATCACATGCGGGTAGGTGGTGAAGCTTTATATAACATTTGGGAATGTACGAAGGGTCCCTTGCTAAGTCACCTAAATATTAGAAGTCTTGTTCCCAAATTTGATGAGATCAAGGTAATGCTGGATAGTTTTAGTGGTGCTGGTTTGGTATTGGGTTTCAGTGAGACTTGACTTGATGAAGGGTGTCACTGATGGAGAGTTACAAATTGATGGTTTCAGGTCATATACGAGGGATAGAAATGGAAGAGGTGGTGGTGTGATGATATTTGTATCGAATACTGTTAAAGGTGTTAGAAGATGTGACCTAGAGAGTGAGGAGATTGAAGTTGTATGGGTTCAAGTAAAGCTGAAAAGTAAGTCAGTACTGATTGGAAATGTGTACAGGCCCCCTGGTGTTAGCGATATGTGGTTTGATAGCTTGGTTGAGTTGTTGGATAATGTGGCTCAGGAGCAGCTGATGGTTGTGTTGATGGGAGATTTCAACTGTAATATGTTGAGGCCCGGCAGCCACACTGAGAAGTTGGCAATGGTAATGTCTGAGTATGGAATGAAGCAAATGATTTGTGATCCCACTAGAGTGACTCAGACATCTGATACTATGATTGATCTGTTGTTTACTCAAATTCTGACGAGATAATACAATCTGGTTGTTTGGAATTAGGAATGAGTGATCATGAAATGATATATGGTATTTTAAATGGTGATAAGGTGGCTCAAAAGTGGTGCTTGCGTGAGATTAGGTCTTTTGGTAATTGTGATGTTGATAAGCTGGTTTCCGATTTGAAGGTAGCCCCATGGTCAGTGATGGAAACCTTACATGATATAGATGATCTGTGAGAGTTTTGGAAGAAGCTATTTACTAAAGTGCTTGACTCTCATGTTCCCTTAAAGAGATTTAGAGTTAGGAGGAAAATGTTACCATGGGTTAGCCCAGAGATAAGGTTACTGATGAAACAGCGAGTCTTCCAGCTAAAAAGGGCCAAGAGGGCTAAACAAACAGAGGACTGGGAGTGTTACAAGAAATTGAGAAATACAGTGACCAAAGAAATGAGGAAGGCGAAATTGCAGTTCTTTGAAAGAGTTAGTGGGGATGCAAGAAGTAATCCAAGTAAGGCATGGAGAGAACTTGGTAGGCTCTTAGGTGGTGGTCAAAGATTGGTAACTGAACTTAAGACTCCTGAAACTGTATAAACAGATCAGGAAAGCATTGCTGACGAATTCAGTAAGTACTTTTCCACCCTGTCTGGAGTATTGAATGAAGATGTTGATGAGAGGATTGGACAACTGCCAGAGTGTGGCCATGAGTTTCACTTCAAAAAGGTGGAGGAAGATGAGGTGTTGAGATTGTTAAGAGGTTTGGATGTAAATAAGGCAGTGGGTGTGGATGCAATTGGTGCAAAATTGCTTAAAACTGCAGCATCTGGTATTGGTGCAAGTCTCACAACATTGTTCAACCATTGTCTAGAGAGGGGGCAAATTTCTCAGGAGTGGAAGTTAGCGAATGTAACTCCTGTACCAAAAAAGGGGCATTGTGCAGATATCAGTAATTAGAGGCCTGTGTCAGTACTTCCAGTTGTTAGTAAAGTGCTTGAGAGGCTCATTCGCCAACAACTATATGATTACCTCCAGCAACATTCCATCTTGCATCCTGCTCAATCAGGTTCGAGACCTCAGCATACAATTCAAGATGTGATTGTGAGCATGGTGTTTTGGGGCCTTGGCAAAGCTACAGAGGTTAAAAAATGTGTTACCACCGGATTTGAAGAAAAAGAACGTATGATGCTCTAGTGCTACCACATCTGGACTACTGTTCGGTGGTTTGGATGGAGTGCGCTCAAGAATTGCGGACGAAGATTGAAAGAGTACAGAACTATGGAATGCGGTTGATTCTATCTCAACCTCCTCGAACTCCGAGCACCCAGTTAAGATCAAAGCTTAGATGGATGCCACTGAGTGAGAGGAGGAGATTGTCCAGACTGGCTCTTGTACATCGATGTGTAAAGAAGCTGGGTCCTGTATATATGAACAACATGTTGGTGGGCAATGATGAAGAAGGCTGTAGGATGACTAGGGGGCACATGAAATTACACCTACTTCAACCCAAGACGGAACTGTATAGAAGATCATTTTCTTTTATTGGGTCTAAGGAGTAGAATTTGCTTCCTGCAACCATTAGAAACGTCCAATCTCCTATTGTTTTTAAACGTTTAGCTAGGCGCTGGTTACCTTTTATGTATTCCGATTAGTGTCTGTACATCCATTTCATTTAATTTCATTTTCGCATAATTATTTTCTATGATTTATTTATTCATGTAATAATCATGCTATGATTTTGCTCTAATTTTCTTTGTTTATTTGTTGTTGTATTGATGTTTATGTTTGCAGGATCCCCAGGTAGACCAGCCAATTGGCTGATGGGGTTTTCCTGTTGGGTTTTCCTGTTGAAATATCTATTTATCTATCTATCTATCTATACCTTAAGCTTGAGAAGTTTAACTTCCTTGGCCTGTTTGTTCAGCTTCATATTTTTCTCTGGTGTTGTCTTTGCCTCATTGGGCTTGTACTTATACTCTACAATGAAACATTTTTTAAAGAAATGATGTATGTACATTAGTACATTTACAAGTAAATTCTCACCATCCGCCTGGTGTTCTTTGGCATCGCTGCTTTTGATTTCATTACTCATAGCTGGCTTCGGTATGCAGTGGATTCTATGCATCTTAAACTTGTGTCGCTTTTGTCATATGCAACTAATTTCATGCATTTCAGTGCCGCATTGTGCCTTTCTCAGAACTGGTGGGCATGAAACATACTCGTTTGTCCATGTAGTTCGTTTTTTGCCCATCTTTATTCTGGAACAGGTCTTTTCTTGCTTGGCGCAAATCTAAGAATTCATGGTCCCTATTTCTACAGCAGACTTGTAGGTTTGCCAAGTATTCAATGGTGGGCATTACGTTTTCATGTTAATGATTGATGGCATTTCTTCCAGCACAGGTGTGCTCTCTTTAGTGAAAATATGCCCTAACACATACACTTCCCAGGGCTGTTTATTATATATTTTCAAGGCTTTTAGTACCACAAATTGGTCAAATCCACCTCCATGTTGTTCCTGAATGTTTATTACAGATAGTATACCTTCTTCTGTGTGAGGACCAATAACCCAGCCACTGGATAGCACATTAGCAAATATTTGCTCTTCACATACCTTGACTATTGTCCTGCTATCCTCCTAATGCAAAGTAGTAGTCTTATAGTTAGTAGCTGTACATGTTCCAACAGTGTCTACACTCACTGACAATACTATTAAACTAGAAGTAATTTTTACCTTGTTTACTGTACTTTTCTTCTTCTTATCAATGTAGCTGTGAACACCTTTTCTTCCCATGAAATGTTGGAGCTACTATGCTGCACAACTGGTAGTTTGGGTTGAACAGCTGGGGTTTAAGTACGTTCTTGATGAACAATGTGTATTGTGTCTTCTTTTGTGTGTATGGCCAGCATTACTAATGTGGCTTCAAGTCTATTTTTGGGCCGCCAAAGGCAGCCTCTATATTGTTTTACTTTCACCGGAAGTGTCCAGAACGTCCGGAATGATGTCAATATATATATATATATATATACATATATATGTCAATATATATATATAGGGTTTTTAACCCATGCGGCCGATCAAATCGTTCGTCTACCAGTTTGCTGTCAGTCTACCGAAAGCACGAGAAAGAAAAGAAAAGGCAGTATGAGCAAAGAGTGCTTGAAGTAGAGCATGGCACTTTTACACTACTTGTAATGTCAGCCACTGGAGGAATGGCACCCATTGCCACGACTTTCTACAGTCGTCTAGCATCCATGATTAGTGAAAAGAATGGTCTACCATATAGCCAAGTCATTGCATGGATCCGATGCAAAATCTCTTTTGCCCTTCTCCGCACATCCATCATGTGCATCCGTGGGGAAAGAAACTCAAGAGCATCAGCAACACGGATTCACTCTACTGAACTATTTTAAGACTTAGTGTAGTTCATATAACAGACATGATTTTATCCTAGTTTTGTGTGGTCTCTATTATTATGGTATTTGATTAATCTGTTGCATCAATATATATATATATATATATATATATATATATATATATATATATATATATATGTCAACAACATGGCAGACTTTTAGGCGGTATTCGGTATCGCTGTAATATTTCAGTGAACTTTGTGTCTTTGCTCCTGTTTTCGTCAGCGAAGAATCTTCCAGCCATAGGGAGTTTGTTTGAGAGTTATTTACAAAGTTTCAAGTTGCTCCAAGAATTTCCGTGGGCCTTCAAGTTGTATGGGTACACGAACAAGTCTAAAGATGTTCTCTTCGTTCAAAACAGCTTTGGAAGGACTCGAAAACTGACAAAAGCTCTTCTGACGCCTCCTCTAATACGAAAGAGAACTTGGACTTAGCATCTAGTATGAAAACTTCCACGAATGGAGAGCTAAACTGAAGAATCTTATGTTACTTTACCACGGAAGTCTACAAAAGCCAAGAACAGGTCAAAGAAAGCTTCGGGAACAGGTGAGATGACTGCTGAAAGCTTTGTTTCTTTGTTTAACCATTTTGGAGTGTCTAAATGTGTATTTAAAGGGGTTTGGTGCGGCTTAGTACGAGTTGGACTTCAGTAAAAGAAATTCTTTAGCTTTTCTTGGATATTTTCGCGTACATCTGTTTGATTTTGTGTTTGTGTATTTGTTCTGCAGGCCTCGTCTAGCATGGCATAGAGGGTTGACGTAGACTTTAGAACGAAAACGTCCATGGATAGAAGAAAAAAACTTCAAAACTTTATAACGCGTTATCGCAAAAGAAATTTGAGGGAAAGAGAAGCTTCAAGAAAGCTTCAGAAATAGGTAAGATGATTGTTGAAAGCTCTATTTGTTTAGCAAACCGTTTTTGAACGTATATGTAAGAATTTCTGTATGTATTTTCTTGGATATGTCCGCGTGCGTTTATGTTCCTTGTGTCTGTGTGTTTATTTGAGCATATTCCTGTGTTTGTGTGTGTGTGTGTTTGTGATCTTAGTGCTTATTGTTCTTTCTTTTTAGGGGCTGCCACAGGCAGCCCCTATATTGTTTTCATTTGGACTTCCGGTGTGTAACGCTCGTCCGATATATATATATATATATATATATATATATATATAATATGGATTTGAAGAAAAGTCTTATAATAGAGAATTTATATAATAGTAATAGAGAAGTATGAATTTATACAGGAATGAGTTATAGGAATTGTTTTTGAAAACAATTGCCAAATATGGCATTTGTTTTCAAAACAATCGTCCAGTTACAATAAACAGTATGTTCAATGAATGTTCAGCTGTGCATTTACACTCCAATGCTTTGCAAGTGATTCGAGTGCGTGGGGCGGCAGCCCCCACGAGTTTTTAACTCGAATTACTTGTTATGTTCAGAATATAGACTTGGATAGATTGGTGAGATTGTATGTTTTATATGATATGATGTGTGTGATGTATAGTTGAGTACTTTTGTTTGTTTGTTTGTGTGTGTGTGTGTGTGTGTGTGTGTATGTGTGTATATTTGTGTGTGTGTTGTGTGTTTGTGTGCATTTGTGCGTTTGTGTTAATGTGTGTATGTGGATGTGGGTGTGGGTGTATTTGATAGATAAGATGACCGTTGAAAGCTCTATTTCTTTAGCCAACCGTTTTCGAACGTATATGTAAGAATTTCTGTATGTATTTTCTTGGATATGTTCACTTGCTTTTATGTTTGCTTGTGTCTGTGTGTTTATTTGAGCATGTTCCTGTGTGTATGTGTGTGTGTGTGTGTGTGTGTGTGTGTGTGGTGTCATTGTTTATCATTCTTTCTTTTCATCTTCAGAATATACACTAAATCATGAAGGCAATTGGTGAGATTGTGTGTTTTGTATGATTTGATGTGTGTGATGTATAGTTGAGTGCTTGTGTGTGTGTGCATGTGTATGTGTGTATTTGTGGGTGTGGGTGAGTGGTATATGTATGATGTGTGTACATATACCCTTGTAAATTCATGTTTGTGCACATGGTTAGTGTTAGTTGTGTGTATAATATTGTGTGTAGACATACCTCTGTAAATTTATGTTTTTCATTGTGTGTGTTTGTCTATGCAATTTTAGCATGTGCCCATTGGTTTATTGTACTGAATATGTGATCTGTGTATATGTGTGTACATGATGTGACAATATGTGTGCATATGCATGGCGTTTAGAGTACATGTAACTACTTTCACTAAATTTTGTTTTCCTTTGCAGGAATTAGTAACACAGGAAGTAAATGTGCATTAAAATGAAGATTTCAACTTAAATATGATGAATGTTTGTGTGCATTTGTAGAACGTTGACTATTGAATTATATTTTAATTATTGTATTATGTTTAATTCATATTGTAAGCAGTAATGTGACATGTTTCATTATAATTATTGAAAAATTAAAGTGATAAATATTTGATGCATATAATTATATGCACATAACTATACAATGAATGTATCATAATTATTAAAAAAGTAAATAATGGACTGTTAGTGAATACAGTTTATAGGCCTATAGTGCAGCTGCTGTTTGCTTACTGTTTCCTACCTGGGGAAAGAAGAAACAATAATAATAAGGACATTTCACCAGTATGTGTGGTGTATGTACTAACTTGGGGAATACAAGGGTATACACAAACATGAGGTGGAGGACAAGGAGGTCTCATGGAAGACAGGATCCTCCTCTCTTGCTTTCTTCATCATCATTCCTTTTGGAGCTGACATTGCTTCATAATAAATGAATCAGTCATAAATATAAACAATCAATAGCAATTGTACCTACCACAAGTCAGTTGCATTTCTTCCTAAGGCTTATTTTGTATTCTAGAGGGAGAGAAAGAGTGTAACATAAGAAATGCCCTTACCCACATGAAAATGACAAGCTTGTCACTAGCTTGTCACAAGGTTGTGCCAAGCTTGTACAAGCTTGTTGGAGGTTGTAGTCGGTTGGGACAAGCTTGTTGATACTTGTGAACAACCTTTAATAATAGTTTGTCAAGCTTGTGACCACCTTGTAGAGGACCTAACAAGCTTGTGACAATCTCGTTGAGGACCTGACAAGCTTGTAACAACCTCGTCGAGGACCTGACAAGCTTGTGACAATCTCGTAGAGGACCTGAGAAGCTTGTGACAACCTCGTCGAGGACCTGACAAGCTTGTGACAATCTCGTAGAGGACCTGAGAAGCTTGTGACAACCTCGTCGAGGACCTGACAAGCTTGTGACAACCTTGTAGAAGACCTGACAAGTGTGTGACAAGCTTGTGACAACCTCGTAGAGGACCTGACAAGCCAGTGACAAGCTAGCTTGTGACAACCTTGTGGAAGATCTGACAAACTTGTGACAACCTTGCAGAGAGAACACGGTCTGACAATTAATTTTGTAACTTGTTGCAAACTTGTAGGGCTTCATTGATGTATTATTTATATTATTATTCGAAATCTGCAAATAGAATGCAATGGCAGCTTGCATGTGAACACCTCATGGATTGAGATTTTTATGCATGCATGCATGATCAGTGTATTATTTAATTATGCACACGCACACACACACACACAATCTTGCATTTGTGTAAATTTGAAGTGCACTTTGACAAGCATTACATTGTACATATAATTATTTAATCAATTTGAATGCATATTATACAAATTGGGAAATTCATTCAAATTGAAGCACTGTAGCAACATGCAGTTCACATGCAAATTAAATTATAATATACTGCACAAATATTATAATATTATATAAATGATTATAATCTGCATAATATATAGCATTGCATGGAATTGTCAATGAAGAAAAAATCACTATAACATTGTGTAAATCCATGCAATGTACGCATAAAACCCAATAACCTGTATGATCATGAATATACAATAAATAAGATACACAAACATATTATACGAACTTTGTCAATAGAAATAAATTTCTGTTTTAAAACTCTTCCATATTGTTTACAAAAATACACACAAATATGTCTCCACTTAACTCTAACAACAAGCATTTACAGAGTACATTCTCCACAGGAATCAATTGGAG
The DNA here is from genome assembly GCA_963170055.1 of Halisarca cf. caerulea. Lineage (NCBI taxonomy): Eukaryota > Metazoa > Porifera > Demospongiae > Chondrillida > Halisarcidae > Halisarca > Halisarca cf. caerulea. Next base: position 5,925,053 of record CAUJGJ010000397.1, read on the forward strand.
ATGGTTTGGGTCACTGCATTAAGACAAAATATAATATAATATATTATATAATATATATATATATATATATATATACGGTACTTTTCTTAATAAAGTGAACGATGTCGCTCTGTCAGTGGAGTGACCGACCAGCATCTGTCGATTGTCGGAGCGCTGTCTGTCGAGGCGTTGATCGGTATTCGTCAGGGTGTTGACCGCTTCGTATTGACGCGTTGACCAGTGATATAGGTTTAAAATAGTAACAAATATTATCTTTCTGCAATAATTTTGGAAGATCTTCCAGAGAGGCTTTATCGTCGGCTCCATACGAGAGTCTACCAATTTAAGAATGTTCGAGTTTTTCTGGACTTCGTACCCGTTCTAAGCTATCTAAGGATGCTTTCTCTTTCTTTGTACCACTTTGGGAAGCTACATATCCCCGACTTGGTAACAGTGTGGCTCTATTCCCCCAGAATATCTACAATCCGGCGGTAAGACGTTCCTTTGCACTTGAAAAGTAAAATTCGTTGAACAATGTTGCTCGATCGAATACGCCATTTTCTAAAACTTAACTACATTCACATCAAAGCAAACATTACGTAATGATGACGTCTACTATTGACCGCTGACTGTCGAGTGGCTACCCGCTGACTGTCGAATGGTCGTCGTGTGCCTGACCATCAACTGTTGTCTCGTTGACCGCAGGTCGAACACGCGATATCGTTCACTTTATGAAAAGTACCGTATAAACTAGATGTGCGCAAGTACGCACTGGTGGTGCTAAATTTTAAATAGAACATTACATACACATGTCTGTCACATGGCAGAACATGCTGTCACAAATGGCTGACTTATTTGCAGCCCTCAAATGAACAAAAGTCACAGCCCTGTCAAAACCAAAGACAAATTTCCTCAAACAAACACGTCGTCCTGAGTCTGGCTTATAGTTATGTACATTAATAGGTCGAGTGGCTTTGCACAAGCAGGAGACAGAAAGTGAGTTTTTATATTTATATTCAAGGCCATAAATTGTACTTTCAAATTGCCTAGCTGCATGGGCAATGAATCTATTGCCTAGTCTCAAAGCGCCCAAATGTCCCTCTGAGCCATTTCAATAAGCTAACGGATCTGTGCACAAAACTTGAAGTTATAAATCTATCTCTAGAGCCACTAGCCCACATGTATAAGATACACATGTACAATCAAATGAAGGTTTACACACCTGTACCTTGAAACACACACAATATGAGATACTCCAATCCCACAATCAGACTGAGGAAGCTGATATTCTCAACCTTTAATGGTCAGAGGAGACACAAGCAGTGCACTGAGTTGATTCCTATCCAATAATATCTTTAGGACCAATCAAAAACAACATTCAGTCTGAGAGTTTGGTGTAGAGAAGGAGATACAAGAGTCATTGCGCCTTGTCTTCATTGAGAAATGCAAAGACTTGACAATTCTATTGTCAAATTTAAGCTTAGAGTACTCTGACAATTCTGAAAGGTTCTCGTAATAAGTACTAACAACATAACATCCCTCTCTCTTGGTGTAAACTCTGGGGAGAAAGGCTTCTGAAGAAGAGTCACATGGCTGGATATAATACATTCGTACCTATTATGGGACATTAATTGAACGAATCCAATGTAAAACAATAAGCAATTGACCCATGTCATGCAAAATAATACAATCCATGCATTCAGAATGTAAAAGGCTGCCATGCACGATAATGCCCTAACTGCATGAAGATGTTCAAGGCCCCCCTACGCATACTAATATCTGTTGACTGCAACAATAAACAACCGGCAATAAAGTGCTAAATAGTTGCAACTGCTAATACACCTGTACAAACTAACTCATTGCTACTGTAACTGTATTAACAGTAAAGTGCATGAGTAGGTGTGATATTAAGTTGAACACCTATAGGTCCTGGAAACAGTTTCAACCATATTAAATGTTGTGTATATAAAAATTGCCTTACCTATACCTATGAAGAGGGTGCCTGTCAAGGCAATCCAAATGTGATTGAGTGCGATCTATCTGTAGGTAAGTGAATAATAGAGGCATTTTCTTCATTGCAAACAAGGTATTCACAATCTGCAGCAGAAAATACAAGCTATATAATAATATACACACATGAACTACAGCACGCATGCATGCACATGTAAATACACTAGACCTCATATATGGGCACCAAATTTCTAAAAATATACATGCACATGTACGGTAGGGATCAAAAAAAGTTTACATTACGATCCGCAATACGCACGTATTACTTGCGTATTGCTGTGCGTAATTACTCTGCGTAATAACAGAAACTTCCGTATTACCATAGAAAAATTACGCAGCGCAATTCTGCACAATTTGGTAAAAGGCAACTTTGCTCTAGCTGTTGTACGTACTTAGGAAGTATTTCTCTCCTGTTCTGACGTTGGTTAAACTTAGAACTTGCTTATTTTGTCTTTGAACGGGCATTGATCGGCTTGGACGTTGATCCGCGGACGCTTCTTGTCCAAGTTGCGCTGTTTTAGTTCGGCAAAACACACATCAAGATGGAAATGATCTCTTTGTCTGACGAAAACAATAAATCTTCCGTTCTAAGGAAAGTGGAAATCCTTGAGCTTTAAGCTTAGCTATACTTACGTAGGTCCTAGGCCACAAGCTTATTATAACAAGCAAAAATTAATACCCGTCCACTTCGCGGATTCTTTTTAGCGTCTTCCGAAGACTAAAAATCAGCATCGATTGAACTTTTCCTTGATTTCAAAGGGTTTGACACTAAGTTTAATACTCAGTGAACTTTGAAGGTCACACACCGCTACGGCCATTTTGTCATTGATCAGCACGCGCACATCAAATAATAGCGCGTGACATGTTGGCAATACAAATTACGCTGCTAAAATGCTCTGTCTTATGCAATGCAAAACGTTGAGTAATTTTTGCGTAATACGCTTGGTGATTACTATGTAACACGATGTGTATTACTATTACGAAGTGTAAACTTTTTTTATGATTCCTACCGTACTTCCTGAAGTATATTATACATGTTTTTACATCTATAAGTTTTGAATTCGTAGATGGGGATCTCCGTGATTGAAATGTACTGCAAACAATTCTTCTCGTAATGTTAAGTGATAACGCTCCCGCACCAGGATACATATTATGTACATGTGTAGTATACATTTATCATTCCAAAAAGCAGTCAATTTCTGGTAGGATGAATAGAACACCTTGTATTTATTATAATATGTATAAATGTATAGTATATTCCATACAGACAACAAGCGATTCGAGTTTAAAAAACTCGTGGGCCGCCCACGGCCCTGGAAACTCGAATCGCTTGGAAATTGTCTTCGAAGAACTCTTCTGGTCGAAAAGACTCTTTGCTGATAAAATCAGAAGCGAATGAACGAATTTTACCGAAATATAGCCGAAAGATTACGTACCGACTTTGCGTCCGCCATGTTGTTGACATATATATATATATATATATATATATATATATATATAGACATCGTTCCGGACGTTCCGGACACTTCCGGTGAAAGTAAAAACAATATAGGGCCGCCTTCCGGCGGCCCAAAAAGTTTGAATCTCAAAACATTATTACGTACATGAGCACACCTTGTGCTCTATACACCGAATGCACCTATGCACCATGTGCTCTATACACCGAAAACAGAATAAGGCACCTAATCCAGAATGGCAGCCAAATCTATCCATACTCAAATTGAAAGTGTGGCCAACTGTCCACATTTTCCCGCCATCATTAATTTGAGATATTCATGGGTATGATGATTTAAAAATGATTGCAATTCCCCCCCCCCCATCCTCCAAAAGCTTAAGAATGTACATATATTATGGTCAAATACAAAAGATGATACAAAGAGGCAAAGCTCCATACATGGACAGCTCACAGGCTCATTATAGCGCTTTTCAACTGGGGAAGAAAATGGCCGCCGCTCGAAATGGTAATATGTACATCGAATTTTACAGCTCAAACAACAATGTACGTCAATTTTTACAACTGTTTAGTGTTTTAATGTTATTTAACGAAACAATAAACTACAAAACAGGCCCATGTGTCATACGCAGAAGTATAAAAATGATTTTGAAAAAGGTACACTTTTTCTCTAAACGTCGATTTGGGGACGTGTAGATGGTCTCCCAAAGAGATGAAACTGGTATGAGATGAAAGAGTAAAGTTCATTTAAGATATGGATGCTGAGCGGAGAACATATAACTCCAACTGAAATAGTTATAACGAAAAATGTACTTTTAGCGGGTAAAAATGGCTAAAAATGACAATTAAAATGGTAATATCTTGGGCTAACCTGCTTATATAATCCCCGCTCAGCGAAAACAAGTAGACAAAAGGATTTTAAATCGTTGGATTCTTTTGTTGTTCGGAAAAAGTCCCGGGTACACGTCCCCAAAACACGATATATTTGCAGGACGGTTCCAATCCGCCATTTTAGGATGACGTAAGGTGCGCGTCATTAGTATTGAGCATTTAAATTCGTATGGTACATTGGAAATAAGCGCCCTACAATGTTATCGTCTACGTGAACAATCGATCTGGTCGGCAATTTGTTGTGCGGAAAGTTCTATTTTTCATTAAATGGTTCCAACAAGTATCAGTGAGTTCTTATGCATATATTCTTGTCATTGATAGTCATATCTGCGGCGAAAGTGGCATACTTGACGACTAAGACTCAGAGACAGTGGCACTGGCTTGCGTGCGAAACTTGATCAATCGACTAGTACAAAGTCAGAAAGTGGACTGAGCCTGCTAACATTTTGCCGCTTTTGGCTAGTGTTTCATTCGTGATCTAGAATATCCTGGATAGTATAGTGCAGTTACCTTTCACAGCACTTTTTTACATTGATTCGGCATTCTGCAACGATCATTCGAGGTGGGAAGGTCGATATCGGCGGTACCTGGCCCTTTTTGACGGTACTAGTGTAGCTTGAACATTGCGACTAAACATTGATGTGCTTTTACAAATACCTAAACAAAACTTATTAAGGCACAAAACGGCTTTTTGCCTTTTCAAAGTCGATACGATTCGAAAAGATTCTGCTATCGCTAAACCCCTGTAAGCGCCTGCTACTGATGACGTATTACAACGTTTACCTTCTGTTGGTAATGACATATGGGTAAAATGTGACAAATTCCACAAATTCCATAACTTTGTCGCCTGTAATCCCCAACTCCCAAAAAGCGCTATAATGCCCCTGTGCTCATAGACTATACCTGTTTATTTATTTGCTGAGAACCATGAAACAGCTCTTTAAGTACTCCATTCATATTTTCGAATGCAAAACAGGAGTGACACCATAAGGGACCCAAGGTTCGTACATCCTCAACAAGATGTAGCAGAGTATGCACATTCATTGTCATATGTTCTTCACCTAATAGAAATGTAATCCAAATAAAATAGAAAAATAACTCTGGGATTGTGTCAAGTGATCTCAAACACCGGCTGCTTGCAAATTACAGTCACATGTATACATACTGTGAAAACACGTTTTTAAATAACTCACCATACAAATCACAAAACACTGAACAATAATACTCGAAACATGTTTTTGCTTCTAAAAGATCGGTACTTTGAATGGAGTCCTTCAGGAGACAATAAAGTCCACTGACAAGAGCAATGTGATGATTGAAGTAGTTCGCAGGAAGAATATCCTTCAAGACTGGTAAAGAATAGTACAGCAGCCATGTCCACAGTTCATGTGCTATATACAAAAAGGATATTTTGCAACCCCAAGAATTTTAAATAAACTAATTATAACAGGTACAATGACGGCCAAACCTTTCCAATACTTCAAAGTGTCGTAAATTCTTCTAGGTAACCGTCCCACCTTGATTGTTGGGCAAACTGACATCAACTTCACATCTACTTCTTGGATTTTGCGCCCAATATACCATGAACAGCCATGATACTTAGACAGAAACCACAGTTTCAATAACTGTCTTCCTACACCTAACACAGCTTGGTGCATGTAATTCACAGCCATTCCTCGTATTACATCAAAACAAGGTAGTTCCATAACACATGATGGTCCTTTCACACCATACACCTACAAATGTAAATTCATTTGCAAAGAAAGTATATAAATGTAGTTACATGCACAATAATTATTATTATATACTGTAACATTAACCCTTTATCGTGGATGAGCCACTATAGTGGCTCACGTGTGACCAATCCCTGTTGTGGGCTAAATGGTGAAATTGCGTAACCGTAGTCGTGGAAAAGCCACTATAGTGGCTCCTTCTTGCATTTTCGAAGCGAATTCCATTGCTTTCGGCACATTTAACAGTTTTAAAGCTCCCCAAGCTTATAAGAAACACAAATGAATACTTAACTAAAGGAAATTTCCGCACACTAACTTGGAATAGATCGAAATCTAAGGGTATAAAAAGTTCCGTCAACGGGTGAAAATACTCACTGTTCGAACAGCTTACTTTCACCACAGAAACCGTCCAGAAGTAGCACAAATCCACTGTGGGGTACCAAACAAGCCCTAAATGAGTAGTTCGTGCAATTTCAGCTGAAGGTAAAGCCCTGGCACTTGAGGAAGCGAGTAAGGAAACTGTCGTGCGAATTCCGTCGAACGATGGAAATTCTTCCTGATTTTTGGCATCATTTCGAAGGATTACTCTTCAGAGGGTACGAAAAGGTACAGTCGCAAGCAGTAAGAAGGTGCAAGAGCTTGTAACTCTTCGTTTTCACCAAGAACCTCATTTCGACGAAACAAATTCTTCGTAAAACATTGCATAATTCCGCATATCATTGTATAATCGCTGCATAACACAGTATTTCCGTTCTTTTTTGTACTATTTTCTATTTGTTATAACTTTGTTGTAATGTGCACCACAGCTCTTGAATTGCTGGCATGTGCCCTTATCACCACACGTAGTCTGCATATAAAATTTGAACAAATTTCGCTAAGATACGCTGATCTCCCACGACTACTAGTTGAGCCACTATAGTGGCTTTTCCACGATAACGCGTTATTCGCGGGCACTTTTGTTCCACGATAAAGGGTTAAACTGACATTAAAATACCTCACTCCTATAGTAAATGAAATATAATACAGATCTTACTGTTTGTGCTGTAGACAGTGCTTCAGAGCAAAAGTGTTTGTGCATCTGTGCCAGTCGAGGAGGTCCACTAGGATTTCTTGGATCATATGGATAAACATGAATGTGACCACCGCCAATAGTCACTGTATGGCCTGTACAGTGCAAATCAAGCATGTCAGATAATATACGCATACAATGCACACTTAAATTACAATGCCAGCAATACATAACTGACATGTAATGTATTCTACTGAATTACTGTAACAGCCATTAGTAATAGTACCAGTACCTAGTAATATATATACTCATATAGAGAGTACCTTTTTGTAAACATTTTGAACATCCATAGAGTCCATTGAACTGTATCATGTTCAATGCAGGGGCTTTAGCTATAAGATCAAGTGTGCCCGCAATAGCAAAAAACTTGCATTTCAACTTCCCAGAGGGTGTACTCACAGATAAACCTGCATGCATACAAGTAAATTACAAAATTAATTACTAAATACACACATAATAGGGAATAGTGCATAATACATACCATTGCCACTTAAACTCTTCATAGACATTACTAACGGTTTGAGAAGGACATCCATTGGTGGTTTCTTAGTCCCAGACCATAAACCAGACAATAGTATATACTCTGGCTTTATCCTATAATGTACCAAGAACACTGTATGTAGGTATAAGCATTCTCATGTATGGAATTCATACCTTAGATGATAAGGCAGTTCATTGATAATCAAATAAATTGGCCATAATGAAAACCCCGAGGACTTGAAAATGGGAACACCGTCAGTATTCCACACTGCTGTAAGAATACATCCATCAAAACAGGACTGTGATGCAGCCTGACTAGTGCTGAGGAAACACTCGCCATCATTAATGTCACTATATGTCCCCTCTCGCGTCACTTTCTTTTGGGACTGAGTTACAGCTGTTGAGAACTCTGGTACTGTACACACAAAGGGGATCATGAGTCAAAAATATTATGAATCCGTACATAAACTATTCCATAATCAGCATACATATGAATAAATCTCTCAACTGATCCTCAATACTTATAGTAAGAAATTCACATTTACTGGAAGCTTCCTTGATAGGGGTTCTACACTTCACACATTATAGTGATCCTTTATCAGCAATCTCCACATAACAATTGGCACAATATTCATGAGCCTCACATGATGAGCCAGTTTGACTAGTGCTATTCTGAAACTTTTTCATGAAGTAGGTAGACTTGCAACAGAGGTTAGGACATGGGCAGTGCAGTTCTATGAGTTTCAAAAGGTCACCCAAAGCTGCATTGGTTAATTTATGCTTTAGTAAAAATCGTGCAATTAAAAAGTAGCTCACTCCCTCTGTCAGCATTGCACCATCATATAAGGGTTTTCCATAGTCTACATGCAACATAAATCATTGGAGATGACTATAAAAAGCATGGTACAATACTCTAGCACCATCAACAATTGCTTACCAAAAGATTCAAACTCATCATATGAGTCCGCATTGCTTGCTTCACTGTCACTACCAATGTTTCTATCAGAAAAAAAGGTCATCAATTTCAACCTCATCAAGATCATCCAATTGCTGGATTTCATCAGATAAGGAATCAACACTAGCATCAATTGATTTTTGGGAAAAATTGGTTTCTTTTTCATCTGAACTGTCTATGGCATCCTCTTCTGCATAGTACTTGTTAGGGTGAACAAATTCCTTCTACGATAAGAAGAAGTTCTACTTGCAAAACATTTAGGATCGTCGGTAGATAAACCTAAGTTATAATATCCCTTGGTACGATCCACAGCCATTTTAAAGCTAAAGGGAAAATTGCCCGTGCTTTGGCGCATGCGTAGTAAAAGACCATCCCATTTTGGCGGGAAACCTTGGCAGCTGCCTTGATTTGATGCGAGCTAGTCTACTTGTTACGCGACGAAGAAAGAATGTCGAAAGAGAAGTTTGCCCTAGTCGAATGGCTCGGAGAAAATTTGTTCAGTGTTGCCCCTTTGTGCTGTTCTAAGGATCCAGCTAAATGCAAAGCAGGAGCGTGTATGGATTTCAAGTGGGGGGACCGAAGAACTCCTAAAAAGCCAGCAAAATACTATAAAACCTTGATTTTAAAGATATCTGGTAAGATGTGATGTACATCCCTGTTGTAGGGGGTTGTGTGCGACGTACTTTAGCTATGAAAAGCTGTAAAATGCAATGAATTTTACATTTTTTTTATGCGTTTGTATCAGTATCGCACAATTCGGCATGAATAATGCCGTTGGACGTTGTTATGCATTCGGCTAACCAGACTAGCGAGAAAGACCCGTTCTTACTACTTATAACTATGTAATTCTGGTCAATATAATATATCAGCTGCAGAATCCCCTAAAGAAGACCTTTGTTTGACAATGTATCAACTTCTTTCAAGTGTAAGCATCTCTGATAACGGTATTGATTGTTCCTTGTACATTATTGTGGTCATTATAACATTATAATCAGTTGCAGAAGTAGTCCGGTGACCTAAGGAGGACCTTATGTTTGCATTAAATGATTTTAATTCTATAAGCTTATTAGACCAAGTAAAGGATACCATGTATTGTTTTGTTTCTTGTAAGGTATACACAGAAAAAAAGTTTACGTGAAGTGAAGTGATCACGCCGTGAAATATATGTGATCCCGCCGTGAAGTCAACGAGATCACTCCAATGATCGCGCCGCAAATTTCACTCGTAATCACGGTAGGTGTAGATAATAACGTGGTGTGATTTTAGTGATTTGAAGTTCGCTTTAAGTTTCGTCCTCATCCGAGTACTAGTACGCGAAACAGTTTGGCGAGCGGCCATTGCTGCAAGCTCACGCGCAAATGTAGGACAAAAAGATAAACGGGAATATACTGAAACAACAATGGCTGCCCACCGTTGCCTATATTCTTAGTCAGAATTGTTCAAAGCAGCTCTTGCCGTCATAGTATTTCTTTTGCGAACTTCAATGAGAGTTTAGGCAGCCGTATATAGCGTTTAAGATAACTTTACAGAACCTGGAAAATGATTGCGTAGTGAAAGTGTCAGATGAAAGGCTCTGCTTGGAGTATTCCTCGTGTTTGCAAGCAAGAATTTTTGATGCTGTCCACACTGCAACACTTTTAGTGAACCCTCTAATGAATCTACGCGATCACGACAGAATGGATGTTGTTCGGGATCACGGTGTGAAATGTTTGGGATCTCGTCGGAATCCCGGCGTGAAATGTTCGGAATCCCAGCATGAAGATTCAGTAATGGCAGCGTGATAACTTTACTTCACGTAAACTTTTTTTCCGTGTATACTGTACTCTGCTAAATGTTGTAGATCAGTTAGCCATGCACTGTCTGTGGTCTCACCTTATGACAATTTTTCTTGCTACAGACGATAGATGATCACTGAAGGAACTGGAAGACCAGATAGTTAACGGTGAATTGTCACCTGATGACGTGACCGATTCAGTTCAGTTGGAAGAGGAGGAAGTCATTGACTCAACCACCCCGGAGAAGCAGGATTTCAAAGAAAAACATACACCTAAATTGGTACGTGCACAGTTGTAAACAATTTTATATTTTCTTACAGAACATTGTTAAAGCTATATATACTGTGGATAGTCCGTGAATTATATTAGCTTAGGGATTTCCTCTGTAAATTTGTGATAGGGTTAGGGTTAGGTAAGTAATTGTTGATTTTTTTTTAAATTAACAATTACTTCGATTCTGTGATGAGTAATGCAACACCACTTACGTATAAGTTTTACCAAATATAGATGACACCCATGAGAACTTTACCTTCCCATTCCTCTATGAAAAGAAGCCTTGATTGGATTAATGAGGACGGCCACCCACACCTCCCTAAACGAAGTCCTACACCGCAAAGTGATGAATGGAGTCCTGCTAGCAGCCCTGGTAATGGAGGTGTGATTTCCAGTAAGGTGAAAATGAGTGGTGGCAAGAATTCTTTTCAAGTGAACGTCGCATGTTCAGGTAAGCTGATCGTGAGTCATCTCTTTCATTGTGATTCCGGTTTTTTGTCACATTTTGATTATATAATTGTAACCACATAGGAGTTTAGTTTACAGGGCTCACGATAACTTTTTTGAGGTGTCTGGACATCATGTCCTGACAAACTCCTGAATGCCCGGACATTCACATATTTACCCGGACATGATAATTTTGACTAGCAAGCGCATACTTTGCTAGCTTCTCCTTGTTACCATCTATGCGATTGTAAGCCGCAGTTTCTGGAATTTTCATACTATGTGCAGTAGCAATTTAACATTTCCCCAGTAACAAAACAATAGTATTGCTTTGAGTGTAAGTGAAAAGGCTTTGTGCAACTGGCTTCTAAAGCACCAGTGTCCATATACACTTAGGAGAGGCTGTTTTGAACTGCTAAGCTCCTAAGCAGCTGTTTCTGTCCCATGGTGCCACTACCTAATTAATTGCAGAAAGTGACAGACCACAAATCTGTCACCTGAACAATGACAGCCTCCTATAGCCATAAACACTTCCTTTGACCAGACACAATGTCCTGACAAAGTTGATAACATCCGGACATTTGCTGAAAATGATCGGAAAATGTCCGATGTCCGGTTGCTTTTTCGAGCTCTGAGTTTATGTGAAGGTCAAATGTATTAAGTGAAACCTTTTGAATAGTAGAAGAAATGAAGGGTTGTTGAAAGAAAGGTGAAAATTGCATGGTGGAAGAATTGCAGTAAACTTTTTATTGATTAGCATATAGAGTACATGTTGATTAAGGCAGCGTTTACACTAAAACGCTGAAAGTGATAACCCAAAACGATAACTTTTGAATCGGCAAACCTCTGAAAATGCACCAATAAAATTCATGTGTAAAGAACAAAACGATGTCACAGTTGAAAATGATAACGTTGGATCAGCAGAATGCCATGTGATCTTCGCTTGAAAATGGCCGTCTTACTGTTGTTCCTTCTAGTTTTACTTACGAACTTGATTGTCAATTTGCATGCCTTGTACATATGTAATACCTTTTTTTCGTATTCAACAAAATCGGGTACTTCTGCATGACTCCGAATAAGATACTTCGATTGTGTCAGTGCTTCAAACCGTTCAGTTATCCGAGACCCTGATACAGCGAACCTTATATTGAATCAGATGCGTTACTGTTATAAAAGTTCCCCTTCATCACAGTCCAGCGAAGCTCTTTCTTTTATCTCATCAATTTGGGCATAATTCTAGAAGACTTAGTGTACCATAGCGATTTCTATTTAAATAATCATTATATGATAGTATTACTTTTGCCATGTGGTAGAATAAGTGAACATCAAGTGGTTATAGCTGTTTCTGGATTTGTGCGTATTCGAAAACGCTGTGTGTAAACGGGTCGAAAATGATACAGGGACACACCAATTGTCAATGGATTGGCACAAAAGCGTTCTAGTGTAAATGCCACCTAAGTGCCATTGCATGTTCTATTATCTATATGTAGTTATGTGGTAAGTTACATTGTATATAACAGCTATACAATGTAACTTGCCACATGCATGCAGCAGACTCTGCCTGTATTTTGCTAGAATTGAATGGAACTACTGCCTCATAGTTGTAGCTACTGTGTACTACGTAAATTGACGTTTGCAATGCCATGAAGTTCCAACATATTGATATTATGATATTGGAGGTCCAACATATTGATATTATCTACTATAGATGCAAAACCTAGTGTCGAAAATGAGATAGAAAAGAAAGATTGGAAGATTCAAAGTCTCAATATAAAGCTTCAGAATTGGGAATCAATGATACGAAAACAGGTTTGTGGTTCCTTGATTCATTTTGAGTGTCTATATACCAAGTGAACAGACTCCAGACACTTCCATGCGGCATATTCATAGTTTGCACAATCATCGGTAAGCATTTTTACTCGTTTATTTCTCCTTTCAGTTCTAATTATTTTTTTGATTTGTCCACTACCCAAAAGAGGATATACTATTTTAACTTTTATCCACTCTTCTAAGGTTTTGTCGGACTTTGGAAGATGTTAACCATGACACCAAAGTGTTACAAGTTTAGAAATAATGGTTATGCAGCATGCAGACATTGTCTGACCATTTGGCATTGTGTCCGACCCACAAAGGTTTAGGTCAAACATTTGACTGATTACTAACTGCACCTTGCTTCATATGCACATTGGAGATATTACCAAGTCATTTGTACTGGGAATGTCTACGTTCATATGTTTTCATTGTACACCGTATTTTCGCATGTGGGACATGTCCAAAGTCCCACTATTGTGTTAATAGGCTGGAATTTGGGCGTGTGTAAGGCTTCGATCATGTGATATGCGCGTGACATTTCTTGACGTATAGTCTTAGTGAAGAAGCAAGGGCGATTGCGCTGCTCGACATTTGTTCTACTTTTACAACATATGAAAGCCTTTATTCATCAAAAGTTAATGTTACGTACATATTGTTGTGTAAGGGAGCTTGGAAGATCATACTCACGATCGATAGTAGGTATTGTGAAATGCAAAACTTATATACGTAATTCACGGCGAAATCGCTCTGCTATTTTGCAGTTGATGATAGGCTTAAAGCGCGTTTTGAAGGGTCAAACATAGATCGATCGTTCTTTTATAAGGAACTCAAATTAGTAAAACCGACTTTTCTATTTGAATTCAAGATCAAACAAAGATTACGCACCTTGTTCTTCGATGTCGTCGATCGGGCGCTGAATATCCAGTTCGCTTTTCTTAAACCACCGACATTATACTTCGTTAAACCGTCTGTCTTCTTTGCCTAATGTTCTTCATCCACTGAGTTCCTCTCGCTTGCGACGCATCGATCATTGCAGAGATCAAACACTTCAAACACTTCGGTAAGGGCAATATGCGATTACGTCACAGCTCATGTCACATGACCGTCATGTGATAATCGGCCTTTAGCTAAGCGAATCCTTCTTGCAAAATGCCATGTCGTCAAGTAAATCAGCGGATCAACGTAGGAAGCTTCTGAGTGTTTTACTGTAATCTATATCGAACGCTTCAACTTTTCACTGATGGGGATTTTGATACCGCGAGTTTCCAAAGAGTTATTGCTGGTTATTTTAGTACATTTTTAGGGGCTGCCTGCGGCAGCCCCTATATTGTTTTCATTTGGACTTCCGGTGTGTAACGCTCGTCCGATATATATATATATATATATATATATATATATAATATGGATTTGAAGAAAAGTCTTATAATAGAGAATTTATATAATAGTAATTGAGAAGTATGAGTTTATACAGGAATGAGTTATAGGAATTATTTTGAAAACAATTGCCAAATATGGCAATTGTTTTCAAAACAATCGTCCAGTTACAATAAACAGTATGTTCAATGAATGTTCAGCTGTGCACTTACACTCCAATGCTTTGCAAGTGATTCGAGTGCGTGGGGCGGCAGCCCCCACGAGTTTTTAACTCGAATTACTTGTTAGTATTTGTTGATTATCTTGAAAACTATTTCAGTAAACAAAATCCCCATCGGTAGAATATTGGGTAGCCTTATTAGGGACAGTTTAGTCCATATTCTGTGTCTCTAGGCCTAAGATTGGATTTACTTGAGAGGAATAACTGCTAAATACAGCTGCTCGGAAAAGCGGCAAGTATTCAAACGATTGACGGAAAATTTGGTTGAAAAATAGTTAAATGTGTAGCTTGAATGTGTTCATACAGTCTAAATGTCGTTGCTTGCCATTTCTGATACGCATAAGAGAGAAAAAGCGAATTTGTTAGCAACAAATTCGCCGACTTTCGGAAGCCATTCAAGTGCGAATGGACATGTCCCACATGCGTTCCATTGATATTGGCACTTGCATGTGTATTTCTCCAAGAATAAGTATAAGTCCAATCAAATCTGAAATCGTCTCACCCATAATAATAATGCAGGAACATTTGTCCATCCACCATTTAATTTGCTCCTTATTTCCATCGCTGTTTTCTTGTATTATATAATACAGTAACTGCTACCATATGCACTTGGATGCTGTGCTACTGTATAGCTACAGCAATTATGACCATAATCTTGCTGTTGAATGTCGGTGGTAATATTTCTTGTACTGTATGTCTTTTTCACCAATTTTACAGGTAGCAGCTAAATCAAAGTTGTGGGAAATGGAATCAAGTGAGTTTTTTCTACATGCACATGCATAACACTTTGGCCACTCTCATACTAAGTCTTGTGAATGATCTTGTTAGACAAAATGGAAGGGCTTTCTCCTGGACCATAAACCTGAAAAGGAATTGAAGAGAGAAGCTAAAGGAAAAGTCAGAACATTATTTCACTTGTA
Organism: Halisarca cf. caerulea; assembly: GCA_963170055.1. Taxonomy (NCBI): domain Eukaryota; kingdom Metazoa; phylum Porifera; class Demospongiae; order Chondrillida; family Halisarcidae; genus Halisarca; species Halisarca cf. caerulea. The sequence continues at coordinate 5,940,441 of CAUJGJ010000397.1, forward strand.
ATTGTGAATTGATTATGATATGTTGTAGCATTTTTCTTCATAGTTTCCTTTCGTACCAGGCTATAGTGCTCTTGTCAGCCAGCCACAGCTAGATGAGGTTGTTGACTGTAGTGGTAAGTCACCAATCAAGCTAACCAGAATGTTGATGATGGTGTTTTTTAAACCAGATGTGCTTGCAGCTTCCAGCTGCTTTGGAAGTCGTAAATTTCCACAATTAGACAAAGACATTGTCTTAGCTTGTTTGAGTAAGTTTTATTTCTTTTGAGCTATTTTGCTTTTTACTTCATACCTTGCATGATGTTATCCTTGCTGCAGAATTTGTGATGCACAAGTATCCAGTAAGCAGAAGTGTGCTAGTGGATGCAATAAATGACAAATGTGCCAACTACCGAAGAAAAAGAAAGTCAGCGTAACTTGGCTTATTAAGATTAGTACGTTGTGTTGAGTTTTGTACTCGCTTTGCTATACAGTAACAGACTGGTACAAGTTCATATTTTATCAGCTTTTTCGTAACCTGTGTTGAGTTTTATATATTACTCATTTATTGCATTATTTTAATCATTCATTATAATTAGATTTAAGCCTAATATGTAATATGTAGCTAGGGTGTAACTAAGAATTTTGGAGCGAGGAGGCAAAAGATTTTTCTCGGCACGACGGGCAAAACAATTTTCCATGCATATCTCATTAATTAATGTATTATTGTGCCACTAACTACTAATTATATTCTGTTAACAGGGAAGTCACTGTACTAAATAAATGATCACTTATAAGTTACTTGTCTTGAAAAGCAATTGCTATCCTTCGATGTCCTGATAAATCCCACACTTTCAGTACCTCCTCGGGGCTTGGAGTGCGTTCACTATTTACATAACAGATGGCAAGAGTGCCTAATCGTTCATCTCCCATTGAATTACGACACCATGTCTTGAGTCGTCTGAGGGAGCTAAAAGATCTCTCACAAGAGCAGGACCCCACAGGAAGGCTAAGAAGGAGTTGCAGAATGGTGTGGATGTTTGGATAGTAGTCCCAATGTCTGTAGGCAATACTGCAGGCATGCAGCAAGGTTCCCTGTTTTCCATCATCACTTGGTCCATCATCTGCTTCCAAAACATGAATGGTCCATGTGCTGACTTCATTTTTAAAGCCTGAAGAATAAGGGAGTACACTTTCAAATTCCTGATACATTTTTGCTACAATTTCATCTGAAAGGTCCTTTATGTTAGTGGGGATCAGATATGTTGCTAGCAATGCCCCCTCCATCTCCTTCGAAAACCTTGATGACAGATGATTCAGTGTATGGTCAAGGAATGTGTAGAAGTATGCTACCCTGTAATATGCTTTAAGGTCCTCAACTGAATGATTGGCACGATTTTGTTGTCTTGCCACAGTCCTCCTCCTGACTGGTTCGATGTTCATGGTTGCTGCCACATCTGTTATTCTCTACCATAAAACATTGAATTTGGAAGATTCTCTTTCATTCTCTAGACTCTTTATGAGGCTTTGTGCCATCTGGTGTGCTTTGTAAAGGTCACACGATTTTGCTTGCAGAGCAACAGTGAGTGGTCTTGTGAATGATAGTACGTGATGGCATATTATAGCAGAGGCCAGGAATTCACATGAAAGCAGACGCTTGAGAAAAGGCCTCAGTATCACTAGCTGTGTGGCCTGATGAGCAATTTGCTATTGCTTCCAGTGTGTTACATATTGCTCCATAGTGCTTTAGGAGGCAGTTGATGGAATCCACCCTTGTTAACCATCGGGTATCAGAAAGCACTGGAAGCCCGCAATATCGCCGATTAGGGATTAGTGCATCAGCCTGGGATTCTTCATCAGGGGTATCTGCTAGTAAATTGGTGCTGTATTCATCATTCTTAAAATGCTCGCACAGGATGTGTTTGCGTTTTGGTGAATACTTGAAAAAGAGAGTGAGTTCCTTAAATGCATTCATAAAGTTTCGGATGTCAGGAACTTCTTTACAACTGGCAACAATAGTCAAATTCAGAGCATGGTTTCTACAATGTGTAAAATACTTTGCATTTGGATAGATAGCTACAAGT
>CAUJGJ010000397.1:5947500-5962500 GCA_963170055.1 Halisarca cf. caerulea
GTTCAAACAGTCTAAATGTTGTTGCTTGCCATTTCTGATACGCATTAGAGAGAAAAAGCGAATTTGTTAGCAACGAAATCGCCGACTTTCAGAAGCCATTTAAGTGCGAATGGACATGTCCCACATGCGATGGGTCTTTCGAAAGCAGTCATTTCTATTGGAAGACACCATCTTCATAAATTCCCCTCGGATCGTAACAGACCTAGAACACCGGAAGCATGACTTCACCAGTAATTAATACGCAATATATGTTATGTAAACAATATAAATTTATACACAATATAAAGAGTTGCCAATCCAGAGGTTTGAGTATTTATGGATAAACTCTGTTTGCCATGACGGCCACTACCTACAATCTATTATTTACAAGCAAAAAGTATATGGACAAGAACCACATAAAAACATTTGAAAATGGAAAAAAAATGTAGGGTTAAAAATTTTCAAACGTCAAAAACATTGGAACAAGGTAGGATTGTTTGCTACACAGAGCTGGATGGGCATGGGGATAGACGTGCATGGGTCTAGACGTGCATAGGACTAGACAACAAGTGATTCGAGTTTAAAAAACTCATGGGCCGCCTACGGCCCTGGAAACTCGAATCACTTGGAGATCATCCTCACAGAATTGAAAGATCCCTGAGTAATGTGTGGCTTTGTGTAGTGGTGTATAATTATAAACTCTGTGTGTGTGTGTGTGTGTCAAGTTTTAGCATTAAATAATCCAGATAATATTATATTGGGATCATGATCTAGTCAGTTTTATTAATTATATATATATGACAGTGACAATTTCAATGTTATTTAATATGCATGCCATTCTGCACTACTATAATATTAGTAGTCCCAGGATGCACCACGAGGAGGTAGTAGGCATGCTTTGCATCCCAGAGGATTGGATTCATTTTAACTAGGGTCTGCAAGAGACCGTAAAACTCCTCCAATCCAAAATAAAAATGGTGCAATAAAATGCTATGTATCTAATGGTACAGGTGTACCATTGTGTGATCCACCAGAATCACTTAAATGTGTAGCTATAGAATAAAGAACAGAATATACAATGTTATCTTGCAGCAGATCAATATAGTCAGCATGTTATAGTAATATTTTTTTCCGTGCTAATGTGCACAAGGTATCCAAAATTGGCCACAAGTAGTCAATAGTACGATCATTGTGATCTATGCAAGTCTCCATTGAGCTGTGGAATGTCCATAGCCCAATATGTGAGACTATACTAATATACTGTTTACCATCAAGGGCACTGGAAGTTGTGTACCAAAGGAAGGTACTTTAGGAAAAGGTACTGCATACCGATGAAGGTAGCAAATACCAGAAGAAATGTATACTGCGTACCAATATATGCAGGTACAGGATGTAAAGGGTGATATACTGTGCCATAATTCCCAACCTCTTATAGTTGTACTCAATTTGCAGAGTGATGTAAACTTAAGGTTGAGGTGGCACTGACTATCTGTATATGGGGTTCAATGTATAATGATTAGCCATTTGCCTTTGTTCTATGGATGTATAGACATGACTAATATATACTCCCCAATGACATATATTCTTCCCTTATAGGCTATAGGATTGCTTATTAAATGCAAATGGCTCATTACAAGTGTTTGCTCAAACATGGACTCTAAATTTCAACCACCTTATCTATATGGGCAATAACTACTCTAAATGCATTTGCAAGATGCCCCAAATAACTGGACTCTGAGCAGGGGCATTGCAAAAGCTGTACAGACTTGGAGTCTGCATGGAAATGTAGTCTAATTGCATAAAAATTCAGTTTTGGTTTCTATCTAATTCATTTAAGTTAGACTATCATGTTCAACAATATTACATTGTTGACCAAGAGGTGCTTCACAAAACAAGAAAGCTAAAGAATGCCATCAAGAGGTATTCATTCATGGATGGCTTTGTGCATAACAGCAACATACTGTTACTTTAATAGTAGCATAAGATTAGGACTTTCCTAATATTTAATAGTTTGAATTTCTTTTTAGACAAAGTGCATTTAAATGCCAATCTTATGCTTTTGATTCAGTTCAACAATTATTAATGTTGTCGTCAATAGTGCTTCGCTGACGAGGAAGCAGTCATTACCATCACAGATTTTTTTTTTATTCTTGAATGGATGGTGTCGTGTGTAGCAGCGAAACGTGCTCCTACATTCAAAGTAGCATAAAACTTATGCATAACCTTTCACACTGGGTGATATATGATGACAATTCTGTCACCGTGTGGAGAAACTATGTATGTATCTAAGAATCTAAGAATTATTCTAGTTTGGGCTATGGTTGATTCTTATATTAATATTTACTACCAAAGCTTTTATTTTATTTCTACCTACAAAAAGATTTTATTGACTGCTTTCAAAAATGAAATAATATAGGGGGCATGCATGTTCTGGCCCCTATATGATTTCAGTTATGAAGTGTCATATGAGGAGTGAATCAAATTTTGAAATCCCTTGGAAACATGAGAAGAAAGTAAAAGTTGTAAATAATTACAAAATATAATTACATGTGCATAAACACAGTCCTCAATACAATAATTTTTACATTTAACAGCCCCAGTGAGACCTAAATGATACAAAGGGTGTGAAAAAGAAGTGAGATGTGGACATAGTTGGCAATAATGCTGTGAAATGAGAAGAGTCAAAAAAGCCTCTGATGGGGGGGGTATTCTTCAAGCAAAGGCAAGTACTTGATGTGATTGTTCATTCTCCTGTCTTTCTGTTGAAACAAACGTTCAATTTGCACACATGAACTGTTTACATCCACTCTGCCAAGTTCTCCTACACTTCTGTGTCGCATATAGCCATACATGTATATTGGCCTCTTTAACATAAGACACAAGGCATGCAAGTGGAAATGATTTCCCCAGCATTGGTCTTGAGCTGCTTCTTGTAAAAGTTTGATCCATTCCCTTTCTGTGATTCCTGTGATATTTTCTTCATTTCGATCCACATTACGTAATAATAGTTGTGTACTAGGCTTCATCACCTCAAGCATATGCTCCTTATTTTCTAATAAGTTGTACACAGTGATTGCTCTCAGATGTGCTGTATATTCTTCTGTACCATGCAGTGCAATGGAGATGGTATTGTACATACAGTTCCCATCACCCGTGGTCCTCACTGGAACATATTGTGATGTAAATGAGGGCAAAAGTTCCTCTTGTACAGACATGTCCACCACATGAGTTTCCACATTGAAAATGTCATTTTCCTGTTTGTTAACCTCATTGGGCCGCCTTTGTCTATATTGTTTTTACTTTCACCGGAAGTGTCCGGAACGTCCGTAACAATGTCAATATATATAGGGTGCCTAATTATGATTCGGTCACCATAAAATTTCGGCCACCTATTCTAAAAGATCTAAGCGCACCCAAAGCTTCAAACTTGGTGCGATGGTGGAGTAGACTATTGTAGTTTACGTGAGCACGCTTGAAGCTGGGAAGACTTGTCCTCGTCGAGAACGCGGTTCTGAAAAGAAGTGGATGAACATATATAATTTCGGCTGGAGACCTCATGGTTCGGCAACCCTTATTGTCTCCACCGTGAAGGGGCTGATTGAGAACGACTGGTGTAAGAAATGAAGTTCCCTTCAAGTGCCTTCGAAGTCGTTAAGACCAGCTCGAAACGTTTCGTCGTCGTGTTGGGAATACTCTGTTAAATGTGCATTACGAGACCCTTCTACTTCGGCAATATTGATTGATTGACAATTCAAAATTTGCAATTGATTAATATTGATCACGCCAATAGATCAGTGCATGGTTGGTCAAGACAGAAATTTTCAAATTTGTGATCTTCCTTCCAGACTTTCTAGCGACTTCGATCCGAATATTTTGGTTCTTCGTCCACTTCGCTGGGTTTTCAATACGTCTAGTTTCAGGTACGTTTACATAATAATATTGCAAGCCTATTGAAGACTTCTCATGATTTTATGCATGATTATAGCAAGTATCGTACACCAACACTGCGCATCATGCATGCATTACACAGCATAATATTATTGATCTAATAATAATTTCATAATATTTGCTAGACACAACAAGCTCACAACAACAAATTAATGTTGAATCATGATTTTAATTTTCAAATTGTTGACATTTATCTAGATGGCATCTTCTTCGAATGAACATATGGCTGTTGCCCAGCCATTACAGCAACGGATAGCTCGGTCCACTAACTCATGCAATCCTCCACCAGCACCACATACCACTAGCAAGCAGCCACCATCTTACTGCACATATGATGAAGAACGTCTACTACAGGCATATGAAGCTGTAGTTAGCAAGGAGATGAGCACTCAGCGTGCTGCTGAAGAGTTTGGTGTGCCTAGAAGTACATTGCAGGACAGGGTCTCTGGCAGAGTTGCTCTAAAGGCAAGGACAGGAGCAAAACGATTACTCAGCGACAATGAAGAAAGTGCACTGTCCAACTTTATCATTGGTTGTGCAGCAATCGGCTATGCCAAGTCAAAGAAAGATATCCTTGCAATAGTGAAGCAAATATTATTGGTCAAGAATGTAGAAAGTGTTCCAGATCAAATATCCAACGGTTGGTGGGAGTTATACAGAAAGCGTTATCCAGAGATCACATTGAGACAAGCCGAACCACTAGCATATGCTCAAGCTGTGGCTAACAATGAGGAGGTTATCCACCACTACTTTGACTTGCTGCAGGAAACCCTAGAGGACAGCAACATCAGTGACAATCCAGCACAAATTTTCAACTGTGATGAAACTGGTATGTCATTTTCTCCAAAGCCAGGAAAAGTAGCAGCAGGTGCTGGGCAGAAACACCCGTATCGTGTAACTAGTGGAGACAAGTCACAGATAACCGTGTTAGCATGTGCTAGTGCAAGTGGGTACTCAATTCCACCAATGGTCATCTTCGACCGTAAAACTTTGAAACTTGAGATGACACATGGTGAGGTGCCTGGTACATTTTACGGCCTTTCAGATAATGGGTGGATTGACACCGAATTGTTCAATGAGTGGTTTAAGAACCACTTTTTGGTACATGCCCCAACTGTAAGACCACTTGTGCTTTTGCTAGATGGGCATTCGTCCCACCATCAGCCAGACTTCATCCGGGCTGTAGCTGCCCAAGGTGTCATTGTTTTCTGCCTTCCGCCACATTCCACCCATCTACTACAACCACTAGACAACGGGGCTTTTGGCTCACTGAAGTCACACTGGTCACAGGCATGCCATGACTACATGTCTAGGAATCCTGGGAAAGTAGTTAACAGGTATAACTTTTCTTCAATTTTCAGTGTAGCTTGGCTAAAGAGTATGTCAATGCAAAACATCATAAGCAGCTTCAAAGCAGTAGGTGTGTACCCTCTTGATCGCACTAAAGCTTTGGACCAGCTGAAGCCATCTTCTGAAGAGGATCCCACCAAACCTGAAGTATCGCTTCCATTTGTACCTTTCCTAACACCATCGAGAAGGGCCAAGGCACAGTGGCGCCCACCAACAGACACCACTATGACAAAGTATGCGGCATCACATTCACATCAGGACAACGATTCTCCTGTATCTGAACCTCTTGATACAGAGCGGCCAAGCACAATGTTTCCAGCAGCTGAGGAGAAACTATTTGAAAGGCGGTTGGAAGAAGGGTACGACATCCCAGATGCGAAGTACACTGAGTGGCTTAGAATGAAGGGTATTAGAGCAGAACAGAACGCTGTGTCGAAACCAGTGTTGAAGGTACTCCATGTGCCAACACCTCCAAAGCAACAAACACAGAATGCTTCACTGCAAGTTGCTAGAGTTTTAACAAGCCAGGACTGTAGAAAAAGAATGGAGGAAAAAGAAGAAGCAAAAAGAAAAAAAGAAGAAGAGAAGATATTAAAGCGAGTGGAAAGAAAAGGAAAGCAGAGGAAAGAAAGGCAGTAAAAGAACAAAAAGAAGAAGAGAAACAGAAAAAGAGGGTCGAGAAAGAAAAACGTGAAGAGGAGAAGAAAGCAAAGCAAAAACGAAAGGAACTTAAGAAACAAGTGCAAACAAGCGAGAGAGAAGAGAGAGGGAGCAGTGTAAGCTCATGTGAGAAATTGCAGTGTGGTCATCCAAGAGCAAGCAACTGGATCAAGTGTGACATTTGCCGTCTGTGGTACCACTGCATTTGTGCTGGCATCAAGTACACAAAGACAACTAAATACTCTACATTTGTATGCCAGTCCTGTTAGCTTTATGAACAGCTTGTCGTTTACATCATAGACCCTAAAACACATAAGAATATTTAATATTAAGTTGTGTTGCAATTGTGTTTGTATGTCATTGATTAGGGGTCCTTGTTCATATCTATATGACTTCATAGACTGTTTAGTAGCTATAACACATCTCAAGCTCGTAAGCAATAGTCTGGCGTTGCCGACCCAATCTCGCTCGGCCATTTTCGGGGACGGACATCACCGGGCGAGCGAGAAAGGGTCTGGCGCAAAGTATAGGGAATGTGGGAGCACGGGGGGCGGAGTCAATATTTGACCTTGTCGTTATTTGACACCCACAGTAATCTCGTCTCGATCGCGCTACGTAGCTATAGCATATCGTAAGATGGCTGAGTGTTTACCGTCAGTGATCAGCGCCGAAGCTGCTGTAGCTGCAGCATTTCAATCTCTAAAGACCGATTATCGTAATCCAAAGGCAGAACAAAAGGAGGCAGCTAAATCAATCCTTGAGGGGAAAGACGTCTTCGCGCAGCTACCAAGGGCGTAGCTAGCACAGGGCTCAGAGGGCTTGAGCCCCCCCTTTGAAGTTTCTTCTCCAAAAAATCTTGCCGACCTACCTTTCTTCTCAACTCCACAAACTGGCCTGGATTGGGCCCACTGTCTGTTAGTTTATGATTATTATGTCTAGATTTGTTATACAGCTCATTTAAAACTAAAAACGATCTGAAATACTAACAATAACTTAAGTTCGTTCTGAAGAAACCGCTACGTTCGTACGCGGTCATGTTTGAGCGCTTGAAGGTCAGGTGGGCGTGGTTATTTTGCATGCCGTGCGCTAATTTCAAGCGCTACTTGGGTCTAAATGTCTCTAGTCATATTCCGTTTAGCCCCCCCTTCTTAAAATCCTGGCTACGCCCCTGGCTACCAACTGGATTCGGAAAGACCACGATACTAGCGCTGCTACCTCTGGCTTTCTCCGCCGGTTACCTGTCAAGAGCTGCGTCGTTTTGTGTTTGCCCCCCCCCCTGATCGCTCTAATGCATGATCAAGTAAAGCGTCTTGCAGAAATGGGTCTCGATATTTGCGCTATCCAAAGTGGGCAGGATAACCGAGAATTTCTGAGAAACATATCAGAAAATAACCAAGCGAGATTGGGTCGGCAACGCCAGACTACTTCCCATCCACGTTGAATTCCTGAACAGGCCACGTGTATAGCCATAGACTGTGACTCTTGCATAATATTACAGCCTTATTTGGTAAGATAATCAACTTCAAATGAAAAAGTGTTATAGATTGTGTCATCAATTAATCTATAACAAGCGTCAAGGTCATCGTGAGACATACATCCTTACAAGGCATACTTTGCGCCAGACCCTTTCTCGCTCGCCCGGTGACGTCAGTCCCCAAAAATGGCTGAGCGAGATTGGGTCGGCAACGCCAGACTACGTAAGCAATGTGATTTGGTTATTATAGGACTACTGTGATGTAGTTTATACAGAGTCTATGGTTTAGTGTCTATGGTACGGGGCCGAAATATAAGTGTGACATTGTACCTTTTAATAGAGTATTCCCGACACGACAACGAAACGTTTCGAGCTGGTCTTAACAACTTGGAAGGCACTTGAAGGAAACTTCATTTCTTACACCAGTCGTTCTCAATCAGCCCCTTCACGGTGGAGATAATAAGGGTTGCCGAACCATGAGGTCTCCAGCCGAAATTATATATGTTCATCCACTTCTTTTCAGAACCGCGTTCTCAACGAGGACAAGTCTTCCCAGCTTCAAGCGTGCTCACGTAAACTACAATAGTCTACTCCACCATCGCACCAAGTTTGAAGCTTTGGGTGCGCTTAGATCTTTTAGAATAGGCGGCCGAAATTTTATGGTGGCCGAATCATAATTAGGTACCCTATATATATATATATATATATATATATATATATATATATACATATACATATATTCACTCATTAAGCACATATGTTTTGTACCAACTTGGGTATTTATTAATTTAAATATGGCCTCACAAGACATACACTTTCATTTCCATGCTTTAACTTGGTCATTCGATGTTTTCTTTCAGAATCTATACACATTTCAATTTTAGTCATATCTTAAGCCACTCAATTTATTTGGTCCAAGGGCCATTTTGGCCTATTATGACCTAATAATAATAATAATAATTATTAGAAGATAATGTCAAGGTCACACACACACACACACACACACACACACACACACACACACACACACACACACACACACAAGATCTATATTCGCTCATAAAGAAACATATATGCGTTGTAAAGTGAGTCTGGGTAACTTGGAGCGGCCGAATTAAAAAAGATGTATGTTACATTTGACTCAGCAATGTCTACTTGAATTCAGCGTTTAACAGTGGCAAGTAGCTAGGGTAAGGCTTGGTAACTTGGAACGCCTGGGTAACTTAGAATGGCCGAGTAAAAGCAGCGTGAATAGTAAACTACAGGTACAATTTTGGCCAGTAATATCTCCGTAAATTGGGTGTTCAGCAGGGGTAAGTATAGCTGGGCAGCTTAATCATAGCAAAGGATACAGGCCCTGTTCTAACTTACCTATGTATTCCTAAGTTACTCCACTTCACCCCATGGCTGGGCACCTTAAACAAACGTTACAGGCCTTGTTCCACTTAATCCTACATACATAAACTCACAAATCCACACACACACTTTCCCCATTGTAAACACACGTCACACACACCACACTCCCACAAAGCAATGTATACACACAATCTACACATGCTGTCTCTAAACATCAGTAAAGCTTACAAAGGCACACTGAGACACAGTAGTCTAATAACAAAGGAAATCACACCCCACAAATACACACAAAGACACATACTACCTCCACACGTAAAGGTACAAACCTTACGAAGGCACAGACGACTGAAGAATGACACCCAACGAAACTAAATATCTGTATATACTAGTCCTAGCAATTATCACAGACCCGTTGTCGCGGAATATTTCATCCCCCCGAATTTTTATCCGCCCGGATAGGATATGCTAACCGGGCGGATATTTAGTCCTAGTATAGATTATCCCCTGCTGGAATATTTTATCCTCGAGCCCCACGTGCAAAGACCTTCTTCTTCGTTATGCCTATTTGTTCTTCTGGACCAGGTGTATCCGTGGATGTATCTTCCATACGCAGGGACTTGATACACTCCAAATTACTCCACTTTGGATCGCCACAATTCTATGTATCGCCGCAATTCTATGTCTTGAACCTAAAAAAAGGAATTTAAGAGGTAAAACGGCAGTCCAGAACAATGGTTCCACTGTGTGTGTGTGTGTGTGGGTGGGTGGGTGTGTAGTGTGTGTGTGCATAGATACTTGACTGTGTGTGTGTGTGTGTGTGTGTGTGTGTGTGTGTGTGTGTGTGTGTGTGTGTGTGATACCATGAGTGGATTATCCTTACCAGGTGGATAATTGGTCCTAGTATAAATTATCCCCCACGATGTGTGTGTGTGTGTGGGTGGGTGTGTGGGTGTGTAGTGTGTGTGTGCATAGATACTTGACTCTGTGTGTGTGTGTGTGTGTGTGTGTGTGATACCATGAGTGGATTATCCTTACCAGGTGGATAATTGGTCCTAGTATAAATTATCCCCCACGATGTGTGTGTGTGTGTGTGTGTGTGTGATACCATGAGTGAATTATCCTAAGGCTTACCAGGTGGATAATTGGTCCTAGTATAAATTATCCCCCACGATGTGTGTGTATGTGTGTGTGTGTGTGTGTGTGTGTGTGTGTGTGTGTGTGTGTGTGTGTGTGATACCATGAGTGGATTTTCCTTACCAGGTGGATAATTGGTCCTAGTATAAATTATCCCCCACGATGTGTGTTTGTGTGTGTGTGTGTGTGTGTGTGTGTGTGTGTGTGTGTATGTGTGATACCATGAGTGGATTTTCCTTACCAGGTGGATAATTGGTCCTAGTATAAATTATCCCCCACGATGTGTGTGTGAGTGTGTGGATGTGTGTGGATAAGGATCGATATAAGGATGTGTTATTTAGTAAGTACACGGCACTGATGATGGCCCAATAAGGCCATAACAGCTACATATCCATGACTGTGTGCTTGTGTCCATCCATGGCCATCTCTCATGTGCCATGAACCCTCATGCACACTTGCACCCTCACAGACAACGTTTTCATGCACACCATATTTGGTGTGAGGATCATTCGTAATGCAAAATGACACTCTGCTGTTGTGATAAATCAATATAAGGAAGTATATATAATTATGCATATGCATTATACCAATCCTTATGGTACGTATACACTTTGCAAAATGGAGTATTCTTAAACTATAGTGCCTACAGCTACAGTTATACACTAGATATGGCAAAGATACAGAATCATAACAAATACATCTAGCAGTCTCTACATAGCCACTGTGTGCTCTTATTATCAATTGATTTCTTGCTCGGCTGTACACATCGTATGTGGTACCATTCTCTGCAGTTTGAGCACTGAATCATGTGTCCAGAGTCAGGCATTCTGCAACTGCAGTAGATTTTGATAATGTCAGTGGATTTGACTCGAGCTAGACCAGTGCACCTTCGAGTCTTCAGGATTGGAAAAGGAATAAGATTACCCTCCTTCAAACACCTCCATAGGTGACGCCGCATCTCAGCTTGGTTGTACAGCTGACTACCTGGAGCCAAGCCATATACCAGTGCAGTGGCATTGGCTATGGCAAATAGGCCACAATCAGAACCACCAGATTGTAAATGTATGTCCATCATTTGAATCTTAATGTGTGATTGGTTTGTATGAAGCAGAACTGCTACTTGACGCTTAGTGCAACTGCCAACTGATCGATGCATGCTGTCATACACCATCACCTGCTGTACACAAGAGCCCCCCACATTACTGATCATGAGCCAGTGATTTATACCATCATGAATGATCTGCACAAACTCACCCCTCTCTACAGCAAATTGCAGAGTTGAACCCAAAAGGGTGTTCTGGAACCCACTGTAGTGTGACAGCTGTTTCAGCAGCACTTGTGCAGCATTGACTATGTTGTCATTGAGCCAGTCAGTGGGGCTCAATATGATAGCTTCATCTTCCTGGGTGAGAGTGTAGAATTTGTTCTTAACCCAATACTTGGGCACAGGGTGTTGCTCTTTGAAGACATATGTATCCAAATCTATAATTTGGGTGGAAGGTAGTGAAAAGGCTTGGATTGAGGGGTCAGCTGGAGGAGAGCTGGTATCTGGGAGAGGAGAGTTGGGTTGAGGAGTACTGGTATCTGGAGCAGAGGCATCCAATCTTTTGAGAAAGAATCCACTAACCTGCTCTATGATCTGCAAAATGACAAATTATCATTGAGAGAAAAATATAACAATATCAACTCATGCACTGCAATTATATAAGATAATTATGTACTGTACCTTATTCCCATCAACCTGTTTTAAACGAAATAGTCCTTTTTCTAATGAGGCAATTACCTCAAATGGACCTAGCCACTGACAATCCAGACCACTGCCTTTTTGTCTTTTTCTCAAAAAATCCTTTTTTAGGACCTTTGTTCCAATTGGAAAGTGCCAAGGGCTGCCATTTAGTGGTACAGAGGGCGAGCAGCTGAGGCTGTGATGTGGTGGTACAGAGGGAGAGTGGCTGGGGCTGTGATGTGGTGGTACAGAGGGAGAGTGGCTGGGGCTGTGATGTGGTGATACAGAGGGAGAGCAGCTGGGGCATGGTGGGGTGGAGCAGTCTCCATTTGTGTCTGCATGTATGGATATATACATAATTGTGATATGTATTATACATTAAACGTTACATATGGTATACTTAGCAAGCATAAGGATATACTGTATAGAGATGTACCTTTGACAATTGGAGAGGGGAGCATACTCGTGTCATTGCAAAATGATGGAAAAAATCCATCTTTTGCATTGGGTGTACTGCAGGAAAGAGACAAGTGTGTTGGAGTTTCGGGGGAGTTTTTCCTTGATATAGAATCAGTATCAGAGTCTGCTGGTGATTCCACAATGTCTAGAAGATGCAATTTGACAAGTGAAAGGCAATTTTCTTTGGTATACACAACATTGTTAATATACCTGACTTGTCATCTTTGTTGAGCAATGAAAGAAGATGCGATAGGATTAGAGAATCAGTGTCATCAGAAGACTGTGGAAGTGGGTAAAGGTGTATAATAATATGTACATATACATGCGTATGCATGTTGGGTCATGGTTGTGTGGAAATCATCATGCAGGTGATTCCCATACTTTCTGTGGCGTTTTGTCCACCCTCATGCTTTCAAAAACCTTGACAGCTGAATCTGATAATATTATAAAAGTATACTTATGATAAATAAGCATTTAATTAATATATATATATATATATATACATACATTTAGACTGCATAGTGTGCATTTGCACTCCGAGACAGGTGTAATTGGTCTAGTGCGTCATCCAATTTCAATCATCAGACTGTGGTCTGAGATACAAAATTTAGTAAACAATTGTCTTTTAGTTTAATGCGGATGCTAGTTGATGTAGATGTCAGCACACTTTTTCCTTTAAATTGAACCACCCTTTATTCGCCTCCACACCAGGATACATGCAAATATATATATATACATATAGTAGAACCTCGTTAGTAAGAACACTGAGTAATACCTGGTTAGGGACTACAAGTATTATGATACCCCATGACCCTTAATACTAATATAGTTGAGCATACTTACCATAACTGATATCCAATGGTTCATTGGGGCTATATATAGCCGCGTGGCTAACAGGTAATACAGATGGTATGGTTGAACTTGGAGGCGAGCATGGAGAAGCCGGTAAGATTTGCTGAAGGGAGGCTGGATATACAATAAACAAAGTAAAGATGATTTTTAATTTAAACAATATTGTACAGTAGAAACTCGTTAGTAAGGACACTGTTAATGAGTAATACCTGCGGTTATATATGAAGCACAAGGATATGATACCCCAGCTTATAACCCATGGCCATGCATAATACTAATCTATATGGTTAGCAAGTACTATACTGATAGTGAGTAGCTAGCAATTTGGAGGGTCCCCATGCAGGTGTACTCACTAACGAGGGTCGACTGTATATTAAAAATTTGTTTACACTTGTACCTTCTTCTAGTGGAAGACATTTTGCTGGCTCATAATACTCCTTAAGTACATTGCTGCTATACAACTTCTTAAGATGTTTATCAGCCGCAGACTTTAAACGGTAACGGCCTTTGCTAAGCTTCTCCACCACTGTGTAAGGACCAAGCCACTTTGGATCCATTTTTCCACCCATTCTGTGAGAGTTCTTCATATTCTTTAGAAGAACTTTGGACCCAACTGCAAAATCCTAGGAAAAAAGTCAAAAGTAAATGTGCATGGTAGTAATACAGATCATCTAGTAAGTATATAAAGGTGAAGTAAGTGAGGTGAATAAAAATTCTGTTAATATACGTAATACTATATACATGCCAAGGAAATATGCTGAAGAAACTTACGTGGTTGCTGTCATGCTTGGCATCATAGTATGTCTTTTGTCGTTCTTGGGCAACTTCTATGTTGCGATGAGCTTTCTTGTGATACTCCTCTCTCATTTCAAGGACTTTGCTGATGGTTTGGTGAGTCGTTACTGCTGCATTGGAAATCAACGCAGGGTTTTCAGCTGATCCATCAGCTGTTGCTAGCTCATAATCAATTGCCTTCCGAGGGTGGCGGTTGTACATCAAAAAGAATGGGCTGAATTTAGATGAGTCCTGCACACTAATCCTGTAGGCATACAATGCTGCATCTATGCAGTCATCCCACTCTTTGGTCTCCGTTATCATCTTCCTCAGTGTGTGGGTAAGCATCTGGTTGGTTCGTTCATCCAGACCATTGGTCTGGGGATGGTACGCACTGCTTATCCGGTGCTCCACTTGTGTACGTTCATAGAGACATCTATAAAATTTAATAATACTGCACACTCAATTTATTCCTTAGTATATAATATTATTAATATAATTATCTACTGTTCAAATTCATTTATTCAGCAAATACCTGGAAACAGCATTCACAAATTCTCGTCCCTGATCTGAGATTATAATCTCTGGCCAACCATGTCGGCAGAAAACAGAGAAAAGAAAATCAGCTACACCAATTGCAGTTTTGTCAGGCAAGGCTCCAGCTTCAGGCCATTTAGAAAAATAATCTGTTATGGTAATGATGTACTTGTTGCCTCTTCTTGTTTCTGGAAAGGGACCTTCGAGTTAATAGAGAAACAAATTCATTGTTTTCTTAATATATATATATGTAGTTTCAAACAAGCAACATACTACAGAAGTACTTACCGATGAGATCAATGCCAATCTGCTTCCAAACATCACCTGCCACAGGAATTGGGTGGAGTTCTGCCTTGGTTTTGCCCAGCCGATTGTTCTCACGTTGGCAGACATCACAAGTTTTGCAGTACTGTGCAACATCTCCTGCCATGCCTTTCCACCAGTAAGATATAGACAGCTATAATTGTTATAATGTATATATTAACATTATAAGAGGCCAGTTATTGTCGGAATCTTGTAGAATCATAGAATCTATAAGATTTTGCTTACAAACCTTACTAAGTGTTTTGTCTCTTCCAAAGTGGCCACCATCCACGCCGTCATGGCAAGCTCTGATCAGTCGTTCTTGCTCAGCCTCACCGACCACTACCCGCCGCAGTCGCGCACTGCTGCTATTGCCGCTTTGGGAGCGATAGTAGAGGATTCCGCCTTTCTCTTCGAAGGAGGCCGCCTGCTGTCTCAACCCTCTCTT
>CAUJGJ010000397.1:5967500-6027500 GCA_963170055.1 Halisarca cf. caerulea
AAGGTATCTTAGTACGTTGTTGTTCTACGTTATAAGGCTCGTGTTGACGCTCTCTACATTACTCCTCTAACTGCTGCTTTCCGCCTGGCGTTCCATTTCTGATAATAAAGAACGCTAGGAACCCAAATCTCCCTCAGAATCGCCAAAAACTCGCAAAAAAGATCTTCGTCATAGTTCTATGTCGCTATAACGTTACGTATGAAGTATTCGACGTTGCTAAAACGAAAAACGTTCTAAATTTCAAACGTACCTATCAGCTTACTACGTAGCGTTTAAACGTTATGCCATAGATACTCAAACCCCTCTCTAGTTATTATTATTATTATTATTATTATTATTATTAAACACTTTACAAGCACAGGGGGAACATGAGAATGGGGGAAAAGTGTTGTGGGTAAAGAGTGACGTGCTTGATGGACATACACTAACATTGCAGTGTAGCCAGAGAGATGCCAATAAAAATACCGTAGTGACGAAATTGAATTATTGAATCATTACGTAATGAAGCAATATGGCGTCCGCATGCAAGCATAACGCGTACGGCGGGAAAATAGAAGGAGAAACTCCAACCAATTTGCAACAATTGTCGGATTGTACAGGTTAATTTTATTCTAGGGACTCCAAAATGGATGTCGGTTTTCGGATTAGGCATTTGTCGGATTAGGCAGGTGATTTTGTATTGAAAAACTATCGGTGCCTCGAATTTAGTGTCGGTTTAGGCATTTGTCGGTTTAGAGAGGTGTCGGATTGGGCAGGTTTCACTGTATATATATATATCTAGACATCGTTCCGGACGTTCCGGACACTTCCGGTGAAAGTAAAAACAATATAGGGGCCGCCTTTGGCGGCCCAAAAAAATAAAAGTAACAATGTGACCAATGTAACTCTGCATGTTCTAGAATTTACCTTAATCATTCATTTCATTGTATTGCTTTATTATATTACATAGTTATCTTTTCTCGTATATATTATATGTATTGTATCTTGAATGTAACCGTTTCAATATCACAGTAAATATTAATTGTAATTTATTACTCTTTGATTACTGTAATGTGATTTATAATAATACGGGTTACTACTGACCATAGGTTCTAGTATCTATGTACTGACTCAGTAAGAACAATACTCATTATGGTTACTCTGCTTCGCACTGAGAGCTACGGTACATGAATTCGTATTTAAGTATGCAATGATTGTAATTATACAGTACTAGGATATTTATGCATTATTACTCACCAATAACAAGTCTTCCTTGCAGTATATCTATTATTATACGGCGTTCAAGTATATAAACCCAAAATATTCCGCGGTATACATCCTGTGCGCAATATCCACATTTACCACGTGGTCGACCGTCCTTTACACATGCTCACAATCGCGAGTCGACGTCATCATCAGGGTCACACTACAGACACATGACAAACCTACACACGCGGGCAATAATGAAATTCATACTGTGAAACCCGCAAAGCACCCGTGTTTTGGCTCGATTCTGACATAACATACCTGCGAAACACCACTGTTGGGACAAACAGCCTGCACTGTCTCCACAAATTCTACCATTCAAAGGGTTTTATCAGGGGTCAATTTTTTGGGAGGGAACCTACACATCTATATATATGTACATATGTATATACACACATGCGTGGCGCGGCGCGGCGTGGCATGGCACAAGCATAATGTTGTGTATTCAATATTAAAAACCACACTCATGCATGCAGCATGCATATCAGGTTTTCTTTCAGAATAATGATGAAGATGAGGCAATGGCAAAGTATAGTGATGTACGTAACGGCGGGCAGATATGCATGTGGAATGATAGTGATCTAAATTAGGGGGATCTGGGGGTATGGTCCCCCAAGAAAATTTTTAGTTTTCATGCCTCAGAAGGTGATAAATGAGGCTGTTTTACGCCACTCGAGCTGTTTCTGATTACAGTCCACAGATTGGTCTGTTGCAACTGTGCATGTGTGTTATAGCTAGGATAAATTTTCAAGGGAAAGATACCCCCTGTGCCCCTTTCCTCTAAAAGAAACCTTGAACATGTGCAAGCATGCGTAAGTACCTATACATGAATAAATCCTTGCACGAATGCTTATGCCATGCTGTTTGGAACAAAGCTAAACCACATGCAATTTACATTAGAACTCCTAAATTTTGACACATGTATTCATTGACCATGTAACTGCTAAATAAACATACATACTAATGGATTCAAGATCGATTAATACAAGCTATTAATAATATAAGCATTTTTGGCAAATTGTACCGTTTATAAATGGATTTACGATCAATTCATGACAGTGTTCCTTCACAAAAATTAAGCCTGCATATTTTTATTTTGGGGGAACCTTTCTGCTTAAGGGGGGAACCATACCCAGGGTCCCCCCCCAGATGAAACCCTGATTCGGGTTGCCATCTCATTTTGAGACGATGTTGGAGAAGAGTCGCTAATTTGTGGCTGCTTTGATTGGCTGTCTTCTCATACTCTGCCTTGCAGAAAGTTATTTCTGAAATTGGTACAGGCTGGACCTCCCACTTGGATGGTACATTCCGCTGCTGCAGTTTTCCTGTGCATGTTATGTCTTTAGGAATGGAGGTAGTATTGCTTAGTTTTAAGCTTTCCTAACGGAACAGCATGGTAGCAACATGACTGCAGGCCTGACCAAGTCCTGCCTTGCACTGGGACTTTGCAGAGTAAATTGTTCCAGTTCTGTTCACGCATGTGGGACATGTCCAATTCGCACTTTTATGGCTTCAGCGGTTACAAAATTAACCTTCGCTTTTTTGTTTTATTTCTCTTGACTAAATAGAGCTATCTTCTAGCAACTAGTATCATCATATAGATAGCTATATTACCTTTCGTTTGATGCCAAACTTGAAAGTATTCTGTTCATTCTAACAAAAGTATACACATTCTCCCTAAACATATAATAACATGAAAAAAGGCCGGGAGGCAGTGCAGCTTCGAAGCTGGGGGCATAAATATTGGCATACAGGTTCCTTATGTAAGTATCTAAAACTTCCATGTTGGGGATTTGAAAATCTCTAATAGTTTTGGAGAAAATCACTGAAAACCGCAATTTCATACAATGCAAGCTCACCTTTTTGCCTATAACTTGTGAATACGGCAATGGATCAAAATCTCCAACATGGAAGTTCTGTATTATCCTATAATACAGCTTAAAAATGAAGAAAAGTAAGTCCTTTCATTTCGTACCTTTTCGTCGCTGATATGTAGTCTTACTTCGCCGAGAAAGACGGAAAACTCCCAAATTTTGGTGCTGCAATTTCATATGCACACTAAAAGTCTTCAAAGATTAAAGACGATGTTTTTTCTGAAGGAAAGAAGCCCGAAGAACCTCTAATCTGGTAAGCGCGGTAACCCAGACTTTTACTGATGTGTTCAAACTATACTTTGTCTTTTGATTTGCTTAGTTTTGCATCACCAGCCCTTTCTGTTTCTCCTTTATGAGCATCAACGGAAAGCATCTGGCGATGCAAAACTTAGATTCATTGTAGGCGGAGGTTTGAGGCCTTGAGCGAGTCGATTTTGAACGTCATGTAGAGCTGTTTTGAAATCTTTAACATCAAAATCTTTTGCCAAAGTCACGGGCTGGTCACATGACATTGTATCACAAAGCCAGCTAAGGTTGTGAAATTCCTTCTATTAGACACCTCCGCTGAAATTCTAAGCTCACGGACATGTCCCACATGCGCAGACATACATAGACAGTGTATTTTTGCTTGACCGTCAAAGAAAAACAGCTACTCCGCACATATACAAAATCTGTTTCTGGAATGGCATGAATCCATGTGTTAGTTGCAAAGCCCTCATCAAAATACTTGTATCCCTTGAGCGATTTGAATGCCTTCAAGCTCTCCCGATCGTATGCCTTGTCCCTGCTCTTGATCAGGTACACGAAGAGATTGCCAAAAATGAAAGATTGCAGTGCTGATAAATCTTTCTCCCATGTTTGGATGGACGCAACGGGAGGCAGTTCTTCAAGCTTCTGCTGTACCAATACTGTTTTTTTGCTGAGACAGTGGGCTCTTCATCGTTGTCTTCAGCTAAGATCCCCAGCTGCTACTGTGAAAGGAGTTGTCCAACTATCCGTGCCTTGGTGGCGCTGCTGATTGTTACCTTTAAATCTTTGCAAAGCTCTCTGAGTTTCTGTTTTTTAAGCCAAATAATTCCTCCTGCAGCTCCTTACGATCCACAGAATGCTGTAGCATCAATTTCTCCTTCATATGCTGAATCACTGAAGCATTTTCGGCCATTGTGCGGTATAAACATACGTGAATGATATAAACTTTGCCAACTGTGATGCATTATCATGTGACCTATGACATCAAATTCGTCATTTTGAAACTCATCTATTGGGCATTAAAATGGTATGGTACATTGAAATATAAGCACCCTGCAATGTTATCGAGACATGAGCTATTGATCTATAGTCGGTAATTTATCACCCGGAAAGTTTGGCCTTTGATTCAATGGTTCCAACGAATATCGGTGAGTTCTTATGCATATATTCTTGTCATTCATAGTTATATCTGCCGCAAACGTACCATACTCGACGACTACAATTCATATACAGTGGCACTGGTTTGCGTGTGAAATAAACCATTAGTACAAAGTCAGAAAGTAGACTGAGCCTACTAACATCTTGACGATTTTAGCTAGTGTTTTGTTCGAACAATCGTGATCTAGGATATTCTTGATAGAAGAGTGCAGTTACCTGCCACAGCACTTTTTTACATTGATTCCACATTGTGTAGTGAGTATTCGAGGTGCGAAGGTTGATCGGCAGTACCTGGCCCTTTTTTGATGGAACCAGTGTAGCTTGAACATTGCGACAAAGCATCGATGTGTTGTTTCATGAATTTAACAAGTGATTCGAGTTTAAAAAGCTCGTGGGCCGCCTATGACCCTGGAAACTCGAATCACTTGGAGATTATCCTCACAGAATTGAAAGATCCCTGAGTAATACGTGGCTTTGTGTAGTGATGTATAATTATAAAATGTGTGTGTGTATGTGTGTGTGCGTGTGTGTATGTGTGTGTGTGTGTGTGTGTGTGTGTGTGTGTGTGTGTGTGTGTGTGTGTGTGTGTGTGTGCGCATGTGGGACATGTCCATTTGCACTTGAATGGCTTCCGAAAGTCGGCGAATTTGTTGCTAACAAATTCGCTTTTTCTCTCTTATGCGTATCAGAAATGGCAAGCAACGACATTTAGACTGTAAGAACACATTCAAGCTACACATTTAACTATTTTTCAACCAAATTTTCCGTCAATCGTTCGAATACTCGCCGCTTTTCCGAGCAGCTGTATTTAGCAGTTATTCCTCTCAAGTAAATCCAATCTTAGGCCTACAGACACAGAATATGGACTAAACTGTCCCTAATAAGGCTACCCAATATTGTACCGATGGGGATTTTGTTTACTGAAATAGTTTTCAAGATAATCAACAAATACTAAAAATGTACTAAAATAACCAACAATAACTCTTTGGAAACTCGCGGTATCAAAATCCCCATCGGTGAAAAGTTGAAGCGTTCGATATAGATTACAGTAAAACACTCAGAAGCTTCCTACGTTGATCCGCTGATTTACTTGACGACATGGCATTTTGCAAGAAGGATTCGCTTAGCCAAGGGCCGATTATCACATGACGGTCATGTGACATGAGCTGTGACGTAATCGCATATTGCCCTTACCGAAGTGTTTGAAGTGTTTGATCTCTGCAATGATCAATGCGTCGCAAGCGAGAGGAACTCAGTGGAGAAAGAACATTAGGCAAAGAAGACAGACGGTTTAACGAAGTATAATATCGGCGGTTTAAGAGAAGCGAACTGGATATTCAGCGCCCGATCGACGACATCGAAGAACAAGGTGCGTAATCTTTGTTTGATCTTGAATTCAAATAGAAAAGTCGGTTTTACTAACTTGAGTACCTTATAAAAGAACAATCGATCTATGTTTGAGCCTTCAAAACGCGCTTTAAGCCTATATCGTCAACTGCAAAATAGCAGGGCGATTTCGCCGTGAATTACGTATATAAGTTTTGCAGTTCACAATACCTACTATCGATCGTGAGTATGATCTTCCAGGCTCCCTTACACAACAATATGTACGTAACATTAACTTTTGATGAATAAAGGCTTTCATATGTTGTAAAAGTAGAACAAATGTCGAGCAGCGCAATCGCCCTTGCTTCTTCAAAGACTATACGTCAAGAAATGTCACGCGCAAATCACATGATCGAAGCCTTACACACGCCCAAATTCCAGCCTATTAACACAATAGTGGGACTTTGGACATGTCCCACATGCGTGTGTGTGTGTGTGTGTGTGTGTGTGTGTGTGTGTTTCTGGAATTATTGTGCTCTGTTGTCATTCTGCATGTTCACAGGAAGAAAAACATAGAATCTGTTAGGGAAATGATGGTGAGTTAATATGTATATACACATGTGCATATATTGTACTTTATGCATGTGCTGTGTGTGGTTGTGTGTGCATGTGTGTGAATGTGTACATGTGTGTGTTTGTGTATGTGTGTTTGTGTATGTGTGTGTGTGTGTGTGTGTGTGTGTGTGTGTGTGTATACTACGTACTCTTTCAGCATGTCTATTTAATATATTTTATGTTCAAACTTCATCATTTATTCCTTTTATTAATATTATTATTATTCTTAACTCTCTCTTATTTATTCCTATTATATATTAATTTATATACATTATAATTCTACAGTATAATTGTATATATTATTATATTCATGACATTATTTACATACTATGCATAATACAGTCAATTATAGAAAACATGTACACAGTAGTTTTTCAGAATCAAGTTAGATTCTTCGCATAAGCATACAATACACTGTACTTTCTGTGTATCAAATTCCTGCAAAGGACAATATAAATTAGCATAGTATGTGATAAACACGCATAAAGTACATACAAACATGAATATTCACTATACATGGACATCCTCACACACGCTAAATGTGCGTAATCAAACACACACACACACACACACACACATACACACACACACACACACACACCATGCACCCCCCACAACCACTGAAGACACATACATTTATAGAGGTACACATCAGGGCTGCATACACAATTTGGGGATAGGGGGCAAATTGAGATTTCTAAATTCTTTGTAATATGGAAGACATTATGGGATAGCTATTTTTACACACACACACACACACACACACACCACACACACACACACACACACACACACATACGCATGCATGTACACACACACACAGCCACACACACACACACACACACACACACACACACACACACACACACACACACACACACACATACACATCCAAATATACACTTACAATTTCACCAAAGGTCTTCAGAATCAGTAATTCAGTCTATATTCTGAACATGAAAAGAAAGAACAATAAACAATGAAACCACAAAAGGACACATACATATACACACACAGCCGAACCTCTTCTCTGCACACCTGGTTCCACTTCAGCATGGCACTATAACCAATGTGGTGTATCAAGTGATTGCAAATAGGTCACACACACACACACACACACACACACACACACACACACACACACACACACACACACACACACACACACAAACATCCAAATACTTACAATTTCACCAAAAGGCCTTCAGAAACAATGCTTTAGTCTATATTCTGAATATGAAAAGAAAGAACAATAATCAATGAAACCACAAAAGCACACACATACACACAGGTATCAGGGTATCAGGGGATCTTATTTAAACTGGGGAGGCCAATAGCCAGAGGCTACTATAAAGGCACCCAGTACAAGGAAACAATACATACGTAAGACAAAATAAGAGTGAGAGAGAAAAAATACATAGAGATTGTTATTTTGATTCCATGCAGGATACATGCAACAGTATTTAAGAATTTGGTTATTCATGCATTATGGGGGAAAAAAAAATTCTTGCATTGTTCTGAAAATTTCTTAAAATTCTTCTCGTGACGAGTGACCGGAGGTAGGGTGCACCAGAGAGAAGCATCAGCAAAACTAAATGCTTTCTGTCCAGTTGATGTTCTTAACAGGGGAAGGTTAAGCTGGGAGGTAGTGGAGGAACGGGTGTTATGATGGGAGGAAACAGAGGGGAAGAGCCGAGTAAGATAGGGCGGAGATTGGCAAGACAAGCATCGGAATACACATTGAGCTATGTGAAGTTTTCTTCTTGAGGTGAGATTCGTCAGCCCAAGTTCTTGGAGTGCAGCAGTGGAAGAGGAGTCACGTTGCCTTGGGAGCACAATTTTACAGGCAAAGTTTAACAGAACATCTAAACGACGAGATTCACCAAGATTACAACCAGACCAGACAACATCACAGTAATCGAAGTGGGGGAGAATGTAGGATTTGAGAAAGGTGAAAAGGAGAGAACGAGGAAGAAACCAAGAAAGTCTACGGAGAAGATTGAGACTACGATTTACTTTCCCACAAACCATGTCCACATGATCACTCCAAGTTAGAGTATCGTTTAGAACAACACCAAGATACTTGAGGGATCTAACCTGTTCCACAGTCACATCATCAATATGAATGTTCAAGCCAGATTCAGCTTTTGCCTTACTCGAGTGTATGAGCATACACTTTGTCTAATTTTCATTCAGCCGAAGTCCATTTCTTGCCATCCATAAGTTAGCTGCATCCAAGCACTTTTGAAGAGAAGCATTCAAAGAAGAAAGGTTTGAGTTGATGATGTAGATGGCAGTATCGTCTGCAAAGAGAACCACAGAGTCAGGAGGTAGAACAGAGGGCAAATCGTTAATGAAGGCAGAGAAAAGAAAAGGACCAAGGACAGAACCTTGTGGAACACCAGAGGTAGGAAAACCAGGAGAGGAGTAAGAACCATCAACACAAGTAACTTGGGAACGATGAGAAAGGTAGGATTTAAACCATGAAGCAGTAGATGGAGAGAGACCAAGTTGGGAAAGTTTAGAAAGAAGCATGTAATGATCTACAGTGTCAAAGGCTTTTGTGATATCCAGGAATACTACACCGATGTACTGTTTTCTATCAAGAGCCTTGTACCATTCGTCTAGACAGTGGAGAAGGAGTGTTTGGGTTGAATGTGTGGGTCGGAAGCCAGATTGGAATGGGAAGAGAAGATCATTTTCAAGGAAGTGAGAAGAAAGTTGTTGCTGGACACATTTTTCTAGGAGTTTGCTACAAACAGGAAGCAGGGAGATAGGCCGGTAGTTGGAGGGGGAGACACGGTCACCACCTTTGTGGAGGGGTTTGACCCAAGCACACTTCCAGGGAGCAGGGAAGATAGCTGAAGAGATGGAGGAATTAAGAATGGAGGAAAGAGGGTAAGAGATGACAGATCGACCAGCTTTAAGAGCAAAAGAGGGAATACCATCAAGACCAATAGAGCATCGAGTTTTAAGCGAAGCAAGAGTTTCTTCACACCAAGCAGGAGTAGTGGTGGCCAGGGAGAGAGTAGATGGAGGAGGTGTGGACAAGGCAGGTGGAGATGGGCGCCAGGTACCAGAAGCAGCTGCAGAAGATATTGAAACAAAGTGTGTATTTAGAGTGTCAGCAACAGAGGTGGAGTTCATGTTGAAGCAAGACCAGTTTTCTTGTGGAGAGGAGGAAACACCAGCAGCTTTAAGAGTGTTCCAAAGAGTTGAAGGATCAGCCTTATTCCAAATTAGGCAGTGGAAGTACTCCTTTTTGGCCTTTCGTTGCAGTGCAGTTACTCGATTTCTCTGTGTCTTGAATGCATCCCATGTTACTGTAAGTGGGTAGTTTATACAGCTTGTTACGATGGTCCATCTCGTCCCTTATATGCTTCGTAATCCAAGGAGCAGTCTTCTTCTTAATACGTATTGTTTTCAGTGGGGCATGTAAATCCAACACATCCAAAAAGAGTGAGTTAAAGACATCAACCTTGTCATCCGGACTATCAAATATGTCAATCACAGACCACGGAACATTTGCAAGGTCTTTCTCAAAACATGTTCTAGAAAAGTGTTTGCAAGATCGACGAGTTACTATGTACGGAGAGGCTTTGGGAACATTACAGTCAACATCTAGCAGAATAGGCAGGTGGTCGGAGATAGTTAAGTTCAGAACAGAAGAATTGGATATAGGAATATCAGAAGTAGCAATGAAGAGATCTAGGATAGAATTAGTAGTAGGAGAGAAGTGTGTATGGGAGTCACACAGTGGAACTTCTTCACTACATACCTGGTTCCACTACAGCATGCTACTATATGTTGTATCAAACACACACACACAAACACCATACATACTCAATACCTCACACACACACACACACACACACACACACACACACACACACCAAACAACATAGATACGGGTACATAGTATACAACATCTACGCTAACATACACAAACGCGAATATATCCAAAAAACTACTTAAAGAAATTCTTTTTCACTGAAGGCCTGCTCTCACTAAACCTCACCGAAACACTTGTCATACAAGTTCAACCATTCGAAAACGGTTTGCTAATTCCAAACAGAGCTTTCATCTCTCATCTTACCTGCCTGTTCCCCAAACTTCTTTGGATCTTCCCGTTGTTTCCATACTTTCGCGGTTCAAAGGTTTTCTTCTCATCCAAACATCTGCGTCCTATTCTCTGACGTGTTGAACCATAGTATCTATGGTTAGAGGACCTAAGCAAACACACATACACAAGATAACACACACGTACGCCAACATATCCACGAAAACACATTGACAAACTATTTTATTAAAGACCTGCTCATATTAAACGTCGTTAAAACACTTTCACATGAGCGTTCAAGTACTCCATAATGGTTAACTAAAAGACAAAAGGCTTTCCACACTCATCTTACCTGTTTCCGAAGCTTTCTTTAGCCTTTTCTTCGTTTCCATGGACTTCCGAGGTAGCGTAAGGTACAATGTCTCAGTAAAATCATCCTTCCAACAACGTTTACGTCCTAAATTCTTCGTCAAAGTTCTCTTCCTTGTTAGATGAGGCGGCTTAACAGCTTTTGTCAGTTTTCGAGTCCTTTCACAACTTCTAAAACGAAGACAACAACTTTAAACCACTCGCTCTACCTCTAAAAATTGAAGGCCCACGGAAATTCTTGGAGCGAGTTGAATCTTCGTGATTAACTCTCAATCCAAACCTTTAGGTCTTAAAGATTCTTCGTTGACGAAAACAGAAGCAAAGACACAAAATTCACTGAATAATACCAACGACTTCGACTACCGCCTAAAAGTCCGCCATGTTGTTGACATATATATATATGGAGTTTAGACAAGGTTTAAAATCCGCAGCAATCTCTTTCTTTCTTTTTCCGGGAGGAGCGTTCTCCACTGCAGCAATAAGTTCAAGTTTTCTCTTGATAGTAAGGGATTTATGGCTAGACGTGGAGTTTCTGCAGAATTTATAACACTAAACACACCAACGATACTTCGAGATAACCGTATATCCCTTCGAAATACAGGATACTTTAGTATACAAGAGAATTGGGACTATGGGTATACTTTGATATAAGCGAGATTTCGCTTTAAGCGGATTCGATTTAAGTGGATTACACTATATAAGACTTTTCTTCAAATCCATATTATATATATATATATATCGGACGAGCGTTACAGGAGTGGGAAATACCATCACAAACACAGAAGGGCCTAGCCAATTCTCTTGTGCCCTAATTTTATCCCCATGTGAGGACACATCTAACAGTGATGGTTTATGAGTAGACGATCTAATACAGCTTAACACAAAATACACTGTTGAGATCCATAAAAAGGATACTTTGCTGGATGAGCTGGGAGAGGAGCTGTAAGAGGTCCGAGGAAAATTACGGAACACAACAGGAAATACCAACAAACGGATTAAGTGAAAAGATAAAAAAGTTGAGGAGTTAAAAACAAAACTCCAAGTCTCGGAGACAGACCTACATGACCAAAGACAGAACATCAAAACACTGGAATCAAAAACAAATAGAGTAGCTACAACAAAAGAACGATTTTGAAGCAAAGCTGACTACTGGGAAAAGAAAGCTAAAACACTTGAACACAACAATAAGATGGACATGGATACAAATTCACAGGAAAATGAAGAAACTGCAGCAGAAAACACAGCCTTAAAACAATGCATAACTGGGTAAACATATCTGATGAGAAAAGAGATGCAACTAGTACATTGAATCATTTCTTTTGTGGCTTGCATGTGATAGTTGGCATGGCAGAAACTGCATTAAGTACTCTGAAAGAATGGGAGCTCATGTATATCACCAATGAAGCAAGCAATCCTACAGTTGTAAAGCGGGACACAGAAGCTGGAACCGTTCGTCTGGTTGGAACTGCCTGTAAGGCATTTCAGAAGCATGGCAGTGAGCAGAGCGGTGCATGGGGACATTTTAATTCATTTTTGCAGTCAAATGGAGTCCAAAGCCTACCACTTGCAAAATTCAAAGGCAAACGGTTAAACATCCTGTTTTATGATGCAGGTGCATTATTCTCCATATCACCACTCATAATCAAATTCCTAAAGGACTTGTGGGGTACTCCAAACCAGCTTCTAAGAGCTGTACTAGTCAATATTCAAGTACCATAGTATTTGTGTGTATGTAAGCATTGGGCTTGGTCAGCAAACTATGTACAGGGCCGATATGGCGGCTATTACAATCAGGCATCCCCATTACAGGCATGAGTGCATACTATCACCATATGCTACAAAAATTTAATGAGTGGTCTACTGATGCCAGTGGCCTCCTGAATGGAACAGAACGACTATTTGAAAATGTTGAAGTACACAATGACAGAATAATGAATGCATTGAATAAACTGTTTGAACACAACTCCACTGTGCAAGTTATATTACAAGTTCTTTTTTCATCATTTGCGGCACACTGCTCCCATCTTTTGCAAGACCATTTGACGGATGGTCAGTATGGTCTAGTATCAGACAATCAGACTTTGCAGAAAGAAACAGCAACAGTCCCTAGTACCAATGTGATTAGTGAGAGGGACTTTGCACAATTTGATTGGCTTCTACGAGAAAAGCCGAATGCATCTTTGACAAGCCTAGAAAATCTTATCATGTTTTCCAATAACAAAACATCATCATGGCTCTCACAAAAATCTGTCCAGGAGAGGGAAGACTTGTTAAAGATAGCCCGGTCAAAAGCATCAGACCTAAGGAAAGTGTACAAGCTGCGCTCTGAAGAAGTATTAAAACAAGTGATTTGAGTTTAAAAAACTGATGGGCCACCTACGGCCCTGGAAACTCGAATCACTTGGAAATCTTCCTCACGGAATTGAAAGATCCTGTGGGCCTGAGATATAATGCATGGTTTTGTGTAGACTAAGTGTTAAATGTGTGTGTGTGTGTGTGTGTGTGTGTGTGTGTGTGTGTGTGTGCCTCTGTGTGTGTGTGTGTATGTGTGTACACAGTGTGTGTGTGTGTGTGTGTGTGTATGTGTGTACACAGTGTGTGTGTGTGTGCATGTGAGTGTGTGTGTGTGTGTACCAGTTTCTGGAATTATTGTGTTCTATTGTGCTTCTTGTTCACATGAAGACTAAATGAAATCCCAAATGACAAGGATGGTGAGTTTAAAAGCATAATTGTTCTTGTGAATTAATGCATTCCTGCATGTGTGTGTGTATGTGTACGTGCGTGCGTGTGTGTGTGTGTGTGTGTGTGTGTGTGTGTGTGTGTGTGTGTGTGTGTGTGTGTGTGTGTGTAAAGACATTTCTTATGTTACACTCTTTCTCTCCCTCTAGAATACAAAATAAGTGGGCCTTAGGAATAAATTCAACTGACTTGTGGTAGGTACAATTGCTATTAATTGTTTTTTTCATGACAGATTCATTTATTATAAAGCAACGTCATCTCCAAAGGAATGATAATGAAGAAAGCAAGAGAGGAGGATCCTATCTCCAATGAGACCTCCTTGTCCTCCACCTCGTGTTTGTGTATACCCTTGTATTCCCCAAGTTAGTTAGACTAAGTACATACACCACACATATATACTGGTAAAATGTCCTTATTATGTTTCTTCCTTTCCCCATGTAGGAAACAGTAAGCCAACACCAGTTGCACTAGGCCTGCTAAACTGTATTCACTAAACAGTTCATTATTTTCTGTTTTAATAATAATAATATATTTATTGTATAGTTACGTGCATATAATTATATGCATCAAATATGTATCACTTTAATTTTTAATAATTATAATGAAACATGTCACATTACTGCTACAATATGAATTAAACATAATACAATAATTAAATATAATTCAATAGTCAACGTACTACAAATGCACACAAACATTCATCATATTTAAGTTAGAATCTTCATTTCAATACACCTTCATTTCCTGCGTTACTAATTCCTGTGAAGGAAAACAAAATTTTATGAAAGTAGGTACATGTACCCTAAACACCATGCATATGCACACATATTTTCACATCGTATACACACATATACACACATCACATATTCAGTACAAGAAACAACGGACACATGGTAAAGTTGCATACGCATGTGGAACATGTCCATTTGCACTTGTAAGTCTTCAGGTTGCGAAAAAATTTAGGTTCGCTTTTGGTCCCATTTCTTTTAGTAGGTCTATTGCATCTCTTCGAAAGAAATATCGTGGTGTAGCATGTTGTATTGTCTCCATTTTAAGCCCAAAATCGAAACAATAGCGTATGTGAAGACGAAGTTATAAGTAGTTTTCTTCGCCATATCTAAAGGCACAAAAACGCTGGGAGCCACTGGAGATTGAAAGCTATGGACACCAAAAAGGGTCAGTAGGTTCCTTATAGCAATATCTAAAACTTCCATGTGGGGGATTTTTGTACTTGAAACAGTTACTGAGAAAATCACTGAAAACCATAAATTTACACAACAGACACTCACATTTTGGCTTGTAACTTTTGTAGGAAGTCAACAATCAAAATCCCCCACATTGAAAGTCTAAAGTTACCTATGATAAATCGAAAAATCTAAAAAGACTAGGCTAATCAGCCCTAACTTTTTGGCTCCCGGTCATTAAAGATACACCTTAACAAAAGACTCGCTGAGGCCATTTTGTCACATGACATGCGCGTGATGTACTACAGTGGACGTGAGGAATAAATTCGGTCAGAAGACACGACGAGCATGGCAGTGAATGATACGCCGAACAAAATACATTTTAAAGGAGTCAGGACATTTGTAACAGAAGAAGGAAACTTTCGACGACGATTCAAAGGGTGCAGAACTTTAACGTCGGATATCAGAGTCGAAGTAAGGTGTGTAATATCCGGCGGTAGCCGTTACTTTTGAATCTAAATAACGAATGTTTTACTTTAGAACAGAATGGCCTATCTTCATTTTTCTCCTTAACGGGTTGGAATTTAACCCGTTGAGAGAAAATAGCATGCCATCTCGGTACGTCTTGTTTTCAGGGATATTAAAATACTGATTATTACCGCGCTTTAGCCAATCTTCTTCCCAGAACGAATACGATTGAACGATTTATATAGGGATGAACGTTCGCAAGTGCACAGAAAATGCAAAATGATTGCTGCAGGAAAAACAAACTCAATGCGTACGCATTATAGCCTGACGATTTATCATGCACATGTCACATGACTTGAAGCCATTGAATAACATTTTCGCTCGGATTCCAACTAATTAGCACCCAGGGCAGATTCGGACATGTTCCACATGCGTAGGCAAACACACACACGTACTGATACACACACAATGAAAAACATAAATTTACAGAGGTATATCTACACACAATATTATACACACAACTAACACTATGTGCACAAACATGAATTTACAAGGGTATTATGTACACACATCATACATATACCACACCCACAGGTATACACACACCATACACACCCACACACCCACACCCACAAATACACATACACACACACACACACACACACACAACACACACACACACACACGCACGCACGCACACGCATGCGCACACACACACACACACACACACACACACACACACACACACACACAAGCACTCAACTATACATCACACACATCAAATCATACAAAACACACAATCTCACCAATTGCCTTCATGATTTAGTCTATATTCTGAAGATGAAAAGACAGAATAATAAACTACCAATAAATCATTATCATCTAACAGCTATTTGTCGTCCTTTTGTTCCATAACCAGGTTGAATGTATCCCCGTATAAAGTCAAAAGTACAAAGGCTGTCACCAAAGCTTTCTCTGAGCTGATGTTTAAAGGTAGCAAGTTCTTTTTTTGTATACCTTGCTTTGATTCCAGTTTTTAACCTCTACCCCACCTTTCTTGCTTATGATTTTGACCTCATATACAATGGATAATCCAATATGCTGCGTTACGCCACTGTTAACAAACTGATTAAGGGCCAAAGTGGCTTGCATTTCATTGCCAAAGTTCATAACTGTCACAGTCTGCAAGTATACAAAAAACAGAACATATAACGTGGCAGACTGGCTATGTGCACACACAGGCATTGTTTCCATATCTTAGCGTGCACATACATCATTACTATTAAATTTCAAACCTATAATCATCATCACTATTATTAGAAGGCTACCACTTCACTACTCAGACTAGTACTATAGAATTTAACAGCAACAAATACCCAAAAATTTCATCATTAAGAAAGTGTCATAACGCGATACCGGTATATAAGAACATGATCAGAAACACCGGCAATGGCCGGGTAACACTTAGGACTATTGACCATGCACTTACTCACTTGACTGTAACTGGGGGCTTGTGGATCTGTCACTTCTGCCATAGACGCTCTATTTTTGTACTTGAGTATCTATGATTCTGCCAAGAATCGCAATGTGCTGGCGTGCTGCTGAGAGTTGTGAATACGCGCCCAAAATCTGCACCCGCGTTTTCAACACACGCACACGGACCGCGAACGCGATTCGAACGCAGCCTAAAACAACAGTACTGTTGATTTCAGTTCTGTTTGAACATTGCATTGCGTCACAGTATTGCATAATATCCTAAATCTTGTATATAGAGAGAGAAATTTGAAATGTCCACCGAACCAGGACGAAAGTCGGCTTACTCGAGCGATATTTGATGGCATGTAGTCTGGCAGAGGATCGGCATGGGTCTCACTTTTCGTGAAATTGCTCAAAGGCTCTGCTTATCACCCAGAACTGCACAAAATCACTTCATGCAGTTTGTTAGCACTGGAGATGTGTCTCCCAAACAAGGCACTGGTGTGGCTTCTGGTATGAGAAAGCTGAACGACTCTGAAGAGCTCAGGATTATTGGCTTGCTGTTGGATGATCCATCATTGTATTTAAGTGACGTATGCAGGAAAATAGACAACATTTTTGGCATTAACACATCTTGCGCCGTATGCACCCTACTTCTGGTCACGCTTCTCAGTACCATGCGCCATATGCGCCCTGATCACATCCGCAAACTTCAATCGACTTTTCCCCTGTTACTTTCTATAGTAACCATTACTAAGGCTTACATCAGTAGAAAGCCTAAAAATAGATCTTTCGAACGATGTATAGAAAACGATATGTTGCAATTCGAAATTCTAAAGAAAAACGGCCGAAAATAATAGTCACGGAAATTACTAAATAAACACTGACTTAGAATTTTCTAAACTTAGAAATACAGAGGTTATAAAAGAAACAGGTAAAAAGGGCATGCATTATAGATAAATACAGTGAATAGTAGTACAGATGGAGTCTTCAGGTATGGGAATCGATGATCTTCTGAGCAATAGTGCCAAGCTGTTTGCCATAACGGGCCTTCACCAGAGTGACCTGCATGGAGAAGAAGACAGTCACTGTGATGACAGTGCAGATGAGATTGAAGAATATGTAAAAGAACTAAAGCTACATGAGGAGGAAGACATGGACTTTAATCCTACTATAGAGTCCCCTATGCGCTCAAGTACACCTGTAAGAGGCATGGACGCAGATGAGGATGAACCTACAACCGTAACAACCACGGATGACATCTACAATGAACAGGAACCTATCCCACATGACATGCCAACTACATGGTCAGATTCATTCACTCCATTGATAGTTGAACCGTTTATCCCTACAACCAAAGGTCTTGTGCAAGGATTACAATCAGCAACAACAGCACTGGATGTCTTCAAAATGGTTTTTGATGTAAGTCTCTTTGACAAGATAGCCGATGAGACAAACAGGTATGCAGCTCAAAAACAGCAGGCACAACCTGCCCCTGTTTGGACACCTACTAATACTGCCAAATCCAGGCTTTCGTAGGAATACATATCACAATGGGGCTAGTCAGGTACCCGCGATACCACCTATACTGGAACAAGGATGACTATTTTACCAACCATGGGATAGCCAACACCATGACCAGAAGGAGATTTGAGGCACTAGAAAGATATCTTCATGTTAATGACCTCAGCAAGATGCCAAGAAAAAACGAGCCGGATTTTGACCCTCTCTACCGTGTATGTCCTATGATTGACCGTTGCCAGGAGAAATTTCAGCAGGCATACATACCTGGTTGGGAGCTGAGTGTGGACGAGGGCATGATTGCATACCATGGACGCATAGCCTATCTACAGTACATCCCCAAAAAGCCAACAAAATTCGGAATAAAGGTGTGGCTAATTGCAGAATCCAAGACTGGGTACATTCCTAATTACATAGTCTACACAGGCAAGCTAAGTGAGGAAAATGTGGATCCCGAGCTGGATGGGCACAATCAGGGCTATAAAGTGGTGATGGCCCTGGTGAAACCCTACCTCAACCTGGGTCACCATATCTATTTTGATAATCTCTTCACCTCTTTACAACTACTGGAGGATTTACAAACTAAAAACACTTTTGCCACGGAAACAGCTCGATCAAACAGGAAAGGCTACCCACCAGAGATCAAATCCAAAAAGCTCAAAGTTGGGGAGTATGTAGCGAGGCAGAAGGGAGGGGTGGTTGTGACAAAATGGCAAGACAAAAGGGAGGTGAGCATGATGACAACCATTACAGATGGGACGGCAACACCACTCACCATACAGAGGAGATCCAAGGATCCATCGAAGAGGGAAGTCCAGATGCCAGCTGTCATCCACCAGTACAACACTTATATGAGTGGTGTGGACCTCACTGATCAGCTTCGCCAGTACTACTCAGCAGGGCGTCAGAGCAAGAAGTACCAGAAGTACATCTTCTGGTTCCTGATGGATGTTTCCATCTGCAATGCGTTTGTGGCATCCAAGGGTCAACTCGCTGACACTAACAAACAGTTCTTTTTCAGGTTAGCTTTGGCCAAAGAATTAATCAGCAGTTTCTCCAGCCGTATAGCAAAGAGACCAGCCACCACAAGTGAAGATAGCTTTTCCAAGAAGAAGAGTGTTAAAGCACCCTTAGGTATTGTTCTTGTGAAGCCTGGCAGCCTTTTGCAACACAAGGGGGTAACGTTTGGCTCAAGAAAGCGGTCCTGCGCCTGGTGTCAAAAGAGGGGGTATCGCACGCCAAAGGGCGGAATTCAGGAGACGGTCTACGGGTGTTCAACCTGCAATATCCACCTCCACCACGACGCCTGCTTTCAGAGATACCACGACAAGGTTGTCTTCGTCTCTCAAGACCCCACAAGTAGACAGCAGACCGCCTGAAATCCTGACTTTTATAGAAATAGTGTAACGAACTCTTGATAAGGTAGTTAGTTGTCACTTAGTTGCTTGTTTTTTATCTGAATCTGCCGTAATCCACTTCTTTGTCTTGATTTTTGTATTCTTCATCTTTCTTGGATATAATAAATTGAAACGTTACTTTTAAAAGAATTACAAAGCAAAAACAAATGTCCCTGAGAAATGACACGTGGCGTGCGAATGTGTCGAAAATTGTGGTATTTCGGAAGGGGTGCACTTTTACCACTTCCGGAATTTTTGGTGCAAGGTGTGTTAAAGTATATCCAGCAACAGTTTGTAGAATTATCCATAAATCTGGATTTACTTGAATGACAATGCAGCATCATGCAAAGCAAAGGTCCCTGGAGCAGAGAGGAAGGTTTCTTGCTGAAATACAATTTTACAATGTACAGCAATTTGTATGGCTAGATGAAACTGGAAGTGATAGACGAGACCACATGAGAAAGTTTGGATACAGTCTTGTGGGTGAACCTCCCATTTATCACCATTTACTACATCAAGGTAAAAGAATTTCTGCTATTGCAGCCATGTCAACTGCTGGTTTAGTAACCTATGAGCTCGTGGATGGAAGTGTTGATGGTCACAAGTTCTTGGAATTTGTACAAAGAAAGCTGATTCCATAAATGCAATCTGAATCATATGATGGAGAAAGTGACCATTCTATACTCATTATGGATAATTGTTCAATTCATCATGTGCAACCTGTTCTTCAAACTTTGATGGATATGGGTATCCTTGTACTTTTTTTTACCTCCTTACAGTCCAGATATGAATCCCATAGAGGAGATGTTCACCTACATTGAATATTACCTCAAAGATCATGATCAAATTCTACAGGCTATGCAGGATCCAACACCTGTTCTGGAGGCCGGATTTGACAGTGTGACAAGAAGCTACTGTATGCAATGGATAAAACATGCAGGCTATTTGTAATGTATATATTTAACAAGAAGCATATACTGTACGTATATACTGCATACAGCTACTCATGACTTGATATGAATCACTAAGACTTAATGTTATAACAATGTCATGCATGCAGTCTTATAGTTATAAGCTGTGCATGCACGTGAATCATGTGACTTTATTGCATGGTGTCAATTGCTAATTATTGTCATGTTCATACATGCATGTAGCCTGATGTGTACTATAACCACACAATTGTATAACTATTGCAAACTGGTATAATTAATTGTATAAAAAATTATTAAATAATTTAAATTTTGAAAAAGCACTGAATGATTCAAAAGTATGATTTAGTACTAGGGTTATGTATGGTTTAATAATTATCACAACGGAAATCAATTAATGATATTTCATGGAAATCTAAAATCATTGTAAATTAATAGAGATACATTCCTACAAATTTTTAATGTCCAGGAGAATTGTGCTTCTCAACTCATATTCTGCAGATGACAATACACCAGATGCCTTAAGCTTATGGAATTTGTCCAACTGATCAATCAACTCGCTACGTACTTTAACCTTCTGCTCAGGTGAAAAACTGGATGTTTGTTTTGTGGCCTTACAAGAAAGGTCTTCCCTTTCTTCAGAACTGTGGGATGCACGCTTCCGATTAGCTCTAAAGAATGGTTTATCAGGTGGCTCATCAAGCGACTTCCATGCATTAAGTTGGATCATGTTTGCCCAAGCCCGCAACTGCATGGATGTGTAACTCTTGTGTTTGTCTTGCAGCTGCTGATAAATATCATCCACTACTTACCGAACCTGTTGATGTTGTTCATATTTGGTAGCATTTTTACCAGATGTACCAGACTTACTGGCTGGATCCACCTTATTTTTGGGAGTCTCTAAAAGGCGGAACGGAATACGGAACATATGAATTTCTAGCTGCTCATGCATTATGTAATATAGTCAACCTGGATTTTTTATTCATATATACATATATATATATATATATATATATATATATATTATATAATGTATAATATATAATATGTAATAATAACTTTTAAATCAATGTGACATGACATTGTGACTTTTACATATTTTTGGGCCGCCAGAAGGCGGCCCTATATTGTTTTTACTTTCACCGGAAGTGTCCAGAATGTCCGGAACGATGTCTATATATATATATATATAT
Organism: Halisarca cf. caerulea; assembly: GCA_963170055.1. Lineage (NCBI taxonomy): Eukaryota > Metazoa > Porifera > Demospongiae > Chondrillida > Halisarcidae > Halisarca > Halisarca cf. caerulea. Next base: position 5,989,304 of record CAUJGJ010000397.1, read on the forward strand.
ATATATATATATATATGTGTGTGTGTGTGTCAACAACATGGCGGACGCAAAGTGGGTACGTAATCTTTCGGCTATATTTCGGTAAAATTCATTCGTTTCGTCCTGATTTTATCAGCGAAGAGTCTTTTCAACCAGAAGAGTTCTTTGAAGTATTATTTTAGTCAATAACAACGATTTCCAAGCGATTCGAGTTTCCAGGGCCGTAGGCAGCCCACGAGTTTTTTAAACTCGAATTGCTTGTTTTCTTGCCATATCATAACCCGGAAGCATTGTGTTGACAGTGATGAAGAAGTGGAAGTCTCATTGATCAGTCAAGAGTCCTCCAGCCCGTATACATCTAGTGACAGTGACATGTCTAGTATACAGGAAGCATTGTCTGACTCCGATGATGATCCAGACCCACTGACAGACATGAAGTGACACAGGGCATACTAGCCCTCTTAAAATTGTTATAATCAATTATGCTTGTTGTTTACGTTCAATGCATTAATTTCCATTCCATTAGATTGTATTTGGAAGTACTATCCAGTAAGGCCCCTGAATATTGCGAAGGGAACCGTGCTTTGCCTGTGTTTCCTTGGATATCATTTAATCAAAAGCGACTGTTGTCAGTTGAAGATACAGTCAAGTGCCTCCTTCATCCTGCACACAAGTCATCATACCTGTGTCAGAAGACCCCAGTAACAGTAAACCATGTTATATTCCTGGTTGACTGCAGTAAATTGAAACACAGGAAGGACATTGAAAGTGATGATCTAGGCACATGGCGCAACAACCCTGTAGATAGTACCATGGTATCTGTCTCAAAAAGTGATCACAAAGTTACCAAAGTCATCAAATGTAGACGAAATGAAAAGCCAAGCAGCAATAAAGTGTTTACCCTAAAACGGGTTTACCGTGTACATGGTACAGACAAGAGCTTCCGTAAAATTACAGCCTACATGTTTGGTAAGTATTTATTTAGTATAATGTTACAGAACTATATTAATCTATATGCATATACTTCTAAACTGATGCACCGTAACATCAAAGGTTCTGACGAGTTTGTATGCTTCAATCAGTAGCAGTGTAATCTGTATTGTTCTATGCTAAATCAGTGCTGGGAAAATATGAATCTTTGTGGTTTGGCCTGTTAATTGACAGAAGGAAATTAGTCAATAAACTAATTGGTGCCGTTTTCGATACAGGTGAATCGCATACAAGGGGGGCGCTACACTCTTTCACATCAGTTTAGAAGCCAGTTATAACCCCCTCCGAGTTGTATGGCATTGATAATCACTGTGCCCTTGGAGCTAGCGCCCTCAGGTGTCATGATTATTACTGCCATACAACTCGGAGGTGGGTTATAACTTATACGTAAATAATAGCTCTCTGACTATAGAAATTTGGTAGCTATACATGTGACATAAACTTTATGTATACACACACGAAGCCAATCCTCCTTCAATGATTATCTTGTCAATAATGGAAACTTAATTTCTGTTCCTTTTCATATATAGATCATACTGGGATGCAGACACAAATTGCAATGGTTATGTATAAATTCGATGGCGTTGCTGAACACCAAGTCCTTGTTTGACCCCATGGCAACAGTGCTGCAGTAAAACCATACTACAGAACAGCATCAAGTGTACGCAAAGATCTAACTGAAGCTCTGTCAGTGAAATCACCCAAAGAAGCAATCAACCAAGTACTTGAGGACCAAGGAGGGATTTTGGGTGCAAGTAGTGCAGGACAGATACCCCGGAATAGACAGCAGGCCTACAACCTAAACTATCAGAAGACCTCTACAAAGACTGGAACAGGGCGAGATTTGCTATATGTAATGATGGAGCAATGCAAGCAAGCAGAGAAGAAAGTAAGATTTGTTCAGGAAGTCACCTGTGCTCCAGAGCCAATGGCTGTTTTAGCAACCGCCCAGCAGCTGCAAGATCTAGAGCGTTTCTGTTGTTGTCCACCGTGAAAATGGTCGCTAGTCTTCACGATTTTCTAGTTCAGTACTTCTATAGTTGCCGAACGTACAAGGAGATAGTGCAGAGAATTCAGTTGGATATCGGTTTGAAACGAAGGTAATAACCATATTACATGCAAAATATCAATTTGCAGCAGCGAATTCCTCGGTATACTGGTTATAAGTATATTTGAACCTATTAGCAAATCTTGGTTGAAGAGGCAATACAAGTGTATGTATGGGGCTGAAAAGAAGGGGCACAAGGGTGAATTATGACTTGTTGAAAGCCATCATCAAGGTAACACTAAGACTATTACAGTTATAGTTTAACTATCATAACTTACTATAGTGTGAAGTATTCAGTATTATATAGCAAGACAATAATTAGTTTTAATCTTAATTCTTTGGCGTAAATGATTTATCTCAAAGTTTATCTTTGCAGAGGAAACTGAAGACATCTGTCAGATGTCTTGGATATTGAGCAATGTGGCAGTGCCTTCAGAGAGAACTTCATTTAAGTGTTCCACGGTAACTCACACACTGATTTGAAGTGTCACTTAACCCTCCTACCCTCCTATGTACCAAATTTGGCTGGAAATATCTGAATTTTTTGGGCTTGAATGGCTGAGCGCAACGCGTCTATCTTGGTATTGAACGATAGCTCTGTATCTGTAGATTCTATCGAAGTGGTAAAACCCTGTTGTTAGGCAATATTTTCACGGGCTCAGCACTGATGAACAAAGCCTATTGATTACGGCTGTTTCCGCAAGGTTTCGTCCACATAACTCCGGAAATTTTCGGACTTGCGAAATAAAATGGCCGATCGTAGAAAACGATTTACTACAGTTGACGTTCTATCCTTCTTTGATAAAGATGGAATATCGAGCGAAGAAGAGAAATGTTCGGAAGATGCATTCTTTGAGTATGTGGGAGTTACTTTAGCTGATTCAGATGATGATGTACCGGCTGTGCGTTTGAATTGCTTGTCAGAAGACGATGGCGAAAATGACAGCATGGACGAAGACAGTGTCACAGCCGAAGACACAGAAGACCATGATAATGAGGAGACAGACAAAGAAGCAGAGGAAACAGACATCAATACGGAGGAACAAGTGTGCGAAATAGGGCATCCAGTGAGGAATATGAAGCTAGCAAAAGCTGTACCCCAAGCTATTGCTAACACTACTAGCACTTCAGAATTTTCTGATCATGATGCAACAGAATTCGAAGTAAGGGCAACAGAAGAGTCATTTGTAAATAACAGTGTGAATCCTTTTCCATCATCAAATACGTCTGACCAGTCAGGGGAGGCATCACCATCTGAATCACCTAGCCACTGTAGTAAGAATTCCGAGGCTTCATCTGAAGTTATGCCAACAAGAGGTCAATATCGCGGTAGAGGGCGGGGAAGGAGTCTGAGGCAAATTTCAAACAGCCATTTTGGACGAGACCGAGTTCACAATTCTGAACCACTTTCCAGTGATTCAAGTTCTGACGATGATACAGGTGATAAGATTCTTCCAGTGGCTCCGACTAGAAGAGGAACTAGAGGGCGTGGACGTGGGCGTGGACGTGGACGCAGGTCTCAACATTCATCAAATATTAGAGACCTTTTACCACCAAATGCTGTAGAGATTAGTAACAGAGATGAAGATTTCTCAGATTGGAATACCTTTTCTCCATTACGTGAGCCTGGACCCCATTTACCATTTTCTAATGACCACAAACCAACGGAGCTAGACTTGTTTTGCCTATATATCAATGATGACATGCTCGAACAGTTTGTTTCTGCAACTACTAGCTATGCAGAGTCAAAGAAAGAGAGGAATAAAACAATATACCAGCGGTTCAAGCGATCCCCCCTTGACAAAGATGAAATACTACGGTACATAGGTGTTTTGATTCTACTTAGCATCAACTCTGTGAGAAGCTATAGGGAAGCATGGAACAGGAAGAGCTCTCAGGTATGTATATGCATATACGTACATAACTTACATTGCCGCACCAGGTGTTTACCCAAAAGTGTTATAAAGTAGAACTTGTATAGTAAGAACCTGCTTTAGTACATACTCCTGGATAGTAAGTACCTTTGGTAATATGCCCCCTACAGTTCGAGGTACGTACAAAGCAAGTTTCACTGTTTATATTGTTAAATTTTCTATATAATTATACATACTAGGCATGTATTGGCATACACTAGACATCTCTGTGACACAATAATATTACTGTTACTTCAATTTGCCTGAATTGTAGGTTCTAGTTCGTCTGCTTGATCTGATACTTCGAAATAGATTTGAAGCTATTAACAGTTTCTTTCACGCAGTGACAACTGAAGAAGAAGAAGCAAATTCTGCAGATCCATTGAAGAAGATCAGGCCATTCCACGAATTTGTGAAAAGAGTGTCAATGGAATTCTATCAACCACTGCGAGAAGTCTCGGTTGATGAACGTATGGTCAAGTCTAAGGCAAGGACCCATTTCCGCCAGTATATAAGGAATAAGCCCACAAAGTGGGGTTTTAAGTACTGGGTGCTAGCAGATCCTACTGGATACACCTGCAATTTTGATCTTTATTGTGGACGGCACCGTATTAGGCCCCTCTCAGAAAACGGCTTGTCATTTGATGTTGTAATGGAGCTAGTCCAATCCTATCAACATCAAGGTTATGCAGCATTCTTCGACAACTTCTACACCTTGCCAACTCTTCTACATGCTCTGAAGGACAAGGGAATCAGTGGGACAGGAACTCTTAGAACAAATAGACGAGGGATTCCAGAAAGCGTGGTACAGTTGTCCAAAGTAATGCAGCACTCAGATATTCCACGTGGAACAGGCTACTACATTCGTGAACATTCTGACATGTACATGTGTTGACGAGACAACAAATGTGTTTGCATCATGTCAAATCAGTATCCCGGCAACAGTGAAGGCACCACAAAAAGATGAGGAGTGAACCAACAGTCCATCCCAATCAATCCAGCGCAGTTTCACAATTTGCCATGGATCAAGGCCTTTCCCTGAGCCACGCAAGTATTGTCGAATCTGCCATAAACGATCAAGCAGGAAATGTCCCGATTGTCCCTTTATGCCCACTCTCTGCCAATCAGCAAAAAGGAGTTGCCATGAAATATGGCATTCAACAGAATCGAGCATTATTCGGCTCCAGTGGTTTTCGAAGCAGGAAAAGAAATTGCGGGGCAAGTAACCAGCTCTAATCTTGTCATCCTATCCAGCCAAAAGCGTGGTAGACCACCAGGAAGAAAGAACAGTAGAAAAAGAGTAATTTTGTAAAATAATGAACAGTGTATTAGTTTTTTTTGATAACCAACCTGTATTTGCTATGGTTTGATTTATCAGCAATAACTTTCAAAATAATTGCCCTATTTGTTCACTTTCACCTTTATATCATAGATTGAAAGATGCTGCTTCTTCTGATATCCATATTGACTCCTCCAGGATCCCCAGTAGACCTGTAACAAGCGACTCGAGTTTAAAAAACTCGTGGGCCGCCTATGGCCCTGGAAACTCGAATCGCTTGGAAATCGGCGTTATCGACTAAAATAATATTTCGAAGAACTCTTCTGGTCTAAAAGACCCTTCGCTGATAAAATCAGAAGCAAACGAATGAATTTCACCGAAATATAGCCGAAAGATTTTGTACCGACTTCGCGTCCGCCATGTTGTTGACATATATATATATATATATATATATTGACATCGTTCCGGACGTTGTCGGTGTCCGGACGGTGAAAGTAAAAACAATATACTGGCGCCTTCCGGCGGCCCAAAAATTCTAAATGGTGAATTTGCCGACATTTTCGCCGATGGTAATTCCATGGTAACCGGAAATTTGAAAAATGCACTAGATTCTACAATGTATTGCGATCATAATAGTACCTTAGTTAGCCACTTTCCTTCATGCTGAAGCATACAAGAGGTCATTTACAAATATACTGTAATGGACTTCAAAATGTATGGGGAGGGTAGGAGGGTTAAATGAATTTAGCGAATGCACAGCATGGTATAATTTGAATTATTCAACTTCCATTGGTTATGTATTGGGCTCTGCATGTACACAGGGAGAGGGGTTGAGCTAGGGGGCAGACCAAACCTCCTTTTGGGCTCAGCCTTCATGGAAACGTTCAGTTATTATATTACCGTAACTTCATTAAATTTCACTATTTTTCACTTTGGAGTGACATGCTGCTTATTATTTTTTACATAAATGATTATTGTGCTTGATATTAATTTTGCATGCATAGAAATGCAAGCTTCCAAATTAAATTTGTAACCCCCCTCTTAAAATCTCTGTGTATGGGTCTGTTTAGTATCAAATGAATAAAAATATTATTGAGAATGTTCTTTGCCTTAATTACTCTACAGGGTGTATATAATGAAAGCACTTTAAGAGCTTAATCCTCAAGGTGTAGAGGAGAGATCTAGACGCCGACTACAAAGAAGAGTGTATCACTCAAAGGTATTACTACTAATACTAAACGTCGTTAAAACACTTTCACATGAGTGTTCAAGCACTCCATAATGGTTAAGTAAAAGACAAAACACTTTCCACACTCATCTTACCTGTTTCCGAAGCTTTCTTTAGCCTTTTCTTCATTTCCATGGGCTTCCAAGGTAGCGTAAGGTACAATGTCTCAGTAAAATCATCCTTCCAACAACGTTTCCGTCCTAAATGCTTCGTCAAAGTTCTCTTCCTTGTTAGATGAGTCGGCTTAACAGCTTTTGTCAGTTTTCGAGTCCTTTCACAACTTCTAAAACGAAGACAACAACTTTAAACCACTCACTCTACCTCTAAAAATTAAAGGCCCACGGAAATTCTTAGAACGAGTTGAATCTTCGTGGTTAACTCTCAATCCAAATCTTTAGGTCTTAAAGATTCTTCGTTGACAAAAACAGAAGCAAATACACAAAATTCACTGAATAATACCAATGATTTCGACTATCGCCTAAAAGTCCGCCATGTTGTTGACATATATATATATATATATATATTGACATCATTCCGGACGTTCCGGACACTTCCAGTGAAAGTAAAAACAATATAGGGGCCGCCTTCAGCGGCCCAAAAAATAGTATTGTGGAATTACGTGCAGTAACTGTAGTATATAGCAATGCAATATAGACCTTAATCTTCATTGATTCAGACTGAAACTAGCTGCATGCTGTGACATGCACACTGTGATTGTAATTTTAGAAATTTCTGACTTACATTGAACAAATTACATTTACACATGCGTGTCAAATATTAATAAACATTGCATAATGTAAACGTATCTATAATAGATTTCAGGAGGACATATCCACACTTAGCATCACATGGTATGAAACAAAAACACATGGTTACAATATATCAAGCAGAGTCTGACAGTAACCAGGAATGTATCACCCTTAGTCAGAGTCCAACTATTGGATTTTACATCAATCGCAACGAGTACAACTTATCACATACAATGCCACTAGATGTTATATATGAGGTTTGGCAAGATAATCTTAGGCATGGACAGAGAAATGGCCAGCACAGTGAGGTCCCCCCCTGGCTGTCTACACGAAGGTGCATTGTAATTATACATTCATACTAGACTAAGTAATATCAATTAGGCTGCATTCATGCATGTGCCAACCACCCACCCCATCCCCTATAAGATCTTAGGAGTCTTGGCTCCCCTCCTCCCATTTCTGCATATGCATCCCTACATGTACCTATACGTACACTTGCGTGGTCCATGGTACATCATCATGCCCACCATATAGGTGAAACGAATAAAGGAAAAGAGACAAAGGCTGGATCACAGCAACAAATTACAGTATCATATGAAGCATTACCCTTCTGATCAAATCAAGAATGTACGACTATTTGGACGATGTTGATCGAACACTTCAGTTCACTCGTGTGTCTCCAATAATTCAACTCAACATGTGGTGATGCAAACACATGATAGCACACATGAATGGTTCCCTATTAGGTACAATAAACACTTAACACTACATGCAGTAAGTTACAGTTCTACATGCAGTAAGTTACAGTTCTGGGACACAAGAATACACACATATATGGATTATAGTTAACAGTCCACCACATCTTCCTTTCTCCAGTAGGATAATCTAGGAGGTAGTCCAATGCGAGCTCCAGTTTGTGAGCGAGTCACAATACGATGCTGGGTGTTATCATCAGTGACCTCAGGGTCTGATGTACTGTCAGTGGGGTGGTTGACCAGATGAGCCTGGTTACGTTGAATGGTACCAAATTGAGTCCGAACAAGATAGGATCTTGGCGTGTGTGCTGGACGGATGACTTGACCAGCCTCAGTTCTGTTTTGGGTTCGGACCCAAACAGATTCCTCTGGCGGAAGTGGTGAAAGTTCACAGACACGATGACGCTGATCGTATTGCTGCTTCTGTTTCCGTTTGGCTTCTTGATCCTTCTTACGAAAGTCAGCTAAATATGGCCACTCTGGCACAAGAGAATCTGGGAGCTGTGGAACATCCATCTTCAACTGTCTACCCATCAACAGTTGGGCAGGGCTGAGACCACACCAAGGCAGAGGAGTACTTCGGTAAGCTAGCAAGGCCATGTAGGGGTCCTGTGATTTCCCAATAAGGCCTTTCACCGTCTTGACCATGCGTTCGGCCATCCCATTGCTTTTGGGATAATAAGGACTGCTGGTGATATGTTCGAAATTATACTGCTGTGTAAAGTCCTTCATCTCCTGAGAACTGTACTGTGGTCCATTATCTGTGATGAGAGTTGCAGGTATGCCATGTCTGGAGAAAGTGGACTTGAGGGAGCGAATGATGCTTGATGAAGTGGTTGTAGTCATCGTCTGCACTTCTACGTAACGGGAGAAGTAGTCTACCACAAGCAAGTAGGTATTTCCGTTCAACTCGAACAAGTCAGAGGCAACCTTCTCCCATGGGTGCTGTGGCAGTGGAGTTGGCATCAATGGCTGTTTGCGTACTTCACTTTCCTTGGTGCACACTGGACAGTTTTGCACCAACTGCTCAATCTGCTGTTTCACTCCAGGCCACCAAACAGCTAGGGAAACTCGAAGTTGACACTTACGAATGCCTTGATGTCCATTGTGGATCTTTTCCAGAGTTTCACTGCGGAGTCGGTCTGGGATGACTATGCGACTGCCCTGAAGAAGTAGGTTGTTGTGGAGGGTGAGCTCTCCTCGCACTGACCAGTAGGGTAGGATGTCTGCTGAAAGTGTACTCTTACTTGGCCATCCCCTCGCACAAAAGATTATGAGCTTCGAACAGGTTGGGTCTTCTTGCTGAGCAGTACGGTATGCTTCCAAACGATCTGAACTTGCTGGTAAAGACGCAATGATGTTGTCAACAAAGATCTCGGTTTTCTTGCCCTCTTCGGAGTTAGCCATATCAGGAGTAGCTACTGGTGCACGTGAAAGTGCATCGGCAGTGTACAAGTACTTGCCAGCCACGTGACTGATAGTGCAGGAAAATCTCATCAGACGTATTCGGAATCGTAAGATACGGGGTGGCAAGCAGTCAAGTCTGGTCTTACCCAAAAGAGGTACTAGTGGTTTGTGGTCTGTGTTGAGGTGTATATCCTTTCCAATGATGTAGTCACCAAACTTTTCACAGGCCCACACCAGAGCGAGAGCTTCTTTTTCGATCTGTGAGTAGCGTTTCTCGGTGTCAGTCATGGATCGAGATGCGAAGGCAACTGGCTTCCAGTGCTCGTCCTGTTGTTGCTATAGTACAGCACCTAACCCGTAAGCGGAGGCATCTGCAGAGATCTTGGTGGGTGATGTGGCACTGTAGAGAGCTAGGACCGTGGGTTTGGCTAATTCAGCTTTGATGGCTTTGAATGAAGAATCTTGAGGTGGTCCCCACAACCAGGTTTGGTCCTTGCTCAGTAATTCCCACAAAGGCTGTGAAAGATCTGCTAGCCTTGAAGAGAACTTTCCTAGCTGGTTAACCATGCCCAAGAATCTCCTCAGCTCTGTGACATTTGTTGGTTGGCTCATATCAACTACTGCTTTGGTCTTGTTGGGGTCGGCTGACACCCCATCTTGATCGATTACATGACCTAGAAAGGTAATACTACGCTTTTCAAACTCACACTTGTCGGGATTGAGAGTAACCCCTGCAGACTTAATCTTTGTGAGGGCAGCATGGAGGCGGGTGTTGTGCTCCTCTTTGTCCTTGCCAAATATGAATACGTCATCCATGTGGCACAGAGCACCATCCTGACCAGCAAGAATGGCACTCATGCGCCACTGGAAGTGCTCTGGAGCACTACAAATTCCAAATGGTAACCGATTGAAAAAATAACGACCAAATGGGGTAATGAAAGTGGTAAGCTTGCGTGAACCCTCACTGAGCGGTATTTGCCAAAACCCACAATTGGCGTCCAGTTTACTAAAAACTGTAGCTCCTGCCATTTGAGCAAGTGTCTCATCAACTTTTGGCAGAGGATGTACTTCACGCAAGACACTTTCATTAAGGGGATAAAAATCCACACAAATTCTCACCTTGCCGGATTTCTTCGGGACAACTACCATCCCACAGCACCATGGGGTAGGTTCCTCCACAGGTGCGATGACCCCCAGTTTCTCCATCCGTGAGAGCTCCTCTTGGACTTTGTCCCGCAAGGGTAGTGCAACACTCTTAGGGGTGAACAAGGCGAACGGCTTGGCATCTGGCTTTAGCTGGATGCTATGGCTGCCTCCTTGGAAGGTACCGAGGCCTGTAAAGACGGAGGGGTACTTCTCTTTGATGGTGGTGGAGATAGCGTCTACTTTGGTCAAAACATCCAGCGCACGAATTGCTGGTAGACCAAGCAGGTTGTGATGGAGGTCCTGCACTATGTAAATGGGCTGTGTGCACTGCTTGTCCTTGTATGCTAGTGCTACCTTGACTTCTCCTGCGACCTTGAGCGAGTTGTTGTCTGGGCCATGCAGATGCTTGGAAGGAGGGCTAATGTCACTGAGTTGCAGCTGTTCCGCAAATGCTTCTGTAATGACGGTAACTTCTGCTCCTGTGTCTACTTTGAAGGGGATTTCCTGTCCATTTACGGAAATGGTACAGGTCCATGTGTTCCCTCCTCAGACCCGACAGTATCTAAGTACACCATGTCGTAGTCCAATGAATCAGCTGGTGGGGTCATATCAACAACCTCTGAAACAGTTCTGGAATGGCACTGGGCACTAAAATGTCCCCTTTTGTGGCATTTATGGCACTCTGCGTCTTTTGCAGGGCACTGGTGTCGGGGATGAGGCTGGCGTCCACATCGAGTGCACTTTGTGGGTTGGCTCTTTGTGCTACTAGGGGTGGATGTCCTCTTAGTTTGGGTGCCTTTTCCTTTCCAGTGGGTACTAGGTTTTCTGTAAACTTGATCTACTGATTTGTCCTCTTTGGGTCCCGACTTTAGATCAGCTTGCTGTTCATGTACAGCAGCACTTTGCCGAACACACGTTTTGGCCTTTTCCAGGGTCAGGTCAGCAACTGTCTGGAGTCTTTCTGATAGGGCTTGGTCTCGGATACCGACCACGATGCGGTCCCGAATTATTTCTTCTTTCAGGTTTCCATAATCACACGTTTCAGCTAAGCTATACAAGCTTGTGATGAACTGCTCCGTCGATTCGTGCTCTTTCTGAATGCGACGATTGAACTTGGCCCGCTCGAAGATGATGTTTCTCTGTACTTTGAAGAAGCTGTCGAACTTGCCGAGTACCGCACTGTAGTCTTTCCTTTCGTCAGCCGTGACGTTTGTTGAGATCAATGTATCCTCGGCGTCTTCGCCCATACAGTACAGTAGTGTACTAACTTGCTTCTCGCCGTCGTCCGTGGACAACCCGGATGTGAGGTGGAACTGCTCAAATCTGCGCTTCCAGCAAGGCCACTCGTCTGGAGTTCGAAAATCAAATGGAGCAGGGGGCTGAAGGCGTAGGCTAGCCATGCTAGAAGACTTCTGACACCATGTACGACTATTTGGACGATGTCGATCGAACAAGTCGAGTCAAAAACTACAAGACAGAAACAGCCAACAACAGAAGCAAAGAATATCAAGCGGTGCAAAAGAAGAGCAAAAAGAAAATGCAAAAAATTGCAAAATGAAAACAAGCGATTCGAGTTTAAAAAACCTGTGGGCCACCTACGGCCCTGGAAACTCGAATCGCTTGGAAATCGGCGTTACTGACTAAAATAATACTTGAAAGAACTCTTCTGGTCGAAAAGACTCTTCACTGATAAAATCAGGAGCAAACTAATGAATTTTACTGAAATATAGCCAAAAGATTACGTACCGACTTCGCGTCTGCCATGTTGTTGACATATATATATATATATATATATATATATATATAGACATTGTTCCGGACGTTCCGGACACTTCTGGTGAAAGTAAAAACAATATAGGGCCGCCTTCCAGCGGCTCAAAAATATACCGAAAAGAGAATATATGAAACTGCAAAAAGATAACAGAACATTGAAATGAAACTTACAAAAAAACTGAAGAATAGCTAAAAAGACTAGTGCTGGAAATTTCAAGAGCTAATTGCATCAAAACCAAATTCTAAAAGAAAAGTTACAAAATTCATGCAAATCTAAGGAAGAAACATAGGTTACTCCAGAAGAAAACAAGTGATTCGAGTTTAAAAAACTCGTGGGCCGCCTACGGCCCTGGAAACTCGAATCACTTGGAGATTATCCTCACAGAATTGAAAGATCCCTGAGTAATACGTGGCTTTGTGTAGTGATGTATAATTATAAAATGTGTGTGTGTATGTGTGTGTGTGTGCGTGTGTCTATGTGTGTGTGTGTGTGTGTGTGTGTGTGTGTACACGTGTGTGTGTTTGTGTGTGTGTGTGTGTGTGTGTGTGTGTGTGTGTGTGTGTGTGTTTCTGGAATTATTGTGCTCTGTTGTCATTCTGCATGTTCACAGGAAGAAAACATAAAATTTGTTAGGGAAATGATGGTGAGTTAATATTTACACATGTGCATATATTGTACTATATGCATGTGCTGTGTGTGGTTGTGTGTGTGCATGTGTGTGTATGTGTACATGTGTGTGTTTGTGTATGTGTGTTTGTGTGTATGAATGTTTGTGTGTGTGTGTGTGTGTGTGTGTGTGTGTGTGTGTGTGTGTGTGTGTGTACTACATACTCTTTCAGCATGTCTATTTAATATATTTTATGTTCCTTTTCTTACCATGTAGGCAACCAACAACCAGCCCACGTGGCAGCAATAACATTTTCCTTTTATTAATATTATTATTATTCGCTAAGTAAAACTTCATCATTTATTCCTTTTATTAATATTATTATTATTCTAAGTTAAACCTAGTTATATACCAGTTATATTATTATTCATAACTCTCTCTTATTTATTCCTATTATATATTAATTTATATACATTATAATTCTACAGTATAATTGTATATATTATTATATTCATGACATTATTTACATACTAATTATTAATAAACCATTGCAATAAAATAAAAATTACAATGATATATAACAGTATTTCAACAAATTATAAATCCATGCATAATACAGTCAATTATAGAAAACATGTACACAGTAGTTTTTCAGAATCAAGTTAGATTCTTCGCATAAGCATACAATACACTGTACTTTCTGTGTATCAAATTCCTGCAAAGGACAATATAAATTAGCATAGTATGTGATAAACATGCATAAAGTACACACAAACATCCTAATAAACACTTACAATTTCACCAAAGGCCTTCAGAAACAATGCTTTAGTGTATATTCTGAACATGAAAAGAAAGAACAATAATCAATGAAACCACAAAAGCACACACACACACACACAGTGGAACTTCTTCACTACACACCTCGTTCCACTACAGCATGCTACTATATGTTGTATCAAACACACACACACACACACACACACACACCAAACAACATAGATACGGGTACATAGTATACAACCGAGGGGTCCGCAACTTCTTGGAATCTCGTACGCTCAGTCTGAAATCCCACCTGGAATCCTTGAATCCCACAAAGAATCTCTGAATCTTTCGTGAAATCCCTGAATCTTTCGTGAAATCCCAGAATCTTTCGTGAAATCCCAGAATCTTTCGTGAAAACCCAGAATCTTTCGTGAATCCCAGAATCTTTGGCCCGAATCTCAAAAATCCATGGAATCCCGAGAACGAAACGCTTGAATCCCAAACAAAATACTAGAAATCTTCGATTCTCGCTACAATTTGAGCAAGAATCTTTGAATCGTGCATGCAATACTTGAAATTTGGAATAAATTTTATTGCTGCCCCTCTGGCTAGTCTGGCATAGCCGACCCTTTCCTTCCATTTTTATTATGTTATTCGTTGGTCGGAAATGTCAATCTCCGAAAATGGCCGAGTGGGTTTGGGTTGGCTACGGCAGACTACTCTCTGCTGCCGCTTCTGAGCGGCAGCAGAGATTGACGGTGTAGCTTGTTATTATATAGACAGCCCTAGAAATGCAGGCGCTAATTGGATCCAGCAAGTCACAAATCAACAGGACAATGCACTGATTGTACTGAGATTGTACCAAACCTCCTACACAACACAATACAGTTTAGGGGTATAAGAAACCAAAACCACACCAGTGGGCACCTCAGTACCGTAGGCTAGAATTACAGCAGCTGCAATTGTGACTGGAGAAATGGAAGACCAAGACAACTGGTAACTAAAATGTCCCTTGACAATTCATAGGCCAATATCGAGGTCAATATCAAATGTGCATGAGTAAATAGGGTATACAATGAACTTGAGCTTGCTTACATAGTAAGTACCTGACCCTGGATATATAGTAAGTACCCCTCGTCTAGCTCTACCTAGTGTACAGTACACAAGCCCAACCTGATCTCAAGTACCTCTACAATGATGATAATTACTGATTTTCTGTCCCCTTAATTCAGGATACTTACTAAGCAAGTTCTTTGTATATAGACTATGCACCAAAACTAAGCAATGATTAAAATTTAATATTAAATTTAATAGTTATACATACAATGTCATTTGATTATGAAAATGCTAATCTTTTTAGGGGCTGCCACAGGCAGCCCCTATATTGTTTTCATTTGGACTTCCTGTGTGTAACGCTCGTCCGATATATATATATATATATATATATATAATATGGATTTGAAGAAAAGTCTTATAATAGAGAATTTATATAATAGTAATAGAGAAGTATGAATTTATACAGAAATGAGTTATAGGAATTGTTTTGAAAACAATTGCCAAATATGGCAATTGTTTTCAAAACAATTGTCCAGTTACAATAAACAGTATGTTCTATGAATGTTCAGCTGTGCACTTACCCTTCAATGCTTTGCAAGTGATTCGAGTGCGTGGGGCGGCAGCCCCCACGAGTTTTTAACTCGAATTACTTGTTTTTTCAAAGTTCACTTGACGAGGTCCTCAGAGATCTTATGCATGCTCGACTCCCAAAATATATTGTGAACTGCCTCCTGGCTGCTGGATTTGATGATGCCGAGGTGATAGCATCCATGGACACCAGCATCAACCCTGCAAACTCCATCACCCAGGTAGAACAATACATCCAGACCACATTTCCAGGAAACTCACAGTTCTGCAACCCAGCATTACCCGACTCCACAATGCCACTTCAATTTCCACCTGGGCATAGAATGAGGATTGCCAACTTTGTGCGAGATGTCAAGGAAAGTTTTGCAGCCAAGAAGGCCAAGCACCAAACTCAAATCCGCCTTCCCATCAAAAGGCCAAGTATGAAAGCAGAAAGAGAAGAGCCCAAGAAGTCAGAAATTCGAACTACTGAAGTGAAGTCAGCAAGTGATGTGAGATTGCAAGTTGTAAAGTGCATAGATACTTGGAAAGCAAAGCAGAGCAATGAGTATTTACGCAACCTTGAGGTGGATGTCCACTATGCTGTGATTGTGGAAACCGGGAGTACAAATTGTCAAGTGGTGAAGGTGCGATGCATCCCATGTAACAACCTTGTTACACTACAAAACAGACAGACTGATCAAGCACAGTTTGTATTATCGAACTGGTCAAGGCATGTCAGAAAATGTTCCAAGATCACAGTGCCGAGGTCTCCACATAAACAAAGCACCCTGAACCACTTCACACAGGTATGTTCAAACCTTCAGTGCATCTATCTACGTATATCTACGTATCTACATGCAGGGTTCTCCCCAGGGTTTCAAGAAGGCATAGTGCTATAAGTCCCTTAACAATCAATGACCACTAGTACTTGTCAATGACCAGCACTTGTGTAAGTATGTATACATTCACTGGGGTAACTCTATATAGAGCCTAAGAGTACAACTCTAATAAAGCTTCAGCAGATGAGCAGAGTGAGATCCAAGTATGTGCATCAGGCACTCAGCACAAGCTGGATGCTGCAAGCTTGAGGAGGTCAGCTCAATGGCTTCACCACAAATTAATTGAACAAATCATTTGTGTGGTTTCACTCACACCCCACATACACTAGAGGAAATAGACTACTTACGTACTTGTAGAAGGAATGCTAAATGCTCCTTGTGTAAGAAATATACAGGAAGGCACATAGCAGCCCAATTTGAAAGGATAGCAGAGTGCTATGCCTCAGCATAATATATAGCTGAGGAGAA
Organism: Halisarca cf. caerulea; assembly: GCA_963170055.1. Taxonomy (NCBI): domain Eukaryota; kingdom Metazoa; phylum Porifera; class Demospongiae; order Chondrillida; family Halisarcidae; genus Halisarca; species Halisarca cf. caerulea. The sequence goes on from CAUJGJ010000397.1 coordinate 6,005,874, forward strand.
CCCTGAGATTCTATGTACTATGTCATTGTAGTAACCCATTTCATACACTTGTTAATTCACAGGGAAATTATCTGGGAACCCCACTGGCCCTCTCCCGTCCCACTGAGGGCTCCCAGCTGTTGCTAGGCAACACATCGCACACTACAGAAACCCCACTGGCCTCCTCTTCTCTCACTGAGGGCTCCCAGCTGTTGCTAGGCAACATATCCGGTACGCCAGGAACACCATTGACCCGCTCCTCCCTCACTGAGGGCTCCCAGCCGTTGCTAAGCTACACATCGTACACTACAGGAACCCCACTGGCCTCCTCTTCTGTCACTGAGGGCTCTCAGCTGTTGCTAGGCAACATATCCGATATGCCAGGAACACCATTGACCCGCTCCTCCCTCACTGAGGGCTCCCAGCTGTTGCTAGGCAACATATCCGGCACTCCAGGAACCCCACTGACTTCCTCCTCTCTCACTGAGGGCTCCCAGCCATTGCCAGGCAACATATCCGGCACTCCAGGAACCCCACTGGCCTCTGTCTTGGAGCTCAGAAAGAATTTTTGTAGGCCTTCCCCTTTGAAGTGTGCCAAAGAGGAAGGCAAATCAAAGTGGTCCCGTTCCTATCACACACAACAAGCACTCAAACAGGTTACTCTTGATCCAAGACAGAGCAAACTGACAGATTACTTCCAAGTCTTGGACAAAATTGAGTGGGTTGTCCGTGAAAATGCAAAGCTGTCTCATTTGCTAAAGCAGCAGTCCTTGGGCCCAAGCAACAGTGTTCCCAGCCTTGACCAGCTAACGCCTATATTGAAGGGGATAATCAGAAATGCTGAAAAGAATGTGAACCGCACTGCTACTGGTAGACGGCACCCATATATGATAAAGCAATTTGCCACTGCTTTGTTCATTTATGCAGGTCCACTTGCCTATGAATTCCTTCAACAAAACATGCCTGAAGCACTACCATCCTTAAGGACAGTGCAACACAATGTGCACAAAGAGTACAAACCAATAGAGGAAGGCCAGTTTTGCTTTGATGGATTAGTGGAGCACATTCATCACTACAACGCCACCAACATTGTTGCAATTGCTGAGGATGCTACAAGGGTTGTTACACGAGTCGACTATGACAACAACACAGACCGCTGTGTAGGTTTTGTGCTGCCCTTGGATGGCAATGGCCTGCCACTTGTTGACTCATTTCAAGCGACCTCTTTCAATGCCATGCAGATGATGTTTTCTACACCAAGCATTGCCAAGTATGCATATGTCTACATGGCACAGCCTCTTGGTAGTCAGGTCCCACCGTTTTGTCTGGCATGCATTGGAACAGACAACAAGTTCACCACAGAGGAAGTGTTGTTGAGATGGCAGCACATACAAGCAGAATGTGAACGAAGAGGCATTTCTGTAGTGAGCTACGGTGGAGATGGAGATTCAAGGCTAATGAAGGCGATGAAAGTGGTAATGCAGGAAACCAAAGAGAATACAACACTACAGCCACTAGTTCCAGGGAGCATACTTCCACAGCCCAACATTCCAAACAAATGGAAGGAGTGGTACACCATGAAAGCTAGTGCCATAGCATATGTACTGGATGCCGTCCACATTGCAGTGAAGCTCAAATCACGGCTGTTGAAGCCTTCAGTCGTACTGCATATGGGGTCGTACACAGCTACAGGACAGCATCTCCAAATGCTGAAGAAAGCATTCACCAAAGAAGAACATGGGTTGAGAGAAAAGGATATAGACCACAAAGATAAGCAGAATTTTGAGGCTATTCCAAAAATCCTGCAGGCTTCCCATCTCCTGTCCAACATTCCTGATGTAGCTGGTACAGCAGTGTACCTTGATATCATTGCATGTGTAATTGAATGTTACATCAAGAAAGATGTGGATGTGTCAACAAGGATTGAGAGGATTTGGTATGCAGTTTTCTTCCTACGTTACTGGCAACAATGGCTGCTGTTGAACAAAGACACAACTCTGCGTGACAACTTTTAACCAACAATGCCCACCAATGTGTTGAGTTCAATGCTCATGCCATTATTGCATTGACCCTAAATTTTAGGGATCATTACAAGGATACCAAACTGCAACCATGGCTACTGGGTTCACAAACATGCGAACGCATCTTCAGAGCAGCCCGAAGCATGAGCAGTGTGTTCTCAACAGTAATAAATTTTAGTATGTTGGGATTGTTGAGATGACTGCATCGGCTGCAGATCCAGCTGACTATCCAGAGTAGAACCTCTGACATTGTCTTTCCACGTGTGGAGAAGCTGCGGACCAGAGAGGGAATGTCATCAACTACAGAATGTACCACACCACTTCCTACAAATGCAGAGATTCATGAAGCAGTACAACGAGCAAGAGTTCAGGCAAAGCTTACCCTGCAGAGACTGGGGATGGACGAGTTGCTCAAGAAGCACTCAAAGTGGGGATCCCCCACCATGTGCGATGTAGTACTTGAAATGGATGATGAGCAAGATGATGAAGATGTGGAAGTGATTGAGGAGACTTTACAAGCCATTGTTGGAGAGGTTTGTCAGGAGGATGGACAGCAGTTGGATGAGGAAATCAGGGTGATGATGGAGAATGGACTGATTGATTCAGAAGTTGAGAGGAAGCTGAAGAAACTGAGTGGAGCTGTGTCATTGGGAACAAGTATCTCTGACACAAGTAAAGAAGTGACGAATAAGGCTTTACCGTTCGTTGAAGTCACTAACAAGCAAGGAAAAACCTTCCTACTTCGGAAATCAACCATAGTCTGGCTGCTACAGGAGGGCGAACATGTCTCCAGTGATCGACTCATTCGTGTACGAGCAAAGCAACCACACAGTGATGGTTCCACAAGTGTGTCTACAGCCACCCTATAATATAGCCACACAGTGCCTTATCAAGACAAGACGATACACTGCAGCCAGATATGTGCTTTTCTCCCTAAGAATGTTGTTGAGGTGGAACTTGGTAGAGTGATCCAGTTCTCACAGAAGAACAAGGCTGGTCAGTTTCGAGACAGCTACAGAGGGCAATCCGCTGCAGTGGACTCAGACAATGTGGGTGTGCTGTGCTGTTGGTACACACCAAGTGGAGTTGATACCTCAGACAGAGCCACTTTTACATACTCACCCATCCGTGCAGCAACATACATTCCTGTGACATCCTACATCTGTACCATCCCCCCAACATGTCTTGAATGTTGGACAGACAGAAAGACCAGTCTAGCACTGCCACCAACAGAACAATCCACTGCTCTTACTGCAACAACGCTGAAGCTTAGAGTTGAACACTTGCAGTTGCTCAGAGCTTTTGAAACAAGGGCTCAAGGAGTGTCACAGAACTTCCCCAAAGTTGCTGCTGCTAACCATGAATGGAGAAGGGAGCCTGACACCACTACCAGCACCAGGCCAACTAGAAAGACTAAACCACTAGTTATAGATTTAGACACTGTGTCATCACAGCAGCAGCAGCATCAATCTCCTTGGGCTGTCATTGGGCGAGTTATGTTGTACGAGTCTGAAAAAGACATTTTGGAAGGGCAGCAGTGGCTAAATGGGACAATCCTGAGTGCTGTGCAGTGGCTACTAAAGCAACAGTTTCCACAACTGCTGGGGCTGCAGGACACAGTTCATCAACAGCGAGGGACAATGGTGTTGCCTGAGGGAGGAGTGCAGATTCTGCATGTGAACGATGACCACTGGATAACTGCAAGCAGAATCGGGTGCTCACCTGCAGACATATTAGTGTACGACTCGGGATCAGCCAAGGTCACTAGTGACATCCAAGTGACACTCACCAAGGTAGTGAGAACTACCAAGGCCACATTGAGTGTCAAAGTGGCCAACACCATCAAACAGTCTGGGCATAATGACTGTGGCCTTTTTGCAGCAGCATACTGCACCAGCATTGCTTATAGCCAGGATCCAGCTGCAATGGTGTATGAGCAGGGAGCTATGCGGAAACATCTGCTGGAGTGCCTTACTAACAAGAATATGAAACCATTCCCTATCACCCGTGAGAGGAGGGCGTGTGTTGGCAAAACTATAAACATTGATGTCTTTTGTTACTGCAGAGGAGCAAATGACAACAATCCGATGGTCCAGTGCGAAGGCTGCTCGGAGTGGTTTCATCTATCTTGTGTAGCAGAAGATGTACATGAGAAATTTAGGTGGTACTGTAGATCTTGTAGCTAAATGATTTTGCCGTATTCTGTTTTACACATGGTATTAGTAAGTAAACTTAAAGTTAAGTATTTAACTATTGAGTACTAATCTTTCATATCAAGTTTTTAAACTTAAGTTTTTGAGTACTGACTCTGAAACATTGTAGTTAGATTCTTTGAGTCAATTATGCATGTGTATGGCTCTCTGGGATAATCTCTGTCCTAGATGCTGCAATCTTTGAATATGTTTGAACCTAGGTTTGTACTATCAAACATGCAGAGTAAGGTTACCCAATTTGGAACACACTTATATAGCTACTAGTCTAAGGCTAAATTGGAACCGTCATTAATTTTATAGTTTTCGGCAGCAGAGTCACCTGAGTAGCTAGCTAGGTATTCTACGAAGTTTGAAGTTAGGCTGGCTAGATCATCGGCTTACTTTAGAAAGCGATATCCGTTTCTAGCGAAAGTATCCCAAATTAGGACGGTATACCCTCGGGTATATTACTCGGGTATACCCTTAGTGCGGGTTCAAATCACCTTTGAAAGCATGAAATCCCACCCAGAATCTTGGAATCTTGGATTAAATCTTGGAATCCTAATTTAAATCTTGAAATCCTGGCTTAAATCTTGGAATCCGAGGCAAAATCTAAAAATCTCCTGAAATCTTGTGAAATCCCTTAGAATCTTTCGGGATCTTCCGGAATCCCAAAGATTCCAGAATCTCGTATGCCATTTTACTTAGTTGCGGACCCCTCATATACAACATCTACGCTAACATACACAAACGCGAATATATCCAAAAACCTACTTGAGGAAATTCTTTTTCACTGAAGGCCTGCTCTCACTAAACTTCACCGAAACACTTGCCATGCAAGTTCAACCGTTCGAAAACGGTTTGCTAATTCCAAACAGAGCTTTCATCTCTCATCTTACCTGCCTGTTCCTCAAACTTCTTTGGATCTTCCCGTTGTTTCCATATTTTCGCGGTTCAAAGGTTTTCTTCTCATCCAAAGATCTGCGTCCTATTCTCTGACGTATTGAACCATAGTATCTATGGTTAGAGGACCTAAGCAAACACACATACACAAGATTACACACACGTACGCGAACATATCCACAAAAACATATTGAGAAACTATTTTATTAAAGACCTGCTCATACTAAACGTCGTTGAAACACTTTCACATGAGCGTTCAAGCACTCCATAATGGTTAACTAAAAGACAAAAGGCTTTCCACACTCATCTTACCTGTTTCCGAAGCTTTCTTTAGCCTTTTCTTCGTTTTCATGGACTTCCAAGGTAGCGTAAGGTACAATGTCTCAGTAAAATCATCCTTCCAACAACGTTTCCGTCCTAAATGCTTCATCAAAGTTCTCTTCCTTGTTAGATGAGTCGGATTAACAGATTTTGTCAGTTTTCGAGTCCTTTCACAACTTCTAAAACGAAGACATCAACTTTAAACCACTCGCTCTACCTCTAAAAATTAAAGGCCCACGGAAATTCTCAGAGCGAGTTGAATCTTCGTGATTAACTCTCAATCCAAATCTTTAGGTCTTAAAGATTCTACGTTGACGAAAGCAGAAGCAAAGACACAAAATTCACTGAATAATACCAACGACTTCGACTACCGCCTAAAAGTCCACCATGTTGTTGACATACATATATATATATATTTATATATATATTGACATCGTTACGGACGTTCCGGACACTTACGGTGAAAGTAAAAACTATGGTGGCCCAGAAGGACAATGGGCCAGTGTCCGAGCGGATGCACGAGCCGATGTCCAGGCCGATGCACGAGCCGATGTTGCACGAGCCGATGTCCGGGGTGATGCATGAGCCGATGTACGATCCGATGTAAATATTGGAATACTGTTATTATATTATAGCACAGGGAAAACGCGTGATAAATACGGGTGCTGCGGAATCCCGTTTCATACGTAAACAACGGTACGTATACGGGTGTCCATGGTAAACGGTTTTCAACGTGGTCGTTCACTACGTGCACACGGGACCGTGCATGTTGATGCCGTTTGATATAATGGTTGAACTGAGCATGCACATCTCATGAGGTTACAAGTTATAAGATGCTAGAGGATTGAATCGCAATCGCTTCCAGTTAAAATTTTGAAGAAACGAACATAATATCGAGCCGGTGAAAGGTATTTTTTTACAAAGAACTTTCACGTAAAAGTCTTTATTATTATTCAACGTCGCATTCGGGGCTCACAGGAGTAGATAAGGAAGGAGAATACTTCACAGATGAAGACAGTGTAGACGAAATGGCTTTCGATCCAGAGAAAATGATGATTTGACAACATGATAAGGTGACGTTCCAAAATACGGAACATTTTAGAGTCTCGGCATCAGCTTGCTCGTACCTTTAACTCTAAACCTTCGAAGATCCTTTCTAATATATGGACGTCTCGTTCTGCGTCCATGCGGGCAGCAGATCTAGAGCTTTACATTCAATAAATGCAGTGATAAGAACAGTGTGCACGGCCATTTTTAGGGACACTCCATATGCCTCTGTAGCCGAAGTCAGTATATTAGATTGCGGTTTCTTCGGCGGTACTTTTGAAGCTCTGTTTGTTGCGAGGATTTTTGGAAAATGACCAGAATGAAGCACGACTAGGATCCTATGCAATCCAAGATAGAAGGTATCACCATGGATCCACTATAATTTGTACGTAATTTCTGATAGAAGAAGGTGGGTTGGTACTGTCAACAGTTTTCTCATAATTATTTATGTCTCTTTTTTACCAGGACGTATGGCGTTGTACTCAGCTTTCTGTTTAAAGCCAAGCCTGCGCACTAGCCATGCACGCCAAAGGATTCCGAAGCTGCTCAAGCCATCTTGAAGAATGCCATGTTACCCAGTATGACCCGACCACTGTAAGTACAAAGTATATTATTGCATACCATGTCTTGTGTGCTTTTTGTGTAATTATAAATGTTAATCTGTGATGATGTTCCATCTTTTGGTGAGGAGCAGCTGTGTTATCTGGTGGTACTTTTCAGTAGGGTTAAGTTGGGTAACTTTGAACAGGGTCTAAATATCTTGCTACAGTTAAGTGGCCCAGCTATACTTGCCAATGCTGAATGCCCTATTCATTGAGACATTATTGACCAAATATTGTACCTATAGCTTAATACTGACATAATACTTTTACCCTACATGATTCTGTGTGTTCTGTTAAAGTACCTTGTGAATTGCTTGTATTGCTTTTTATGTATTGTCAAGATGTTCCATCTTTCGGTAATGCACCTGTCAAGATGTTCCATCTTTCGGCAGGGAGCAACTGTGTTATCTGGTGGTACTTGTTAGTACATGTTTGGGTGTGCTCTGTTGAAGTACCTTGTGAATTGCTTGAATTGCTTGAATTGCTCTTTATGTATTGTCAAGATGTTCCATCTTTCGGCAATGCACCTGTCAAGATGTTCCATCTTTCGGCAGGGAGCAACTGTGTTATCTGGTGGTACTTGTTAGTACATGTTTGGGTGTGTTCTGTTGAAGTACCTTGTGAATTGCTTGTATTGCTTTTTATGTATTGTCAAGATGTTCCATCTTTCGGCAATGCACCTGTCAAGATGTACATGTTTCATGTTTCGGCAGGGAGCAACTGTGTTATCTGGTGGTACTTTTTAATACATGTTTGGTTGTGTTCTGTTGAAGTACCTTGTGAATTGCTTGAATTGCTCTTTATGTATTGTCAAGATGTTCCATCTTTCGGCAATGCACCTGTCAAGATGTTCCATCTTTCGGCAGGGAGCAACTGTGTTATTTGGTGGTACTTGTTAGTACATGTTTGGGTGTGTTCTGTTGAAGTACCTTGTGAATTGCTTGAATTGCTTGAATTGCTCTTTATGTATTGTCAAGATGTTCCATCTTTCGGCAATGCACCTGTCAAGATGTTCCATCTTTCGGCAGGGAGCAACTGTGTTATCTGGTGGTACTTGTTAGTACATGTTTGGGTGTGTTCTGTTGAAGTACCTTGTGAATTGCTTGTATTGCTTTTTATGTATTGTCAAGATGTTCCATCTTTCGGCAATGCACCTGTCAAGATGTACATGTTTCATGTTTCGGCAGGGAGCAACTGTGTTATCTGGTGGTACTTTTTAATACATGTTTGGTTGTGTTCTGTTGAAGTACCTTGTGAATTGCTTGAATTGCTCTTTATGTATTGTCAAGATGTTCCATCTTTCGGCAATGCACCTGTCAAGATGTTCCATCTTTCGGCAGGGAGCAACTGTGTTATTTGGTGGTACTTGTTAGTACATGTTTGGGTGTGTTCTGTTGAAGTACCTTGTGAATTGCTTGAATTGCTTGAATTGCTCTTTATGTATTGTCAAGATGTTCCATCTTTCGGCAATGCACCTGTCAAGATGTTCCATCTTTCGGCAGGGAGCAACTGTGTTATTTGGTGGTACTTGTTAGTACATGTTTGGGTGTGTTCTGTTGAAGTACCTTGTGAATTGCTTGAATTGCTTGAATTGCTCTTTATGTATTGTCAAGATGTTCCATCTTTCGGCAATGCACCTGTCAAGATGTTCCATCTTACGGCAGGGAGCAACTGTGTTATTTGGTGGTACTTGTTAGTACATGTTTGGGTGTGTTCTGTTGAAGTACCTTGTGAATTGTTTGTATTGCTCTTTATGTATTGTCAAGATGTTCCATCTTTCGGCAATGCACCTGTCAAGATGTTTCATCTTTTGGCAGGGAGCAACTGTGATATCTGGTGGTACTTTTTAGTACATTTTTCGATGTGTTCTGTCGAAGAAATTTGTATGCTTGTATTGCTCTTTATGTATTGTCAAGATGTTCCATCTTTCAGTAGGAAGCAACAGTTATTGTATTATGTGGTAGTACTTTTCAGTACATTTTTGAATTTGCGTGTGATCTGTTCTTACAGTACTTTACATATTGTCTTTCTTTTATGCATTGTGAAGATCTTTTGGTGAGAGGCGATTGTACCTGGTAGAAGAGGATTCATACTCGGAAATCTTACCAGCAAATACATAAGAGGTGAGTTCACAGACAGACCACAGGTAGTTTGAATACCAATAAATGTGCTATGCATCAATGCTTCAGAATTACAGTATTTCACAAAAAAATTATAGCATCATTTTGTTCTCACATTTGTTTGTCAAGGTTGATCCAAATGAATAATACTAGGAAAGAGCAAGAATAGAAGAGAAATTCATCCCATCAGAAGAGTAATGAGGAAATTGCATTTGTTCATCAGCAGCTGATCAGAAGTATGTAAATACTTTGTGTCTACTTATGTAAGGTTTTCAAAGCCTTTCTTAGGGAGCCATCCTTTAGTACGTACTGTTTTCCTCTGCACAGGTAGCACTTCAGCCCACTGGGAAGTTGATAAAGGCAGGAACATTTGAGGCAGAACAGCGGAAACCGCGTGCGCCATCACTCTTACCTTCTCACTACTCCTGCCTGAATATCACAAGAAGATAGAGACCCGAAAATCCTTTCAAGAAGAAAATGCTAACTGCTGGCTATTTGGTCGCTGACTCTTTTCTTTTAAGTTTCTTTTGCTGTTGTAACTCTTTATTTGCAATTTCCATCATTTCTTGAGTTCAAAAAGGCATCTCTTGGTAAATTTAAAATGAACAACGAGGGGTAGTGAACTGATTGAACGAACGCATGCACAGTAACGTGGGCCAGCTTCCCCGGGTGTATGTACGGGGAAACAGGAAGCGTACCATGTAACGAACGGGCAGTTATACGGGATAACACACGGGAATTCCCGTGTGTTATAGTGCCAATGCGGGTTACACGATACCGTTGAATACACTGAAACGGGATCGCTCAATATCCGTATTCCACGTTATGCGCGGGCACTGGATAACAGTTAAACGGGTCCCGTATTTCGGGTCTATTTTCGCTGTGATAGGCCTATTAATTTTGCATGCCACTGGGTCTTTTACAGGGGGTTTGTCCGCCGATTGTGCCTTCCGACAGAATTCTTAGTGAATATTAATCAGAACCAAGATGTCGTCTGCTCAAGATCAAGAGAGCTTCAAAGGTAGCTATAGTACGATCTCAGTCTATTCCAGCAAAATAATATAATTCCCCGCCAAGTGATCCAAGTTGAAAATATTTTGCTATAGACTGATCTCTAAATTACTTGCTAACTAAACCTTAAATTTAAATAACTATTAATACTTTGCAATGCATTATTTAACGCTAGTTTGATTCATTGAATCAACATGATTGTTTACTTTATAATCCCTTCAGAGATTATTAAAGATTGCTTTCATACTAGTCAGTCGAATTTGGAGATACTGAGAGCTTTGCAGTCGAAAATTGGCTTGAGAAGAAGGTACAAGCGTGCATACTGTACAGTCGGTGTGATTATTGCATCAGATTTTTCACCTTAACTACTATTATATGTTGTGATATTGATATTAAATGATTCTGCTAACCAATACAGTGTGTCATGGCTAAAACTGGAATTGCGTAAATTTGGGCTAAAGCGTAAAGGTATTGGTGGCAATAAAGACAAGATGATGGCCAGGCAGATAATAATGGTAAAGTGCACATGCAAATTACTTCCTTGCAAAACAGCCTCTGATATAGAATGACCGTCCCATTCTTATATTGGGTGTTTTTACAAATTCTTTAAACAATGGCTATTAATTTCTTTTGTACATTGATCTCTGTTTATGTACGTACTTTGATTGTGGTTTGGTCAGACTCCGTTAATTGACAAAATGAAATTTGTCAATCAACTAATTGGCGCCCGTTTTCAATGCAGGTGAATCGTAGGGTGTGGTATCAGACTGACTGTACTTCTTGTTACTATTGCATGAGTTTTATTATTAGCGTATACCTCTATATTTAGCTGTGCTTGCCTTATATGAATGTGCTGCATGTTGATTGTTACTATGCTTGTAACAGAGTGTGCTGGCGTTTAATTAATTATCTTGGTGCCACGTGTTCTTGTTCAAGAGTGTTCGCTACCGTCCGGATTGTTCCCGCGTACTACATGGTGTCAGAAATGACGCGATGGCTAGCAGTATTGTTCGTTTGCAGCCCCCTGAACCCTTTAACTTCAAGGCACCGGACGAGTGGCCCCGTTGGAAGCGACGCTTCCTACAATTCCGAGACGCATCTGGCTTCGGCGAGGAAGACAACCGAAAGCAAGTCTCAACACTGCTTTACTGCATGGGAGAATCGGCAGAGGACGTTCTAGCATCGACCGACATCTCAGCAGACGAACGTAAGAGTTTCGATTCCGTTATCGCCAAATTTGACAGCTTTTTCAAAGTGAGGAAGAACGTCATCTTTGAGCGGGCTCGTTTTAACTGTCGATCCCAAGAGGAAGGAGAGTCCACTGAAGCATTCATCACCTGCCTATACCAACTAGTCGAGAATTGTGAATATGGAGACATGAAAGACCAGATGTTACGGGATAGAATTGTAGTAGGCATTCGGGATGAAGCTTTATCTCAAAGGATGCAATTGGACGCTGAACTAACCCTAGAGAAAGCCAAGACTCTAAGCCGTCAACGAGAAGCCATCAGAGAGCAACAGGTCATTCTCGGGAGTACCACGAAAGTAACCCAATCCGTTGACCATATCCACAAGTCCCACCAGAAAGGCAGCAAGAGAAATCAATTTCAATGGTCCAAGCCATCCACTGGTAGAACGCAACCCTCCAAGACCTGCACAAGATGCGGGAGGGGTCCTCATCCTCGCCACCAGTGCCCTGCCAGAGACGCACAATGCCACAAATGCAAAAACAAGGGACACTTTGCTGCCCATTGTCGTTCCAAGTCAGTCGCAGAAGTGAGCAACACCCCTCTACTGGAGCAGGAGTATGATGACATTGCCTACCTGAACACACTAGATTCACAAGGTGGCAACTGTTTGACATGTGACATACAAGTTAATGGTCATAACGTGAACTTCAAGGTGGATATCGGCGCCGAAGTCACAATCATTTCAGAAGACATTAGCAAGACCCTGGGATTGGAACTGTCGCAAACTGCCAAGAGCCTCCATGGACCAGACCGCAGCCCCCTAAAGGTTTCAGGACAAGCTACAGTCAGGTTGGCCTATAAAGAAAAACAATGCACACAGCCCATTTATGTGTTGCATAATGTCAAGCACAATTTGTTAGGCTTGCCTGCCATCCGTGAGTTACAAGTGCTGTCACAGATCCACACAGTATCTCAACCTGTCCATGAGCCGACCCACATCCCAGATCAATTCCCATTACTTTTCAAGGGGCTGGGCACTTTCAAGGGAGGCAGTTACACCATACAGCTCAAACCTGATGCAAAACCATTTGCCCTGTATACACCACGTAATGTGCCCATTCCACTGAGAGATAAGGTACGAGAGGAACTGTCCCGCATGCAAGCTCTAGGGGTTATTTCACCAGTAAAGGAGCCCACAGAATGGTGTGCAGGGATGGTTGTTGTTCCCAAATCATCAGGTGCAGTCAGAATTTGTGTAGATTTCCGTTCGCTGAACGAGAGTGTGCTCCGCGAAGTACACCCATTGCCAAAGGTCGACACAACCCTAGCTCAGTTAGGCAAAGCCACAAGATTCAGCAAGGTTGATGCCAACTGTGGCTTTTGGCAGATACCACTATCAGAAGAATCACGACGTTTTACCACGTTCATAACACCATTTGGACGGTACTCTTTCAACAAGCTACCCTTTGGGATTAGCAGTGCCCCAGAGCACTTTCAACGGAGAATGAGCCAGATCCTAGCAGGCCAGGATGGGGTGCTATGTCACATGGATGACGCTCTGATTTTTGGGAGCACTCAACAAGAGCACGATGAGCGACTACACGCAGCTTTGAGCAAGATTCAAGATGCTGGTCTCACACTGAATGCTAACAAATGTGAGTTTAACAAGGAGGAAATTCACTTCCTGGGACATGTCATCAATCGACAAGGAATTTCACCAGACCCCAAGAAGACTGAAGCTGTTCGTTCTATGGAGAAGCCCCACTCACCAACGGAACTTCGCCGCTTCAGGGCATGGTCAATCAGCTAGGGAAATTTTCTTCAAAGATTGCTGAACTGTCCCAACCCCTCCGAGAGCTTCTCAGTATCAAGCGAACTTGGCAATGGGGAACAGCCCAAGACAAAGCTTTTGAAGCGGTGAAGGCAGAGTTGACACGCCCCACCACATTAGCACTGTATGACCAAGATGCACCAACCAAGATTACCGCTGATGCTTCGGCATACGGCATCGGAGCTGTACTTCTCCAGCAACAGAATAAGGTGTGGAAACCCGTTGCGTATGCCTCCAAATCCATGACTGAGACGGAACGGCGCTACTCCCAGATCGAGAAAGAGGCCCTTGCCCTGGTATGGGCCTGTGAGAAGTTTGAAGATTATGTCCTGGGTAAGGAAATTCAATTGGAGACAGATCATAAGCCTCTTGTCCCACTGCTTGGAAAGATGCATCTGGATTCCTTACCACCCAGGATTCTTCGCTTCAAACTGCGGCTCATGAGATTCAGTTACTCAATCGTACATGTCCCTGGGAAGGAACTCTACACGGCTGATACCTTATCACGTGCACCACTTCCCTCATCTGGAGAGCCCGAACATGATTACATTGAACAATTTGTTGCTACTATTGTATCCACATTGCCAGCAAATGCCGATCGGTTACAAGAATACCGTACAGCACAACTCAATGATGTAGACTGTGCCCAACTCATTCATCTCTGCCGTAACGGATGGCCACAGCGTAAACAGCAAGTCCCTGTGCATGTGCAACCTTACTGGTCAATACGGGGAGAGCTAACTCTAAATGAGGATCTTCTTCTTCGTGGCCGGCGAATTGTGGTCCCTCAAAACCTCCAGAAGGAGACACTGCAAAAGATCCACCAAGGCCACCAGGGCATCACAAAGTGTTCACTGAGAGCCACATCTTCAGTTTGGTGGCTGGGACTCAAGCAACAACTAGACAACCTGATCCACAACTGTCCAGAGTGCAGCAAGGCCATGCAGCCACCCAGACAACCCCTAATTTGTACACCCCTTCCATCGTATCCATGGGAACGGATAGCCTCTGATTTGTTTGAACTGGATAGTAAAACCTATCTGCTAGTTGTGGATTATTTTTCCAGATACGTTGAAGTTCAAACGCTATCCAGCACCACATCAGCCAGCGTCATCAAAGCCCTAAAAGCCATTTTCTCCAGACATGGCATTCCTGCTACAATGGTCAGTGATAATGGACCCCAGTATAGCAGTCAGGAATTCCAGAGATTCAGCCAGGAGTACAACTTTACCCACACAACCAGTAGCCCTCACTACCCGCAGAGTAATGGGCTAGCGGAGAGGATGGTCAGGACTGTCAAAAGTATCCTATCCAAATCGTCAGATCCGTACTCAGCATTATTGGCCTATAGGAGCACTCCGTTACCCTGGTGTGGGTATAGCCCTGCTGAATTGATTATGGGGAGGAAGCTACGAAGTGAAATCCCCCAGCACCCTTGCAACTTTATCCCGGAATGGTCATATCTACCCGAGTTTCAAAAGAAGGATCGTGAATTAAAGGAGCGCCAGAGGAAAGACTATGACCATCGCCATAGAGTTCGCCCTCAAGAGCGGGCAGAGGTGTGCTACGTGACGAGGTAAAGCTCATCTGTGCTTACCGGCTGTTTGCTGTATGAGACGCGGTTAAAGTCAAAATCATTTTGGTCGCTGATGGCTCAATCGTACCCGACTGGAGAGTTCTGAACTCCTATAATACTTCAATACAATGATATCTAAAATTTTTCTAGAGCGATTGTCCAATTTCCTTCGCCAAATAGCAGGATTCACCATTCCGTCGTTCGGGTGATCGAATTGGGTAGCCATAGTGTCGGACATTTAATTTTGTGTCACTGTGTCTGCATCTGCGCATGCGCAAGAACATGTGTAGACATGTGCTTTTGATTTGCAAAATATGGCGCTCTCGAGGACTGTTTTATTTACTTTCTTTGTTGTCGTGGCCAAAGCCTCTACTTTTTCTGGCGATTTATTTGACGAACGTGCACCAAACAAACGCGGGGCAAACCAACATCATGTGCTATTGGCAGAACTGTTCGTTAAATTTAAGGCAAGTACTATCAGATTGGTGGGTTCACGTAGGCAAGTACTGTCAATGAAGAATGGTATGAAGTGTCATAAAAGAGTAATAATTCACAGATTACAATTACGTACGGTATGTTTTACACTTTTATTGTTATGTGGTGACATTGAGACAAATCCAGGACCCGTAGTTACTTGTCTGATCTGCAAAAGTAATGTTCAAGAGTAACAACATGCAGTATTATGCGATAGATGCGACTATTGGCACCATATACAATGTGTAGAAATGTCAGATGAAATGTATAATAAACTTGCAAAAATGCTGTCTTTTAACTGGTATTGTGCTTCTTGCTCTAAGTCTATGTGTAATATGCAACTGAGGTGTCGGAAGCGTTTGAAGCTTCAGTCTGATAATGAGTGCTCACCTTATTCAAAGAAATGCAATATATTGATGGAGCACTCGTATGTGAAATGTGAGCAGGACTTTCAAACTGATCTGGTGAGTGAGACATGTTTGTGTAAATTTTTGTTCTATTGAGCTTGACAGTCATTATATTTCCTCCTTTGTTTCCAGAATGAAACTACCATGTGTGAAAGCAATCATTTGCAAGAACCTGTCTCAGACAAATCAATTGCAACTCAAACACTGAATCTCGGCAATTCGATCAAAACCATTTCACCTCAAGTAAATCCATGCAATGAATCTCATAGCTCACAACTATCAACCGCTGCATCAGAAACACTGTCACTGCCAAACACAATTGCATATACAAGTTCTAATGTAACAGTTGCACAGAATGCACTACAGTTGGTAAACAAACAAAATCCGCCCTTTGATGCACAGCAGCCTGTGTCACAAACACAATCAAAAACATGCCACACTTCCAATCCAGCACATCCACCAAACACATCCAAATTTTCAATGACTTTGAGTCACAAAAATGATTTCCATACACAACAAGTGAAGTGGAAGCATTTTCAATGCTTAATATGTAACGAAGTATGGCCAACACGTCAAAGAAATGCTAAACATGAATGCTTACGATGCACCCGAGACAAAAATAATCCTAAAAAATTCTCAAAAGCAAACAACATCCATCCTGGATCAGTACCAGAATGCTTACAAAATCTTACACAAGTTGAAGAAATGCTTATTGCGCGTGTTTCACCAATTATGTATGTATACAGAAAACATGGCGGACAACGTGGTTACAAGGGACATGTACTTAACTTATCGCAAGACATACAATCAATTCTTGACAAATTGCCCCAAAGTGTTTCTAACTTGCCTATACTAATTCTAAGACGCACAGGTTCCAATGATTCATTTTCAGACTTTACAGTTCGCAGACAGAAAGTACTTACAGCACTACTATGGTTGAAACAAAACAATCCATTCTATAAATCAATTAACATTGATTATACAATAATACAACAACTCCCTCAAAATGGTGTTCCTGATGCAATACTGCACAATCTTAATCTGCACAAAACAGCAGTGAAGACATGTGTGAATCATCCAACACTAACAAGCAGTGCAACATTGATGACCATGAATCTGATTCAGAATCAGATGCAGAAATGGATTGCACGGCTGCTGTCAATCATCACAGTATGCACGATCCTTGCAATGGTACTGGCATTGCTGAAGACATCGATCGCAACTGTACATCATTCATACCAGTACCACAGCAAGAACAAACTGAAATTGAAGCAATTAAAAGTGTTATACAAGAAAACAACAGTACTCCACTACCCTGGCCTGAACTATCAAAATCACCAGTAAACGAATTCACTACTGAAGGTTTGGCTACAATGGCATTTCCAACTCTATTTCCATTTGGTACTGGTGATCCAACTGTGAAAGACAGACAATACTCTGTAAGCTTTTCAGAAATGTTTAAACATTTGCTCTCCTTTGCTGATAATAAAAATGACAAATTGGTATGGAGATTTGCAACACATCCAAGATTTATGTACTGGGCATTGAACATGAAACAAAGGCACCATTTGCTGTCACAAGCCAATGTATACCTGAAGCAACATCCAAATGATGCAGCACTTACATTACAGCAATTACGAAACATGGTTGATAAGTCTACATCAGAACAGCTAATGTCTCGTTTACACAAATATGCTAGCAAAGTGCAAGGTACAAAACAATATTGGTATCAGAGAAATCTTGAACTAAAAGCACTCATACAATCAAAAGGTGCACCAACATTCTTCTGGACTGTGTCAGCAGCTGATACATATTGGCCTGAATTACACATCAATCTTATGCCCCATGATAGCTCACAGATAACACATTCCACGAAGATCAAAGCCGTCATTGATAATCCACATTTAACTGACTGGTATTTCACTAAACGACTATCAGACTTATGCAAACATTGGTTGTATGATGAAATGGATGCAGAATGGCATTGGTACAGATTTGAATACCAATCTCGAGGCAGTTTACATGCTCACGGCTGTGCAAAACTCAAAAATGATCCTGGCTTATGTGAACTTATGAAGAAGGCTGCAGTAGCATGGCAACTCAGAGACAAATCACCTACTGAGCTGTCACAACCTGAACAACAAATAATTCTAGAAGGCAATGCAGCTCAACAAACTATCATTGAATATGTAGATTGGCTAACAACTACATTCAATCCGTCACTGCCATCACAAACTTGTTGTATGCCTACCCCTCAAAACCATCCGTGTGCACAAAATCCACTCCAAATATCAGATTCTGAACAAGACTATGCAGATCTCGTTAACGCAGTTGAAAGGCATACAAAGTGCAATGCAGCATACTGTTTACGAAAGAGAAAAGGGCAATCTCATACTCAATGTAGATTTGATTATCCTCGTCCACTAAAATCAGAAACAAAAATTGAATTTGAAGAACTACCAAGCAAGAGAATTTGTGCTAAGATAGTCACCAAGCGAAATGATCCACTCATAAACAGTCACAATAAATTGCTACTGCAATATTGGAGAGCAAATGTGGATGTACAAGCAATTGTTGACATAGAAGACTGTGTGCGATATATGACAAAGTATGCTACTAAAGCTGAGACTAAGTCACAAACAGCAAAAGAAATCTACAAAACCTATGTGAGCAAACTGTCTCAAACATCACAAGTATGCAATGTTATACGCTCAGCAATGATCAAATCAATTGGTGAGCAAGACTTCAGCGCACAAGAAACAGCACACATGTTGCTCGGACTACCTCTGTATAGCTGTACATACACATTTGTCACTGTGATACTCGACGAAATGAAGACTGTGGAAATTCAACGCTCATTATCTCAGACTAAAATGTCAACAAAACTGTCCATTGTTGAGTATTATGCACAAAGAACACAATATACATCAACTGATAAAGCTGTAAAAGAAATGAGTTTGTTGCAGTACTCAAGTCATTTTTATGTACATGTTAATGGTTCTGTAAAGGAACGGAAAACACAAGTTATTGTACGTACCTATCGAAGCTATTCATCTAATCCCAAAGGCAAGCACTATCCTCAGTACTGCAAGTACCAACTAATCAAGTACAAACCATGGCAAGGTCACTTCTCAAATGCATGGAATGATCTACCAGACACAGATGAAACATACATTACAGCTTACCATGAATTCACAAAGAGTCAAAATGCTGCATGCTATCTGCCACAAATTGAAGAAGAGCTCCAACTTGTTGAGCAGTATTTACAAGAGAATATCACTGATGAATACTTTGACAAACCACAAGAATCACAAACCCAAAATGAACAAGAAGAGTGGATGGTACTTTCTCAACTTAATCCTAAATTTGATGACCCTCAGGACAATACAGACGATGTAAACTGGAACACAGCCATAAGCACTGTAACACCTGAACAAATACACGAAAATGCAAACTGGGTTAGTACAGTAAGAAAAGAGACTATGATTCAAAATTTCCAACAGACTATTCAAATTAATACTAGCACATTAAATGAAGAACAAAAACTGGCATACAACATTGTCACTAAACACCATCAAAGAACCTGTCATGCTATACAATGTCATGCAGTGCAGAGTGAAACAGCTGCCAATCATGAACAATTGCTAATGATTATCTGCGGAACAGCAGGTACAGGAAAATCATATCTCATAAATGCAATTGCAGCACAACTGAAAGATGACTGCTGTCTCACTGCAACTACTGGCATAGCAGCATTCAACATCAATGGCATAACAATTCATTCACTACTACAACTTCCCATCAGAAATCAAAGTGCCAAGGATCTAGAAGGTAACGCACTCATGAGACTACAAGACAGAATAAAAGGCAAAAAGTACATAACTATTGATGAAATGTCAATGCTTTGACAAAAATCATTCACATGGGTTGACAAAAGACTCAGACAAGCAATAGCTCAATATGGCAAACCCTTTGGTGGCATGTCGATTATACTCATTGGAGATTTTGGGCAATTACCTCCTATTGGTGACAGATTATTGTTCAGTAATCCAAGCCTCACTTGTGATGAATCAAATGATCATGGCTACTTGCTATATAAGGAATTTTGCACAGTGGTAGTGCTTAAACAAATTCTCCGGCAAGACATTGCTTCAAGCAATTTCAAAGAATTACTTTTAGCAATCCACAATGGCAATATTACAAACAACGTATGGCAAACTCTTCTACAAAGATCTCCCTCAAGAGTACCAAATTGTTCCGACTTTGACAATGCAACATATCTTTTCTTTGACAAGCAAGGTGTAGCTGAGTGTAATCTCAAATACTTACAAAAACTTGGTAATCCAATTGCAAAAATAGAAGCAGTAAATTCAGATCATGTTGCACAAGTCACCACTTCAGATGAAGCAGGAGGGCTCGATTCTGTCATATACATTTCAAAACACTCAAAGGTCATGCTCACATCCAACTTGTGGCAGCAAGCAGGACTGTGTAATGGTGCAACTGGTATTGTATATGATATCCTTTACTCAAATAACCAAAAACCTCCATCACTACCTGTATCAGTACTGATTGCATTCGACAAATACAAAGGGCCTCCTTTCATAGCAGAACATCCAACATGGGTACCCATACCACCAATCACACATGAATGGTCATCAACACGTAGACACTCAAAAAGGCAGTTACCACTCAGACTATCATATGCAATGACTATACACAAAAGTCAAGGCCAAACATTGGACAAAGCAGTAATAGACTTAGGAGACAAAGAGAGAACCCCCGGTCTAACATTCGTTGCACTATCAAGACTAAGACAAATAAGTGATATTCTTATCCAGCCAATGACATATCAACGCTTGCGCTCAATTTCTAATAGTAAATACTTGCAAAATAGGATAGATGAAGAAGAAAATTTGCAAAAACTTCACAAGAAAACATTTTCACAGCAAAAATGAACTTCTCATTACAAATAAACAGTTACTATATATGTAATTATTGTCAGTTAAGAACCTAATAGTATAGGCA
Organism: Halisarca cf. caerulea; assembly: GCA_963170055.1. Classification (NCBI taxonomy): domain Eukaryota; kingdom Metazoa; phylum Porifera; class Demospongiae; order Chondrillida; family Halisarcidae; genus Halisarca; species Halisarca cf. caerulea. The sequence goes on from CAUJGJ010000397.1 coordinate 6,026,576, forward strand.
AATACATTAATTTTCTGCAAAATTTGTTTAACATCAACCAAATAGTCCATGAACAAGCATGATTGAAGCACCGTCCATGCACAAGCATGCGCATAATTACAAATACATGTAAAGAAATTCACTATATGCATATATATATATATATATATATATGCATGACATTGCGCACATTCACATTTTGCATCATCATGATAAATTAATATCTTAAATTGCAAAAAAAATTACAAACTTGAACAAAAACATAACCCAAATAATACGTATACATATATACGTATATAATTAATATATATATAGACGTATATACACTACTGCAGTTAATATCAAGTTTGTAAGCATAAATGGCATACAAAGGCAACAAACAATATCTGTCTATGCATGCGACTGCAACAGTATCACTTCAATTTCCCTTTGCATTGTCTCAAGCGTGCAGATATCAACTATACATGCGTACCAAATCTTGCCTACAAACATGGGCAAGACATGATATGCCTGCATACAATTTTTGCTGTTCTTTGTCTGCACTATAAGGCAAGAAAGAGTCTGCACATACCTAACAATGCATAGAAAATTTGAGTCAGCATTCTTAATTATCCTTTCTCTACAAATATCATATATAAGAACTAAGAAAACAACTCATGCGCATTATTCAGTGTTAATTCAGTGTTTAGATATTATGTCAAAGTCAGCTAGAAAGCGTCCGGCTACAGTCACTGTGAGTGATGTTGATGAAGGCCATTCCCTTTATGTGGAAGGAAAAATTGTTCATCTTTCACCAATGAAGAAGTCAAGGAGTACTGATGGCCAATACTTTGAAGGAAAAATTTCAGACAAGAAGAAATCACTTCGCTTTGTGGGATTTGATTGCAGGAAAAGAGAGCTTATTGAAGACTACTACGAAAACAAGAAGGCAGTGATTGTTGCAAAC
>CAUJGJ010000397.1:6032500-6060000 GCA_963170055.1 Halisarca cf. caerulea
TTTCATGCCAAAATTTGGGGATATTGTGTAATTCACTTATTATTTTTCAGATATTGCTTAGCATACACTTTTGTACCTGTGCTGAAGAAGGAATTGAGTGAATTCAAGCATGCATGGAACACACACAGAATCAGGAAGAACAAAAATGCTGTAATTCCTTCTGGAAGACCAGAAGATCTTCACGATTCTCCTGAATTATATGGTATGGTATAATTATATACATAGTGCATGTAGTGATGCTATATATATATTAGGTATATATTAATTGTAGTTTAATTATAGTGATATAAGACTGTTCAATCATGCACTCCAGTGAAAATGACATACATATAACTGCATACACAGGAGCTGTTAACCAGGCACAGGCTGTGGATGTTGAATTATGGAAGCACATCTATCATGTCAGCATGAAACCAGGTCAATTTTATCCTTCTCGCTTCAAGCATTCAGCAGATGCCTACATCAACATGATATACTTGGCATTACCCAAGAGGACTTCACTGCTGGCAACATTGAACATATTTTTAAGTCCCTTATACAGTACTTTGCATGAATTATCGAGATTTACAATAATATAATCATTTTGGTGTAAATTAAATACTTTTTTTCATCCATGCTTAATATATGCACGGTTGCTATATAAACACTCATTATTCTTTTTAATTAAATTTATTTCTTCAATATTATATATATTATCATGATTGTTATCAAACAGTAACTTCATTACATAATTATATATAATAGTAAGGACAAATTAATGCACTGAGATAGTAAAGAATAACTGTAACAAAATTTTATAAAGAAAGTGTCACGGGAGTAAAAGATTGATTTACAAAAATCATAATTAATAGCGTTATTGGATCAGAATTTTAAATCTTTGGTATAGTCATTGAATACATTGTGGGTTAAAAGCACTGCAAGAAAAGACTACTGCCTATATTATGTACCTATAGATAATTAAAGAATAATAGTAGTAGAGAAAGTGGATGTGAACACAATGTATACATGGAAGTGTAACATCATAAAACAGCCAGAATGAGTGCATATAGTCTACAGGAACTATTGCCGCGTATACTACAACATAAAATTAGTGTACATAGCTATAGCTGAAAAAGACTTTCGCAAATGGTCATTGATCCCATAGTTTCAAAACCTATTAAAAAAATCATTAGCTTAGTTGACACAGATGCATGTACACACACACACACACACACACACACACACACACACACACACACACACACACATGCACACAAATACGCATACATTTTGTGAACAGCTGATCGATGTGTACGCTTGCATTTATATATATATATATATATATATATAGATAGATAGATAGATAGATAGATAGATAGATAGATAGATCGATAGATAGATACATAGATAGATAGATAGATAGATAGATAGATAGATAGATAGATAGATAGATAGATAGATATATGTATATATTTATATATTTATTGTATATTCCCCTTACCTCTTTAGACGATGGGCGCTTGGAATGCCTCTGTGTGCACTTCGCTACGATAGTAAAAATCCTGCCAAGATCTTTCATTTTCAAAGCCTTTTTAGGCCTCTTATCAACCAAAGTTTGAAAGACACTAATGTCACCAATGCAGTCTTCACAGTGTTCAATCTATTACAGCAAAAACCAGAGGCTACAAGCACAGTTATTATAAAATAGTAAGATTTAAAGTAGACTATTAGTGTGCATGAACATGTATAGATATTATATATACAATCTTATATATATTGATTAATATAATTAATATATATATGCACGCACCAAGGTTGATATAGAGCAAGAGGTGCAATATTTCTGCAATCGAGCAATCTATCATGCGTTATATTATATATTGTATGGTAAACCAACTTTAGATTAAGCTTAAGGCTTCAAACCATAATATATATATACATATATATATATATAATACATATATATATATATATATACATATATATATACATATATATATATATATATATATATATATACAGTGGACCCTGACTTATCCGAACTCGATATATCCGGAAACCTCTTTTAACCGCTGACATAGGCTAATAACAGAAGCGCTTATATACACTATGTATGCGGAATAACCTGAAATATCCGGAACCTGATTTATCCGTATCCGACAGAAAATTCCGAAGTGACCACGTGGTAGTCTATGGTTTTGCACCTGGTTTATCCGAAGATGGCTGAATCTCGAGTTAAGCTACCAGCCAAACGGGCTAGAAGTGCCATTAGTGTGACGATCAAGAAAAACGTATGTCACTTTAAGCGAGATAACCCCAGTTGCAAACAGAGTGATATTTCATCAATGGTCGAGAAGCGTTATGGTTTGAGTATTGGTCGTTCAACGATCAGTGACATTTTGAAAGATTCCGCCAAGTGGCTGCTCTGTGAAGACTCGAAAGACACAAAGAAGTGCCAGCCACGCCACGAGCAATTAGAAGAGGCTCTTTGGTTGTGGTTTTTGAACATTAGTGCGCAGAAAGTGGCAATTACTGACGAAATGTTAAAGATTAAGGCTCAGAAATTTGGTGAGTCACTCAACATCAATGGTTTTTCCTATTCTAATGGATGGTTGCACGGATTTAAGAAGCGCCACGAGATTTCCCTTCGTTCTATTCATGGGGAAGGAGACAGTGTCACTCCTGAAGTGGTTGATGATGGGAGGAGGTTTGTCATCGAGGTGCTGCTGAAGGGTGGGTATTCGTTGAAGGATATATTTAATATGGATGAGACTGGTCTATTTTATAGACTTCAGCCCGACAAAACGTTAGCCACTAAGCCAGTTAAGGGGACAAAGAAAAGCAAGGAACGCATCACCATTGGTCTCTGTGCGAATGCAGATGGCTCAGAGAAGTTGAAGCCTATAGTTGTTGCTAAGGCTGCAAGACCCAGATGTTTCCCTAAAACGTTTAATGTGCAGTCTCTTGTACATTATTATCACAATAAGAAGTCTTGGATGACTTCTTTGATCTTCACAGACTGGTTGAAGAAGCTGGATAAGAGGATGGAAGAACAAGGGAGACAAGTTGTTTTGCTGCTTGATAATGCACCATGTCATGTTCACAGTATCGCACTTGCCAACGTTTCTATCCTGTACCTTCCTCCGAATACAACGGCACATCTGCAGCCTATGGATGCAGGTATCATCCGCAATTTCAAGCTGAAGTACAGGAAGAGCTTGCTCCTGCACTACGTTGAACAGATAGACACAGCTGGGAAGTTTCAACTGGTTGACTTGAAGCAAGCTTTGTATCTTGCAACAGATTCTTGGAATGCTGTGACACAGGATACCATTCGGAACTGCTTCCGGCATACTCAGATCCTGCCTGATTCTGTTCCAGGTCCAAGTCAACACTGGGCAGCAGTAGATGAGCCTCTTGAGGATTTGCAGAAGATGATTACCCGCATGAACCCTGATGACCCTCTTGATGCACGGGATTATGTTTTGATGCCTGATGAAGATGCATGCATGGAAGAGATGACTGATGAAGACATAATTCAGCTTGTGAGTGGCACCAATGATGATGTCTGCAGTGAAGATGAGGATGACAAAGTCAAGGAGCCACAAGGAGGCTCTCAGAGTCTTCAAACACCATATACGCTTGCTGAAGCTTCAGCCGTGTGCCAGCGACTTTTGCTCACTCTTGAAAGTCATGACTCATTTTCAGAAAAGCATTATGGGGCATTGAGGGAGATCAGAAGACAACTTGCTGTTGTGAAGAGCAAAGAGGCCACACAAACAAGCATAACTCATTATTTTCATGTGGCTAAATAATTTAAGTGTCCATTATGTGCTCAATAGTAGAATTATTGTGTGCATTATGTTTTAGTATAATAAATATAGTAACTATTGTGTCTTGGAACTAGCCTAATTAATTAAAAAGTGTAACCCTTTTTTATCTGACACCTGATTTATCCGACATGTATGCCTGGGAACAAATGGTGTCGGATAAATCAGGGTCCACTGTATATACATATATATATATATATATATATATATATATATATATACATATATATATATATATATATATACATATATATATATATATATACATATACATATATATATATATAAATATATATATAAATATATACATATATATATACATACATATATATATATATATATATACATACATATATATATATATGTATGTATATATATATATATATATATATATATTTATATATATATATATATATATATATATATATATATATATATATATATACATATATATATACATACATATATATATATATATATATATATATATATGTATGTATATATATACATACATATATATATATATATATGTATGTAAATATATATATATATATATATTTATATATATACATACATATATATATATACTTATTCTATACTAGCCTGTTGTTCTATTTGACTGTTACTTTCTAGGTGTAGGCGTATTGTGTTGTTTTAGTTCTATGTGTGTTATCTGTTTCAATTTTTTTATTAAATTAAAAAAAAAAAAAAAAAAAAAAAAAAAAAAAAAAAATATATATATTTATATATATATATATATATATATATATATATATATATATATAACCATGCATGCATGTCAAATGTTATTTGAAAAAGAAGCATGCACACACATATTAAAGTTCTGAACCTTTTAATGTCGTGGTGAACCAGTGGCGGAGTGGCCGTATGAAGATAGGTTAGGCCTTTACAGGTGTCATAAAGTACTTGAAGTCTTCTGGACCATTTATGGGTACTCGTTTCTGGAAAACATAAAATGTATACTGTCATTATTTTTGAACCACGCACATATAATATTAAAATACTTAGCTGAACCTCATGTAGAGCAGCATGGAGGCTTCCCCCTTCCATGTACTCAAGAACAATGGCAGCAGGGTTCACACAATAGCCCATCAAAGGAACTAAATTTGGGTGTCTGAACCTATATACTAGTGAGATTATAGTAGCATCTATACAATTATGATCTATTTATACACACATATGTATAATACATATACATGCACACACACATGCACACACACACACACACACACACACACACACAAGCGTACACGCACCCATGTATGCACGAACGCACTCATACACCCACACCCACACGCACGCACGCATGCACACTCATGCATGCATGCACACACGTGTACACAATCATCATTATTATAGGCTTACTTAGTCAATGTGCATATTTCAGATGTGAATAGGTTGCATTGGTCTTCCATTTTGGTATCAGAATGATCTTGGAGAGCTCTCTTGCCTTCCTGAAGGGTAGCATATATTAGTGCACAACATATATATAATACACTGTGATACTGCTGTGCATGTTTTCATACATAATATATAACATAATTATATTTAATTATTAACAACATTCACTATAGGATATCACAGCTGGACAATTGTACTTACATCCGTCAAAATCTTTATGGCAACAGTTGTGTACCTTAATTGACCTTTGTAAACTTTGCCAAATCCGCCTTCACCTATGATTTTCTCGCCATTATAAGAGTTAGTCGCTGCACTCAATTCATTGGGATGGAATTCCATGCTTGCAATTAGACTAAGTGCTAAAAAATTGTATAGATTTATTCAATTTATTTATAGATCACGAAGTTTTAGTAATTTGGCCATACATTGTCAACACAGGGTATTTATAACCGTCCAGGAATAAAATGCAAAAATGGCCCTCTTGAAATAGCTTCACAAATTATCGATCGTTTCTACTTAGTTGACTTGATTTTCGCCGAGTTCTTCTTACTGGACAAAAGTTGTATATATTCTGCACATATCGGTACTTAACTAGTGATTGTTTCTATTGTCTGAAGGAAGATAGCGAGCTAGGAATACATAGCAGTTTCAGACAAACTTCGCCTTGGTTAGAACTTTAGATCCCTCTCAAGTCCCATTAAACAACACGAAAAGACAGAACAAGTGGTGAGCTATCCGAAAATCCTTCCGGGCTATAGGTTATAATCTTCCGTTAGAAAGTTATAACCGAAAAACCTGTTTTTTCACCCTTCAAACAGCCAAAATTTAGCATAAATGGTCCAATTGCGAAAAACTGCTTGATTGTAGCACTATGCCCGGAACGATTTTCGCAAACCGAAACATCTTAAGATTCCATCAAAGTTGCATTTGGTGAGATTCGAAGGCATCTGAGGTCTAACCAAGCGACTTCGTCTTCACCCTCAACAAAGTGCCATTTTCATGACGTTTCACTGATACGTGGGCATAGCGTCACAAAAGTCGCCTTCTTCCCCCATTCTGTTGATATGTAAAAATTTCGTACGTCATCTGAAAGACGCTGAATGACGTATTAAAAACAGCCGCTAATTGATGACGTAGAAAACAAGCACCGCCCACAATCGGAACAAGCAACAGACGGTTATAAACACCCTGTGAAATAAATTATTGGTAAGATAAACATACCATGTCCAGTTGAATGTGTGTTTTTGACACCTGAAACCTTTTCTGTTGTAGAATCTTTCTTCACACCAATGCTAACACTTTCAAGTGGCTTAGAAGGAAAATCACTTAGACTTTCTCTTATACGCAGAGAGCATGCAATTGGGAATATTATTATGAATTTATATTAATTTGCCAAAAAATCCAACACCTTGTATGCAGGGATGGCTAGTTTATACATATTATTTAGATATTAGTAATACATGGCTAGAGGAAATATAAGGACATGCAAAGTTGAGGATTAAAACTAGTGATACATCAAACGACATCACAACTTGCATGATCTCTTAATATCTACTTTTATTATAATTTCTGCATGATCATGAAATGGACAAGCCAAGAAAGTATAGTCATGGGACCCAGTGTAGTATTGCCATTTTACTGCATACATGCATGGTAACACCATGCTGCAGTGCAGTGTGCACGGTGCTTGATTTTACGGTAACATTGTATACATACTTATACGTACCTGAAGTGTATTTCTCTGCATCAACAAAACTAGTGTCTAGGTCCATATTCAATGATCCACTGAAAAGGTCACTTCCATATCCTGTGATAAAATTATTATGCATATATAGCTGCTAACAGTAACTGCAAAATATTCTGTGATTGTGCAATTATGCTATCAGCATGCTTGTAGTAAGTTAAACATAGATTTAGACTATTAAACAGATTATATAATATATATATATATATATATATAATCATTTTATATAATATTACATGTGAATTAGGTCATTGAAGTTACTGTTATATTGGATACCTACTGTTCCTTGCACCGAATATTCCTCAGATCCTGGAGTATCTTGATCAATATTTATAACTTCCCCTGGATCAGTAAGATACTTGTTTCTGTACATTTTGGCTTTGAAGGATGAAATAAAATTAATATAAAGCTGCTATCACTTTATCTATAATTGGAAGTTTAGCAATGAGAAAACTTCACCTGAACATATATCAATTTTGATCACTTTAGATTCTGCTCTTTCAGCACCATGCTTCACAGTGCATTGATACAACCCTGGCCTTGCAGTGTATAGGACAGGTGTTTCTGGAAACATATCCGTGCTGCCATATAGCTCCCATGTGTAAGCTGTAGTGATATCATGTCTTGATCCAATGCAAAAAATTGGATAGCTTTCAATGAAGCTGGCAACTTTAACCATGGGTGGGGTTTGGAATACCACAGACAAAGCTAGGTATAATACAAGGTATTAATATACATGCAATGCTATAACTCAAAGATAGAAATAACCATGATCAAGCTTTTAAATTTAAATTCATGGCAAACAAACGTACCCTTGTGGATGCTTCCTCCCTTTACATTCATATGTAGAGGATTATCGGCTGCTTCAGGAAATGACAAAATCAAATCTCCTTCTGCAATATTATACAATTATATATATATACAGTGGAACCTCGCATATCCGACATCCTTGGGACCGGGTGCCTGCTGGATACGTGAAACAACTGGATATGTGAATCATAGTAGAAATGTCAATTATTATCATACTAGTTTATAATAAGTAAACATACACATGTCAGATAGTGTGAATTACAATGTTCAATTGAATCAATGATCACACAGAAAGGAGTCTAGTGTCAACTGCTTTAAGTTTGCATAACGCTTAGCCGCTGCTAAATCCCTTAATTGTTTGAGGAGGAGCAGTGAAGTGGATGTGCTTTCATCTTGCCTTTCATACCAAAGCAAACATTTATCCAACATGTCTTTAACCTCTCCAGCCTTTGGTACATTCTGAATTTCTTCATCTTCTGGCTCATTATCATCATTCTCCTCTGTGTCCTGTTCTGTCTGAGTGACACACGTTATGATGTCTTCATCTGAGAGCATTTGATATCCTTCATCGTTGCAGTCCACATCCATCCAGTCATCGATGTCTTGATTCTCCACACTAGGGTCAAGCTGATGGGCAAGTTTTAGCACTTCATCATCATTTGGCTCATCCGAAGATGACAGTTGTTCACTTGTGCTGCCAGCACCTATAAGCTTGCTCCAAGACCTTGTAAATGTCAAAGGGAGGAGGTCATTCCAGGCTGTAGCTGTCATATAAACAACATCTTTCATGTTGATTTGCTTCACAAACTGAATAATCGATCTCCCCTCTTTATCCTCTAACAGTAGCTTTTGCAGGAGTGCTTTGCGATATCTTCTCTTCAGTGATTCTATCACACCCTGATCCATTGGTTGGAAAAGAGCAGTAGTATTTGGTGGAAGAAACAAAGCTTTGATATTTCCATTGTGGCTGGCTAAAGTTTTGACATCAGGATGAGATGGTGCATTGTCCAGTAAAAGTAATGCTTTGGCTGGGAAGCCCTTTTCACCCAAGTACTTGGTCACCGCTGGCACAAACTGGTTATGAAACCATTCCAAGAAAATCCGAGTATCCATCCATGCATTTTTTTGTGAATAGTAGTGGACTGGCAGTGCTTTCTTGTTGATGTTTTTGAAGCAGCGAGGATTTTCTGCCTTGCCAATCACCACCAATGGTAGCTTGTGCATCCCCGTTGCATTAGAGCATGTCATCAGGGTGACACGCTCTTTTGGCTTTTTTATGGTAGAAGCTTCTCTCTCTGACTTAGAAGCCAGGGTTTTACTTGGCAGCATCTTGTACAGCAATCCTGTCTCATCACAGTTGTAAAGCTGATCAAGAGTTAGGTGTTCCTGTTCAAGCAATTCTTGCAACTCTTTCTTAAATGGCTCAATAGCAGACAAATCAGAGGATACTTTCTCACCCTGCAAGGAGAGTTGCCTTATGCCATGGCGCTGGCAAAAACGCCAAAGCCAACCCCTGCTGGCCTGAAAAGGAGGCACTGATTCCCCTTCATGCAACTGAGAGTGAAGCTCTGAGGCCTTTTCACAGAGAATAGGACCACTGACAGGCATATCTTGACTCCTCTTCTGAACAAACCACAAATATACCGCTTCATCAAGCTTATCATCATCACATATACGCATTACCTTACGTCCTTTTGTACTTATAGCTGTATTTTCCATCGTCAATGCGAACGATCTAATTTTGTCTTCACTTTTCTTTAGGTCGCCGACCGTTGAACGTCCAATCCCATACTCAGACGCAAGTTTTTCTTGGGTTGCTCCCGTTTTCAGTCGATCCAGTATGGCCAGTTTGTTCTCAAGAGTAAGAACTACACACTTTCGTTTCTTTGTAATACTCGAGCCCTGAGTTTTATTCGAGGTAGCCATTTTGTTACACCAAACCCTGAGGGCCGGATAATCCGAGCAGCCGGTTAATTGAGGTTCGGATATGCGAGGTTCCACTGTATATATTTATATATGATATAGGATAACTGAAAATAACTAAACCAAATGATCATTGACAATAGAACCTAGGATTGCTACTGAGTTGAATCTTTGAATAGTTACACTAATTGTTTGACATAAATGAAAAAAAGACTGAGGATCAGCGGACTTCAATTGAATGCGGTGGGCCAATTCCTTCAAAAAGGACATTGCACTATCACCGAAAACTCCCAATGACTCAAAACCAATTGGTGTGAAAATATGGGATTGGGCAATCTCGTGGTAAAGGGTGAGCTTCCCAGTCTCTATATATATATATAATATATATATGTATATATGTATATATGTATATATATGTATATATATATATATATATATATATATATATATATGTATATATATATATGTATATATATATATATGTATATATATGTATATGTATACATATGTATATATATATATATATATATATATATGTATATATATGTATATGTATATATATGTATATGTATATATATGTATATGTATATATATGTATATGTATATATATGTATATGTATATATATGTATATATATATGTATATGTATATATATGTATATGTATATATATATATATATATATGTATATATATATATATGTATATATGTATATATATGTATATATGTATATATGTATATATATATATATATATATATATATATATATATGCGTATATATGTATATACGTATACATACATATATATATATACATATATATATGTATATATATATATATATATATATATATGTATATATATATATATGTATATATGTATATATATGTATATATGTATATATGTATATATATATATATATATATGCGTATATGTGTATATACGTATACATACATATGTACGTATACATACATATATACGTATACATACATATATACGTATATATACATATATACGTATATATACGTATATTAGTGCTGTGCGATTATGATAATTATTGCTGTTGACGATTATCACCAATTATAGACAAAATTAATCACGATTATTCAATTAATTGCCACTATAGATTCAAACACAATAATACAGAAAAGTAACACAATAGTATGCACGTATTGCCATGTAATTACACCATTCACTAAATCTAAGGTAAGTTTTCAGCTAAAAAGCATAGAAGGTCCACATTCTGTGGGTCTAAACAGCCACGCTTCTTGTTGATTATCTGCCCTGCCTTTGAAAAAAGCCGTTCAGAAGGTGTACTTGTAGCTGGAATGCATAAAGTTTGTTTGGCTACTTTTGAAATGGCAGTGAATCGGCTATGATGTTGCTTCCACCATTTTAAAGGGCAATCATCTATGTCTGGTGATGGCTCATCAAGGTATCGTTTCAATTCCTCCTCTGCTTTTTGTCGTCTAGATAGTGGTCTGTTCTCATTGGGTTTGCTAAACATATCCCCTAAGAGTTGACCTAAAAGTGTTTTTGGCTTTTTAGCAGGTGGTTGGTCAGTGCCCTCTGACCCAATGCATACAGCTTCATCATCATCATCAATATCTGATGGGGTGTACTTCACCATCTCTTCTACAATATTGTTGTGAAGTGTTGTGGTTTCAGAATCACTTAGAAAGGGCATCCTCTTAAACCTTGGATCTACAAAACATGCCTTGTCAAGCATTTCAATGATTGATTCACTTTTGTATCTTCCATCAAGATTTTGTTTCATTTCCTTTTTCATTGCCTGAATCGCGAGAGAGTCAGATGATACAACCCTGAGAGCTTGAACTCTCAAGTGGTGAAGAATAGGCCAGATTGCTGAGATGGTTACATATACCTGTGCAGAAACTTGATGGGTAACCTCTTTAAAGGGTTTCAGAACAGTTACAAGCTCCTCGAGAATCTGGAATTCTGCATCTTTAGGAAGCAAATCTAGGCGCTTTTGGTCAGCAAGAGCTGCACAGATTGATGCTTGTTGTTCAATAATACGTTCTACCATCTCAAAAGTGGAATTCCATCGTGTATCAACGTCTTGTATCAATTTGTGTGAATTGCAACCTAATGCTTCTTGTTTCTCAGAAAGGACATGAGAAGCTCTGGGTGATCTGTGAAAAAATGCAATAATACGAGAGCATCGAGCCACTGCTGTAGAAACTTGAGGCTGCTTTAGTCCAGCCTTTACACACAAATTTATAGTGTGCCCAAAACAACCCATGCTTTGCCATGAAAGTGTTTGAGATACAGCCTTTTGAATATTAGCAGCATTATCAATAGTGACACATGAAAGCTTCAAAGGATCAAGCTTCCATTGTTCTAATGCATTTTGCAAGGCCTTTGCTAGAGTTTCAGCTGTATGCTGGTCAGGTAACTCCTTGTTCTGCAGAGTAAAGTGCTGAAGCTCCCATTCATTAGTAATAGTGTGAAAGGTAACTCCAATATATGCCTCATTAGCACGACTAGTCCAGCAGTCAGTTGTAAGAGCAAAATGGTCTGCTGTAGTAATTACAGATGACATCGAATCCTTCACTTTCATATACAAATTAGGAAGTACCCGATCTGCAAATGTTTTTCGGTATGGAACTTGATAACGTGGTTCAAGATGTTGTACCATGTGTTTGAAGCCTGCCCCTTGCACTATACTGACAGGATGCATGTCTTTACCAATGAAATATGCAATGGCATCTGTGAGCTCCATAGATTTCCTACTGGAGGTAGGAAATTTTGTAATGGACTTGAAGGCATCAGTAATTTTTTGACCACTTGATGTTCCTAGATTCTCCATGCTTGTGTTCTTTGCACCACTGGATTTAGTAATAAAGCCTGCTTTCAAGTATATTTGTGAGTGCTGGGTTTTTAAATGGGATATCAGATTGGTTGTGTTTCCACAATACTTCAACATGGTCTTACATCCATGAACTGCGCAGAAGACCTATAGTGCAAATTGAAGGGTGTTACGTAAACTAATTTGTACGGCCGTGTGTCGCTAACAAAGCTCAAACGCTTCATTATTATTAGCGCGGGACCGGCTAACGCTACACTACCAGACTGCCATCGATGCATACTTACATGAGAGTGGTCTTTAATCACTCCATCCTCGTTCTTGAAACCGAAAAAATTCCATACAATGCTCGTTGCGTGCTTCAGAGGCAGAAGATTGGCCTCTTTGAGAAGATCGATACCGCTACTGTCGCTTTTGTCCGCGTCTGCCATCTTTTGTATTATTATTCCATGAGTACTAAATCACGTGAGTCTTCCTGCTTGATGATGTAATCATACATCTATGATGTAATCGATTAATGGCTAAGAGGTAATCGCCATTGCGATTTTTAGGCTGCGGCAGCCCCTATATTGTTTTCATTTGGACTTCCGGTGTGTAACGCTTGTCCGATATATATATATATATATTTCGTGTACACATAGCAAACCTTGGGAGAGTTGTCTACAGTAACCACTTCTCGTTTCAATTGTGAGAATTTCATGTCTCGATGCTCCTGTCCACCTCTTAAGCAAAAATTCTTTCCATTATAAAAGAAAACACAATTCAGGAGTCCCTCCGGTGTGCTTGGATTGAGAACTCCTGTCTCCCACAGTTGATCTTCATCATGACGGGAAAGTGGTTTTGTTGTGTTTACACTTGCACCGAGTCCTTTGGTGTGGAGTTTTCTATAGTAGGCATCACAGACATTCCGTAGCTTTTGGAATTCTGCATCCACCATAAAATTAATGGAAAATCCCATTTTACTCTGGCGTATGTACCTTTGTAACCCCATTAACAGGAGCTGAACGGTTCTGGGTGGATATTGCTGTCCGCATTCTTTTCTAGTCTCCACTGCAAATCTACAAAGGCAGTCGCACAATTCTTCTTTGTTGTCAGTTAGTAAGATGTCCGTGGTTGTGGAGAATCCTTTGTCTGCCTTACATCTTGAGTCAATCCAGTCGCTGAAGTTTTTTAATGACCACTTCGTAGATATAATCGTATTCTTGGGACAGTATCCCTTAGATAACTCCTCAAAGTCATCGTCACTCTGGCTGAAATCAAAGCGCTCAATATTTGGCGTTTTACTCTTAGGAAGCGTCGAAGAAGTACCGTCTCTTTTCGCCATTCTCTTCTCGCTGAAGCAACCCTTTGGCTAGTTATTGTTTTCATCGCAACCGTCTAGCGAGTTAAGAGGCTAAAGTTCTAGTTGAAGTGTATCGACGACCAATAGGTTACGAGATTTATATGCTTTTGAATCGATCGTTTCGGAGCTTGAACGAGAGAGAGACAATTAAAAATTGTTTACGGGTAGTCCCATACATGCGTCGCGATAAAGGAACGAAATTTCTCGATTGTTCCATGTTTTAAATGGACAAATAGCCAATGATATATGGTTATTGACAATAGAACGTTAAGTGAAGTTTTTTTATATCTCTTCTGGATCGTTCTATCGTTTGTATTTGCAATAAGCCAATTATAGCGCGACTAGAAGTGCATTGCATCATAATATTATACTCGCCCTCGGGCGCTACGCGCCCTCGGGTCTCGTACAATATATGATGCAATGCACTTCTAGTCGCGCTATAATTATTACATACGTATATATATATATACATATACACATATATACATATACACATATATACATATACGTATATATATATACATATACGTATATACATATACACATATACACATATATACATATACACATATATACATATACGTATATATATATACATATACGTATATACATATACACATATACACATATATACATATACACATATATACATATACGTATATATATATACATATACGTATATATATAAACATATACGTATATATATAAACATATACGTATATATATAAACATATACGTATATATATAAACATATACGTATATATATATACATATACGTATATATGTATACATATACGTATATATATATACATATACGTATATATATATACATATACGTATATATATACATATACGTATATATATATATATACGTATATATATGTATATATATATATATACGTATATATATATATATACATATATATATATATATACGTATATATATATATGTACGTATATATATATATATATATATATATATATATATATATATATATACGTATATATATATATATATACGTATATATACGTATATATACGTATATCATATATACGTATATATACGTATATATACGTATATATACGTATATATCCGTATATATATATATATAATATATATATACATATATATGTATATGTATATATATGTATATGCATATATATATACGTATATATATATATATATATATATATATATATACGTATATATATATATATATATATATATACGTATATATATATGTATATATATACGTATATATATATATATATATATATACGTATATATATATATATGTATATACGTATATATATATATATATACGTATATGTATACATATATACGTATATGTATATATATATATACGTATATGTATATATATATACGTATATGTATGTATATACATGTATATATATATATGTATATGTATACATATATACGTATATGTATATATATATACGTATACGTATATATATATATATATATATATATATATATATATACTATATATATATATGCGTATATATATATATATACGTATATATATATATATGTATATACGTATATATATATATATATACGTATATGTATACATATATACGTATATGTATATATATATATACGTATATGTATATATATATATACATATATGTATATATATATACATATATGTATATATATATACGTATATGTATATATATATACGTATATGTATATATATATACGTATACGTATATATATATATATATATATATATATATATACTATATATATATACGTATATATATATATACGTATATATATATATACGTATATATATATATATATATATATATATATATACGTATATATATATATATATATATATACGTATATACATATACATATATATACATATGCACATATATACATATATATATATATACATATATGCATATATATATATATACATATATACATATATACATATACACATATATACATATACACATATATACATATACGTATATATATATACATATACGTATATATATAAACATATACGTATATATATAAACATATACGTATATATATATACATATACGTATATATGTATACATATACGTATATATGTATACATATACGTATATATATATACATATACGTATATATGTATACATATACGTATATATGTATACATATACGTATATATATATACATATACGTATATATACAGTGGAACCTCGATTATCCGTCCCTCCATTATCCGAATATTCTATTATTCGAACACCACGAAGAAAAGTTGCTGACTCAGCAAGTTTAAGATGTCAGCTGTGAAAAGAAAGCATACCGTTTTGACAGTGGAACTAAAGATTGATATTTGTAAGCAGTTAAAGAAAGGAACATCGATAATGTCAGTTTCGAAAGATTTAGGGGTAGGAAAGTCCACTATTTGTGACATAAAGAAAAGCGAAGACGAATTAATGGAGTTTGTTTCGAAGATGGAACATGCTGAAGTAAGTTAAAAGCGAAGGACAGTAAAAAA
Source organism: Halisarca cf. caerulea (assembly GCA_963170055.1). Classification (NCBI taxonomy): domain Eukaryota; kingdom Metazoa; phylum Porifera; class Demospongiae; order Chondrillida; family Halisarcidae; genus Halisarca; species Halisarca cf. caerulea. Next base: position 6,048,897 of record CAUJGJ010000397.1, read on the forward strand.
GCCACTGATTCTAGTCTAGACAATGCCTTATATCTGTGGTTCACCCAAAAGCGCTTCCAGGGCATTCCTGTATCTGGTCGCAAGCAAAGATAACTTCTTTTTCTCCTAACTACATGACTTCTAAGATGTATTACAGGTTTCCTATAGTGTGCTTGTGTATTGTATGCTACATATGTACTATTTAACTGATTTGAAAGTAATATTCTATTATACGTACTTTTTGATTTTACGAACAGGTCAATCCCCAATTGGTTCGTAAAATAGAGGTTCCACTGTATATACATATACGTATATATATATATATATATACATACACGTATATATATATATACATATACGTATATATATATACATATATATATATATATATACGTATATATATATGTACGTATATATATATATATATATATATATATATATATATACGTATATATACGTATATATACGTATATATACGTATATCATATATACGTATATATACGTATATATACGTATATATACGTATATATCCGTATATCATATATACGTATATATACGTATATATACGTATATATACGTATATATCCGTATATATATATATACATAATATATATATACATATATATGTATATGTATATATATGTATATGTATATATATATATATATACGTATATATATATATATATATATACGTATATATTATATATATATATATATACGTATATATATATGTATATATGTATATATATATATATATATATATATATATATATATATATATATATACGTATATATATATATATATGTATATACGTATATATAGATATATATATATATACGTATATGTATACATATATACGTATATGTATATATATATATATACGTATATGTATATATATATATACGTATATGTATATATATATACGTATATGTATATATATATACGTATATGTATATATATACGTATATGTATATACATATATATATATACGTATATGTATATATATATATATACGTATATGTATATATATATACGTATATGTATATATATATACGTATATGTATATATATATACGTATATGTATATATATATATATATATATATACGTATATGTATATATATATACGTATATGTATATTGTTACGTACTGGGTTCAATACTAACGCCAACAGTCACCGCTCAATATCAATCATTAGAAGAGGACTAACATTCCAAAAAATCACTGGCTTAAATACTTGCCACTAAAAAGCATAAACATGTTTACTGGGTACACCTGAACATGAACTAGTTCTGTATTATTGTTCTGTTAGTCCTGTCAGTCTCTTCTCAAGCAATGTCAATCTCAAAATGATGCCAATACATTACATATTCTCCCCTTCCTAATTTGGAGTACATGAGCCTGGTAGGTTGTCTACGGATTCTCTGCTGATGATCTGGCGATGATGGAGTAGGAGTTTCTTCATCAAATCGAGTGTGAAACTATTCATCTGAATCTGACTGAGACTGATGATCTGAATTTACATGCGTGCGGACTTGATCCAAATGGCGTCTCCATTTGAGACTTGACTCCTTCACTTGAACCACTACGGAGACAGGGCCTGTAACTTTCTCCACAGTTGCTGGTACCCACTTGGGTCCTGAGCCATAATTTCTAGCAAGCACGGCGTCTCCCACTTGGAAATTTGGCCGTTCGACCTTCTTGTCATGGTAGCATTTAGATACAAGTTGACGTTGCTCAACGCGTCTCGATAAATCAGGTTTTATTCAGTCCAATGCTGATTTTACTCTTCTACCAAGAAATAATTCTGCTGGTGTTGAGCCAGTTAATTGCAGTGGTGTATTCCGGTAGGAGAATAGAAATCTGGATAACTTATCCGTTAAAGACCCGTCTTTCAACTTGAGGATTCCTCGCTTAACAGTCTGTACTGCACGTTCTGCCAGACCATTTGTCGATGGGTGAAATGGAGCAGATGTAATGTGCTTGATTCCATTCCTTTGACAAAAGGTATCAAACTCTGAGCTTGTGAAATTGGAACCATTGTCAGTTACAATGACATCTGGTAAACCAAATTGTGCAAACAGAACTCTTAATTTCTCAATGGTTGCTGAGGATGTAATAGTAGGCATTGTGAAAGCTTCGATCCACTTTGAATGTGCATCAACAACAATCAAGAATCTGTGGCCTAAAAATGGACCTGCATAATCCATGTGAATTCTGGCCCACGGCTGTGATGGCCATATCCATGGTTGCAGTGGAGCGGGAGGTGGTGAGTTACGATGTAGCTGACATACTTGGCAAGACTTCACTAGGTCTTCAACTTCCTGATCTAACCCGGGCCACCAGACAAACATACGACTCAGGGACTTCATTCTCAGGAGGAGGAGCAAACTTGATTGCTTCCAATTTGTCCTGAGTTGGATGAATTCCATTGGCATCTATCTTGTATCCTAAGTACTCAACTTCTTCTTTGAAGAAGGAACATTTGCTCTTCTTTAGTCTAAGACCGGCCTTCTGTAGTCTTGACAAGACATCCTTCAAGGATGCTAAATGCTCCTTATCACTTCTCCCTGTAATGAGCACATCATCAAGGTACACCACCACATGCGGTATATTCTGCAGGAGAGACTCCATTATACGTTGGAAAATACCTGGGGCTGATGGAATACCAAAAGGCATGCGATTGAACTCAAACAAACCTTTATGTGTGTTAATAACAACCAATTTCCTCGAGTCCTCATCTAAGCAAACCTGCTGGTATGCTTGGGTCAGGTCAAGCTTTGTGAAAAGCTTTCCACCATTGAGAGCTGACAACAAGTCATCAATTTTGGGAATTGGATGACGGTCCACCTTGGTGTGTTCATTGATGGTAACCTTGAAATCACCACAAATCCTAATGGAGGTCTTGTCACTTTTAAGTACCGGCACAATTGGTGCAGCCCAGTCAGAGAACTCCACCGCCTTTAGGACATCCTGCTTCACCAAGTTGTCCAACTCTTTCTCTATAGCAGGCTTCATAGATAACGGTACTGGTCTTGCCTTGCAAAACTTAGGAGTAGCATTCTCCTCAAGATATATCTTGGCCTTATACCCTTGGAGGCATCCAAGATCTGGACCAAATACCTCTTGATACTCCTGAAGCACTTTTTCCAACTGCTCACTTCTATCACTTGTGACAGTGACTTGGAAAATATCTTGCCAATCCAATTTTAGGACAGACAACCAGTCTCGTCCCATCAGACTTGGCCCATCACCCTGCACAACTAAGAGCATCAATTTAGCCTTCTGGTCTTGATAGCTGACCAAAACTTCAACTTCACCTTGTACCTGCACATAATGACCACCATAAGTCTTTAGTCTCACCTTACTCTTACCCAACAGCCTCTTTGGAAACTTCCTTTGAAAGGAGTCCTCAGAAATGATGGAGCGAGAGGCACCAGTGTCAACTTCCATCTGTATGGGGCATCCATCTACCATTACATCAACTGCAATGGGCTTCCTGTGTTGGGTAGTAAGAGCAAACAGTGTATACTCTGAATCGACGTCTGCTGATGTCATTCCCAGCGGCTCCTCAGTGACTTCTTTGATGGTCTTCACACCAGTAGGATTACGCAAGCGGCAGGCTTTCCTGATGTGACCCTTTTTCTTACAGTGATGGCAGATGCATTCCTTGAAGGCACAGTTGTTGGGGGAGTGCCCATTTCCATTACAGCGGTAACATTTAGACTTGGGAGATTTTGTTGACTTCCCTTTGCTCAGGCGACTAGATAATGCGTGAACCTCTGGAGTTACACGATGTGTACTGGTTGTCTCGGCAAAACTTCTGGCTTCCCGATTAGCGGCTTCCATGGACATGGCTATATCCAAAGCCTTCTGGAAATCAAGACTTCGCTCTGACAACAACCTTTTCTGAATTGCGGAATCCTCCACCCCGCAGACGAGACGATCTCGGAGCATATCATCCCAAAAGCTACCAAAGTCGCAATGCTCTGATAGGCTACGCAGTTTTGCTACGTACTCATGCACAGACTCTCCCGGCATTCGATTCCTGCTGTGAAATTTGAATCTTTGCATCGTTTGGGATGGTTTTGGGCAGAAGTACCCATTCAATGATTCCACTGATTCACTCAACTCCTTGTCACCTGGCTTCCCTGGTGCTGTAAGACTCCGGAGAATTGTATACATGGCTGCTCCAATAGATGTTAGGAAAACTGGCACACGTTGTTTCCCTTCAATCTTGTTGGCTGTGAAGAAGTGCTGCAGCCTCTCGACATATGAAGTCCAGTCCTCTTTGTCTCTGTCGAATTCTCCTACTTGACCAAACATAGTCGCCATCCTTGTCGCCAAGAATGTTACGTACTGGGTTCAATACTAACGCCAACAGTCACCGCTCAATATCAATCATTAGAAGAGGACTAACATTCCAAAAAATCACTGGCTTAAATACTTGCCACTAAAAAGCATAAACATGTTTACTGGGTACACCTGAACATGAACTAGTTCTGTATTATTGTTCTGTTAGTCCTGTCAGTCTCTTCTCAAGCAATGTCAATCTCAAAATGATGCCAATACATTACATATATATATATACGTATATGTATATATACGTATATACGTATATATACGTATATACGTATATATATATATATACGTATATATATATATATATATATATATATATACGTATATATATATATATACGTATATATATATATATATATATATATATATACGTATATATATATATATATATATATATACGTATATATATAAATATATATATATATATATATATATATATATATATATACGTATATATATATATATATATATATATATATACGTATATATATATATATATCTATACGTATATATATATATATATATATATATATATATATATATATATATGTATATATATATATATATATATATATATATATATATATATACATATATATACATATATATATATATATATGTATATATATATATATATATATATACATACGTATATATATATAGATATATATACGTATATATATATATATATGTATATGCGTATATATATTTATATATGTATATACGTATATATATATATATGTATATACGTATATATATATATATATATGTATATACGTATATATATATATGTATATACGTATATATATATATGTATATACCAGGAGCGCATAATAATTGGTCAGGAAAGGCGAGGGTAGGAGCGTGAAGCGCCCACGCACATAATTGCATTGTGGCGAGTGAGCCCGTGGTGAACGCGTTACTATTTTTAGAACAAAGCCGCCTGTCTGTAGTCCACTGTTCTATTTAATTTCTTGTCCACGTGGATGTTCTTTTGAACCGTTTTTATTGTCGATTTGCATGCGTGAAACGATTGTCAAGGACAGGCGTGCATTCGTCAGATGGCTGGCTGCACTCCCTTCGTTACGGACTGCACTACCCCGAAGGCAATTATCTCGAATCAGAGCGGAGCCTTCTCCCCCGAGACGTCTCGTAGATCTCCTCGCTTGGCTGCTAGGATTATTGATTCTGGATGATCAGGTACCTCTCTTGTACTCACTCCTACTCGTGAAGCTCTGAGAAAGCTGGCTCAGCAGCACAAAGGCATCGCTTCGTTGTTTCATGACCTTCAGGAATTTGTGAGAAGCCACTTCAAGATTTTGGAAACATCTGTTGTAACAGCTGAAGAATCCAACAAGCTACATAGGTATCTAATAGTAACTAGGAAGCTGAAGGTTTTTGATGATGTTGTGGGGCCACATGATGCTGTACGATTGTTGGTGGAAGAAAATGGGCATTATAGGCTTCTATTGTATGAGAAGACTGAGGCTGAAGGCACAGTTCAACCCCCATTTACCTTAAGCAGTATACCAGTCCTTCATCAGCTTGATGATACTCAATGGGTAATTTGTCCAGGAGTGAAGCTGTATTCATCATTCCAAGCTACCATAGGCTATGATATCAAGCGGGTTGTGAAAACCAACTGGCCACCCGATACAGCACGAGACTGCCAGTGCAATGTCTGGCATAGAAAGAGCCACAGCAAAAAAACATGTATGTGTGATAAGTGTTCACTACTATAGTTACATCTATCGGCACGTAAACGGGAGCATGATAGATATACCCCTGCACAAAGGAAGCAGCGACAACAAGCCAGCTCCACAGTCTCTTTCGATCTACTTAGTCCAGCAAGCAAGAAGGCACGTTTATCAAACATGCGTAAGGAGATTGCAAAGCTACGATCCACATGCCAGCATAGTGTTGAGAAGATGGAACGGGTATGCATGAGTGACAGCCAAAATGAAGAGCTATGCGAATTAGTTCAGGCAATAAGTAGCTCTGATGAAGGTCAGCAACAATTGCAGACTATTTTCCAAGAAGCAGACACAGTAGGCAGTGGTAAGGGGGATGTACTGAAGAGTATTTGGGAACAAGACACAGCGGACATGAAAGAATTTTATGAAGATCAACATAAAAATGGTAAGTTCATTCCGCAATATGCAAAGTTACATATGTGAATCCATATGCAGGATTTTTACTGTGTGATGATTTGTTGCATGTGCTTCCATTTATAGTGACTGGTAGACTATCAAATCGTTGGTCAGCTGTAACCATTCGACTGGCACTGGCAATCTTCTCTAGAAGTCCAGCTGCATATCACGCTGTACGATCAATGGGACTGTTGCAGCTACCATGTGACAAAACGCTCAAAGGGTACATGCATAAGCATGCATGCTTGCCAGGAATCAATGAAGAGAGTTTGCTAGCAAGTGCTCACCGATTTGATGAGTATAAGTCACAGCGAATTGCTGGTGGAATGGCTCCTCCCATTGGAGAAGGTGTACTCATTTTTGATGAAGTAAAGGTTAGACTAATATATAGCTCTTGATATACTGACCCCTGCATCCCATGCAGTGATGTTCACTATAGGAGTGTATAACTGTTATAGTATGTAACCAAATTTTGTCTATAGGTGCAGTCACGTATCATCTGGAACAGTGCCAATTCTGCTGTAGTTGGATTTGCCATGTCTTCAGATGACTTTGCCAGTCTCCATGATATATACGAGGGCCTTGAACTTGGTGAGAAATGCCAGAAGACCTCTTATGTACTGCAATTTATATGGAGGGACCTCAGCTCAGATTTCGACGTTATCGGCCCATATTTTACATGTCCATCAACAGTTGATATGCGTTTTCTCCACTCAATTGTTACACGCACGATGCTTGCCTTTACTCAGTTTGGCTTTGGGGTACGTGCTATACTTTGTGATGGATGCAGCAGCAATCTGGCATTGTTGAAGTTGTTGTGTGGTCATTCTAGCGAGCAGGAGAGAATTACACCATGGTTTGAATCACCATTTGATGGGAAGAAGGTCTACACAATCATCTGTCCTTCACATCAGGTATATATATGAAATACATAATTATACATGCACATGTGTTTGGGTACTATTATTATGTAAAGTTATACTGCTGCTTTCTGCTATTGTATGCAGCTGAAGAATATGATTGCTGCATTACACAGCTCTAGAGATGAGGGCACCAAGAACTTCACTCGAAATAACAATCAATTTGGATGGGATACCATTGTTGGCGTGTATAAGGCTGACCTCCTTAGGGCCAAACATGGTACTACAAGGCGTGTGCCAGGCCTGAGATATGCCTATATTGTGCGGGACTCTTGGACACGGCTAAATGTACTCCCTGCCAAGATAATGCAGGTATGGTCACAGGCAGTCATATGTATCATATTCAGTGCTCTTGATGTTTCTCCTTATGTCTTATTTTAAGCAGCAACCATACATGCTTGCTGCTATCCAGGAGATGGCAAGCCGCAAAGAGGAAGTAGAGAAAGACTACCATCTAGCAACGTTGGAGTTCTTACAAGCATGCAACAGTCTATTTGAGGAGGGTATTTTATCACACAAGGTCATCAAGTCTTCAACCTCCCCTGTCTTGCAAAATATGACAGCGGGTTTCAATTTCTTTGAGGCTTGGCATAAGGATGTTTCCTGCAACAATCCAGGTTGGTTTACATTATAATTATAGGAATGGCTTCACGCTATGTAATTGCGGATCTCATTAATATGCAGAAGTAAATCTCCGAAGCCCTCTACAAACTGACTTTCTTGCCTGGCAGGTATGTACCTTAAAACTATAATATTATGTTACATATTTATTTAATTTTGTATATTTGGTATTATGTGATATCCCACATCTATAGTTTTGTGTGTTATCCTTATGTAGACATGGGATCTTCTTCAAATTATGTATGGAGGTTTCAAAGGGCTCTGCACTGACTTCGTACATGAACATCCTGGTTACTTCATCTCGCCCCTTCGTATCAATGGCAGTGCAGTCGAGACCATATTTAGTTGCCTGAAGTACATTTCTGGAGGTAACTTAGCCTCAACGAATTATGCCAGTGCATTAGCAGCATTTGTAACACAGAGGGATGTCAGCCAGAATCCCTACTCCGAACCAGGCTACCGAAGCAAGACCAAGTGAATGCATGACAGCATAATATTATATTATCCATATATTTAACCTATAATATAGTCTATGACCGTTTTTGTAATGCACTAAAAGTTTTTAGTTTAATTCTCTTCTTGGCAACCTCTATCATGGAACTGCCATGTTCTTGTCGTGTGTTGTCATTCACATGTGATGCCACTTTCTCTACAAGCTGTCGAAGAAAAGGCAATATATCTGGAGTCACCATCTCAAGACCTCCTTTTTGCAAATGTTGAATCTGTATTGGTAATTCTGTCCATCTCTTCCTTTGTATTTTCAAATGCTGTAAGAATTCTAATTCTTGTTTGTACATGTGCTGAACACTGCTCAATGAGCTTCTCGATTTAAATTTACTGTTGTTTGAAAGCCACTTCTTTAGCATCGAATGGAGTGCAAAGCCTCCATATTGGTACAGGCTAGAATTACTTTCTGTTAGCTTAAATATGACTGCTTCATTGTGTTTCTTTGATTCAGAACTGGTAGTGGGTTCCTCGGCATCATTGATGTGGAGTTTGTACTTTTTTACAGTCTCCACCATCAAGTCGTAAACAATGCAGCAAAGAGTGGACAGAATAATTCTTTTCCCTTGGTTGTCCAACATAGGGCATGCTGCTGCTGAAACCAAATTGTCCCACAACCTCTTACGTTCACGCTTGATTGTCAATGTAGTGTCATCAGCCTCTGTATGCTCGCTAGTAATATAATCATTAATATGCCTCATCCATTCTTGTTCCAAGTTTGCATAACGTTTGCCTTTCATGTACAATTTGTGTATGTCCAGGAAGGCCATAACCATCTCCAAGATACAAGCTGTTAGAGCCTCCTTAGCTGTCCCTTCACAGATAGCACGAACAAACTCACGACGATCCGGGCAAAGTTCAAGATGCAGGCCACATTGCAACTGTTTGACAGCTGAGTCTATGAGGTTCTGATAGTCCACCTTCTCCAAATCTCCTACCATAATCTTTCGCTGCTTAGCGGTGAACTTCGTCTTCTCAGGTTTTTGTTTTGGCGGTCTTTTGGCCATCTTTACGGATGCGACACTTCGTAAGCTGCCCTGACGATAGTTTCGCACATGCAAAACGACATTCGAAGAACGGTTTAACAACCACGTGGACAAGAAATCAAATAGAACAGACGGGCGGCTTTGTTCTAAAAATAGTAACGCGTTCACCACGGGCTCACTCGCCACAATGCAATTATGTGCGTGGGCACTTCACGCTCCTACCCTCGCCTTTCCTGACCAATTATTATGCGCTCCTGGTATATACGTATATATATATATATGTAAATACGTATATATATATATATATATGTATATACGTATATATATATATATGTATATACGTATATATATATATATATATGTATATATGTATATATATATATATATATATATATATATATATATGTATATACGTATATATATATATATGTATATACGTATATATATATATGTATATACGTATATATATATATATATGCATATACGTATATATATATATATATGTATATACGTATATATATATATATATATATATGTATATACGTATATATATACTGTATATATGTATATATGTATATATATATATATATATATATATGTATATATGTATATATATATATATATATATATATATATATATGTATATATATATATATATGTATATATATATATATATGTATATATATATATATATGTATATATATATATATATATGCATATATATATGTATATATATATGTATATATATATGTATATATATATGTATATACGTATATATATATATATATGTATATGCATATATATATATATATATATATGTATATACGTATATATATATATATATATATATGTATATACGTATATATATATATGTATATACGTATATATATATATATATGTATATAGGTATATATATATATATACTCTGATCTCTGTCAATCTCACATGTTTGTCCCAATTGCAGTGGAATCAGCTGGATCCTTTGGGAAAGATGCTCTAGATTTCTTTCTTGATCTCAGCAGACGTATCAAATCTATCTCTAAGGACCCTCAATCATACCTCAAACTTTGCCAGAAGATCAGTGTTTGTATCCAGCGTTTTAATTCTGTTTCTATTTTAGGTTGTAGTTCTGTTTGACTGTTGTACATGATTATGTGTGTGTATTAGTCATTTCTTTTCCTTTTTCGTTCTTGTGGCTTATTATACTTTCCTTTCTTTTTTTGTTTCTGTTTTCTGTGTGTAGATCATGTGTGACATAATTATAATTATATATATACAGTGAAACCTGCCCAATCCGACACCTCTCTAAACCGACAAATGCCTAAACCGACACTAAATTCGAGGCACCGATAGTTTTTCAATACAAAATCACCTGCCTAATCCGACAAATGCCTAATCCGAAAACCGACATCCATTTTGGAGTCCCTAGAATAAAATTAACCTGTACAATCCGACAATTGTTGCAAATTGGCTGGAGTTTCTCCTTCTATTTTCCCGCCGTACGCGTTATGCTTGCATGCGGACGCCATATTGCTTCATTACGTAATGATTCAATAACTAGAGAGAGATCTATTGGCTGACAA
>CAUJGJ010000397.1:6065000-6090000 GCA_963170055.1 Halisarca cf. caerulea
CTTATTCGGAAGGAGCTTATAAAAAAGGCCTGTTTCGTCAGCATTGAAGACATCTCTCAATTCGTAGCCTTCTAAAAGAGTGGGCAGAGTGGTATCTATCCATTGAGCACAGGTTTCTGTACTCACCGCTGCACTTTCACCACAAATTCTCTTCTGGATGATCGAATGCCGTCCTTTAAAACGTTGTAGCCAGCCGCTGCTGCATTGGAAATCTCCGTGGCCCAACTCCTTTGCCAGTTCTTCCGCCTTTGCCCGTATTATGCTCCCAGATATAGGGATATTCTGGCTGCGAATTACTTTTAACCAAAGAACTAACGCTTCCTCCACATCTTCGAAGGCAGCCGTTCTCAGACGTTTTCTGTTTGGCTTGAACGCCGACTGTTCGAAATCGGCGAAGATTCTTTCCTTGTCCTTGATCATCGTGGATAAAGTTGAGCTTGCAATTCCAAACTCTTTCGCTATCTTTCCCTTCGCTCCATACTCGCTGGCACGCTTCTCTAAAGATTTGAGGATTTCGACTTTGTCTTTGATCGAGAGAGACTTCTGCTTTGCTGCCATCTTCACGTTATCCAATAATTTTCTCACTTCGGGGTAATCAAAATTCCTCGTGTTATCCGGAAATTCATGTTATCCGTTTCGCGTTATCCGTACGCATTAGTACAGCAGGGAATATGAAGGTGATTGGGACTAACAAAAGTCTTCGTGTTAACCAGTTTTTCATGTTAAGCGATTTCGTGTTAACGAGGTTCAACTGTATATATATATATATATATATATATATATATATATATATATATATGTATATATATGTATATATATATGTATGTATATATATGCAGTGGCGTAGGAGCTGCAGCGGCCGGAGCGGCCATGGCCTCCCCACTTTCTAGGCCCTCTTCAGTTGTCTAAAAAGTCTAACCAAAACTATTAGCCACCTACTAAGTAATTCAAATATAATATAGACCCAGGGGCCTTGAATTTTACTGTTCAGTATAGCTAAAGTTATTATTTTAAGCCAATCGGTGGAAAACTTAATGAAATAGGTGTCCGGTGTCACTCTAAAGCCAGATTGTTGTCACAACTTCCACGCGATCTTTATCGTCCATTTTTTTGCACAATGAATGATGTCATAACTAGTGATTATACGTAATCGTCACGGCGCGTGAAATGGCCGCTACGGATGTACCGCTCGTCAAGCCTCACCAACTGCGTAATTTTAAGTTTCCTCAACGGAATTTTGGACAGAAGACAGTTGTAAAGAGGAGTTTTCAGGCTAGTTGGTTCAATAAATGGACATGGCTCCATTATGTCGAGGATAAGGACTTGGCACTTTGCTTCGCTTGTTACAAAGCCAAAGCCGAGAATAAGCTTAACTGGGCTTCCAACGCCGACGAAGCTTTCATTAGTAAGGGATTTTCCAATTGGAAAGATGCCTCAGTGAAGTTTGCTAACCATGAGAGCAGCAATTGTCACAAGGAAGCAGTCTTGAAAGTTGTCACCTTACCTGCTGTGACTCGAGATGTCGCCGAAAGCCTATCAGAACAGCATCGACAGGACAAACTTGAACGCCGCAAATGTTTTATGAAAATTCTTTCCAACATTAGGTTCTTGGCACGACAGGGCCTAGCCCTCAGAGGGCATGGGGATGAATCAGATTCTAACTTTATGCAATTGCTGCTGCTATGTGGTGAGGATGACCCAAGGATAGAGAACTGGATTAAGAAAAAGACAGATAAGTACACATCACCCGAAATGCAGAATGAAATGCTGAAAGTCATGGCTCTACATATTTTACGTGACATAGCTGCTTCACTTCATGCGACATCATTTATTACCCTCATGGTAGATGAAACAACTGATGAAGCGAATAAAGAGCAAGTAGTAATCTGCCTTAGATGGGTGGATAATGGTTTGGAGGCACATGAGGAGTTTATTGGACTCTACGAAGTAGCAAACACAGAATCCTCTACTGTGCTGGCTGTAATCCGAGATGTCTTGCTAAGGTTGAATATTTCCTTTACGAAGCTCCGAGGTCAGTGTTACGATGGTGCATCAGCAATGGCAGGGATTAGGACCGGAGTTGCAACTCAAATTTTGCCGGATGAGCCCAGAGCAGTGTTCACCCACTGCTATGGACATGCACTCAATTTAGCATGCTCAGATACCATCAAGCAGTGCCAACTAATGCGGAATGCTCTCGACACAGTGCAGGAAATCACTAAGTTGGTCAAAAAGTCACCCCGTCGTGATGCAACACTGCAACGGATCAAGGAAGGATTGACTGAAAAGTCACCTGGAATTCGAATTCTTTGCCCAACAAGATGGACCGTTAATGCTGATGCACTGTACAGCATAATAACTAACTACGATGCTCTCTGCACACTATGGGAGGAGTCTCTTGATACTGTCAAGGACGTGGAAATGAGAAGTAGGATTCGCGGAGTTTCTTCTTATATGCACTCATTTGATTTCTTCTTTGGTGTCTCACTGGGGGAGATGATACTACGGCATAGTGATAACCTTAGTAAGACCTTGCAAGGTACCCGCATCTCTGCTGCTGAAGGACAACAAGTTGCTCAGATGACCGTGCAAGCACTGAAGTCTGTGAGGACTGCAGAGCAATTCACTCTGTTTTGGACCAAGGTTACTGACATGGCAGAAAAACTGGATGTTAATGAACCTCAGCTACCTCGCAAGAGAAAAACAACTGAAAGATTTGGTAGCAGACCAGGAGGAGAAAGTCATTTCCCAGCAACTGTTGAAGATAAGTTTCGTCAAATTTTCTTTGAGGCCCTGGACCTTATTGTTACAAGCATTGAGTCAAGATTCGACCAGCCTGGGTACAAGGTGTACAAAAATTTGCAACAGTTGCTAGTGAAGGCAGCTAATAGAGAAGACATGGGGAGTGAGTTTGAATTTGTTACAGATTTCTATGGGCAAGACTTTGCTACTCGGCAACTGGATTGTCAACTCAATATACTGTCAACTAATATCCCTGGCTCACAACAAGACGTTGTCTCTGTGTTGAACTATTTAAAGACACTGCCTGATACTCAGAAAATGTTATTGTCAGAGGTTTACAAACTCGCAAAACTAATTGTGGTTATGCCAGCTACTAATTCAGTAAGCGAGCGATCTTTCAGTGCCTTACGACGAGTAAAGACTTACTTGCGCAATACAATGACGCAAACAAGACTCAACAGTATCATGGTAATCCATGTGCATAAGAATGTCACAGAGAAGCTCAATCTAGTGGATATTACCAATGAGTTTGTAGCAGGCTCTGAGCACTGGCTCACGATATTTGGAAAGTTTATTGCTAGTGACACTGACTAAGTTCTGCATCTGTATGATTGTTCTGTAAGGCTTAATATTATTTTGTTAGACTATATTATTACTTTGGTGAAATGGGTAAGGTAATCAGGTAGAATGTTTTGCGAGCTTGCGAGCAAAAAAATTTTTTTCATGGCCGCACCACTTCCAAAATGCTTCCTACACCCTTGATATGTATATATATATGTATGTATATATATGTATATATATATGTATGTATATATATGTATATATATATATGTATATATATGTATATATATATGTATATATATGTATATATATGTATATATATATATATGTAACAGAGTGCTGTCTTTGTGTGTATACTTAAGTGCTGAGTGTAGATTAATTATTAACAGTAGGATCATGTGTGTATCTTTATGTATTTTATATTGTTGCATAGGCTAGGTATTTGTTGTATAACAATTAGGAGAAGGACCACATGTTTGAGTTTAGAGTTGTCTGTGTGGAGTTCTTGGCGTCGGAGCCCAGCTCGGGCTGGTGCTCCACGCCATGGTGCCTAATTATGAATGGATTCGAAGTCTGACTGTCGCAGAGCGAACGACCTAGGTGCTAGCCGCGTTACATTTGGAGGTCCTGCCAAGACCGAATCGGAAGAAGACGCTCGATCATATCGATCGCGAAGATAAACACCAGCGAGGAGTATGGGGACCAACCTGCATGGAGTGTGGACAACGTCAGCGACGCAGAGACTCTGGAAGGCGAAGGGTGTCCGCCGTGGTCTGGGACATGCACTGGAAGAGAGCCAGGAGGGCTGAGCAGCGATGTAGCCGAGGAGGACCAGAACGGGGCGCATATCGCGAGGAGTATGGTTGAGGGGACGAATGTTCAGCTTCTTCAGTACGGATTGTACGTTTTGTTGGCAAGAGAAGAGGCGCGTGCTATTGAGTACCTGTTGACATCAGAGGCAAACAAATAGAAGGCACTCAGTGAAAGCAGCGACGACTCCTCTTGGAGATAATAATGACAAACAAAAGACTACAGTGTTTCTTGTACTGGATCTCGTACAACAATTGGTTTGTCAAGCCATTGACTCCTTGCCAAGATTGTGGGTGTTGTGTTTCTAAGTAGTACACACTACAGATGGAGAAGATAGTGTATGTTGGAAGAGGTTACACGAAGACTCCAGGAAACCCCTATGTGTTCAGGGTTAAGGGGCAAGCCCTTACCTTACCCCCACAGCAGGTGTGGGCGGTTGTGTTCTTTGGTTTGTCGTGGGATGTGGAAGCCTGTGTGGCTTTCCCAGGCAACCTCGTGTTGACCACAGTTGGAGGCTGTCGGTCGTGTGGTGATGGTGGCTGAGGGACTATGAGATGGATCCCAAGATGCACATTACTTTTGGAGTCTCGGTACTCAGTGGAGCAACCCAGGAGTAGTTTGAGAACGCAGGTGTCTTCAAGCTCGGGTCGAGCTTTCAGGAAGGGGGGAGTGATGTAACAGAGTGCTGTCTTTGTGTGTATACTTAAGTGCTGAGTGTAGATTAATTATTAACAGTAGGATCATGTGTGTATCTTTATGTATTTTATATTGTTGCATAGGCTAGGTATTTGTTGTATAACAATTAGGAGAAGGACCACGTGTTTGAGTTTAGAGTTGTCTGTGTGGAGTTCTTGGCGTCGGAGCCCAGCTCGGGCTGGTGCTCCGCGCCGTGGTGTCTAATTATGAATGGATTCGAAGTCTGACTGTCGCAGAGCGAACGACCTAGGTGCTAGCCGCGTTACATATATATGTATATATATGTTTATATATATATATATATATATATATATATATATATATGTATATATATATACACTGGTGCTCAAAAGAAAGTTGCCACTTGCGTAACGATATAATATGGCGCCGCGAGTATAGTTTTGTTTGTCCAGTGAAAAGTCGCTAAAAGACTTTGAATATGCTCTATAATGAATAAAGTGACAGTAATACTGTTTAATAGCTTTAAATATTTGAAAAGAAACACTAAAAGTAGAAGATTAGCAAAGCTTAGTTTCGAAGATTGGATCTGTATGATATTCTCTACCCTAAGTCTTAGTGTTCAACTTTTCAGCGTCAAAGTACCGCTCAACTTCACGGCAGCAGTTCGTCTGTGCTGAAAATCATACTGATGTCCCAGACTACTGGGATCGCTCAAGACCATCCGTAATCAGAGTGTCCTCGCAACCTTATAGTCGAACGAAGACGCTTTGCAGATATCGGGTGGATGAAGAACGCTTTGTCTTTCCTATTGGAGCTCAGAGCATCCTTAGAACCAGTTACAGGGTAGTAGTTGTAGTTTCAACAGTTACTTAACTTTGCGCTATGCTGGAATATATAGATGAATTGTTCTGTGAACGGCGTCTTTCCTCAACAGAGCAAACAAAGGACGACAATCACAATTCGTCGTTTAGCGATAGGTTTTGATGCTAGAAAATGTAGAATTTACAATCCACTGAGTGGTTGGAAGATACAATAGACAGAATTCTGATGTTGAAGATGCTACGAACTAACTTTGGGACAACTTTGGAATACCTTAACCAATGATTACTACAAATTTCATTCGTGAAATGAAAGGGATGCAGCATTAGTTGCCTAAAATATGGTGGCCCATAGGTACACCGGACTGCGTGTTCTGGATCCCGGAGTCCGGATTCCGAACTCCGAGTTCCGGACTCCGAACTCCGAGATCCGGATTCCGAACTCCGGGATCCGAACTACGAAGTCCGAGCGCCGGTTTCCAAACTCCGTTACATTTGCTGTAAAATGGTCTTTTTCTGAATTATAGCGCAGAAAAAACTACCGTAGCAAAATGGGAAGTGACACTCAGGTGTTTTTGTCGATTCGAACACTGAATTCATGGTACTTTCTGGTGTTTTATGCCAAGTTTAGATTTCGTCCGCCATACTACCGGGCAATATGGCGTTTCGCACAGTGGCTCGTGCTTTGTGCATCATGGACGAAATACTTGTAGAATCTCTCTAAAGTTGCAGGGCATACAAGGATATATTGAACAGACTTGAGCATGATTATAGTTTGAAACGAAGGTTCGTCCATCTTACATCTAGAATTATAGCCTGTGCCAGTCTGAACATAACATGCGACGATAATAATAATCGATCCGCATTCAAGGAACACGTTCATTCTCTCACAGTATATCCGCAGCATTTAGATGATGACTTACTACAAGGCTAAATGTATGCATGGGGTTCTAGTGCATGGTTTTGTTATAGGGAATCTTGCATTCGAGGAAATTTGACACCCCCTCCATGCATTATCTATTAGACTGAACCCTGACCCTAAAAAACTAATTGTATGGAGGGATGCCAGATTCCCTAGAACATCGGAATTGCGGATACCACTTTTTGTGACGTCACTCTTAAGTAATTATTATGGTGACCCAAAGATGTGTGCCTATGTTTACAGACTATCGCTATAATTATAATAAAAATAGCGATAGTCTACCCTGTGTCCTAGGCCTGGTTACCAAGTTGTCTTTTGTCTACCTTGCCAGGGCCCTACAGTACACATTTGACAATTACCAATTAAGCCAAGCGCTATCGTTGCTTTATAGTCCTAATTTATTGTGACTTATGGACTGACTGCACCCAGTTGTTTTGTTTTGGCCATGCAAAATTAATTTCCTGCTAACTTCTCTTTCCCTTCCTGGTCAAAATTTTTTGGTGAAAAAGAAAATTATAAAATTCTTTTTACAAGAAAAGTCAATGAGCATGCTGGGTTCAAACCCTGACCAAAATATTGTAATCTATGAAGTAAAGCACTGCATGATGTGCATGTGTTCAGTATGAGTGCAATGCCATGCATGCACATTGTCAACCATAATTTGTGTTTTGTGGGAATATTGCCTAGTCTGGTTCCATACAGACATGCATTCCCAAAGTACTGTTAAGTTTATATCATCATTCTGAAGTCTTGTTTCAATTCAACATTCTTGTTATAGACTCTAATTTAATATTGCATCTGTTCTCAGTTATAAGGAAAATACTTGCATGATCAGGAATGCCTATTTCAATGACTAGATAGAAAATAATAAATTAATAAAAAAACCTGGTGGCCTGGTCAAATTTCAAAGATGTCCAAGACCAGAAACATATTAAATTTAATATAATTACTTTGTGTGGCCTCATCCACATATGTTCATTTCTACCTATAATTCTGTAATTATAGTTAAGACCTTATCGTATATGTGGCTGCACCAATTTTGGTGTCAGTCCATAAGTTGCAATTTGTGACTGTAAAAAGCAATAATAGTGTTTGGTTTAATTGGTAATTGCTAAAGTGTGTACTGTAGGGCCCTGGCAAGGCAGACAAAAGACAACTTGGTAACCAGGCCTAGGACACAGGGTAGACTATCGCTGTTTTTGTTAGCGTGCGACGCGATAGTCTAAACACAGGCACATGCACATCCTTGGGTCATCATAATGATTACCAGGGTTCTATCCAGTAGGGGGGTGAGGGGAAGCTTCCACACCAAACTCCCTAGCTAGCTTCTACCCCCAAAAAATTCCAACTGCAATACAAATTACTATTTACCTTGAATGATCTAAAATGGCCTCAAATACAACTTTGTGTAACACACACACGCACACACACACAGACACACACACACACACACACACACACACACACACACATGCACAACACACACACACACACACACACACACACACACACACACACACAAACACATTGTAAACACATCTATGCGCATGTATACACACAGGCACTCGTTTCACTATAGAGAAGGCCCTACTTGAGTGTGAAAATCGGCCTTGATTGGTCTAAAATGGCCTCAAATGCAACATTGTTTCACCTAAAAACTCGAATTTACCCTGGGGGCATGCCCCCAGACCTCCCTAGTTTCATACATATAATATAATATACCCCTGCACTCCATAAGACTATCTGCATGCACCTCTATTATCACTACACTGTATGTGTTTTATAGATGTCAAGGATACCACATATACATTATACATGTACCGTCCCCCCCCTACTATACTAATAATTGTAATTACCCCCCATCACCCTGCTATATACATACAATACATGCATCAAATCTATGTGTACTATGATATCTTCTGTGGCAGTCAGAGTAATACTCATTGACAAGCTTCCCCCACAAAATTTTAATCCTAGATAGAACCCTGATTACATAAGAGTGACATCACAAAAAGTGGCATCCGCAATTCCGATGTTCTACGGAATCTGGTATTCCAGGGAATTTGGTATTCCTCCATACATTTAGCTTTTAAGGGTCAGGGTTCAATCTAATAGATAATGCATGGAGGGGGTGTCAAATTTCCTGGAATGCAAGATTCCCTATATATAACAAAACCATGCACTAGAACCCAATGCATACATTGTGCCTTGTAATAAGTCATCATCTAAATGCTGAAGATATACTGTGAGAGAATGAACGTGTTCCTTGAATGCTGATCGATTATTATTATCGTCGCACGTTCTGTTCAGACCGCAGGAGACTGGCACAGACTATGATTCTAGATGTAAGCTAAGACGGACGAACCTTCGTTTCAAACTATAATCATGCTCAAGTCTGTTCAATATATCCTTGTATGCCCTGCAACTTTAGAGAGATTCTACAAGTATTTCGTCCATGATGCACAAAGCACGAGCCACTGTGCGAAACGCCATATTGCCCGGTAGTATGGCGGACGAAATCTAAACTTAGCATAAAACACCAGAAAGTACCATGAATTCAGTGTTCGAATCGACAAAAACACCTGAGTGTCACTTCCCATTTTGCTACGGTAGTTTTTTCTGCGCTATAATTCAGAAAAAGACCATTTTACAGCAAATGTAACGGAGTTTGGAAACCGGCGCTTGGACTTCGTAGTTCGGATCCCGGAGTTCGGAATCCGGATCCCGGAGTTCAGAATCCAGATCTCGGAGTTCGGAGTCCGGACTCCGGGATCCAGAACGCGCAGTCCGGTGTACTTATGGGCCACCATACTAAAAAGCATGCCAATTTCCAGAATCAAAGCTGATTCTTACAAAAAGCACACGTACGCAATACTAGCTCACACTTTTCGGTTCCTCGTTTTAGCTACGCAAAATAGTTCTATATCAGCCCATTGCCCAGTTTTTTCAGCTATTTCAATTTGTGGTGTATCGTGCGGCCGCCATTTTCTCAAAGTGGCAACTTTCTTTTGAGCACGTATGTATATATATGTATATACAGACAAACCCCTTTAAAACGAAACTCTCCGGACCACATCAAAATTTCATTTTAACAGAATTTCATTTTAACAGAACTTGCACTAAACTTGTACCAAATTGTATGAAGTATACATGTAAATCACCGTTGATATAAAGATATTACAAAATATAGCAGAACATAGGAAAATTAAGCAGTTAATGAAAGATATGTCAATAATAAAAGAAATAAGAGTGACTGTCTTTTTTACCCAAAAAAAGTCTGTAATTTTTCTCTGCCGGAAGGTACGTCTCTTTATCTAAGTAGCAGTCCATGTCATTGATACTGCTGAAGAAGCGAGAAGCATCCTCTTCAGCTTCAAAGAACCATTGCAACTTCTTGAGGCACTGTTCTGCTTCCACTATAGTTACCACAGGTTGTTCAGTGTGTATTCCGTCATCCTCGTCATCCTCTTCGTCATTGTCTTGGTGCTGCCTCTGAACCTGGGCCACAAAGTCAGCACTGGTCAACTCTCCATGCAGTGGTGTCAATGTCCTCATCTGCTGCAAGGTAGTCCTCTGGCAATACATTCTGTAGGCCTCTTATGCCAGAATGCTGCAAGGATTGAAATTGCTGCTCCACTTCACGGATAACAGCTAAAGTGCCTTCATCATTAGCAATGCTGAAATCTTGGTCACAGGTGAACCCAGCCTTTCAATTGATGATGGTGGTTGATGTTACCTCATCCCAAGCAGCACGCAGAAAGTGCAATGCACCCAGGACATTCACAGTAAATTCTTCCCTTCTACCCAAGGAAGCAATAAGCTTTGCCAGCAACCTCTTTCGGTACAATACCTTCAATGAACGAATTATTCCTTGATCCAGAGGTTGCAGTTTTGATGTGGTGTTGGTCAAACCATCAACATTGCGATGAGCAGGGCAATTATCCAAAAACATAAGAACTTTACGTCTTTGACGACAAAATCGGCGATCCTGGCTGCGTACCCATGTTTCAAACATGTTTGAAGTCATCCAGGCTTTGCTTGAGGCATCATACTGAACGGGAAGGGATCTCACATTCTTGAAACATCTTTGATTCTTGCTTTTGCCTATGACCAAAAGTGGAAACTTTTCAGTCCCATCAGCATTAGCTCCAGCAAGAACAGTAAGTCTTTCCTTGCTGTGCTTACCCCCATGACATGGTTCGTTTTTAAAACCTAATGTTTTGTCAGGCAGGATTTTGAAAAATAATCCTGTTTCATCAATGTTAAATATGTCTCGAGCGTTGTATCCTTCTGTGAGAGTAGGCAGCGTGATGGTGAGCCATTTGTCGCAAGTTTCCTCATAGCCTGCAGAGCTCTCACCGCAGATTCGCTTTTGGGAAATGCCATGGCAAGTTTTAAAGTGTGACAGCCAGCCGTTGCTGCATTGGAAATCGGTGTGGCCAAGCTCTGACGCTAGTTCAGAAGCCTTCGTCTGCAGGATCTCGCCGGAAACAGGAACGTTTCTCCCACGAATGTCTTTGAACCATATCAACAGCGCTTCTTCCACGTCCTCGTGTGCTGATGTTCTCAATCTCTTCCTTCCTGGCTCAAACGTTCCTTGGTTGAAGGAGGCAATGATCTTCTCTTTGTCCTTGATAATCATGGACAGGGTTGAATTGGCAATTCCAAACTCTTTAGCGAGTCTTCCTTTTGCTCCGTGTTGACCAGATTTCTCTTCGACAGCCTTTAGAATTTTCATCTTATCTTGCAGAGACAAAGATTTATGCTTGGCAGCTGCCATATTTCGTTTTAGGACTTCTTCACCTACCAACGTGATGCTCAAATATTTCATAATATCCGGGATTTCGTGTTAACCGTTTTCATATTATCCGGGAAATAACATACACTTGTCCATAGCAATTTTGAAGGGCCCTAAATAAAATTTTGACTAATGCGATATTTCATATTAAGCGTTTTCGCTTTATAGGGGTTTGACTGTATATATATATATATATATATACATATAATTATAATTATAATTAATAATACATACTACATGATATATAGCATGAAATCAGATCATGTTGCATTATCATATCAATGAAATACTGCACATGTTGCTACTGTATAGTACTATACTCAGGAAAGTGCCCAAAGTGGTCGGCAGTGGTTGGGCTCGACTGGCACTCATCTTGAACGACCAGGACTAATAGAGTCTCAACCACTACCAAATTTTGCAGTATACAATAAAGAAAACTCAATATATATATACTTGCTAAAACTTATTGTATACTAAGAATATACATACCTCTAGAAAGCTCTGTGAAAGCCGATATCTAAAAGGCTTAGCGTTAACAAAATTGTTAGATAAATGATTCAGGTTACATGGTTGGGAACTACACGTGGTTGTGCATTGTACATCATTTTCGAGCACGTGACTGACCAGCCGTGCATGCTGGCGGCAGTTTTGAAAAGCAATTTTCATATTCTACATAACTAGCACTGTAATCATGGTGTGTGAGGTAGACTACAGCCTGCAATCCTCCAATTATTATTTTTATACTTTGGACTAGTTTGTTTACTACGGGAATGCTATAGGTACAATGTATATAAGCCAATTTTACACTACTACTTGCACGTATGTGGTACAGTATGTACGTGCGTTTTTGGTGATCCTCTATTAACCACCACTCAAAAAATCCTGGGCACTTCCCTGACTACTGCAACATGGATATAAAAGGAGGATTGACTAACCAAATTTCAGCTGAGCTACTTGATAGCTGTATCTTTCAGGATAGAATACACAGTCGGAATCAATAAAGCTGTGATGCATCTTTGTTATCTCAGTAAAAATCTCAATCCGGGACTTTAGTGTTGCTCGATCATAGCTTCCTGATTCGATCCTTGCATATAAAAACTTCATGCAAAGTATGTAAACAAGTAATTCGAGTTAAAAACTCGTGGGGGCTGCTGCCCCACACGCTCAAATTACTTGCAAAACATTGAAGGGTTAGTGCACAGCTGAACATTCATTGAACATACTGTTTATTGTAACTGGACGATTGTTTTGAAAACAATTGCCATGTTTGGCAATTGTTTTCAAAACAATTCCTATAACTCATTTCTGTATAAATTCATACTTCTCTATTACTATTATATAAATTCTCTATTATAAGACTTTTCTTCAAATCTATATTATATATATATATATATATATATATATATCGGACGAGCGTTACACACCGGAAGTCCAAATGAAAACAATATAGGGGCTGCCTGTGGCAGCCCCTAAAAATTATATATATCATATGTAATCTATTGCACATACAAATATTTTAATATTACATCCATTCATTCATATACACAGTCATGCATTACATGATGTATTATTCATTGCTCGAAATTCCTATACACAAGCTCCTAGTAATTGACAGTTCTCACCTTGCAAGTGACATGGTTGTTTAGATGCAGGAAGCAGTTGTCGGTCAGAAGCTCCTTCTATTGCACTTTCTGTTCTTAATTGACTTGCTTTGTCTTTAGGCAGTACTAATGGTTGCACATCTGGTGATTCTGAATAAAAGGGATCCTCATTATCATTGCTGTGATAGTCGGACTGCTAAAGTGGACAAAGAGAAGTTTAACATTGTTTGAAATTATAAATATTATTGATTTAAAGGATATTATACTTAAACACAATCTCATTTGTAATCATTGAAACAATATCACACAAATTTCGAAACAGTTCACAAGCATAACATCAAACATTGACAATTTAAACTTTAAGATTTGTTGCATGTTTATTATAGGCTTAGCCTATTATAGTAGCATAATATTTACCAAGAAATTGACTGCTTGCTGGTGTTACACTATAGATTTAAAGTACCTCGCCTCCCTTGGAGTCATCTGTATCTGGTGTGGTTTCGAATCCTATTCCCAGCTTCAGCATGTCAGGAGATAGGTGAAGGTGCTGCAAATATTTCCCTAGTGTCCAAGGATACCTCTTTCCTCTTACTATAAGTTTTTCATTTAAAACCTTGGCACCATTGGTTTGCAACAAACAACAGGATTCTTTCTTTTGGAACTTCCTTTCCAGTCGACCCCTAAGGACATTGTAACTATCACTGCGGTTGGCTTTCACTTCTACGTAGTCTCCATCTGTCTTGAATATATTGTGCTTGGTACTTTTCGTCATCATACAGACAGAGATCTACATTTTCGGAAAAAATAATTCAAGTTATATAGACAGACTGTAATCATTAGTAGAATTATATAAATAATTACTTAATTAAATAATATACATTACATTAAAAAGCAGATTCTGCATTTTCTTACCGAAACAGTGCCTTCGCATACGCCTCTAGACGTCAAATTCAAAAAGTGAGTAGAAGACTCCATTTGTACCCGCCTTGTCTTTCTTTGAACATTTGTTATGGCGGATACAGAGGCCTCCAAGCGACGCTTACTTTTAGCCTTAGATTTTCTGACCAAGGTTTCAGCCTTGTCAATGATCTCTTCCTGGGAACCTGGAGACAGAGATAATCAGTCCACCCGCTCATCATTGGATTCACTATCTTCTTCGCCGTTCTTCTGAATCATAAGTTTTTTCGCAATGTTTTTTGCTTGATAGCTTACATTTAGCATTTCTCTTGCGAGGTTTCTTTCAGCCATGTCTACCCGAGAGGCGGGCGTTAAAGGCGGCACATTTATTAATATTCATAGATTTCGTCTCATGATTAGGCCCTTCTATACATCGGCTCGTAGATTGGCCCGGACATCGGCTCGTGCAACATCGGCTCGTGCATCGGCCCGGACATCGGCTCGTGCAACATCGGCCCGGAAATCGGCTCGTTGTCCTTCTGGGCCACCATAAAAAACAATATAGGGGCCGTCTTCGGCGGCCCAATTAAGCACATGGATCAAGAAATGAAGTACTTGACAGAGATTACAAAAAGATTATCAACAGGCTTGAACATGCTATTATATGCCTGACAAAAACAATGGATCAAATACAACAGGAGAATGATGATTTGAAGCAAGCACATGAAAAGAACAAAAATTGTCCAATTGTGAATACGTTGACAACAAGTAATTCGAGTTAAAAACTCGTGGGGGCTGCCGCCCCACACGCTCGAATTACTTGCAAAACATTGAAGGGTTAGTGCACAGCTGAACCTTCATTGAACATACTGTTTATTGTAACTGGGCGATTGTTTTGAAAACAATTGCCATATTTGGCAATTGTTTTCAAAACAATTCCTATAACTCATTTCTGTATAAATTCATACTTCTCTATTACTATTGTATAAATTCTCTATTACAAGACTTTTCTTCAAATCTATATTATATATATATATATATATATATATATATATGTATATCGGACGAGCGTTACACACCGGAAGTCCAAATGAAAACAATATAGGGGCTGCCTGTGGCAGCCCCTAAAAAGAGGACAGGAATATACAGACGATGTTCGGAAACTGTACTACTCTCTACTATCACAGCAAATAGCTCCTGACAGAATACATACCATTATCAAACTTGTACTGCAAACTTTCACGGGCAATCATCCCAGTATCCAGGCCATGGAACTTCCAAAAAGAACCCTGGCAAACAAAATGAGGAAAGACGAGCTAGCCACTGTAAGCAATGCCCACTAAGGTGTACTCCTTACAAAGGAAAGTAATATTAACCTAAGCACAGATGGTATAACACTAAATCAAAGAAAAGTAAACAGCTTCTTACAATGAGTGTCCTTTTATTATAATGAGTGTCCATCTGGTAAAATCTATAGAATTTGTCAATATTCATGTATGAATGTTGCTGCCAAATACTCAATTGCAAATAAAGGAAGTTTTCACAGGTAAGGTACATGTACATTAGATATAATAGTACATTGTCTTCAATTTCTGGAATAAATGAATTGTTAATGAAAAAAAAAATGATGAATTGTGGATATTTAGTACAGAGTGAGATATATTGGTCAGTTTATTGGAAAGATTGATCCATCTGGCTAGCAATGACATCTACTTGCATGCCTGCTACGTCTTCTGGGCTACAATTGAAGGTTATAGTGTTCTGTCCTTCCTTTAGTGCTACATTGGCAATGGTACCTGCAATGTGGGTGTACATAAAACATAATTCACTTTCTTACAGCTATTCTGTAGAGTTGTAACAGCTGGCCACAAAATTGGGAACTAGTATTGTTGTCTAAAAGCCATACTCAGATTAATGCACTGTTATTGTTAGAGAATCTGTACTTTGAAACTCCAGGTCACAAATTTGGGGACTAGTATTGTAGTTGTTGTTGTTGTTATTATTGTTATATAGCATCCCTTACCTCTCTGTAATGTTCTTTGAAAAACTTTCCGAAGAAACACGCTACGTACCAATCCAACTCAAAAGCAGCCAATCTTCGCCACCACGAGAAGCGAACTTATCATCGTAGCCGAGAAAGTCTTTTCTGGGGATTCTTACCACCGATTCCCTTCGGAAACTCGATAGTTAACGTTCAAAATTGTTTCGTCGAATTCCCGAAATTCAAGAACACTTGCTCAAAGTCCATGAATGGATGCTACAATAGTTAAGACATAGGCAGAGAGAAGAGCATCCCGTCACTCGGACGCCATTTTATACCTGCCCAAATGTGTGACCTTCAGTGCCAATTGACTCTGTGATTGTATATAACAGATAGGATTTTTCACAGTTGTGTGTGTATGGTACTAAAGCCAGTCAACATACCTTGAATTTCACTGTCTTGGAAAACTGCCACTGTTTGGCCTTCAAAAGAGAAAGTGTTAACCACCCGAGTCCACAAATCATCTTCTGAGCCATATACAAAGAAATTCCTTTGCAATGATGCTGTGTTGCAATGAGATTCGTGCAAACAGTTGTCTTGTGACCAGTGGCCAATCACAAGACAGGAGACTGAGGGAACAACAGTTTTACCATTCGCCAGTAACCCTGCATTGATGATTGCACGTAATATTCTAACTTGTATGTATGTGACCAATGATATATGACAATAATGCTTACCAGGTGCTGCCTTTATTGCTGTACTTTCATTACAGGCGTAAACAAGTTCAGCACTTGTTAGATAAATCTTGAAAAGGTCAGCGTAGCCCGATGCCTTCGACGGACTGCAAATTACCACGATGCTGAATGTCTCAAGGGACATGGAAACAGTGTTAATTTCCTTTGCAGCCAGTAGCATGGTCTTTATTGCCTCCCCTTGAAGTGCATCACTCTAATAGTATATGGAATCATCACAATAACTAATGCATGATGATGTCTAGATTTGTGCACTCAGTGTCATGTTGAGGTATGCCACCCAACATTAAATTTTTCATAGTATGTACTAGGAAATCTTAATGGATTTTGCATCTTATTTTTTCTTTCAGTGATGAGTATAGGACGTAATAATGACTCACTGAGTGTTACCGCGAACGCGAGAGTTCACGTTCCGCTATACCTGGTATCGTAGGGTCTATGATTATAACACCGAAGAAGCAGAAGTTAGTTGAACTTCCGCCCACCATTTGCAGACCACGTGTATAGGCAAAAAAGTCATGGCAGCTGTTGTGTGTAATCGAACCATAGACACTCTATACCACAGTCGAATGATCGAACCAGCTGATTTCGTTTCTTTCATTATTTAAGGTTGCATTTCGTTGCTACCGGTGAGTTACAGTATCTGTTATTGAAGTAGCTGCACTTAAAGCGGAGTATTTCTGAATGAACGGTCAATCTGGTCATAGATACTCGAATCTGATAAAGCCGATAACACGCATTACTTAGTCATTGATGTCTGTCATTTTAGTGGTTACCTATGCGTACTCTCAATGGTGGTACGTATGTATGGAGTATCTATTGGACTGGGAATGGAAATTTAGGGAAATCCCTGCAATTCCCTACCTACTGTGGTACTAAAGAGGGACTGTCAATTTAGGGATATCCTATCATGACACTTTTTGTTTACAATACTTTTCATGTTAATGTTTTACTCAGTTAAAACAGCATGGCAGAAGAGGGGTTGGGCCAGCTACACCAGGGTATTTTTGGGCTATTAAGGAAGGTACATGATGTGCATATGTATATACGTACCTGTGCAATATTGCCAAGGACAATTAGACTACTGCCTTGGAATGTGGGTACAGCTTCCAGCACATCTTCCTTGGTTGCTTCAAAATATGGCTTTTCAATTAAATTTCCCGTGCTGTTTTTCCATTGTACGGAGTGCTTCGGCATGCTTTGGCTTTTTCCCGCACTGTCAAGGGCAGCCTGGCAGTAATCCCTGAAAGGCTTCACAATCCCGTCTTTGCCCTTTATCCTCGTATTCAAAAATATACTTAACCTTTTCTCGTCAGCAAAGTGAGGATACTTCGCCTGAGCCTCTTCCCACTCTTTAAGGTTCACACATCTGCAAGAAGTTAGTGTTTTTTTGAATAATAAGTCATGCGTACGTACATATTTAGACAGATTGTGATGGCAAAGCAATGCCATTGTGTGTGTGTGTGTGTGTGTGTGTGTGTGTGCGCGCGCGCGCGCGTGTGTGTGTGTGCATGCGTGCGTGTGCTGACTACACAAGGTTAACATTGAGGTAGCAAAATGTCTGTTTATAGTTTACCTTAGGAATGTTTCTCGTATGTTCTTCATTGCCCGAATGGACTTTATACATATATCAGTGTAGCCTTGTGCATAGAAAATGAAGGCAGACATACCTTGGGCAGAATACATGTGCGGCAAGTGTCCTTCCACTCTGCTGTGGGGACAGGTGTATCATCATTGAGGTCTTTACTGTGCTTCATGTACAGGACACTTCTGCATGCTTCCACCTACGTATGTACATAAATAATAGTAGAATTTCAAATCATATGTAGCAATCAGTCTTTCATTAACTTTAGACGTGGTTTGCTTACATAGTCCTTATGGGTCATTTCGTGGTTGAAATGACCATTTACATTATGACGGGAAGCCAGCCTTAAAGCTTCTTCATTAGTTAGTCCACAGTAAACAAATGCTAAGCATTCGCTGAAAATTCCATTATCTGTTAGGGAAAATATAGAATGGGTGGTATCTGTGTACATACACATGTATGTACATATGTATATAAGTACGTACATATCTACGTACATAATTTCTGGTTGCAATAAACTGCCCATTTTATGACATTTACCTGGGTGTTCCTCCAGTAACTCTTGCCTGGCTGTGATGGTGTGTAGGCCTCCCAGTACCTCGTACCTGTATTGATCTTTCAGGTGCATCAAAAAGGATGTCTTGTGTGAGACATCAATGCATGAAAGGGCTAATGGAGGAATTCCCGGTGCAGTGGGATCATCCAGCATTCTTTTCTTAAGTCCATTGACAAAAGAGGGATCCACTTTTCTGAGCTGTTGGCTGGGGATGGGTTTGCAGCAATTTGTCACTTTCATCAGGATAGGTATTGGACCTCCAGAGAAAGTGTATGTACGTAAGTGTACATGCATAACATATACAATGTCATAGTATAGTCTGACATTCGTATGTAGTGCATAGCTTTGTGATAGGAAGTAGTAATGTGAGCTACATACTGTAGTACTACTTGTGGGTTGAACTACAATGTAACAGTACAACTCTTTAATTAAATGGGAATGTTTAAAGGGTTTCCAGCACCCGTTATCATTTGAGACTACCGGGTATAAGTGGGTTTGAGGGTATCATTTAATTGGTTTCGTGTTGGGCATAATGGAGGAAATTCTGCTGACATTAACGAGACTTATGAAGTGAAATGGAGAAAATTATGCTAGCGTCATAAGATGGCTACATGATAAAACGGCACGTCACCGTGCACGTGCCGTTTTTCCCCCTACGGTGTGGCGTGCAATGGCGGTACAATGCCAACAGTACGGTAACTTTTTATTGACTCCTACTGTATACCCACATTTTATGTATAGGTTAAAATGCTTTATCTTTTTATTATATAGTTTCAGTATTCCCAGAAAAAGTGGTAGAGTCCTACCTATTCTGCCGGCCCTGTTTCTGTAGATGTTAGCCCTTAAATGGGTTTCTAAATACTTTTTCATTCTTCACTGTTCATTTATTCAGATATTGCTACCAAAAATTTTTGTTAAGCAAAAATTATAAATTCAAGTGAACTCCCTGAACCCCCTGGATCTGTCCCTGAAGGGTCCGGATAATCGAGGGTTTACTTTATTAGTACTTTCTGATCTGTTCTTATATAGCCAAATGCACTCACCAACTTTCTTCTTTTCAATTTCTACATCCATTGGGTTCTCATGTATGTCCTGTTTTGTTTTCTTGGATTTGCTTGTGTCACTTTCCGCAGTTCTTTTTGAACCAGCATTCATGGTTGCTAGTGGTGTTGGATACTCATTTTCATCTATGGAATCACTGTTGTCTGCCACAGTTTGCCGTAGTACTGCCATGTCTTCACCTTAAATATGTACATGTACAAACTGTCAGTATCATGCTACATATACGTACATATGTAGGTATGTAGTGTACATGCATGTACAACGCACACACACATGCTCACATGCAGGCACACACGCATGCACACACACATGTGTTGTGCGTGCGAATGTACGCACATGCATACATGCATGCATACGTGTGTGCATGTAAGTGCATGTGTACGTGTGTGCATGCATGATGCATGTGCGTGTGCATGCGTGCATGTGCATGTACATTCATGCATCCACGTGTACATGCACACGTTTGTGCTTGTGTGTAAAACCTACACAGGAAATAAGGCCTATTATTACGGACTGCAACATGTCTGTCGCTTATACAAGTATAACGAAATAACACGGTACGTAAATAAGACGGTAGAGTTCGGGTCCGTAGTAACCCGTATTTCTCATTTGAGCAGCGCAATCAAAATCATAGTTATTGTAACAGTAATATCATATATCAAGTAGGCACTGTCTATAGATCTACGTATATAATATAGCTAGCTATATAGAAGTCGTGTTGCTCTTCCACTTCGCAGTTGATTCTCTGTCAGCCTGAAGTTAGAGTTTATTCTCGCAGCTGGGTCATTTACTAAATTGCAGCAGCTATTGTCTCACAGTCTAATCGATCATTATGGAATCTGACATGGAATGCCAAAATGAAGTGCAAGAACAGCTCCAGCCGCCTTCCAAACGTCCGCGCACTAGAAGAAGGGTCTTATGCACTCATTGCCAAGAATGGGTATCCAAATCTACGTATTACCGACATGTGGATATTGCGTGCATACGGAAGGGATCGGAGAGTACTGACGAAGACTGTTTATCATCTGAAGCAAGCAGCGGCAAAGAGGAGGAAGTGCTACCGGCCGGTGACTGCACCACATTTAGTACGCCGAATTTATCGCATGATAGCGAAAATCCCAGCGATTCCTCTTCTGAATCGGTTTCCGGCCTAGAAAACGGGCATCGTCACGGTATCAATTCGGAATTCGATGGTAGTTCAAGCAGTAACAGCGATCACGAAGAAGTGAGTGATCATGTTAGTAGCGGATATGCACAGATTTTTGCATGCATATATATGTCGATCTGCAGTCACTGTAGAACACTGCATGGTCATGTCAAGCTCACCCTTAACGCGAAATGGGCCCTGCATGCAATCCTCCGATTATGTATTTCTAATATGAAGTTCTGACTCAGCTATAGACTGATAACAGGCAGGGGCTGATCCAAGGGTGGGTGGGGGGAGTTCACAGTGTGCATGTGCGTCCCATGTGTCCCCCCCCCCCCCCCGGCCCAGACTGAGAAAATTCATTTGTAGAATCTATGTATATAATATGTATATATAGCTAGCTTAGCCGGACGGCTTTCATCATCCTTCAAATTTTAAAACACCTAAAGAACTGAATAAGGTGACAAAATGTCCTTTAAAGCTGTTTAAAGGTTATATATTAGGGCTAAAACTAAAATCGTTCTCTGAAAGTTACAAAACTAGCCTTTTTCAATAATTCAGGAGGTGTGGAATTCATTTTGTTATGACGTCATAACTTTTGCTGTGCACAGAGGTCCTGTCACAGTAGGCCCCACTCACTGGTGCACCCTCTTTGCAAAGTTCTGGATCCACCCCTGTGATAAGATAACATGCATGTATGAAGTCAACACTGCATGGGTTCCACATGCTGTAATACACTTGCATGGGCGATTGCCAGGAAACAGCATTTATTCTTACATATTATCTTTACAGGTAACGACCGACTTTGAAGAAACTGATTCCTCTGATTCAGCGGAATCAGAATCAACGTCCGGATCAGAAAGCAACGGTGGGGAAACGAATACCGAATCAGACGATGAGTTACAGAATCCAAAAAGCACCACTTTACTGGCAAGAGCTATCCTCCTTTTTTTGCTAGCTTGGCAGTTTTTCTTCAAAGTATCAAATGCGGGGCTAAATACTCTAATAACATTTATTAAAGTTCTCCTCAAAGCAGTGGGGCAAATTTATCAGGTACCCAATATTGTTCAGGCCGCTAATGATTTACCTTCATCATTTTACAAAGCACGTACCATGTGTGGTATGAAGGCCAAACCATACAAAGTATATGCTGTGTGCACTTCGTGCCAATCCCTCTTTCCTAAGGAAATGTGGATAGTGAAAGACGGTAGAGGACTACCTACCTCTTTGAAATGCCCATTCATTCCTTTACGTAGGCGTATTGGTGATACACAGGTGCCTTGTGGGAATGCTATATTAATTCCCACTGCAGGCACAGGTAGACTAAAACCTACAAAAGTATTCTGCTACAATCCCTTGAAAGAAGCATTACAAGTTCTTGCCTCACGGGGAATATTGGCTGAATGTGAACATTGGCGTTGGAGGACACCACCACAAAATGTCTTAGCTGATGTGTATGATGGTGAAATATTCAAGGATTTTAGCGAATTCTTAAGTGCACCATCATCTCTTATCCTGTGTATGAATGTAGACTGGTTCCAACCATTTAAACATTTAACATATTCCGTTGGAGCAATTTATCTAACAATCCTCAATCTTCCTAGGCATAAAAGAAATCTAATCGAAAATGTAATTCTTGTAGGTATTATTCCTGGTCCTAAGGAACCGCAATATACACTAAATTCCTACCTTACACCATTGATGTCAGAACTTAAATCTGGGTGGACATATGGATTTCAACTGAAGGATAATAAAGAAGGTTCGATGACCATAAGAGTTGCATTGATTTGTGTAAACTGTGACATCCCAGCGTCTAGGAGGGTATGTGGGTTTGTCGGGCACAATGCTACACTAGGATGCAATAAATGCTATAAGCGTTTCATAAGTCATGAAGGGAAGACTAATTATGCAGGTTATGACAGGGAATCTTGGACACTTAGGAATAATGACGAGCACCGCAGGAACTGCAAAAAACTTGAAAAGGAAGTTACTGTCCACTCATTACGAAAGCAAGAATCCAAACTAGGGTTAAGAAACTCAGTTGTACTCTCACTACCTTACTTTAATCCCATCCGGTGCTGTGTAATTGATCCTATGCACAACTTATTTATGGGAACCGCCAAGCATGTGGTTTCTACTTGGATTGACAAGGGAATTTTGTCTCACCGCAAATTACAGGCTCTGTCAAATAAGATACCGTTGTTTCATCTCCCAGGTGACATGGGCCGACTTCCCAGCAATCTGTCTAATTTCAGTGGCTTTACAGCAAACCAATGGAAAAATTGGATAATAATATATTCCAGTGTCATCCTAAAGGAGGCCATTCCTGAAGCTGACTTTAATTGCTGGCTTTTATATGTAAGAGCTTGTTGTACTTTGCTGTGTGGTGCCATTACCCATGAGGATGTTACACAAGCTGACGAGTTTTTACATCTTTTCTGCTTGCGCTTTGAAAGTTTGTATGGTGAGGAAGCATGCACTCCTAACATGCATTTGCACTTGCATTTGAAGGATTGCATTAGAGACTTTGGGCCATTGCATACATTTTGGTGTTTTTCATTTGAGAGATATAATGGAATTTTGACAGGCTATCACAGTAATAAAAGAGGAATCGAGGAACAAATAATGAAGAAGTTTTTGCTTGATCAACAAATGCATGCACAAACAAAAGCACAGGTCCAATGCCAATCACAGAATATTCACGACATTAACACTGAATTTTTAGCATTATTACCACATACTGATCAGGAGACAGAATATACATGGAATACATTCTTTTCATTCTGGAAGATGAAAAACAACCAGATGGCCGATCATGACTCAGAGTCAACTTCTAACGAAACACGGAGTCCACATTTTTCTGCTAGTCTATTTGATCACAGCTACTTGACTGATTGTGATTACATCTCAATACCCTCAAAATCAAAGGGATTGGATGGCATTATTGACCCAGTAGATAGGAAATCTATGGAATTATTGTATGGGCAAATGTATCCTGGTTATTGCATAAGTTTTTTTCCTTTATACTGTAAAAAGTTTAAGTGGATCAGTTTTACAGGAGTTCGGATAGGAAGCAAGATGATGTCAAAATCGTCATCGGTTATCTGTGCTGAATGGCCAACTTATGCTCAAACTGAGGAACTGTTGGATGCTATCAATGGCTGTGCGAGGAACAGTTTGGAGTCTTTAAATGTGGGAATCATAGACTACTTTTTGGTACACAAAATCCACTTAAAGAAAGATTTGGAGTCACCTGCAGTTACTAAAAAAGAACATGTGTGGGCCCACATAGCATGGAAGAAACCACATGAGTATACTAACTGGTTTGGAATAGATGTAATAGTGTCTTCGTGTACTGATCAATTGCCATCAGCAGCAAGTATAATGCCAGCTGCATTAATTCAATCTCGTTGTGCTTACGCTACACTTGATGTTGCTTTCGACATAGACTCTGATACAAATGGAAGTACTACTAACACGTCTAATGAAAAAGTGTTTGTTGCTGTACCACTAAAATTTCAAATAGCTGCATAAGATATTATATTATATATACATGCAGTTTAATTTCATTAAACTCTGCCATGACTTAATTATTATTATACTGTTATAATATCAATTTAGCACACTATATACATATATATATATGACAATAATTATTATATTACACGCATGCATGGCCGATCGATGCATGCGTGTCTGTATTATATTATTACATGAATCATAATTTATTTATAGTACATATATATATATATATATAATACTACTGTTACAGTAACGGTATAAAATAAAAAAGGGCCAGGAATTAATGTTTCAGTTAACTTGTAGATGAGTGAGTGATGAAATCAGCTCCAACACTGTAGGCCTACTAGTGCTGTGATAATTGGTGCAAGGTTTAATCACGGGCCTGATGCTTTTACCTGGTCCAGATTCTGAGTGATTAAACACTGTTACTGCCACAACTCCAAACGAGTATATGTCACTCAAAGTACTTTGAGGTACAAGGCCATCAACAAGGTCTGGCGCCAGTTGCATGTACTTCTCTTTATACAGTTTCTTGTTTGCTGTAGTCAATTCATAGGTTTTGGCAACACTGAAAGGTGAAGCCTTATTG
>CAUJGJ010000397.1:6095000-6117500 GCA_963170055.1 Halisarca cf. caerulea
AAAGGCTGCCTATTATGTTTTACCTCTGTATTACTATAGAAGCTACAAAATTGAAAACAAAACTTGATGAAAGAAGAGCAGGTAGTGGCCACCCGAGAGAGAGACCAAGGATTCCTTCTACATCATCACGACAACAACCACCTGAAGGTAGCAAAAGAATACCTTGGGCTGTATCGAAGAGATGGTCGTCGAGGACAGTCAGTGATTCTGAAAATGCAACGGACTTGACAACGACTGATACAGTAACTACAACAGACTACACACCACACACGGCCGACAGCTCCAGCACATCCATCACCACACCAATAATTACAAGCAGCAACGGGACGACTAACAGCAACGGAACGACGAGTAGTAACGGAAGCACCAACAGAACGACAAGAGTGACCAAGAGGACGACAAGAAGCACCAATAGAGAGACAAGCATCGATATCAACAGAACAACTAGCACGCCACACACACTACATAGGACAAATCCACAAAGAATTCGATCCGAAGATGTGAACCTGTCCACCATCGCTTCATCGGATTCTGATTCAGAACATAGTTCATGCTAACAACAAACACCATACCTTTCATTTTCCTCGGTTTTGTATAGCTCAGTCTTTGTGTGTAGTCATGCAAGGTGAATAATCAGTATAGTTCTAAATCTACTGAATATCTATTCGATACCGAAACGATCCCATGCAAACTATAAGGTCCAAGCCAGCTGCAGCTGCAGCTTCGTGCTTCGTAAAGGCGGAGGGAACGAATCCGTAATAATGGGAAGTACGGACCAAGGTGGACGATACGAACGGCCTCCGTTTATTTCAGGTGGTCCCATCACGGTAGAAACGGCCATCGTCTTCATAGAAATACGATGGTCCGTGTTATTACGTAACATTGAATTATACGGACTTAATACGGAATAATTTCGGGCCGTAATTCGACCCCATTTTTCCCATGCTACCAGGACTGTATCGTGTTTTGCTCTCCCATTCCTCTAGGAAAAGTTCTGCAGTATGTAGCCCTTTAAAGCTGTGGCAGAAATTACTCCCTTGACAATTGAGCAACTTAACGTCCAAGACCACTTTACCAGCATCTTTGAAGGTCACCTGTACAAACAAAGACTTTATTCAATTTTGTATTTTGTATGTTCTATAATGTCTTGTTTTGACTGTACCATGATTAATGAGAGCTTTTGCTCCATTGTTGTTCCCTCTTTGGCGTAGCTGCTTCCTGGGCAGATGTCTCGGATGCCCCGTACGTTTTACCACGCGAGCGTTTTACCTCCTCCCCTCCCGTGTTCATCAACTTGAAAGAACTTTCGACAACATCCAAGTACCATGTCTTGGCAGCAGGCATGTTGCATACAGTAAATGTAGACACTTGGGTGTAGCCGTGAATCGAAAAGAACGTCTGCTAGACGTGAAGTTCCATCAGCACGCGTATAGCGTTAACAGTAATATGATTGGAGTTTCCTTGGAATTAAGGCGGCGAGGTGAGTTGGCGCAGCGTTCGCACAATTCGATAATATATTAGATGCGTGTGCGTCTGGCATGGCAGAAGGACCTGCAATAAAACGCTTGATATCTAGAGTTACCCAAGAATTCGAAGTTGACGACGCGTATGCCCAATGTCATACGTACGTAGGTAAGCTTACCTTCGTTATACGTACTTTCGCATATTTATAATGTCATGCCAATATAGCTATTCGCAGTACTTATGTACTTGCACGTGCACATCAAATCAATATTATACAAAAATAAGATGAATAACTTGCCAGGCAGTATGTATAATAGTATAGAATACTTAGTTCAAAAAAGTTACACAAGCAATA
This sequence comes from Halisarca cf. caerulea, assembly GCA_963170055.1. Lineage (NCBI taxonomy): Eukaryota > Metazoa > Porifera > Demospongiae > Chondrillida > Halisarcidae > Halisarca > Halisarca cf. caerulea. The sequence continues at coordinate 6,096,820 of CAUJGJ010000397.1, forward strand.
GTCAAATATTTAGCTCCTCATGATCCAAGTATTATCCTGTTCAATGAATGCTTTCATAAATTGCATCTGCTTCACAACCTCTTTCTGCCCAGCACAATAAAGTTGTCATTAAGATTGTAGAGGATGGTCTTGCCATGCAACAATCCCCAAACTCTGCAGAATGGTCAATGAGATATACATAATATCTTACATGGTCTTTGTCTCACTGTAGTAATACAAGATGGTCCCTTTTTTCTACAGATACACATATGGTGGATTATGAGGACCATTTACTGGAGGAAGGTAAATTTCACACTATACATTGTCTGATGTCTGGGTGTAATTTCAAGCACTACATGTGACAGTCTCAAGTACGTACAATCGAATTTTTGTGGTAATGGCTCCTTTCAGAATTCATATTACATCTTTCTATTACTTTATTGAAACCAGTGGTCGATTTCTACTGGCGACTGTCACACAGACATAATTCTATACATAAACATGATTGTTTCTATGCACGTACATATATGCACATGCACGCACACACACATACACACACAAACATAGTACATGTAAACAAACACACACACACACACACACACACACACACACACACACATACACACACACACACATACACAAACACACACATACACAAACACACACACAAAGTATAGGAATTGTAAAACTTCAAAAGGATTCATACCTACATACATTGATATCTTTACGTACGTACGTAAATAATTCTACAGAATCTACTGTCAATACTACAATACATAACAGTGACAGTGATGAGACAATATACAATTGTAGCATGGAAGGAGGTTAGCTGTACTTATGTACAGTACGGTGCATAAGAAAGGACACAGTAATTTGGCCTTGTGTTCAGCGTTTATCTGCAAATTCCTAAGCACTATACTGTACGTATGTAATAGTTGTATCCTGCCTTGGTGTGCTACAGCAGCCATAAAGTGCTAATCAATTGACCAATGACCTTGACCTGGGGTACATCAGGGTAGCAGTGCTACATCGTGGATGTAACAACCCCCCCCCCCCCCCCCCCCCAGTAGTCTGTGATCCACCCAACTTTCGCCCCCACAACATGACACATTCATACAAGTGTGACATGCAATGCAATAAATACACCATACACCATAGCTAGCCATACAATAACCATTGCATACTCACATTACTGAATCGGTAACATGAATATACAATAACCATCCTCAGTAACTCACTAAAGTAGTCCCCTGACTCTTTTTACTACTCGCTTGAGACCACCCAGGTACCCTTCTTCCAAAAGTTCTTCAGGGAAAGACTGCAGGTGTACATCAACAAGTACACTGTATACAATATATACTCATAATAATGCATAGAAGCTATATTTTCCTTGCAAGACTTCTTATATACCATTTCAGATTCATCACATTATCACATGGAGGACAGTGATGATGACGTACTGCATTTTTATGATGTAACAGATGGAGGTAAGGTTTGAATTCTATGCCAGCTAGTCTATAAATATGAATGAGACTGTAGACAGTACAAGGCAGTATCATGTATGTACATATGTATGTACTTTTGCACTCATTGACCTGGATTGTATTTCACATAAGCTTCCTATCATCATAGACTTGACATATTCAGAAGACAGTGATGACGATGTAGTGCACTTCTATGACACCACAGATGGTACAGGAGGTGTGTGTGTATGTGTGTGTGTGTGTATGTGTGTGTGTGTGTGTGTGTGTGTGTGTGCACGTGTGTGCGTGCATGTACTGCACCTTTATGACACCACAGATGGTACAGGAGGTGTGTGTATGTGTGTGTGTGTGTGTGTGTGTGTGTGTGTGTGTGTGTGTGTGTGTGTGTGTGTGTGTGTGCATGTGCATGTGTGTGTAAATGCATGTGTGTGTATTTGTGGCATTTTTAATCTTCATACCATACATATATGCACATGTATTAACAGTAAACCTTCAACCCTAGAAAACAGTACTCACTGCTGTGCAAAGAACTGCTTAGTACAGTTCACCAATGAGGAAAGAACAGAGTGCAGAAAGCTCTTCAAATTGAAGGCAGTACACCAGCAGAGACAATTTCTGCTTGACCTACTAATAGCGTCAAAATTCACGGGCCAGAGTGGGGCATTACAGGTGAGCACAATCATATCATTACTATAATATGTATACTCCCAAACAATCATCATTTACACAATATTCTTATGACTTTCTAGTTACTAATCAAAGGCAGGGAGATCTGTGCCAAAGGGTTAGCTGCTCTATTGCATACCACTGTGAAGCGCATACAACAGATAAGCCGTATGCATGATCAGGGGGTTACAACACTGTGCAAGGTAAAGCCAAAAGGAAGAAATGTATCTGACAGGTGTGTGTTTTGCTTTTCTCCACACTTAAATCATCACATACATAATTATCTACAAACAAAAAATATGTACGTAATATGTACATTTAGTAGTCCCTCACTGTGTATAGGACTGAGCAAGCTTCAACTTGGATGGCATCATGGTTTGGGAAACTAGGGGATCAAATGCCCGACAGCAGAATGATACACTTGCCACACTTCTTGACAAAGGATGCTGTGTACAAAGAAATGCGCATGGAAATGATGGAAGCTGGTATGCCTACATCAGACATTCTTTCTTTGTCCCACTTTTACGCATTGTGGACAAAGCAATTTGCCCATGTCAGCATACCCAAGGTCAGGCAGCAGATAATAATACTGTAACATGTGAAATAGACTACTATTTTCATACTTTTAGACAAATCGCTTTGCTCAATGTAACAACTGTGCTCTGTACCAAAAGGAGCGCCAAAGGCTTACAGGACAGAAAGAAGACTTAGCAGAGCTAAACGTGGCTTACAAGAAGCATTTAACAAAAATAAAGTATGGCATTAATTATCAGGATGTTATTGAATTCACATTATTTACATTTTTTTGCCTATGATAAATCTAACTATCAGGTTGGAAAGAACCATATATCATTGTCACATTCAGAAAGCAAGATCCAATCCCAAGAAGTATGTGACAGTGATAGTGGATGGTATGGACCAACAGAAGACCAGTCTCCCTTTTCTACCAAGGGAAAGCAAATCTGTCCAAGTACTGATAGTATTTTTTAGAACAATCATGGTTGAAACCTAAATTGTAATGATTTGTGACAAATACAGGGGCTGTGGCGGCTACGCACACACATTACCGGAGCACTCGTCCACACAGATGTTGAAGGTGGCAAACAAGTGTACGCCTTTGTGGACACTTTACAGTGGCCACATGATGCTAACCTCACAATCAATGTCCTTGAGGAAGTGCTAATAAGATGGCATTGGGAACATCTCCCGGAAGTCCTATATCTGCAAATGGACAACTGCTTTCGGGAGAACAAGAACCGATATTTACTGGCTTTTTGTGCACTCCTAATCGAAGCAAAGATTTTTAGGAAGGTGTATAGGTATTAGTACTGTTTACTATTGATGTGTACAGCTTCATCTAGAGTTGATCAGTTTTAGCCACTTACCCTACCAATTGACATTAATTAGGAACTATGTGTATATAACAGTCTTTTCCAATTGGTTTGGCGTGTTTTTTATTTAATTTAACAGATGTTTCGATTGATTTAATGGAAGTGTCATTGCAATTAACGTCTTTCATTGCAATTATCGGAAACGCTATTGCACAAGTTTGGAGTATATTCTAAGCAATATGTAAAGGCAATTGGCAAACTTTTCCCAGCACGTTTCATTTTCAAATACTTTCCTTCTTCATTCTTTGACAAAGGGTAGCCCACAGCTTGAATACTTCCACAGGCGCCAAGAAAGACAGGTGAGTGTTTCTGCCACCATTCATAATCTTCTTACATGACAAGTACGTATATACGTACCTTTGACATGTATGTACTTTTACATAACCCCTATACATAGTTCTAAACGAAAGTCTTCAAAGTTTGTTAACTTTTCTGTATTTCTGATTTCCACCTTCTAAGATATACCTCGTGAATAATTTCTTCGCGAACGCTTAAGTCTTCGCAAACCTCCTGAGGAAAGTGTTAGTATATAAAAACTAAGGTTGAAAAACTTAAAAGTGAAGTATTTGGAATAAAGTTGGGCTATTGCCTGGAAAAGTACTCCAATTTTGACTAACAGGGCTTCCGTTAGTTGCAATGAAAACGGCATTTATTGCAATGAAAAGTACATCAATTCAACTGCAACATCCATCAAATCCAGTGAAACGCCCGTTAAACCAATCGAAAAAGACTGTAGTGACCTGTGCTACATCACAAATGCCAGCACACTTTTTCCTTTGATCCACCAATACTTCACCCCCACACCAGGATACAAGTATGTACTGCACGCACTCATGTGGTGCTTTATAATGATATGTCATTGCTAAAGGAATAAAATGAAGTACATATGGGGAACCACAGGCCAAGATAATTAATTTACATTTTTAGGTTACATAAGGTTGTGTCTAATGTAGACTCTTTGACCACTCTAGTAAATCCAAAGAAATATATATGTATAAGACATTGTACAACTCTTACCGATAGATTCGCATCAACTTTTTACATGTCGGACACACCCATGCTGACGCAGATCAATTTTTTAGCAAGATCTCACAAAGAATGTAGAAGTTTGGTGCAGAAAGTCTTCAAGGTCAGTGTAGCATAGACATGTAGAACCATACATTCCCCATGTGAAGGTAGTGATACTGCACAAAACAGTCTTGTGTGTCAGTTCTTTGAGGAATTTGTTTAGTACACAAACAGTATGTAGACTGCAGAACAGCTGCTTTTAAATCACAAATACAGTAAGTAGAGTTTACAACATAGTTGTAGATTTTTATGTGAATGAAAAAACTTGACTGGCAGTCAGTTCATTCCTTACAGAGTTGATCACACTTTTAAAGCACAACAGATTCTGAACTGGTTCTATAACAATTGATGGTGCATGTCTAAAGGATACCCTTATACTATTGAGAGTATTCCATAATTTAAAATATAGGCAACTTATATATGTGTTGCCGGGAGACTCCGATTGTTCAATTAACAATAGAAAGCACTTCTAATTTTTACAGTTACCGTAAATCATGAAAAGATTGCATATGTAATACGTACGTACCTTGCGATTTTGTGTTAATTACAATACATTGCACTGAAAACGTTGCACAATCATGGATACCATACTAAAAATTAATCAGAACATGTATACAGTGGAATTGTGTCTTAAAGAACTCTCCTACTGTAACAGTGAATTCTGTATAATATAGGGGACCAATTCAGGTGACCCAGGTAATGTTCAACTATGAGACTTTGACTGGTTATAATAATGATTTCTGATAGAGAAGAATAATCAGTGGCCCCTGGGATTATAGTGAGATTATACTATAACTGTGTCATGAAAACATTGCGGGTAGGAAATTTAAACCAGAATTATAGTAATCTTTTCTACGGCTATCTTTTCATCATTTACGGTATTGAACTGTCTAAATAATTCCTTTTAGATCTATCCAAGCAAATCCAGGAGTCATTTACACCAACTCCCACAGTAATCAAAATCAACACTGTGTTCGACTACAAGGGGTATCTAGAGTCACACATTGAGAGCATCACAGGACACTCTAAGCCACTGTGTTTCAAACTGGAGTTAGACGGGGACAAGTGTGTCCTCTCATTCAGAGATGATAGCAGCAGGGTGTGGAATTCCATTGCCACTCCATTGCTCAAGGTATGCCTGCATTTAAACACATACAATATGCAGCATAGGATGACATCTTATATAGTATTACATACGTATGTATGTACGTACTACTATACGCATGTGGGACATGTCCATTAGCACTTTAATGGCTTCCTAAAGTCGACAAATTTACTGTTTACAAATTTCTTCATTTCTTCACGATATGTTGTAGAATGGCCAATCAGTGGTTCTAAAGCAGTACAAACATATCTAAGGTACACATTGAGCTATTTTTCATCCGAGTTTCTTTCTCGATCGTTCGATTAATCGACGATTTACCAGGTAGTCGAGTTAGGCAGTTATTCGACGCGAGTAAATCAGAACATGGGCCTACAGACACAGGATAAAGACTAGATTGTTTCTAATGAAAATATCTAACTTTCTACCGATGGGGGTTTTGTTTTCAGAAATAGTTTTAAAGATATTCAGCAAATACTCACAGCGTGATAAAATATTTGTCAATAACTTCTCTGAAAACGAGTAGATCAAAACCCCCATCGGTGAAAAGTTGAAGCAGTCAATACTGATCATAATGAAACACTCGGAAGGTTCTTACGTGGCTCCGCTGATTTACTCGGCGACATGGCATTTTGCAAAAAAATCTCTTTCGCAAGGGCCTATTCTCACATGATAGTCATGTGATTAGGGCTGTGACGTCATTGAACTCTTGGTACCGTTCGAAAGTGACGACTATTTTGAAGGTTGGAGAGCATGGCAAGGACTGATGCGTTGCAAGCGAAATCAATTCGGAGGAAACAGGCCATTATTTAAAGAAGGCGGATGACCGAAGAAAGTCTAAAGTCGGCGAATGAGAAAATTTTTAGCGATGGAGTCATTCGGCGCTGAACAGCAATCTCGAAGAACAAGGTGCGTACGGTAGTCGTTGTTTAGGGTAAATCTAAATATTAGAGTCTATTTTACTAACCTAAACATCTTAGAATATGATGCATCACTTTCTACAGCATTCCTAACGCCTTGAACTCACCGGCCACTGACTGTAATATTACACCCGATTTTGAAACTCCTGCAGTCCGCGATCGACCATATGCAAATACATTTTCTAGACACTGCTTCTCCTTGGATAAAGGCTTAAAAAGCACCAAATGCACAATGAATTGCCATGCAACGCTATCGATCTAGCTTGCTCCTAAACAAAAATGTCATAGAATGTCACGCGTATGTCACATGATTCGAAGCCATCTTAGTGACGATTTCGCTAAAATTCCAGCTTGTTAACACATTAGGGAGATTTTGGACATGTTCCACATGCGTATGTTAATTTTGACGTATAAAATGCCCTCTTACACAGGCTCATTATAGCGCTTTTCGACTGGAGAAGAAAATGGCCGCCGCTCGAAATGGTAATATATACATCGAATTTTACAGCTCAAACAACAACGTACGTCGATTTTTACAACTGTTTAGTGTTTTAATGTTATTATTCGAAACAATAAACTACAAAACAGGCCCATGTGTCATACGCAGAAGTATAATAATGATTTTGAAAAAGGTACACTTTTTCTCTAAACGTCGATTTGGGGACGTGTAGACGGCCTCCCAAAGAGATGAAACTGGCATGAGATGAAAGAGTAAAGTTCATTTAAGATATGGATGCTGAGCGGAGAACATATAACTCCAACTGAAATAGTTATAACGAAAAATGTACTTTTAGTGGGTAAAAATGGCTAAAAATGACAATTAAAATGGTAATAGCTTCGGCTAACCTTCTTACATAATCCCCGCTCAGCGAAAACAAGTAGACAAAAGAACTTTAAATCGTTGGATTCTTTTGTTGTTCAGAAAAAGTCCTGGGTACACGTCCCCAAAACACGATATATTTGCAGGACGGTTCCAATCCGCCATTTTAGGATGACGTAAGGTGCGCGTCATCAGTATTGGGCATTTAAATTCGTATGGTACATTGGAAATAAGCGCCCTGCAATGTTATCGACTACGTGAACAATCGATCTGGTCGGCAATTTGTTGTGCGGATAGTTCTATTTTTCATTAAATGGTTCCAACAAGTATCGGTGAGTTCTTATGCATATGTTCTTGTCATTGATAGTCATATCTGCGGCGAAAGTGGCATACTTGACGACTAAGACTCAGAGACAGTGGCACTGGCTTGCGTACAAAATCAATGAATCGATTAGTACAAAGTCAGAAAGTAGACTGAGCCTGCTAACATTTTGCCGATTTTAGCTAGTGTTTCATTCGTGATCTAGGATATCCTGGATAGAATAGTGCAGTTACCTGTTACAGCACTTTCTTACATTGATTTGGCATTCTGCAACGATCATTCGAGGTGGGAAGGTCGATATCGGCGGTACCTGGCCCTTTTTGACGGTACTAGTGTAGCTTGAACATTGCGACTAAACATTGATGTGCTTCTATAAATACCTAAACAAAACTTATTAAGGCACAAAACGGCTTTTTGCCTTTTCAAAGTCGATAAGATTTGAAAGATTCTGCTATCGCTAAACCACTGTAAGCGCCCATCACTGATGACGTATTACAACGTTTACCTTCTGTTGGCAATGACGTATAGGTAAAATGTGACAAATTCCACAAATTCCATAACTTTGTCGCCTGTAATCCCCAACTTCCAAAAAGCGCTATAATGCCCCTGTGTATATACGCACATAGTCTATGCCTACGTTACAAGTGGAGCCTGGGAAGGTGCACCCATGTCCTGAAAGAATGAACATCCAACGGCTGAGAAAGGATATCCCAAAGTGGGTGAAGTGGCTGAAAGAAAATGCGGCACAAGAGTGGGAAGGGTTTTTAGTCAACCCAGTGGAAGACTGCACACGAGAATGGCCATTTCCACTTATGCAATCATTGAGCTACCAGCTATCCCACCCTCACAATGGACAACATTCAGTTCTGTTCTCAACAGATACAAAGAGTGCTGTAAGTATAAACTGTAACCTCACATGTTATCATTATTGTAATTACATACATATATATGTATAACATTCACCGTTACCTGCCTATCTACAACATGTACTGACAACATCCATTATACTATCTATGCTGTAAGTTTACATGTCCACTGTCCAGGGGATCAAATGAAAATATATTATGCTATTACAGTTAAACCTGTCTTGAAGACCACATGGCGACTCATAGGCAGACTGCCCACGTATAGGACACTCTCAATGATGCTAATACTCCTCTGATCCCACCTACCTACGTACGTATGTGTAAGGATGACATATCTACAGAAGCCACCATCTCTGAATGGGTCCCTTAGGCGGTCTTTATGTGATAGTTATAGTATGGCTAGCTGGGCATTGGCGTATTCATTGCTCGAGTCACGAGGGTGAGTGCAATAAAGAGCCAATTCCTAGCTAGCCATACAATAACTAGCTTGTTGTGAATGCTTCATTTTAATGCACAACGAATAGTGGCGTTGCCAACGAAAGTGATTCGTTCTTTTGTTTTAAACTTTTGACGTTGACTCCTAATCGAATTTCCATTGCAGTGAAGTGTTTTGCTGGACACTAGAATTGGCGATGTTATCAAAGGAAGCGAGTTTCATTCGTTCTTTTGTTTTAAACTTTTCAACGCTTGACTATAGTAAACAGGGCAAAAGTGAGTAGTAGCCCAGGGCTCTTCTTGGTTATTGCCTTGTTTGCAGTCAGTTCTAACCGAAAACAGGGCAACAACAAAAAATACTGCCCTGTCGGTCCCTTTGATCTATTGCTCAACCATACAACAAAGACAGGTTTAACTGTAATATTAATGTGATTGTAGTCTCCGTATGGTTTATAGTACATATCTATGGTGACAGTCAGGTATATTACCTCAGGTACATGTGTTCACACGATAGAGATTTTAGCTACAAGATGCCTTGCTAAAATTTTGTCGCACTCTAAGTATTTGTCGCTCGACCCTAAGGTTTCGTCAGGCTATCTGAAAGGTACAAAAACACTTCTGAATCCTCTCATCAGATGACATACGTATTTGTAAATTTAAACTAGGTGTGACGAATTTTTAGAGAATATACAGTAGCTACTTGGCATTAGGAAGACAACACGGGCATTGAGTTTGGAAAAGGGAAATTGATGCTCATCTTTTCGATTGAGCATGTGGAGTTCAATTAGACAGGAGTGAGTAGATCTAGTAGAACGGAAGAGGAAGTTACACTGGTGGGAAAAAGAGTTATGTCTGGGGCATGCTTGGGGTAGGTTAGGTGAGGATAGACGAGTGGTACAATTAGCAGATAGGAATGTGAGAAGGTTGATCGCAGAGTTAAGGGCTGGATGCAGCAAACTAGAGATTGAGTTGGTAGGTGGAAGAGAATTGAAGTTGATAAAGGATTTGTAGATGATGTGGAGATAGTGTGGAAGACGAAGAGCATTTTTGGTCAGATGTACGAAATTAGCAGATCTTTGGAGGAATTAAGAAGTGGAGTAAGAATCGGAGGATCAGTGGCAAAATAGCTACAAATATGCTAAGCATCATAGTGAAGCCTAAGATTGCCAAAAAGTGTCCAATATGTGGACCGCCAGAAAAGATAGCCTGAATCTGTGCTCAAAGTCATAGATCCATGATCATGATAGGCATGAACAAGCAGAGACTGTGTGTACGTAGTGCTATATGAGACGGAATGATCTCACACTGTACTTTACGACTACTACTAATTGTAATCAGTATCCATGTACTAATGTACGTAACTATTTTCCATCCAATTTAAACGTTCAGCTTACCTTTAGGACCAAACGAAGGACCAAACAGCCAAAGCCTGTGCCATCCGGGTGCCAACAGCTGCTCTACAGAACGCACTCGTGTTGGCATGCACTAATGGTCACACGGTTTACACATGTTACCCACGTGACTTTTTCGTAACACTGGTCGGCGGTCTGGCGCGACTAGGTGATAAGATTGGACCCTATTTTTATCATTACAAGGTCACAAAATCAGGAACCACTATTCGCTGTACAAGGCTACAAAATCGGGAACCCCTATAGCTACGCTGTACAAGGCCACAAAATTGGGGACCCCTATATATAGCGGCTAAACTGACAGTACAAGGCCACAAAATTGGGGACCTTATTATAGCATACCAAGCCACATGGGGACTGTCTCATGGAAGTTTTCATACTTGTCTCAATTCTGAACACAAATTGCATGTACATCGGCACTTAAAAATTGTTTCATTGTCTAAGTGCTTACTTTACAATCAACCAAGTTGTTAATTATAATATTTACAAAAAGTATGTACATTCTTTCGTCTATTAGGTGTCCATTGGTAGCAGAAACTGCATTGTGGGTGTTGAAGACACAACTTCAATCAGTATTGGCTCTCTTGTTGCTGTTCGTGTTGCAGATTACCCACCCCCATGCATTGGCAGAGTCGATTCCCTCAACCCTGATGGTACAATTGTTGTTGCATGGCTCAAGGGTGGATACAACAAGGCCTGGCATGAATGGATGATACTAGATCCAACAAACACAAGGAAGAAAGTCCAGTGGAAGGACACCCTCTCCAGAGATTGTATTCTTTTGTATGATTTTCAGTTAACCAAATGTAACCACCTAAAGAAAGTAACAGTTACTCACTTGAAACAACAATATGAATTACTGTAAACATGTAACCCTTGTATTTTACACTAAAAGTAGGAAATTCTGTTTTAGTTAAAAATCAAATATGGTACCACAAAACAGAGATTTATTGAGATAAAAAATAATTCTGTGTAAAATGGTGAATTTTATATTGTGGAATGGGAATATTTACATGATTTTTAGGGGCTGCCACAGGCAGCCCCTATATTGTTTTCATTTGGACTTCCGGTGTGTAACGCTCGTCCGATATATATATATATATATATATATATATATATAATATGGATTTGAAGAAAAGTCTTATAATAGAGAATTTATATAATAGTAATAGAGAAGTATGAATTTATACAGGAATGAGTTATAGGAATTGTTTTGAAAACAATTGCCAAATATGGCAATTGTTTTCAAAACAATCATCCAGTTACAATAAACAGTATGTTCAATGACTGTTCAGCTGTGCACTTACACTCCAATGCTTTGCAAGTGATTCGAGTGCGTGGGGCGGCAGCCCCCACGAGTTTTTAACTCGAATTACTTGTTTGTAATTTTATGATGGACAGTCATTCTAAGAAAGGCATAGTCATTCTAAGAAGCTGTTAGTAACAGGAATGCTTGCTAATGGTATAGTTCTAGGAGTTGAACAGGTACCAGATGGAACATCTGCATCATCATTAGAAGAAGGGAAATCAACTTTTTCCAGAATACAACAGGTGGTAACAGAGCTGGAGTTGCCAAATGCAGAGTACATGAACATTGATACTATACATTCTACTATTTCAGACAAAGCATCAACCCAAACATGCTTCACAAAGGAACAGTCAATAGAAGATAGGTCTGGTATTGTAGAAGCATTTTGTGGAATGCACCTTGGTATACACTTGTGGAAAGCAGCTCTTGAATGCATGCGCAAGCCTGCTACTAGAGATGCACCACAGGCTGACTGCATAGTGGATGCATATGTTCACACAGTCTGTAAACTCCTTGGTCACCTAGGAACATGTCCAGAACATGGCCATGGGGTAACAAGATTTCCAGAATATGTATAGAGGCGAATTGAAGGTACACAATCTCAAGCAAGCACTCAAGAAGATATAGAACACCTAGAAATGTTAAAGGCCATCCAGGGGTGCAAGTTTGATCATCAGGCAGGCAATAAGTATTTTGTAACTGCACGAAATGCTGCAAGGATCTTATTTCTGTGAGAAACAGCTATATTATATCTCAAGGAGATTAAATACATGAAGAACCTCAACAAACTGGAAGAAACGGTATTAAAATTTCTGGAGGATGAAGAGGCTAATGCACAACTAAAAGTTGATGCTCTCTTTTTGACAAAGTGTATACTGATTAAATGACCCTATTAAAGTCTAACAGTCTGAAAAAAATCATTTTTAGATATGAATGAACATTACAGAGAGCTGCAGGTATTTCTAGCAAATTCAAAAGGAAACCCAGACAACTCAACAGAAGCATACATACACACAGGGGCATTATAGCGCTTTTTGGAAGTTGGGGATTACAGGCGACAAAGTTATGGAATTTGTGGAATTTGTCACATTTTACTTATATGTCATTACCAACAGAAGGTAAACGTTGTAATACGTCATCAGTAGCGGGCGCTTACAGTGGTTTAGCGATCGCAGAATCTTTCGAATCTTATCGACTTTGAAAAGGCAAAAAGCCGTTTTGTGCTTTAATAAGTTTTGTTTAGGTATTTATAAAAGCACATCAATGTTTAATCGCAATGTTCAAGCTACACTAGTACCGTCAAAAAGGGCCAAGTACCGCCGATATTGACCTTCCCACCTCGAATGATCGTTGCAGAATGCCGAATCAATGTAAGAAAGTGCTGTGACAGGTAACTGCACTATACTATCCAGGATATCCTAGATCACGAATGAAACACTAGCTAAAATCGGAAAAATGTTAGCAGGCTCAGTCTACTTTCTGACTTTGTACTAATCGATTGATTTCGCATGCAAGCTAGTGCCACTGTCTCTGCGTCTTAGTCGTCAAGTATGCCACTTTCGCCGCAGATATGACTATCAATGACAAGAACATATGCATAAGAACTCACCGATACTTGTTGGAACCATTTAATGAAAAATAGAACTATCCGCACATTAAATTGCCGACCAGATCGATTGTTCACGTAGTTGATAACATTGTAGGGCGCTTATTTCCAATGTACCATACGAATATGCCAATACTGATGACGCGCACCTTACGTCATCCTAAAATGGCGGATTGGAACCGTCCTGCAAATATATCGTGTTTTGGGGACGTGTACCCGGGACTTTTTCCGAACAACAAAAGAATCCAACGATTTAAAATCCTTTTGTCTACTTGTTTTCGCTGAGCGGGGATTATATAAGCAGGTTAGCCTAAGATATTACCATTTTAATTGTCACTTTTAGCCATTTTTACCCGCTAAAAGTACATTTTTCGTTATAACTATTTCAGTTGGAGTTATATGTTCTCCGCTCAGCATCCATATCTTAAATGAACTTTACTCTTTCATCTCATACCAGTTTCATCTCTTTTGGAGACCATCTACACGTCCCCAAAATGACGTTTAGAGAAAAAGTGTACATTTTTCAAAATCATTTTTATACTTCTGCGTATGACACATGGGCCTGTTTTGTAGTTTATTGTTTCGTTAAATAACATTAAAACACTAAACAGTTGTAAAAATTGACGTACATTGTTGTTTGAGCTGTAAAATTCGATGTATATATTACCATTTCGAGTGGCGACCATTTTCTTCCCCAGTCGAAAAGCGCTATAATGAGCCTGTGCATGTATTTGTTTCCAAAAGTGACTGTATAATGAGACAGCTGAAACAAATCATTGCATTGATGGAAAACACAAGAAGATCCATGAAAGAATGTATAAACATGATTCCTATGACCTTCGAGTCTTGCAACTGGCTCAACAGGCAGCTGCTGAGATGGAAAAAACAATCACTAAGTACAAAGTAGACCAGCTTCCTGGAGGATCACCGTGGAATCCATCATCAGAGATCAGAGAGGTATGCAAAAACATTCCTCCATTTCAGCCAGGAAACAGTATAAACATTGTGCTAAGTAATCTGGAATGACACAGCAAAATGGCTCCTGGAAGAAGACATATCAATGCAGAGTAAAATAATTACACTAGCAATAAGTAATTCGGGTGAAAAACTCGTGGGGCTGCTGCCCCTCATCCCAAATTACTTGCGAAGTTTCAGCCACGCCTGAAAGCCTGAAACTCAGCCAAAATGTAGTGAATTTTCTTCAAAATTGCAAAAAAAATACAAAGCTGAAGAATAAAACTTCTTCGTAAACCTGATGCCATTGTTGCAGAGATAAACCGTTGCTTGTTAAAGTCTTCTTTTCTTTTCGCAACCATTTTTATTTGCCTACTTCCTGTTGCATATATTATATATACATATATGTGAATAGAGTGTTACACTTCCGGAATTTGTAATGAAACTAATATAGGCACTGCCACAGGCAGCCCTTAAAAAAGGATGCTAATAAATTGAACAAGGAAAGACGAGAGAAGAAGGCAGAACACACTAAAAAGAGAATAGCAGCATGGAAAGACAGATTGAATAAGGCATGACGGAAAAGGAGAGCAGAAGGACAGAGATGAAAGGGAAAAGAATGTGAAATAGAAGTAGAAATAACTGTTGGAAGTTGCATCAGGCACAAAATTCAAGAGAATGAGGGTGTGAAGACATACACAGGAATGATAGGTGTAGCAGATGAAGAATGGATAACTATAGTTTATGACGGAGAAGAAAATGGATATGATTGGCTTGTAGACAAGATAGAAGAGGACTTGAGAAACGGGGACTTAGAAATTATATCATGACTTGTTAACTTAGCAATTGATAGTATTATTTCATTTCTTCCAAAAATCACTGACAGGCTACATAGGAACATAGACCAATGAAGGATCAGGGTCGGGCTACACAAGACTAACTATCAAACTCTTGTACATATATAACGCAAAAGATGCTCATAACATGCTATAACTACGCACGCAACAACTTCATGACACCCACTACTAGTTACTCAGGTAACAGTAGCTATCTTAGTTTTTGATAGAAGTTGATAGAGCCACACAATTGAGCACAACAACTCTGTACATGCACCACGGTTCACAAGACTCGCCTGTGTGAAAAATACTCTATTTAGAATATCTTCTATCGATCTTCTTCAGCATGTAGAGACCTTTTAAAGACCATCTGTAGCCGCAAAGTAAGGTTTAATTACGATGAGTATCGTTCTCCGGACCACTTTTTCTATGATTCTTGCAAAAAAGTATATTTAGTATACTAGGGGTAAAGGCGGCCTTTGGCCTCCTTTACCCCTAGTTCGGGTGGCGGGTACAACCCTCATATCAAGTGAAGAGGTTGTATCAAGTGAATTAATCAATCTATTTGAGTGTAATGTCTATATCAAGAATAAGCTCATAGTAAGCTAGTTAGTTAGTAACACGGATGCAATTTTTATGTCAAGTGTATAGTAGTTACATAAAGTGCAGTTCTTGCATTCAAAATTGCTTCAAATCTGCTTTTAAGTATCACATGTACACTCACATGCACACACACACACACACACACACACACACACACACACACACACACACACACACACACACACACACCATGTACACATTTACTCACATATACACTTACACACCACACACATGCACACACGTGCACGGGCACATATATACACACATACACACACCTGTCACACCTCTTCCTCTCTACCTCCTTCCCCCTTCCTTTTCTCCCTCCCTCCCTCCTTCCACACACGTACACACATACACACGTACACACGCACACACACCTCTCATACCTCTCTCTCCCTCCCCTTTCTCTCTCCCTCTCTCCCTCCCCCTTTCTTTCTCTCCCTTCCTCCATCTCTCTCTTTCTTCCTCTCTCACACATACACACACACCACACACATACACACATTATGTCACACACATGCATGCATGCACACGCAAACACATGCACATACACACACACACACACAAACACACACACACACAAACACATGCACACACAAACACATGCACACGCACGTACAAACACACACACACACACACATACACACACACACCACATGTACACACGCACACACTTACACCACACACACACACACACACACACACACACACACACATATACACACACACATACACACACACACACACACAGAGAGACACAGGCACGTACTCACACCTCTCACACATCTCTCTCCCTCCCTCCCCCTCCCCCCACATGTATACACACACCTCCCTCCCTCCGTCCTTCCCCTTTCCTTTTCTCCCTCCCTTCCCCCCACACACGTACACACATGCACATGTACACACACACGCACGCATATACACACATCATAAAAACACGTATACCGTGCACACACGTACACACGCACACACAGCTCTCATACCTCTCTTTCCCTCCCTCTCTCCCTTCCTCCTTCCCTCCCTCCATCTTTCTTTCTTCCTCTCTCACACATACACACTCACACACCACACACATGTACACACACACACGTGACACACATGCATGCACACACACGCAAACACACACACACACACATACACACACACACACAAACACACACACACACACAAACACACACACACACAAACACACACACACACACAAACACAAACACATGCACACACAAACACATGCACACGTACGCACAAACACACACACACACACACATACACAGGTACACACACACACACACACACACACACACACACACACACACCACACATGTACACACATACACACTTACACACCACACACACACACACACACGAACACACACATGAACACACACACACATGCACATACACTCACACACACACACACACACACACACACGTACACGTACACACGCACATATACACACCTCTCAGACATCTCTCTCTCCCTCCTTCACTCCCTCCCTCCCCCTCCCCCCACATGCATACACACATACACACACCTCTCTCCCTCCCTCCTTCCCCCTTTCTTTTCTCCCTCCCTCACTCCCTTCCCCCACACACGTACACACACATGCACGCATACACACAAACCATATACACACGCATGCCGTACACACACACACACACACACACACACACACACACACACACACACACACACACCACATCCTACTGCGATTTGCTATATGGATACAATTAGAGTCTTGTGCCACACATACTTGTTGCATTGGTGTTATAGCCTGAATTTCATTGACTGTGTGTTTTCTGTCGTGTTTATGAATCAGTTATTATGTAGAATGTTCAAGTTGTGCCACCCATGCGTGTCAGCGCAGCGTATTGTGTATTCCCCGAAAAATTCCATATACCACACACATTGTTGAAAATGGCCGATTTCCCTGAGGCAGATTATAGCCGCTCACGTTTTGCGAAGAGACCGCTTTCCGCTATATAGTTATCACTCTCAGACTGTCGTATCGATAATCTAAGGTGGCCATAAAGTGATCGCTTTCTTTTCCTAGGAGGAGTTACCGGACAAAGGATTGTAAAGGAAAAGCCGTATAATTGTCTGCTTTCAATCGTAAACTAAATATGGCGCCTCGTAGCCAAGTACGGGCAAATTTCTAAAATCCTTCATTTCGCAAGCAAACGGAGAGAAACCCCTTTGAGGTTACTCACCGAATAGCGCTAGGAACGTTGGTAAAAGTTCGCTGCAAATTCTTTGCACAGTTGGTTAGATTAGTGGGAACAAAAAATCGGCCTACCTCCATTATAATAAGATACATAGTTTATTGTAACTGGACAATTGTTTTCAAAACAATTATCCAGTTACAATAAACAGTATGTTCAATGAATGTTCAGCTGTGCACTTACACTCCAATGCTATGCAAGTGATTCGAGTGTGTTGGGCGGCACCTACCACAAGTTTTCAACTTAAATCACTTGTTAACTTAGTCTAATATCATATAATAACTAAATTATGATACATGCATGCAGTGCCATTAGTGACATCTGACCTGAACACTAGGTGAACTTCGCTGTATAAGCCTTCATGGTTTAGGTGTGATGGCTGGTACACGGGTTATTACTTATCTAAGCATACTCTGAGTCACTGTACTGCCCTCCATTGCTGAATGTTGAGACAGCAGCCCCAATAAGCCATTCTTCTGTTCCTCTGTAATCTGTTGTACACAATACCCAACTTTACTCAGGATGCTTCGTTTTTGAAGTTCTTAAACTTTAGGTTTCGTATACTAACACTTTCCTTAGGAGGTTTACAAAGACTTGAGCGTTCACGAAGGAACTGTTAAATAGGTACCTCTTCGAAGGGAGAAATCAGAAATAAAGAAAATTTTACAAGCTTTCAAGTCCTTCGTTTAGAAGCATAGGGGTTATATGAAAGTGTATGCCAAAGATTTAGTAGTGTGGTGCAAGAATATTGTGAATGGTGGATGAAACATTTACCTGTCTTTCTTGGTGCCTTGTGTAAGCATTTTAGGCACGGTCTACTGTCTAAAGAGGTGTCTGTCAAAGAAGGGAAGGACAAAGAAGGGAAGCATTCGAAAACAAAATACGCTGAAAAAGGTTTGTTTTTGGGCCGCCGGAAGGTGGCCCTATATTGTTTTTACCTTCACCGGAAGTGTCCAGAACGTCCGGAACGATGTCTATATATATATATATATATATATGTGTGTGTGTGTGTGTGTCAACAACATGGTGGACGTGAAGTCGGTACGTAATCTTTCGGCTATATTTTGGTAAAATTCATTCGTTTGCTCCTGATGTTATCGGCGAAGAGTGTTTTCGACCAGAAGAGTTCTTCGAAGTATTGTTTTAGTCAATAATGACAATTTCCAAGCGATTCGAGTTTCCAGGGCTGTAGGCGGCCCACAAGTTTTTTAAACTCAAATCGCTTGTTAACCTTTAGATTTTGCTTCAAATTTACTCCAAACTTGTACACTAGCACTTCCGTTAATTGCAATGGAACTACCGTTAAATAAATTGAAATGTCCGTCAAATGAAATGAAACATCCATTAAACCAATTGAAAAAGACTGTAATATATATGATGTATAACTACATAGTCAACTCACAAATCCCCTTCCACACGAGGACTCCAAAAATAGAAACTTCTTTATGCACTGGATGGCCATGCATACCTTTTCCTCTCTTGTAGGATAGCTCTTGTGCATGAACACTGCGGCAGCAATTTCACTGATGAACTTGGTAGGAGCTTTTCCTGAGAGTGATTTTGCTTGCAAACCAGCCATTACTACAGGACTGTAGTTAGTAGGTAGGCAAAACAGCACTGGCAGTGGTGATTCTGTGGCATGCTTTGTCAATAAAATGCTTTGGTGCAGGGTCTGTATACCACACAATAGATACGTATTAATGTACATACATGGGACAAGGCTAAGACATCAACAGTGAGTACAAAACCAAAAGGCTCATGAATTAGCACACTGTCAGACATAACCTATGTCAAGGCACAAATGTTGGACACAAATTGCTCACACAGAACAGTGTTATATACTGTGATGTACACGTAATATAACTTGCAACATTCAAAAGAAGTATATGGGGACTCACAAAAAATGAAATATGCATGCACATCAGTGTATAAACTAACTTGTGGATGACATTGTTTCCGGAGTCCCTGTATTTTCCTGTAGTATATATATGAACAGGAAAGGTACTGTCTGTGATATTAAGTACACATGTATTACCAACCAAGAGATTGAGGGGGGAATGTTCAGTTTTCTATGTAATAGTATGAAAAGTACTATGCATACAGTCAAACCTCACATATCCACTCACATCCGTTCTGGATAAAATTGCAGATAAAGTAAGGAAACTGGATAAATGAGGGAGCAGTAGTATAGTGTAAAGTAGAATTATTGCAATTTTGTTCCAATAAAAGGTAGGGTGAGGGAACTGGATATCTGAGGTGCAGATAATTAATGTCTCATGTGACTGTATTTATTATATATGTATGCATAATATACATATGTAGCAGGACATGAGCTTTACAGAACGGGGTGAGTACTGACTGAGATAGGCACACATGTATTACTACAAAAATTCATACTGTTCAGTTAATAATACAGTATAGTGTCCATGTATGCCTAAACTCACTTGAGTCCCAGAATTCGACTGTATCGAGTCGGACGTTATATCATGTTCTAGAAAAGTACGGACTACGCTAGTCAGAAAGTATAATGTTGACTGGCTACATGCACGTACAATAATATTATCATACTCTCACAACTAGTAACCCATACACACACCCATGCATACCCACATCCATGCAGTGAAAAGTGTAATTTATCATAGATATGCAACACCTATAGCTGTGATCCCAAACACACACACACACACA
>CAUJGJ010000397.1:6122500-6132500 GCA_963170055.1 Halisarca cf. caerulea
GTGAGAAAAGTTATCACTCAACACAAAGACCGTACTCGATATGGATTCACGCTGAGGAGAGCATATGGTCTTGTTCTTATCTATACTGAATTGTATAAGCATCTCTGCTAATCGAGGAGTATATATACATATAGTTTTATGAATGTGGTACCCACGAACTATACTTTCAAAATGTATAGCATTAAATGTTATTAAGCGCAAACTTTTTGCTGCAACATCTATAAGCGCATGCGCTAGACATGCAGCTGACTTCTGTAGTATTCAAAGGGAACATGACATACACAGTTCGATGCACAATTAATGCATAAATGGTGTAGTCTTGTAAACGAGACCCTACTCGTGTGTGGACGAGTAGGGTCTGGGTATACGAGACTATGTATGGTGAAAAGTTCACGTGGAACAACTATGTAAAAGAGCCTTGACGAATGTAGACACATATAGGTGCTGGTGCGATCAAAAGAAAGTAATGGCTTTTAAAAAAGCCCCTTTGCTGATCTCTGCACATCAAATGGATGTGCCATGGGTGCACATCAAATGGATGTGCCAGAGGTGTGTGGGCATCAAATGGATGTACTACTGCCTGCTATAGGATATATTAAATAATTATACATTAAAATAATTGAGTATAATGGCAACAAGCAGCCAACGGCTGTGTGTACATGATGGTGAGGATACGAAGGGAAAGATATGCAGCTGTTTTTTTTAATATACATATCTGTATATATTATTGGAGTAATTTTTTTTGTCATTTTTTTCATATTTTTATTAATATATAGTTCAGATATTTTCCCTCTTCAAACCTCCTTTCCGAGACAATATATCATAAGAACAATGTGCAATAAACAGAAAGCAAAGCCATATTATATAAGGTGATACATAGTATATAATATTGCAATAAGGCAAAATGCTGCCATGCGTATATATCGATGTCATACAGTACATGTCAAATGAACGTATGTCAGTGTGGACGTCAGTACATGAACATGTTAAACACAATTCATTGTTTACAACTCTACATGCATGTACATGTTATAAGGTTAAATAATGTTTCGATGTTGACGACCGATGTATATATATAAATGTATATAGTTGTATCACACAAAATTTAAAAGGTATATTTCCATAATATTATACATTTTAACAATAAAACAATACAAACAACTCGGAGGAGGTCTGAATTTGTTTGCTGAGGGTTTTTCTGCTGTCTTTGTTTATAAAAATGTGATCTTCTCATTTTTTTATATCTTATGCCTTCCAATCCAACCATTCTTAACAGAAACATTGAATCGTATGCGTATATAAAAATCAAAATTAATAATACTGTATCAGAAAATTAACACATGAACATAATATGAACAGGCATCTACATGTACACGTATTCTAAACACAAAAATGAGGCTATTAATTGGATGTATGTATTTACTGTCAAAGTTGTCATGAAAACTTTACCATAGTCATTGCTAATGACAAATATAAAAAAATCAGGACTTACAACAACACCAGGATGCCCTCAATACACCTCAACTTCTTACTTTCCACTCAGCTAGGAGTTTTTTTCCCTAGTTTGAGTTGTTGAAGCATTGAAAAGTACTCCCCATCATTTGGGGTACAGCCATGTGCCTTGTAATGGGACAATTCAATTCCCTTGATCTGTTTCTACAGATAAGACACGCGTCCAGACACTCTCGTTTGGAACAAAGCCACAAACGTGGAGTGCTTTTCTCGCTCAGAAACAGTTAGCGAAATTCCGTTTTTTTGCTTCTGACGTAGTGCAAAATGTACATCATCAAAATGTTTCAAATCATTACTGATACCAAGCAAAACATAAACAGCCTTCCCATGAGTCGTTTTCCACTCATGCTCTGGCTCTACATGTAAAGCTGGTACTTCACAGTCAACAACAGCATGCTCAGGTGTTTCCTCAGTTTGGGTATCACCTGCTGTAATGTCATAGTCTGTATTATCGTACTCTACCTCTGGTTGTACACTTGCACTAACAATCTCCATGTCCATATTTACACTACCATTATCAGTTACAGAAGTGATTTGATTTGTAGGTTCACTCTCAGTGCTCATTTCATCACCAGAAAAATCAGAGTGGGAACCTTCAAAATTGCGCACACAACATTCTGAGAAGGGAATTTGAACCCTAGTCTGCACAACCTGTTGCCAGGCAAGGTTAGCAGACTGTTGGACATAGTTGAGTGTACTGTCACAGAAATGTAACAATTGGGGACCTTCATCTCTAAACTTTGGGTCATAGTCACCATCTTTGAATACAATACCATTATCTACTTCATCCCACCAAACTCCTTTCCCAGGTAGCAAAAAACGACTAATTCTTTCTATGTGTGCTTGGAAACTAGCACAGACCTTCTCAATGAAACCTTTTTTAAGCAGTGATCCTTTGAAAGGTGGAACACCACTAGCCTCTTTAGATACTCGATGTTCCTGGTTGCCAGGAGAGGAACCAACCAGGTTCTTCTCCAGTTCTTTGGCTTGCACATGTAACAAAACCTTAGGGATAACATTTTCAGGATTTTTAGTACACTTTTCAGCTACCATTCGCACACTATTGAACAGCCTTTCATTGGATTCGGTATTAACAGACCTCAAACACACTATTTCGTATTGCAAAGGGGCATGTGTCAGCAGCGAATGGAAGTATAAGCCAAAAAACTTAGTCCCCTTCAATGATGGGAACAGACTTACACACAGCTCGTGGTGGACCCAACACACATTGTAAAGCCTCAAAACATTTCTAGGTGTCCGCTCGCTTGGCGGCATATAAAGCAATTCAGAGATATACACAGCTGACTCGATAAGTTTTAAAATGTCACCATCTATATGTATACCAGTATTCTTAGCTTTTAAAAGTACTTGGTACACTCGAAGCAATCCCACTCTTAAGTCAGCTCCTGTGTGCCCTGAATCTTTCCAGTAAACAGTAGTTTGTATCAGGTCATGAACCTCCTTTTTCAAAGGATTGGTTAACAGATCAGAGACAACTGGGAGTAAGTTGTTCAAATGTCCCTTAAGATCATGCAAAGGTTCATGGGGCAATATGGAATACTTGTCTAGATAGCACAATTCTAGTTCACAATTTGGATTACTTAGTAATAATGAAGGAACCCTTTGGCATCCTTCCAGCAACTTCTTAAGCTTACTGTAGAGCTCAGGTTTTGGTAAATCTATGTCAATGCAGCCTCTTGCACGTAACTCATTTCGCAAGTTACCCACAGTGAGATTTTCAAAAGGCTTAACTACATTACGTTTCACACCAAATACCCCCTTGGTGGCAAGTTGCTGCAAATCTTTAACTGACCTGACCTTTCTTCTCAGAGAAAGTGTCTGGTCAGTATTTTCGTCAACATGAATTCCACAACAACCACAAGGGTAGTGACCACCACATTGCATGCCCATTTCAAAGGCAACAGCTTTGTGATCCCCAACAAAGAATCGAATAACATCTTTAACACAAACACCCTTGGAACTCTCAACAGGATCCCTCAAGGATGACAAGCATTCAAGTCTGTCAGGAATAAGAGCAGCCTGATCATCGGTAGAAGATGATGACAAACAAACAATGTACATTTCAGGCTGCTCCACATATTCCTGCAGACTCATACCATGTTTGTGTTCATCAAACAAGGAATGATCAAACGAAGCTTCATCGTATACAACACTCAAGGTAACTAGGATATACCCACGTGACATGACACTGGAATGGTCATGCCAAAACAAAATACTTCGACTCCTTTGGAGTTCTCTTAGTCTTTTCTTTAACGAATCATCGTCAGTGTCAAGAACACTTTGAAATTTTGAAACAAAATTGGACAAGTCACTTGGCGACATCTGCTCAATCTCTTCATCAGTTTTTAGTCTCATGTATGATTCGTGTTTATTGAGCAACTTTTTACGCAAATAATCTAAGCTTAGCTTACGTCCATAAACAATCTTTTCCTCTTTCACAAGTTCACTATTCATCCACTTGTATGTGAATATTGAATACGGTGCACAAGGTTCACCTATATTCAGCTGACCACTATCGATATATGAGTTAATGTCTTTTTTAACTTTTTTCCAGTGTTGGCAAACATGGAATAGATACATAATGATCACCTATTTTCTTTTTGTGCACCCTACTCACAGGATTCGCCTTCTCTTTTTTCCCCTGTAGATTCTCAACATTCAACCCTTTGGAAATTGCTAGCTGCTTCACAGCATGGTCAGCATTCGTACCACCAATGTCAAATCTTTTAGCTACAGCACTCCATATTACAGGAGTTTCACAATTGCTTAAAAAAGATAATATTTCTCCTTCTTTTTCAGCAGGGATTAGTACAAATTTGCTTGTTTTCCCTGGTGGAGCCCACTCAAAGCCAGCGATTTTACGTTTTCGTGAGTATGAGGCATCAGATTCACATTCAGCTAAGTGAGCAATAGCCATATTTTCTCCAATACCTGTTTCCACGGCCTTTTTCACATCAAGTTTAATCTGTCTCTTAGAGCTTGAGGCTCCAGTTCTGTTGTTATCTGCAACTTGAATGCTAGGTGACAATTCAAGATATGTTTGGTTAAAATTCACCTTGAACATTCCATTTAATTCTTTTAGTACAGATGATGCCGCAGCTCTACCACTTTTACTTAGATCAAAGCGCTGTTTCAAATTTAAATCTGGCTTGTATACTGGTTGCAGAGGATACAACTCCTGAAATTCACAATGATTTACATAGCAAGCTGCGCATTGGGACACAGTATGCTTCGATCGATCTGCAACAGACATGTTTCACCACTTAGACAGTGAAAAGAACTGAAGGTACTTCTGTTTATCTGCCTGCCAGTTTTTACCACCAGCCTTGAAAACCTCTACGGCAACTTTGTTACCACAAAATCCGAAGTATGTCTCCTGATTTCGGGCATTTTTCCCAGGTCGACGTAATGAAAATGTAGGAGGGACAGCACAATGTTTGAACAATTGCACAAATATTAGGTATCTATTACACTCATCTTGTTCACCTTGTAAATTCTCCAAAAGTTCAAAAACAGCAACTCGCGTAAAACCACAGTTTAAAACAAGACTTTTTTGTGATGTTGGTTTGTTAAATCTAAATCTCTATCATAGGCATTCCTAGGACCGGGGTTTGCTTCAATGTCACCACATTTTAACAGCAAGTTACGTAAATGTTTCAAGTTTCTCACAAGGACTTGAAACAAAACACGAAAAACCCACAAGAACAATTTGTGCAACCTAGAACAGATTACATGACAACTATGGCCCCAAAGCACTACAATCATGTCTTTGGCCAAAATATGACTCAAAGACATGCTGGTTGACTGCACAGACATGCTTGCCCACTCTAGGGATTTGCCTTGCACAGACATGGGAGCACTGCATGACTTAAACAGCAAACAAACATGCAGTACAAAGCATACCAAAACAAAATGGTGCTTCATCTTCTTGACATTAAGTGATTTGGAGAATCCTGTCCTCCTAAGTAGCTTAAAATGACAGTCGTGCTAGGGGATCACAGAATGAAGGAATTATAATTATTATTAGTATGATATAATTATGCATACGTACATGTACACCCATGCAGCTCAACACAATTACATGCTCCAATTAAAACCTAAGAGCCATAGGCAAGACAGATGTCTATATGGATAAATATCCAGACATAATTAAAGGATGTAGCACACAGGTCCCCCTTCCTCCCCTCCCCTGAAAGTAAACTGCATAAGGGGAATGTAGTTGAATAGAACAAATAGCATATTTGAGATATAAGCTACAATGTAGAATGGCAAGCCCACAGGCATGAGGAAAAGAACCCAGCCAAAAAAACAAGTAGCAAACTACTGTTACAGTAACATGCAGACTGCATGAATATGGTATGAAGCAGGGTGCCATGTGGGCCCGAATTGAACGGCATGCATGGGTGACAAACCCATGCAGCAAACAAACAAGTAGCAATATATGAACATATATGTTACAAAGCAGATCCAGGTTGATTTAACGGCATGGGTGAAGAACCCAGCCAAAAAAAACATGGCCCATGGTGTACTGTCACCTAAATTTACCACTAAACTGGACTAGGATATATTCACCCACTTATGGCACCCCAATGGGTCAAGGTATTAATCATGACCATCTCACGCACCTACGTACCTATAGCCCCTTCTGCATCGCCTAGGCCCTTCAGGTCACAGACAAAGATTCCTTGTACTATGTAAGCTCTACCTCATGCAAGGGGATCTTCGTTAACCCAGAATCCATTCTTGGAGTTAAGGGGATGTAGCTACATGCTGGTGCGCACACATGCACCCCATGTGACAGCCATCTACGTACGAGAGCTATCACATGGGCCCTAACAAGTGCTAGCGAATTTATGCAATACAAACACCTGGAGGATAGAGCCTACAGACCCCTTTCACCCCCAGAGGGCAGAGAAAAAGAAAAGAGAAAGACCGTATAGAGCCGTTTAAAGAGTTTAGACTAACAAGTAGAACATGCAGGCAAGGGGCAGTTGAATGGCTTGATGAACGCAAGACAGCTGCAGATTGCCACCAGGCCGGTTATGATAGATTTGGTGCAATTATGCCAAATCTAGCCAAGCAAGTCTTCTAGCGGGCTGGAGGAATCCAAGGAAGGCCAGTGTCCGCCGTGGAGTGCTACGCGCTCCACAGTGATAAGTAAATGAATATTATACTGTGGTTCAAACCTGTATGCCAAGATCACCCTATTCTCACCTGAAGAGCACGGTTTCCATGATTTCGGACTGTAATCATAATCTTCAGACTTCAAGCTAGGACTCCAATAGCGAACCAAGAGAGCAGCTGGCAGGACACCAACCAATGTTAGATACGCGAGAAGGGTCTGAAGTGCAACGGCGCGAATATCGTTCACGTCACGTCACGTATGAGTGAAACGTCACGAAAATGGCAGTTTTGTTGAGGCTGAAGAAAAAGTTGCTTGGTTAGACCTCGGATGCCTTCAAATTTCACTAAGTCCTACTTGGATGGAATCTTAACATGTTTCAGTTTGTAAAAATCATTCCGGGCATAGTGCTACAATCAAGCAGTTTCTCACAATTTCACCATTTATGCTAAATTTTGGCCCTTTGAAGGATGAAAAAACAGGTTTTTTGATCATAACTTTTTAACGGAAGATTATAACCTATAGCCCGGAACAATTTTTGATTGTTCACAACTTGTTCTTTCTTTTCGTGTTGGTTTCATTTGAATTGAGAGTATCTTAAGGTCTAACCAAGGTACAGTTTGTCTGAAACCACCATGTATTCCAACCTAGTTATCTTTCTTCAGACAATAGTAAGAATCTCTAGATTAGCATTTTCATGCGCGGACTATATAGATCTTTCGTCCAGTAGGAAAAACTGAGCAAAATTCTTGTCAACTAAAGAGAAACGATCGATAATTGGAGGTGCTTCTGCAAGACTGCCATTTTCCCATTTTATTCCCGGACGGTTATAAATACCCTGTGTAGTGTGCATATGAAATTGCAGCACCAAAATTTAGGAGTTTTCTGTCTTTCTTGGCAAAGCAAGACTACATATCAGCGACAAAAAGGTACAAAATGAAAGGACTTAGTCTGAGAATACAGAAATTATACCTCTATTCCACTTTACTAGTGATTACTTCAGGCGGAAGGCTGAGCTTACATTGTACGAAATTGCGGTTTTCAGAGATTTTTCTAAAACTCTTAGAGATCTTCAAATCCGCAACATGGAAGTTTTAGATACTTACATAAGGAACCTGTATGCCAATATTTATGCCCCCAGCTTCAAACCTGCACTGCCTCCTGTTCTTATATGTTTATGGAGAATGTATAACTTTTGTAGATGCAGTGTTGCAATTGTGTCCGCTGGCTAATGTTGGGCTTTATTGATGGCACAGTAATGGCTATACCCATGCCAGTAGAAGGTCAGAGGCTGTTTTACAGTGGTCACAAATGCATGCATGCCCTGAAATTTCAGTCCATCATGACTCCCTTTGGAATCATTGCTCATCTGTTCGGACCACTTGAGGGGAGAAGACATGATGCAGCCATGCTCCAGGAACGTGGATTGCTAGCCATTGTCGAGCAACACAAGCAGCAACCAGGTGGCACCTACTGGGTTTAATAATGGTGATCCAACATACCCTAACTGGCCACAACTTGTAAGACCATATCAAGGTGCATCTTTGTCACCTCTTCACAAAGAATTTAACAAGCAAATGAGTTCTCCCCGTGTATGTGTGGAGTGGGGTTATGGGCATTCATCGACTTTCGGAAGAATACCAAAATTCTACTCCAACTAGCTAAATACTACGCTGTGGATACACTTTTAACTAATTGTTACACTTGTCTTAATGGAAACAATGTAGCAACCCATTTTAACTTACAACCACCAACACTTATTGATTACTTGTAGTAACGAGTATGATGATGAGATATGATGAATAATACACTCTTGTATATCAACTGTTACAGATTATTTCTTTGAGTTCAAGAAGGTAATGAGCTAGGTCAGCCATTTGCAGCATCTGCTTCTGCATCATCTCCATCTGCCTGCTGTGCTCTCTTTTCTTGAAGAGACAGCTCCCTTCTTCTCAGCTCTAACTCCTTCTCCCTCAATTTCATCTCTTAATATCTGAAAGCTTTCTTCTTATTCCAAATTTTCTCTACTTCAAATACTTCTCTTTTCCTGCTTCTAGGCTCTTCCTCCTCATAATGATTATTTTCCTTCAAAGTTTGCATGGCTTCATCACGTAATTTTTCGCCTTTCTCCCTGTTCTCTTTCTCCTTAATCTTTGCTGCCTGCTTTTGGTCCTTCTCCATAAATTTACCTCGCAGGGATTCCAAAAGCTGCTCCTTTTCCTTGTAATTCTTCCTCCGTTCCACTTTGCTTCCTTTGTTTTGCATCTGATTTTACAAAACTATCCATTAAATTATGTGCCCTTTCTCGTAAAGTTCGAGCGGTAATTTTCCTGAACTTTTGAGGAAACTCGGCTTGAAGAGCACTAGCTATGTCCTCCCAGCAGGTTGCTCTTCTAACAAAAGGATGCTCAAATGAAACGACTTCTCGTAGGAGCAGCAAGTCGTCTGCAGCTTGGAAATGGACTCTGGACTGCTTGGTTGGCGTTGAAACACGGCCAGAACTTGAAGCGGGTGTTGCTGCAGTCAAATAAAGCTCGTTTTGGCCAGAATTTTCTGTAGAATCCATATCTCTTATAACGTTGGACGAAAACGTAGTAGGACTGGTTACTACGGCGAAACCGTATCTAAGAACATTCTAATTTATGGCGCAAAACATTATATGCTTATTACGTAACGTTTTACATTATGCTATACCTCTATAATAATAGTAGTCCCAGGATGCACCACGAGGAGGTAGGCATGCTTTCCATCCCAGAGGACTGGGTTCATTTTAACTAGGGTCTGCAAGAGACCGTACAACTCCTTCAATCCAAAATAAAAATGGTGCAATAAAATGCTATATATATAATGGTACAGGTGTACTGTTGTATGATCCGCCAGAATCACTTAAATGTGTAGCTATAGAATAAAGAACAGAATATACAATGTGATCTGTCAGCAGATCAATATATTCAGCATGTCACAGTAATATTTTTGGGCCACCAGAAGGCGGCCCTATATTGTTTTTACTTTCATCGGAAGTGTCCAGAACGTCTGGAACGATGTCAATATATCTATCTATATATATATATATATGTCAACAACATGGCGGATGCAAAGTCAGTACAAAATCTTTCGGCTATATTTTGGTGAAATTCATTTGTTTACTCCTGATTTTATCAGCGAAGGGTCTTCTAGACCAGAAGAGTTCTTTGAAATATTATTTTAGTCAATAACACCGATTTCCAAGCGATTCGAGTTTCCAGGGCCGTAGTCAAATCGCTTGTTTCCATGCTAAGGTGCACAATGTATCCAAAATTGGCCACAAGTAGTCAATAGTACGATCATTGTGATCTACGCAAGTCT
>CAUJGJ010000397.1:6137500-6152500 GCA_963170055.1 Halisarca cf. caerulea
TGCTTCAAAACCTACAAAAGGCACTTCGCGCTAACAATCGGAGCTCACTGGCAAAAGATGAGACCTCTGGACCCTTTGTGGCGACCTGTAGCCCAGTTCGAAAAAACGACGAGAAGAATAAGAAGAAGAAGAAGAAGAATAATCTTAAAATGGTACTGGTGTTGCGTAGCCATACATTTTCGTCTAAAATTGCAAAGTTCTTTAAAGAAATTGGCCTACGAAGGGTTTTAACTACTTCATCTTATAGCTAGTGTGTCAAAAGGTACCAATATCACTTTTAAATGTTACTAACTGTACTGCATCGTTAGTTTTCAGACGAAAACAAAATTTGCGCTAATGTATGGCGGCCATGTTTTTTCCGTGTCAATCCTACATATGGAGTACTACCGTACTCCATAATATATATATATATATATATATCGGACGAGCGTTACACACCGGAAGTCCAAATGAAAACAATATAGGGGCTGCCTGTGGCAGCCCCTAAAAATAAGCCCTCAAGGTCTCTTTCTAGACACAACAGTGAGGTATCATGAAGATTCGCCCGCAATCACTTGAAGCGCGTGTCAGCTAACTGCGAACAAAAAATCGGCCTATCTTTATTATAATAAGATTATAACAACTTGACAAAATTTAAACTAAAGATTGTTCTTAGATTGCTCTGTACTGCAGGCGAATGAATCGGCCGATTTCCTAACTGTCTAGCTGCATACCCATAGGTGAGGAGGCGCCAACAGCAAAAGCCAAAATGGCGGGAGATGCAGAGAAGAACACACTCCTACCCCTGGGCAACAGCAGATGTAGGAGACGGTGCATCCATCGGAGACCTGGTCAAGATCCAGCGGCTTTTTGTGTAGGAACGATTGAAGGTGGATTCCATCACTACGTGGCAGACCACCCGTGGAAGAGGAAGCGTCAACAGCAAAAGCCAAAAAGGCGGAAAGTGCAGAGAAGAGCGCAACCCATTCCATTGAATAGCACCAAGTGTTGGAGATGGTAACCACTGGAAACATAACCCGAAGTCCGAATCCTTGTCTAATCATTTCGAATTCTTGATCGATTGTGACCCAGTGCGTGTTGGGCGCCATCTTTGGCCACGCGGTGATCATTATATATATATATATATATATATATATATATATGTCAACAACATGGCGGACTTTTAGGCGGTAGTCGGTATCGCTGTAATATTTCAGTGAACTTTGTGTCTTTGCTCATGTTTTCGTCAGTAAAGAATCTTCCAGCCATAAGGAGTTTGAAAGTTATTTACAAAGTTTCAAGTCACTCCAAGAATTTCCTAGGCCTTCAAGTTGTATGGGTACGCAAACAAGTCTAAAGATGTTCTCTTCGTTTAAAAAAGCTTTGGAGGGACTCAAAAACTAACAAAAGCTCTTCTGACGCCTCCTCTAATACGAAAGAGAACTTGGACTTAGTATTTAGGACAAAAACGTCAACAGATGGAGAGCTAAACCGAAGAATCTTATGTTACGTTACCGCGGAAGTCTATGTAAGCCAAGAAAAGGTCAAAGAAAGCTTCTGGAACAGGTGAGATAACTGCTGAAAGCTTTGTTTCTTTGTTTAACCATTTTGGAGTGTCTAAATGTGTATTTAAAGTGGTTTGGTGCGGTTTAGTACGAGTTAGACTTCAGTAAAAGAAATTCTTTAGCTTCTTTTGGATATTTTCGTGTACGTGTGTATAATTTTGTGTTTGTGTGTTTGTTCAGGCCTCATCTAGCATGGCATAGAGGGTTGACGTATACTTTAGAACGAAAACATGCATGGATAGAAGAAAAAATTTCAAAACTTTACAACGCATTATCGCAGAAGAATTTTGAGGGAAAGAGAAGCGTCAAGAAAGCTTCAGAAATAGGTAAGATGATTGTTGAAAGCTCTATTTTTTTAGCTAACCGTTTTCGAATGTATATGTAAGAATTTCTGTATGAATTTTCTTGGATATGTTCACTTGCTTTTATGTTTGCTTGTGTCTGTGTGTTTATTTGAGCATGTTCCTGTGTGTGTGTGTGTGTGTGTGTGTGTGTGTGTGTGTGTGTGTGTGTGTGTGTGTGTGTGTGTGTGGTCTCATTGTTTATTATTCTTTCTTTTCATGTTCAGAATATAGACTAAATCATGAAGGTAATTGGTGAGATCGTGTGTTTTGTATGATTTGATGTATGTGATGTATAGTTGAGTGCTTGTGTGTGTGTGTGTGTGTGTGTGTGTGTGTGTGTGTGTGTGTGTGTGTGTATTTGTGGGTGTGGGTGTGTGGGTATGTATGGTGTGTGTATACCTTTGTGTGTGGTATATGTATGATGTGTGTACATATACCCTTGTAGATTCATGTTTGTGCACATGGTTAGTGTTAGTTGCGTGTATAATATTGTGTGTAGATATACCTCTGTAAATTTATGTTTTTCATTGTGTGTGTATCAGTACGTGTGTGTGTTTGTCTATGCAATTTTAGCATGTGCCGTTGGTTCTTGTACTGAAAATGTGATGTATGTATATGTGTGTACATGATGTGAAAATATGTGTGCATATGCATAGTGTTTAGGGTACATGTACCTACTTTCACTAAATTTTGTTTTCCTTTGCAGGAATTAGTAACACAGGAAGTGAAGGTGCATTGAAATGAAGATTTCAACTTAAATATGATGAATGTTTGTGTGCATTTGTAGTATGTTGACTATTGAATTATATTTTAATTATTGTATTATGTTTTAATTCATATTGTAGCTGTAATGTGACATGTTTCATCATAATTATTAAAAACAAGCAATTCGAGTTTAAAAAACTCGTGGGCCGGCTATGGCCCTGGAAACTCGAATCGCTTGGAAATCGTTGTTATTGACTAAAATAATACTACGAAGAACTCTTCTGGTCGAAAAGACTCTTCGCTGATAAAAGCAGGAGCAGACGAATGAATTTCACCGAAATATAGCCAAAAGATTACGTACCGACTTCGCGTCCGCCATGTTGTTGACATATATATATATATATATATATATATATATATTGACATCGTTACGGACGTTCCGGACACTTCCGGTGAAAGTAAAAACAATATAGGGCCGCCTTCCGGCGGCCCAATTAAAATGATACATATTTGATGCATATAATCATATGCACATAACTATACAATAAATATATTATTATTAAAACAGAAAATAATGAACTGTTAGTGAATACAGTTTAACAGGCCTAGTGCAGCTGCTGTTTGCTTACTGTTTCCTACATGGGGAAAGGAAGAAACATAATAAGGACATTTTACCAGTATGTGTGGTATATGTATTTAGTCTAACTAACTTGGGGAATACAAGGGTATACACAAACACGAGGTGGAGGACAAGGAGGTCTCATTGGAGACAGGATCCTCCTCTCTTGCTTTCTTCACTATCATTCCTTTGGAGATGACGTTGCTTTATAATAAATGAATCTGTCATGAAAAAACAATTAATAGCAATTGTACCTACCACAAGTCAGTTGAATTTATTCCTAAGGCCCGCTTATTTTGTATTCTAGAGGGAGAGAAAGAGTGTAACATAAGAAATGCCCTTACACACACACACTCACACACACACACGCACGCACGCATGTACACATACACACACACACACACACATGCATGAATGCATTAATTCACAAGCACAATAAACATGGCACAGTGAACCAAAAGGTCACAATTCTAATGACTCTGAAAAAATCAAAAGAAACGTAGTACAGCACTACACACGAGTATTAGAAAAGCCTAATAGCCTACAAAAAACATATCTATACAACCTCTTGTAGTGAATGAAAAGAATATAGGAAAACTTGATCCCTGTTACCTGGTGTTACGACCACACCAGATGGCAAAAGAACCCGTGATAGCTGCTTTGGCCAAGGACACAATGAGAGCTCTCCACTCCCTTGCTGATGGTGTACACATTGCCTGTAATTGGGACAAAGATGGCATGTCCAGTATCCCTCTTGAGCCGACCTGGATTGTCATCAGCTTGGCTGTATACCCATTGTGGTTGCACAGCTGCAGTAGGTCCTCATATCTGTCCCTCTTCCTCTTCTGTGCATCTGCAAAGTTGTCTTCGTAGGGGACAGTGAGCTCAATGAGTGTGCAGTGATGGCTGTTCCAGATGACGATGTCTGGTCGCTCATCAGTCGCAGTAATGTGAGATGGAAAGGCATAGTGGTGGCCGGGTAGATCTACAACAATTCTAGATCTCTTCAGGTGGGTAACAATGAAAGTGTAGATTAGAGACAGAACAGAGTCGTGTCTCTTATCGAACCTTTGCAGTGTGAGAGCTTCCTCACACTTGTTGAGGATGTGTTTCAGTGTTTGGGTTGGGAAACCGCAGAGTCTGCACTGAGAGGATACCTGACCTCTGTACCAGAGAGCGAGGTTTGCATTAGATGGAAGAGTATCGATAGCAGCATTGCATGCAAACCTCATCTCTCTGTCAGGGAGGGAAGAGACAGCTTCAGCCCAGTATGTGAGGTCACAGTCAGTACGAAAAACTCTGCCTTGAACACTTAAGCTGGTGAGGTGTGTCCTGCGAGTAGAGGAGTCATCTTCCAGGATGTGGTGAACTACACAAGACTTAAGCTGGCGATTGCTGCAGGCAGTGTTACCAGACTGTACTCTGCTGACAAGAGTTTGTGGGCATAACTTGTTCTTAGCATTCCTGGAATCATGGGCTGCTAAGGTACGCACAGAGATGTCACTAGAATACTTGAGGAGTACATGCCTGGATGCCTGCTGTTGCTTGTATAGGGTAGACAGGGCTGGTAGGGCTAAACCACCGACTTTCTTGGGCAGGTAGAGCAGGTGTGAGTTGCCTCCCTGTGGTATACGTAACCATTTCTTCAGGAATAGAGTGGCTTTGGATTCCAAAACACGCTTGATCCACGAGATGGGAAGTTCCAGGACTCTGAAACTCCATGTTAGATGAGGGCAAATACCATACCTGTATAGCCGGATTTTCTGCTTGACAGTGATGGGGGAGGAGTCAACGCAATTGAGAAGGTCAAGCAGATTGGCACACAGGGTCTCTTGGTGATTGGTAATGGACATCAAGTTTGTAACAGGCATACCAAGAAAAGGGATTGTGTTGTCATCTAGGAAAGGTATTTTCTCTGAGCCAAGAACTAGTTGGGGGTCGTAAAAACGTGAGGAGCTAGCCTTCCTACTTCACAGAGCGAGACTTTGACACTTGGGTACATGAATGCATTAATTCACAAGCACAATAATGCTATTAAACTCACCATCCTTTCCATTTGGGATTTCATTTAGTCTTCATGTGAACAAGAAGCACAATAGAACACAATAATTCCAGAAACTGGTACACACACCCACACACACCCACACACCCACACACACACACACACCCACACCCACCCACACACACACACACACACATTTTATCATACAACACTTAGTCTACACAAAACCATGCGTTATATCTCAGGCCCGGGATCTTTCAATTCCGTGAGAATGATTTCCAAGTGATTCGAGTTTCCAGGGCCGTAGGCGGCCCACAAGTTTTTTAAACTCATGTAACAGTGCTATGATGTGTCACATGCTATGATGTAATTTTGAATAATAATCAGTCTGGACCATGTGTTAGAGATAGAGAAGGTGATGTAGAGAAGAGCCGCTCTCGACCGCTACAGCGTAGGGTTAATAAGGATTCGTGGCTAGACGCACTATAAACACTACATAACTACATTGGTGGTTACAGTTGGCGACCTTGGCAGGATTGTCAGTACCGCGTGGACCGAGGATTGAGACGATCGCTGCATGAGCTATCGAGAGCTTCGCGCTTTGGGAAACGTCACTTGTTACGAAGGGAGACTTCGCTCTGACAGGGACACGATGGACCAGACAGGTACGGTCAGTGCTTATAGTAGCGAGGAGATTCGTCTGTTAAGAGAACAGTTAGCTGAGGCGAGAACCGAGGCGAGGACGTACCAAAGGGAGCTAGCCTCAACGCAAGAGAAGGTCACGGCACTCCAAACTCAGCTACAAACGGTCAAGTTGGAGGCAGAAGTGGACAAGTTACGTGCTATAGAGCAGGTGAGGCAACAGAGCGATGACGAGAGACATTTTCTACGTCTAGACCGGGAGAAGGAATGTGGCCAACTTACAGAAGCGAACAACCAGCTGCAGACTGAAAACCAGGAGTTGAGAGACAAGATAGTGATCCTGAAGAAACGCTTAGTTGAGGCACCAAAGGACCCTAGTTCGGAGCCTGAGCCTGTTGTTACCGAACCTGATGTTGGAGATCTAGCAAGGTGTGGGGCTGATCACAGGGTGGACACAGGACATCTCTCAAATGCAGGCCTGCAGCCAGTTGAGGAAGTGAACGAGAGTGTTCTCAGCTTTGTGCCACTCCCGTTGGAGGAAGAGCTGGCAATTAGCACACCTTCTACGAACAATGAACAGTTGCAAAGCAGTCCTGCGGATGATGACAGTACGACAAAGGATACTTCATCAGCGGTAATCGCGGAGTAATTAGGTAATAACCCCACCTCATCGAGTGTGATTCAGCAAGTCACCCAACTTTTGCAAGCGCAAAAGGAAATGATGGCCGCACAGGTTGAAGCGATGGCCACCAATTCGATACCGCCACTTAAGGTGTTCAGTGGAGATGACTTCCACACAGAAGATGGTAGCTTTGACAGATGGCTTGAGAATTTCGAGGATAGGGCAAAGGCTGCCAATTGGAACGACAACCAGAAGTTGTTTCAGCTAAAATCTCATCTAGAGAAGACAGCAGCTCACGTTGTACGTATGATGTCCAGAGAGGAACGGGTAAAGTACGCCTCTGTTGTGTCAACATTAAAGAAGAGATTTTGACTGCTAGATATTGAAGAGTTGAAAGGACTAGAGTTCCACCAGCTAATGCAGGATAAGCAATCAGTGGAGGAGCTGGGAATAGCCTTGCAGAAGTTGGCTCGTAAGGCTTCTCCAACGAGTGGAGTGAAGGAGTTCGACCGCCTATTGAAAGGACAATTTTACCAAGCTCTTTTACCGAAATGGCAGCGAAAACTTGGAGCCCCAAAAACTGATGAGACCTTTGAAGATTTGTATGCGAGGGCACGAGCCATTGAACAACATGATCAGCAAATTGGAACAGGGAGATGAGAGGATTCGAAGTATCGTAAAGCCCATCCAGTGGATGAGGTGCCAAAGAAGCCAGACGCCCCCAGCGAGCGAAAGACCAGCAACAATTGGCATGCCCAGCCACGCAGAAATGACAGAAGTAGAAGCAAAGGGTGTTTTAACTGTGGAGAGATGGGACATTTTCAGCGAGATTGTCCAAACCCTCCACGTGAGACACCAGGGAGATCTAGTGGCAAGGTGTCATCATTGGTAGTCAAGGATACTGGGAAGCGTTTGGAGGAATACTCTACTGAAGATTTGGAGAAGGTGCTGGCAGAGAGAAAAGCAGGAGCTGAACAATTCCAGCTGGAAGGGACTGCCAGTGTGGACACCGTGACGGTGAGTACTGTGGAGGCAAAGGGGTCGTTACCTCGAGTATGTGTAGAAGTTGAAGGCTTACCTGTAGAGGCAGTTGTTGACACTGGGGCACAGTGTACAGTTATTTCCAGAGACTTCTTGCGAAGTCTTGGTAGTCACATGAGGGAACGTAAGATGGAACTCCCCCGATGTACTCCTCCTAGCTTAAAGCTATTTGGCCGGGGTGGTGGGAATGGTCAGGAGTTGGTCATAACAGCAGAAGTCCCCTTTCACTTCTCTCTGGATGGGTTCACTACCCATGCTCCTGTATTTGTCCAACCTGGTAGCGATATTCAATGTTTGCTAGGCATGAATGTTATTCCTAGTCTGGGTACTCGAGTAGAGAGAACAGGTGGTGAAGTAATTGTTCCGCCAACAGCCTTAAAACCTTCTGAATCAGCTGAAGCCAAAGTTTATCTAGTTCAATCTGTACGTATTCAAGGTAGAAAGGGTACCATTTTGGAGGCTGAGTTTGGGTCACCTGCTATAAAGGAAACAGACAGTCTGTTATTTGAGCCCGACCAGGACCTCCTTACATCCATTGGTATAGTGTCAGTAGATGCCCTACTTCCAGGTACAAATGAGGGTAAGGTTTTAGTTCCCCTTGAGAACCACTATTCCGTAGCGGCAGATTTAGAGTCAGGCTTGTGTATTGGGAAAGTGACTGTTGTACCTGAGAGTGAGTTGACAGGAAAGAGTGCTGTCAACCAAGCATTCGAAGAACCGCCATTGGTTGGCGAGGTCAACCAAGTTGTATCATCTGACCGTGTAAGCCAAGTTCTTGACCTTCTGTCACTTCAGCAGGGCACGCTGACCAGTGAGCAATTGGTTCAACTAGAACAGCTCATTAGACAAAATGCAGATGTCTTCGCACTAACGAGAGTGACTTGGGACACACTACCATTGTGAAGCATCATGTGGACACAGGGGACCATTCACCTGTTAAACAACCCTTTCAAAGGACCCCATTCATTCATCGTGATATTATCACTGGTATGGTGAAGTCTATGGAAAAACAGGGCGTGATTAGGCCATCTACGAGCCCATGGGCAAGCCCTGTTGTCCTAGTGCCTAAGAAGGACGGGACCCAACGTTTCTGCATAGACTACCGCCGGTTGAACGCCATCACTAAGAAGGATGTCTACCCCCTTCCGAGGATAGACGACATCCTCGATACATTAGGAGGAAACAAGTACTTCACCTCATTAGATCTAGCGGCGGGATATTGGCAAGTAGGCATGGATGATGAGTCTGCCCCAAAGTCAGCCTTTGTGACACACTGTGGGCTTTTTGAATTTGCAAGGATGCCTTTTGGGATGTGCAATGCTCCCGCCACCTTCCAGCGCTTGATGGAAGTCGTCCTATCTGGATTGCTGTGGAAGGAGTGTTTTGCTTACATTGACGATGTGTTAGTGAGCTCCCCTGATTTCAAAAGTCATCTTGCTCATCTCCAGGAAGTCTTTGATTGACTATGTAAAGCAGGATTGAAGTTGAAGATGAAGAAATGTAGTTTTCTGAAGCCCACTGTGTCATAATTTAACTTCGACACCATGGGTAACTGATATCGCAAACAAAGGTTAGCTCACATTTCATTCTTGATATTTTGCACAGAACGTGACTCTGAATCAAGTGGCTGCAAAACTTTGCTTTTAAAGAAGTGAAGTGACGAATGGGTTGAACTGCTGATAAATTAACATATGCCCGTCCCAACATTTGCTCTGTGACATCTTTAAAAGGCTTCAAAATGTTGGTGATGTCCTCCAGAAGCTTCAACTCATTATCTTAGGTAACAAGTCCATTTGCTTTTGTTCTAGGAGGGCAGCACAAATAGATGCTTGTTAACCCACTGAATCATATCATAGGTGGAGTTCCATCTGGTATCAACATCTTAAAGTAACTTGTGCTTTTTCATACTAAGAGCCTCTTGCTTGTTGGCAAGAAAAGTGGATGCTTGTGTAGACTTGCGGAAGTAAGTAACTAGTCTTGAACAATGAGAAACAGCAGTGTGCACATCATGCTGCTTTAACCCCACTTTCACACACTAGTTGATGGTGTGGCCAAAACAACCAAGGCAGTTCCACCCTAGAACTTCCCTTATGGCCTTTTGTATGTTAGCAGCAGCATTGTCCACAGTTACAGCACTGATGTGTGATTCCTCAAGATCACAATCAAGGAGAACTTTCTTCAGGGCTTCAGCAAGTTTCTTAGATGTGTGAGATTCAGGAAGTGCACGTTCGTCAAGAGTGACACAGGAGGACGGCAAGGTCCATCCCATTGCTTTCGCCTCCAGGTCTCTCAGTGCTCATGAGAGGAATTACGGGATAACTGAAATGGAAACGCTTGCAATTGTATGGGCTGCTAAGTTATTTCAGCCCTATCTTTTGGGCCATCCATGTGAGGTTATTACCGATCATGCAGCCTGCACATCATTGTTGAGCAACCGCAATCCCTCATCTAAGTTGGCTAGGTGGGCCATGTGTGTTCAGGAGCCGAACCTCAAGATTAATTACCACCCTGGGAAGAGTAATCTTGTGGCTGATGCACTCTCTAGGAACCCACTCCCTGTGGCTGGTGTACTCCAAGTACTCCGGGAGCGATATTGGTGGAGAGGCATGAGGAATGATGTCCGACGCTACTGTAGAAGTTGCTTGGTTTGTGTCTCAAGGAAGGGACCTGGCCGACGTCAACGTCCAAAGTTGCAACCAATTCCTGTTGGTGGACCCTTCCATACCGTTGGGGTGGACGTGCTTCAACTACCACGTACCCTCGATGGAAACCAATACGCCATTGTTTTTGTTGATTATTTAACAAAATGGCCGGAGGTTTATGCTGTTCCCAATCAGACTGCTGATACTATTGCCCGTCTTCTAGTAGAACAAATAGTTGCGAGGCATGGAGTACCCGAACGACTTTTATCCGATCGTGGACCCAATTTCTTGTCGAGTTTAGTTGAGAAAGTTTGTCAACTGCTGGGTACCTCAAAGATCAACACCTCTGGGTACCACCCACAGTGTGATGGACTAGTGGAAAAATTCAATAGCACACTCATCAATATGTTGGCCAAAAGTGCTGGGAAGCATGGGAGTGAATGGGACAAGCATCTCCCCTACGTTTTGTTTGCCTATCGCGTCGCTGTGTAAGACTCCACTAAGTCGTCACTATTTTACTTGTTGTATGGGCGATGTCCTCGAGGACCTACTGATTCTACATTGGATCGTCCCCGGACTGTGTATCAAGTTGATTTTGAAGATTATGCTGAAGAGCTTGTTGCGAGTCTTTCGGATGCATGGCAGCTGGCCCATGAGAATATTAAGAAAGCACAAGCCAAGCAGAAGGCTCAATATGATAAGAAGAGCAATGTTAAACCCTTGTTCATTGGAGATCGCGTCATGATTCACATGCCTGGACAAGTGCAGGGTAGAGCTTGGAAGTTCGCCCGTCCATACTTTGGGCCATATGAGATTGTTGGAGTCACTCCAACTAATGCTGAGGTTCGTCTGTTGAATCATCCAACCGACCCAACCATATTTGTATCACTTGACCGCGTGCAGAAGTGCTATGAAGAGATGACTGATGCAGTTTGGACGGGCCATGGACGAACCACCACTCCTCGTATTCGGCAGCATGTGACTCCGCGTGTCACTGAGGCAAACGCTCCAACACCTATGCACGCTGGACCCGTGACCAGGTCAAGGAGTATAAGCAGACGTAGCTAGCTCAGTTAAGGAACATATTATGTGTTAATGTTTGTTAGGCTAAGCCGTATACTATGTGCTTGATTTGATTTAGAACTTAGTGCTCTACTATAGTGACTGTATACTGTTTCATGTCTTGAGTGCTTATGTGTTCGTGGACAAACACCCTTCTTAAGGAGGGGGATGTGTAACAGTGCTATGATGTGTCACATGCTATGATGTAATTTTGAATAATAATCAGTCTGGACCACGTGTTAGAGATAGAAAAGGTGATGTAGAGAAGAGCCGCTCTCGACCGCTACAGCGTAGGGTTAATAAGGATTCGTGGCTAGACGCACTATAAACACTACATAACTACATTGGTGGTTACACTCGAATCACTTGTTATATTAGTATTTACTATCAAAGTTTTTATTTGGACATATTGGTTATCACGCATATATACTTCAACAGCAATTTTAACATTTCTAACTACAAAAAGAAGATTTTATTGATTGCCTTCATAAATGAAATAATATAGGGGGCATGCACGCTCTGGCCCCTTTATGATTTCAGTTATGAAGCGTCATATGAGGAACAAATCAAATTTTGAAATCCCTTGGAAACATGAGAAGAAAGTAAAAGTTGTAAATAATTACAAAATATAATTACATGTGCATAAACACAGTCCTCAATACAATAATTATTACATTTCACAGCCCCAGTGAGACCTAAATAATACAAAGGGTTTGAAATAGAAGTGAGATGTGGACATAGTTGGCAATAATGCTGTGAAATGAGAAGAGTCGAACAAGTGATTCGAGTTTAAAAAACTCGTGGGCCGCCTACGGCCCTGGAAACTCGAATCACTTGGAGATTATCCTCACAGAATTGAAAGATCCCTGAGTAATACGTGGCTTTGTGTAGTGATGTATAATTATAAAATGTGTGTGTATGTGTGTGTGCGTGTGTGTGTGTGTGTGTGTGTGTGTGTGTGTGTGTGTGTGTGTGTGTGTGTGTGTGTACACGTGTGTGTGTGTGTGTGTGTGTGTGTGTGTGTGTGTGTGTGTGTGTGTGCATGTGTGTGTGCATGTGTGTGTGTGTGTGTTTCTGGAATTATTGTGCTCTGTTGTCATTCTGCATGTTCACAGGAAGAAAACATAGAATCTGTTAGGGAAATGATGGTGAGTTAATATGTATATACACATGTGTATATATTGTACTATATGCATGTGCTGTGTGTGATTGTGTGTGTGCATGTGTGTGTATGTGTACATGTGTGTGTTTGTGTATGTGTGTTTGTGTATGTGTGTGTGTGTGTGTGTGTGTGTGTGTGTGTGTGTGTGTGTATACTACGTACTCTTTCAGCATGTCTATTTAACCCCTTTCCGTTCGCGTTACGATTTTTCGCGTACCCCTTATCTTGCGCGGGCCTATATTTAGGCATAATGGATAAATTGCTGAAGGAATCAACGAG
This sequence comes from Halisarca cf. caerulea, assembly GCA_963170055.1. NCBI lineage: Eukaryota > Metazoa > Porifera > Demospongiae > Chondrillida > Halisarcidae > Halisarca > Halisarca cf. caerulea. Next base: position 6,150,165 of record CAUJGJ010000397.1, read on the forward strand.
AACGACCGAAATGGCTTTGTTTCTCGTACGAAACTGTTACCGTGGGCATAATTTGTTAATGGATATAATGATTGTTCGCTTTTTTGTACTTTTCGGCAGTCAATAGGGAACAAACAAGAAGAAACAAACAGGTAGTATCTCTTTGTTGTTTTGTCTTTTTGACGTTTCTTTGTTCCCTGTTGACTGGCGTTTTGTTTCATTCGTCGTACTTTTAGTTAACAAAGACACACACGCTTTTGCGTCATTTTCAATGCCTACAAAATAACCGATCTAGCTAGCGTTTTTCATTGTGACAGTCGTGGAAGTGCAGTGCGTTTAGTTTTGGCAATTGCAACAAGTTATTACCAAAAGCAAGGTTCTTGTTTGCCGAAATTTACTGGTGTCATCCATATCTCACTCGCAAAGTAAGGCCAACATTGCAAGTATTTCCTTGAGCATGCTCAATGCACATATTTATCATATAAATACAATTTCTACAATAGACACATAATGGCACGAAAACAAGTAATGTCTGTTGATGATGTGCTGCAACAATTTGATAAGGATGATGATACTGTTGACTGGGAAAACTCCGAGGATGAAGACGACCTAGCAGACGACACTATCCTGCAGCTGGAACCCACTGATCACCTGACTTTAGCCCAAATCAACAACACCCTAGATGAAGAGAGTGATAAGACAAATGTAGCACAAATCACAACTGGCAGTACACCCCTTCCTGAAGAAACAATCTCCACTCCTGCCACTGATACCTCCCTTGAAGACACAATCTCCTTTACTCCTTGCACCCCACTTCTCAATACAACATTTTCTACCTCTCCAACACCTGCTCCTAGCACCACTCATTCCATCACACCTGTACTTGCTCCCAGTACCCCCCCTCCAAGGACCACTCTTCCCACCATTTCAACTCCTGGTCCTAGTACACCATGTCCCACCCACATACCATCAGCTACATATACAACCAACAACACACCTTTTTCTCCTTTGGCATTCTCCGAACCAGTGGGCCCAAGAGTTCATTTGGATAGTTCAGCAACAGCACTTGACGCATTCACACTACTCTTTGGAAAAGATACCTTCCAGCTGCTTGCTGACCAGACTAACCTATATGCTCTGCAAACACCACCGGGTGCAAGCTACAAATGGTATGACACCAATCCACAAGAAATGCAACTGTTTATCGGTATGATCTTGGCCATGGGGATTCATCAACTCCCGCAATTGGAGGATTACTGGTCATCGCATCCACTTCTGGGTGCCAATGGAATAGTTGCTGGGATGTCATATCACCGATTCCGTGTCCTCTTGAGCTGTGTTCACCTTGTGGATAACACAACAGCAATACCAAGGGGTCAAGCTGGCTTTGACAAACTGCATAAGATTCGACCTCTTATAGACATCATTCAAGGAAATATGGAAGAGTGCTACAATCCGCCTCAAGAAGTAGCGATAGATGAAGTGTGGTGTATGTGGTGACTGTTGATGTGTATGGCAATGCAGGATGTTGTGTTGTTGTTGCAATTCACCTCTGGTAATCGTGTATTGTTATCCATGTTATGAGATGTTCCTTTAATTCACCTTTTGTTGATGTAGCGTTGTTCTAATTATAAGTTTTGTGTTATCTTGCGTAGTAGCTATTTTGGTGTTGATTTCTTTGTAACCTTTCCTTATTAGGCCTTACGTATTTTATCCACACCTGTGAGTATTTAAGCTGTGTGTACTTTGCATTGCCATTCTGAAATCATTTCTGAAGCTAATATCAGTGAACATAATATGAAGCAATGGTTGGCTTCAAGGGGCGGAGTTCAATCAAGCAATACATGCCCATGAAGTCAACCAAACGGGGTTTCAAGATATGGTGCTTATGCGATTCATCCAACGGATACACATATCGCATCATGGTTTACACAGGTGCTAGTACGGAAAAGGAGAGTGGTGGTTTGGGGCCGGCAGTTGTACTCAAGCTTGCCAATCCATTGCTAGACAAATCACATTTTCTCTATTATGATAATTATTTCTCAAGCGTTGATCTGGCGAAAACTCTCTTGTCTCACAACACATACACCATAGCAACAACCAGAAGCAACAGGAAAAAGTGGCCACAAGCATTGAAAGATGTGAAGACCATGAGCAAGAGGCTCACACGCGGTGAACACTGTTCAACAAGCGATTCGAGTTTAAAAAACTCGTGGGCCGCCCACGGCCCTGGAAACTCGAATCGCTTGGAAATCGTCTTCGAAGAACTCTTCTGGTCGAAAAGACTCTTCGCTGATAAAATCAGAAGCGAACGAACGAATTTTACCGAAATATAGCCGAAAGATTACGTACCGACT
>CAUJGJ010000397.1:6157500-6162500 GCA_963170055.1 Halisarca cf. caerulea
ACGGATTTCGACAGGAAACCCGCATACTTACTACGGATATCATTGCGCACGAACATGGCTGTTGACATCCTTTTTGCCACCGATGCCACTTTAGTTTTCAACGTGTAAATCATTCCGCCTTATAGATAAGGACACTCTCCAAGTTTATTTTGGAACATACGCCGTAGTCAAAAAGTACTCACATCTTCTTCCCAGGAGGAGTTAGCGAACAACCGTTTCGAAGGTAAAAGTCGTATTCCTGTTAGGATTCGCCCGTAAACCCAATATGGCGGCTCGTAGGCTTGTACGGGCTATTTTCGAAATTTCGCCATTTCACAAGTAAAAGTGAAGAGGAGCCTTATGTGCTCTTTCCAGATCCTACAGTTGACGATCGTGAACAGTCGTCCGGAGTCAGTTGAAGCGAGCGTCAGTGAACTGCGAACAAAAAATCGGCCTATCTTTATTATAATAAGATTATTATTATTCTTAACTCTCTCTTATTTATTCCTATTATATATTAATTTATATACATTATAATTCTACAGTATAATTGTAAATATTATTATATTCATGACATTATTTACATACTATTATTATTAATAAACCATTACAATAAAATTAAAATTAAAATGATATATAACAGTATTTCAACAAATTATAAATCCATGCATAATACAGTCAATTATAGAAAACATGTACACAGTAGTTTTTCAGAATCAAGTTAGATTCTTCGCATAAGCATACAATACACTGTACGTTCTGTGTGTCAAATTCCTGCAAAGGACAATATAAATTAGCATAGTATGTGATAAACACACATGAAGTACATACAAACATGAATATTCACTATACATGGACATCCTCACACACGCTAAATGTGTGTAATCAACACACACACACACACACACACACACACACACACACACACACACACACACACACACACACACACACACACCATACACCCCCCACAATCACTGAAGACACATACATTAATAGAGGTACACATCAGGGCTGCATACACAATTAGGGGATAGGGGGCAAATTGAGATTTCTAAATTTTTTGTAATATGGAAGACATTTTGGGATAGCTATTTTTACACACACACACACACACACACACACACACACACACACACACACACACACACACACATCCAAATATACACTTACAATTTCAACAAAGGTCTTCAGAATCAGTACTTCAGTCTATATTCTGAACATGAAAAGAAAGAACAATAAACAATGAAACCACAAAAGGACACATACATACACACACACAGCCGAACCTCTTCTCTACACACCTGGTTCCACTTCAGCATGGTACTATAACCAATGTGGTGTATCAAGTGATTGCAAATAGGTCACACACACACACACACACACACACACACACACACACACACACACACACACACACACAAACATCCAAATAAACACTTACAATTTCACCAAAGGCCTTCAGAAACAATGCTTTAGTCTATATTCTGAACATGAAAAGAAAGAACAATAATCAATGAAACCACAAAAGCACACACACACACACAGTGGAACTTCTTCACTACATACCTGGTTCCACTACAGCATGCTACTATAAGTTGTATCAAACACGCACACACAAACACCGTACATACTCAATACCTCACACACACACACACACACACACACACTAACACACACACACACACATACACACCAAACAACATAGATACGGGTACATAGTATACAACATCTACGCTAACATACACAAACGCGAACATATCCAAAAAAACTACTTGAAGAAATTCTTTTTCACTGAAGGCCTGCTCTCACTAAACCTCACCAAAACACTTGTCATACAAGTTCAACCGTTCGAAAACGGTTTGCTAATTCCAAACAGAGCTTTCATCTCTCATCTTACCTGCCTGTTCCCCAAACTTCTTTGGATCTTCCCGTTGTTTCCATACTTTCGCGGTTCAAAGGTTTTCTTTTCATCCAAACATCTGCGTCCTATTCTCTGACGTGTTGAACCATAGTATCTATGGTTAGAGGACCTAAGCAAACACACATACACAAGATAACACACACGTACGCCAACATATCCACGAAAACACATTGAGAAACTATTTTATTAAAGACCTGCTCATACTAAACGTCGTTAAAACACTTTCACATGAGTGTTCAAGTACTCCATAATGGTTAACTAAAAGACAAAAGGCTTTCCACACTCATCTTACCTGTTTCCGAAGCTTTCTTTAGCCTTTTCTTCGTTTACATGGACTTCCGAGGTAGCGTAAGGTACAATGTCTCAGTAAAATCATCCTTCCAACAACGTTTCCGTCCTAAATTCTTCGTCAAAGTTCTCTTCCTTGTTAGATAAGGCGGCTTAACAGCTTTTGTCAGTTTTCGAGTATTTTCACAACTTCTAAAACGAAGACAACAACTTTAAACCACTCGCTCTACCTCTAAAAATTGAAGGCCCACGGAAATTCTTGGAGCGAGTTGAATCTTCATGATTAACTCTCAATCCAAATCGTTGTTTGTTCTCCTGTCTTTCTGTTGAAACAATCATTCAATTTCCACAGATGAACTGTTTACATTCACTCTGTCAAGTTTTCCTACACTTCTGTATCGCATATAGCCATACATGTATATTGGCCTCTTTAACATAAGACACAAGGCATGCAAGTGGAAATGATTTCCCCAGCATTGGTCTTGAGCTGCTTCTTGTAAAAGTTTGATCCATTCCCTTTCTGTAATAGCTGTAATATTTTCTTCATTTCAATCCACATTACGCAATAACAGTTGTGGACTAGGCTTCATCACCTCAAACATATGTTCCATATTTCCTAATAAGCTGTACACAGTGATTGCTATGTGCTGCATATTCTTCTGTACCATGCAGTGCAATGGAGATGGTATTATACATACAGTTCCCATCAATCGTGGTCCTCACTGGAACATATTGTGATGTAAATGAGGGGAAAGTTCCTCTTGTACAGACATGTCCACCACATGACTTTCCACATCAAAAATGTCATTTTCCTGTTTGTTAATCTCATTTATTAAAGTTTCCATAGCAAACTTTTTAGCTTCCATCAATTCTTTTAATTCTTCCATTGACTCTCTCTTTTTTGGGCTGCCAGAAGGCGGCCCTGTATTGTTTTTACTTTCACCGGAAGTGTCCAGAACGTCCAGAACGATGTCAATATATATATATATATATATATATATGTCAACAACATGGCGGATGCGAAGTCGGTACAAAATCTTTCGGCTATATTTCGGTGAAATTCATTTGTTTGCTCCTGATTTTATCAGCGAAGGGGTCTTTTAGACCAGAAGAGTTCTTTGAAATACTATTTTAGTCAATTACGCCTATTTCCAAGCGATTTGAGTTTCCAGGGCCGTAGGCGGCCCACGAGTTTTTTTAAACTCGAATCACTTGTTTACTTTTGAGAATGTTCTGAATGTTCCACATAAATTCTCTCACCTCCTTCCTACATGTTGTGTGAATTTCTTGACTTGATAATTGTACTACTGGTACGTCTCTCTTCATTTCCTCCATGACGTCCCTCAAAAAGTCATCCAATTCTGTTTCCGTCATGCTTATATCTTGAAGAGAAGTGGGTGGTTCATCCTCCTGAGACTGTGACAAATCCACTGGCAGCACCTCTGAAATGTCTTGACTTGGTTGACTACAAACAACAGCATGCTGTGTACTTCTCAAACTCTCCATTTCCTTGTCCACCCTTTTGCTGGCATAAAGCTTCTTGGGATCAAATTTCACCAGTGCTATGCCAACTTAATGCCACATAAGACATTCTGGCCTCAAACACTTTCTCGACAAGGTCCAACACAGCAGAATCAAGTGACAGACCTTGCACTTTGTGCAAAGTGGCAGCCCAACACAAAATTAAGGGTATCTGAGTCTGTTGTGGAACAGTACCTTGCCGTCCATAGAATCACACCGACATCTTATTATAATGGAGGTAGGCCGATTTTTTGTTCGCACGAATCTAACCAACCGTGCGAAGAATTCGCAGCGGACTTTTACCAACGTTCCTAGCGCTATTCAGTGGGTGACCTCAAAGGGGTTTCTCCCCGTTTGCTTGCGAAATGAAGGATTTTAGAAATTTGCCCGTACTTGGCTATCAGGCGCCATATTTAGTTTACGATTGAAAGCAGACAATTATACGGCTTTTCCTTTACAATCCTTTGTCCGGTAACTCCTCCTAGGAAAAGAAAGCGATCACTTTATGGCCACCTTAGATTATCGATGCGACAGTCTGAGAGTGATATTAATAATATAGCGCAAAGCAGTCTCTTCGCAAAACGTGAGCGGCTATAACCTGCCTCGAGGAAATCGGCCATTTTCAACAATGTGTGCAGTATACGGAATTTTTCGGGGAATACACGATACGCTGCGCTGACACACATGGGTGGCAAAACTTGAACATTCTACAAAATAACTGATTCATAAACACGACAGAAAACACACACAGTCAATGAAATTTAGGCTATAACACCAATGCAACAAGTATGTGTGGCACAAGACTCTAATTGTATCCATATAGCAAATCACAGCAGGATGTGGTGGTGGTGGTGGTGGTGGTGTGTGTGTGTGTGTGTGTGTGTGTGTGTGTGTGTTCACGGCATGCGTGTGTATATGGTGTGTGTGTATGCGTGCATGTGTGTGTATGTGTGTGGGGGAAGGGAGTGAGGGAGGGAGAAAAGAAAGGGGGAAGGAGGGAGGGAGAGAGGTGTGTGTATGTGTGTATGCATGTGGGAGGAGGGGGAGGGAGGGAGTGAAGGAGGGAAGGAGAGAGATGTGTGAGAGGTGTGTTTACGTGCATGTGTACGTGTACGTGTGTGTGTGTGTGTGTGTGTGTGTGTTTGTGTGTGTGTGTGTGTTTGTGTGTGTATGGTGTGTAAGCACGTATGTGTGTACATGTTGTGTGTGTGTGTGTGTGTGTGTGTGTGTGTGTGTGTGTGTGTGTGTGTGTGTGTGTGTGTGTGTACCTGTGTATGTGTGTGTGTGT
>CAUJGJ010000397.1:6165000-6170000 GCA_963170055.1 Halisarca cf. caerulea
TATATATAATATGGATTTGAAGAAAAGTCTTATAATAGAGAATTTATATAATAGTAATAGAGAAGTATGAACTTATACAGGAAGGAATTAGAGGAATTGTTTTGAAAACAATTGCCAAATATGGCAATTGTTTTCAAAACAATCGTTCAGTTACAATAAACAGTATGTTCTATGAATGTTCAGCTGTGCACTTCACTCCAATGCTTTACAAGTGATTCGAGTGTGTGGGGCGGCAGCTCCCACGAGTTTTTAACTCGAATTACTTGTTTTACATTTATTGCCTGTATTATAGGATAATAAATAACTTCCATGTTGGGGATTTTGATTCATTGCCCGATTCAGACGTTACTGGCGAAAAGGTGAGCTACCATGGTTTGAATTTGTGGTTTTTACCATTTTTCTCTAAAACTCTCAGAGATATTTAAATCCCCAACATGGAAGTTTTAGATACTTAGGTAAGGAACCTGTATACCAACATTTGTGCCTTAGCTTTGAAGCTGCACTGCCGCCCAGCCGTTTTTCATGTTTTTATATGTTTAAGGAGAATGCGCATACATTTCAAGGAACATACAAAATTCTTTCAAGTTTGACATCGAACGAAAGGTAATGCGGCCATCTACACAATGGTACTAGTTGTTAGAAGATAGCGCGTATTTGTAGTAAGAAATAAAACTAAAAATTGAAGATAAATTTTCTGATTACCGAAGCCATACAAGTGTCCGTGGACATGCTCCACATGCGGCCACCCGAACTAGGGGTGAAGGCGGCCAAAGGCCGCCTTTACCCCTAGTGAGTTCAATGGCCACTGCCTCCTGTTGTCCATTGGGACGCAGACTTTGGTAAACTGTCCAACTCTCGGTAGTCTTCCACATTCCTTGTCATCCTCTGGAATTAATTCTTCCTTAACTTTCTCATACGAGACTGCCCCATAAGTTGATCTTCTGTTCTCTAAAAGCACATGATCAGCTTCAAATTCAAAGATTGGAGTATTTGAAGAGAGTTTCATCAATTCTCCTTCATTAAATTCATTGCAATCTGCAACACGAGGAAACAACCTTAGAGCCTTTTCAAATGGTGGCTTTGAAAGATCAATGTTGTTTCCTGCCACCATGCGACTTTCCAGCAACTTAAAGGGCCACTGACATGAAAATTTTTTTTGGGCCTTTAACATTAGTGTTCATTGAGTGGTGAACCTACGTGCTACTACAAGTATCCGCATGGAAGTTGGCCGAAAAACAGCCATTTTCCAAAAATCCGCCCACGTAATATTTTTACTTCCCCTTTTTGCCGTGATGTCACAAGGTGATCCGGTTTTCCGCCCACGCCCGCATAAATGCATGGACATCTTCGCAACGGCAGATAGTTTGGACATGGAAAGCGCTTCTGTTACTTTTGACGATTCCCTTAGAAGCACCGAGGAGCAGCCAGACAATGACAACTACGGCTATGACGTTTCAGACAAAGAGAGCGAGGGAAAAGAGGAAGAACTCAGCTTGGAACCCTACCGATTTGAGCCCGTTACTGTTGTTGACGGACCAGTGCACGATTCGAGCTCAGAAGATGATGAAAATGATGACAGACCCTTCTTAAAAGATGAAGAGCGGCTTGTTAACACCAACTGGTACATATCTGTCGTCGTTGTCATCGTCTGTTCGACATGCTGTCTGTCAGCGTTTTTAGTATTTGGCATGCGCGTTTATAGGTGCAGTTGTGGGAATTGCAAATTGATGCCAACAATCCAGGAAAGCATATGTTGCAGAACAATTGAGGAGGTGGATAGGAAAAGAGCTGACATTGAAGACACCACATTACATTGCATAACAGAACACCCTGGATTCAAATCAGTTTGCTTGGATCGATGGGTGCTTGAAACAACTGGCCTTGAAGTCAACCAACACTATGGTTCTACATAAGAAACAAATGGACCACCACACAAGTATGTTGGTTCTTAATCATTGGAAAGCAGCCATTGCTTCAAGGTTCCATACCAGCCATTGGTTATGTATATTATGTACTTGCTTGTAGGACACTGCGATACCTTGCATATCAACAGTTTGTGAGGTGGTGCTGGGGCTACCTTCGTATGTGGTACATGTCCAATTAGGGCCAAAATGGCGCAATCTACTTACCAAGCTTTGTATCTTTTTTTTTCTGCTGATGATAAACGATTCAGCTTTTAAATAAGAGCATGAACAATATTATGTTTTTGTTAATATTTGTAAGCGTTTTAAGGTTCCTTATAATTTCGAGCAATTTACAATACCTGAAAGACAACATATACGAAGAGAACAAAAACGCCGGTGGGCACTGGGAAAAACTCAACGGCGAACAGCAAACCTATAAGTACCATAGTAAACTGGATTATCTAGCGATTGTATGTTGCGGGAGTGAAAAGTCTCTTCCATTTGCGAGCAATTTATAAAAGACCGCAAGAACAAGACTACTGAAAGTCTGAATTTTGTCCAACCTTCGAGTTTCAACTCCCGCAACATGGAATCACTAGATTTTATTGAAAACTCACTTTTAAGTGAGATTTCGTCCTTTGCAAAGCTCTTTCCCACCGCCCACCGACGTTTTTGTGACATGTCCAACAAGAAGGCGATCAAGAAGCTCAACCACGAGAATATCATGTGATAACTATGCCCCTGTGATGTTTTGTGACGCAATCTTGACGGCCAAGTTGACTAATTAGGACTAAATCATGGGCGAACCACGTGACAAATAACAAATTCACGCAGCGAACATTCAATTTTATCACTATGCACTCCAGTGAGCCTTATCACAACAATTTGGACATGTTCCACATGCGTTGGACGTGACATTTGTGTCACCCTCCCATCATGTGCAACGAATGCCATCAGGAGACAGTTCCCATCTGACAGCAATATTGGATTTAAAACTTATTGAACCGAACTCAAAATTTACTTTTCAAGATCTTGTTAACATATGCGAATAAATATTGTATATTATTATAATACCCTTAAATGGTCAAGTTGAACCTTGATCTGTGTTTCTGTACTGCTTCTGCCTTCACTGGATGTTGAAAGGAAGAACAAAGTGGAGGAGGGTTGTTAAATGGATTGACAGCTAGAACATCAGCCTCCCCGGTGTAAATGGACCAAGTAACTTCAAGCAAAGTGTTCACATACCCTATAAGATGAAAGCAATGCCATATGCATGTTAAAGATGTTATTTTATTATTATATCCAATATTGTTTTTACTTTCATCGGAAGTGTCCGGAACGTCCGGAACGATGTCAATATATATATATATATATGTCAACAACATGGCGGATGCGAAGTTGGTACAAAATCTTTTGGCTATATTTCGGTGAAATTCATTCGTTTGCTCCTGATTTTATCAGTGAAGGGTCTTTTAGACCAGAAGAGTTCTTTGAAATATTATTTTAGTCAATAACGCCGATTTCCAAGCAATTCGAGTTTCCAGGGCTGTAGGTGGCCCACGAGTTTTTTAAACTCGAATCGCTTGTTTTCAAGAAAATGTTTGATTCAGGATACTCACTGAACGTCGTATCTACTTGAATTGGTCGAACTGAATATCCACCTTGTTTGAATTTAGGATAAACTATTTTATAACGCTTGTCTCCATCTGCTGTTATGGCATGACGACGGTTGCTATTCTCATTATAATGTAACGCAGCCAAAAGCAACCTATATAACAAATTGTCATAAATTGAATGCAATTTATATATACATGTGTTGTGCACCACATGTTAATCACATGACATGATATTGGACCATACCTGCTAAGCATTCCCTGATAGCTGAAAACAAGAGACTTGGGGGCAAAGTGGATGACCACACTGTGGTATGCCTCCACACTGCTAGTTTGATGTTGTGATGACAAATGATGCACATCATTGAGCAGTGGTTTTGCTGTTAGGATGCTTGCAAGTTCATCATATACCTTAGTGCCTGTGTATAAGGAATATCTAGCATAATCAAGGTGGGTTAGTAATTTATTATAGTTTTCTAACCTGGCTTCAGCCAATTAACAACTTCATTCTTCTTCCTGTATTTCCTTTTGTGGGCACACTTGGGAAAGATGGGATTTTTGTGCTGGTGGACATTCTTGATGTGGTTGACAACGGACAGCCACTTGGCTTCAATGACCTCACCGTTACCATCAGTAGTAAGTAGGAAGTAGCACACCAGTAAAGGTGGTTAATTATGGAACGCTGTGCAAGACAAAAGTAAATCAGAATTATAATTGTACAGATTATACTACTACTTGTACGCACTTGCATGCAATATAATAATAAAATGATATTTTATTATAATAATTATATAATTGTACTCGATCGTTGCAATTATATCGCACTAATAATAATATTACGATCGTTGATCTGAGCATGCACAGTTAGTCTGTTTTGCGCTGAATGTTCTTTGGTTGTGTGTACCTTAAGTTTGTTTGTTTGCTCTCTCGGTTTGCTCATTGGTCCTGAATTAATATTGTCGGTGAGCAAAGACAAGGTGGAAGAAGCTTTACGAGTCCTAAGTTCTTTGGTCAGTGGGAGCAGTCACTTTGCAGACATAAATCAACCTACAGCTGGCAGTTCCAACATTATTGAGCGGGCACAGGAAATCTCACCATCTAGTTCGTCTGCATGCCGAATTGCTTTAAGTAACCTTCGCGAAATTAGATCAAGGTTCGCCCCCTACAATGACACCAAAGGAAAGCGGCCAATGAGGAGCCGAAAGACAACTGACACGTCGTCAATGGACCCTGGATGGTCACATAAGTTTTTCTGCCTTGCCCACAAGGATGCCGAGAAGGTTCCGAATGCATCAGAGAAGGCAATCCTCAGCCAAGCCCGGTTGGGTGAGAAAGTGTTGTGTTTCCCTTCCTATGACCTCGCGTACAAGGAAATCATGGTTGTTCTAGTGCGCGAATATCCAAAGCTTGCTGACTGCGGGGGAGGGGGTGGAGTTTCTAAAATGCCCCCCAAATTCTAGGGATCTCGTCCCTATTGATCTTG
>CAUJGJ010000397.1:6175000-6177500 GCA_963170055.1 Halisarca cf. caerulea
AAGAAAAAATGTACTTTTGTGGCTAAAAAAATGTGAAAATTAGACTTTAAAATGGTTACAACTTTAGCGTACCTGGTTATACCTTTTCCGCTCACCAAATATACGTCCACACAACTATTTTGAAACCAACAATATCTTCTTTGAAGGGTATGATGGCTATCTACACGTCCGGATCCCACGATTTTTATAAACTTGGTTGCAAGCAACCATTTAACTGTGACGTTGCGCATGCGTAGATGTCGTCACCAAGCGCGTACACGATTAATGCCATGCATACTCGCAGATACTAATCCGCCGGATACTTTAGTCTTTTGTCTACACTTCTTTTCGCCGAGTCTTTAGCAGAAGGTTTGATCAATCGATCTTCGAGTCTTATCAGTAAGTTCTTGATACTTTCATGTTTTTTCATGGCGTGTACTGGTTGTCCTCTAAGCGTAATAACGAAAGAGTAACCGTTGGCTTGCCACAGCGTATTGGTAATCGGGATTCTGGCAATGTTTGAATTCAAGTTGACTCTAGTCTAGTAGTAGTTGGATTGGGTCTTAATATTATCTTGTTTTGCCTGTTCAGTGTGACTTTCGTGTGGCTTTTGATGACGTATAAATACGATTCACTTCAGCTGATCCGCGCATCGTGACGTATGGTGATACATTCCTTAAATTCCAGTACTTTGTCACCTAAAATCCCCGATCTCTAAGCCCGACCATAATGTCCCTGTGCACACACACACACACACACTAACACACATACACACACACACACACACACACACACACACTAACACACACACACACACACACACACACACACATTTTATAATTATACATCACTACACAAAGCCACGTATTACTCAGGGATCTTTCAATTCTGTGAGGATAATCTCCAAGTGATTCGAGTTTCCAGGGCCGTAGGCGGCCCACGAGTTTTTTAAACTCGAATCACTTGTTATTGAATCGGATAATTCTGTCCACAGGACTATATATAGCCTGCAGTCCTACATGTTCACTATAATTAATAAATGTTAAAATTGGCAATTTTGCATAGTACTAATTTACTTTCAATCAACAACATGCAATACACGCTGATTTTAACTTTACAATCTATATGATATACTAGAATTATAGCCACGGAATTCATTTAAATTTACATTGTGATGCTGTAATGTTGGTAGCAATTAATAATATTATATATATATATAGCCAATGGAGAAATGTCTGAAGTGTCTAGAGGAATATCCACTGTGCACACTCCGAAACCATGCTAGCTCTTGTCAAGGATTTCTTGATGCAACACCCAGGTAAGCACTATGTGCATGTCTGTGATTGTTGCATGCAACATTAAGCTCACACCATTGTCCAAGTTAAGCTTTACTAAATATTTTCATATGATAACGTTGACTTAAGTTAATTGCTTTATGTATGAGCTTCAGAATCTCAGACTTGTGCCTACGATTGACTTTTATGTTTCAGCATTCAGAATAAGTCATAAAATGACTTATTCTGAATTGCTATAGATTGTAACAACTGAATTAAGATACTTATAGTCTATATAAGAATCGTTGATTGATATTAATGGAATATGGTGTACATACCGTATAGCGGGAAACTTTCGCGGGAGAAAATTTTGCAAACAAGAGAGCATTCACGAAATTTTTATTCGCGAAAAGTCAAAAAGAAGGCCCTACTGAGTGAAGCCACGTGGCACGTTATTCAGTACTTAGATGCTAACCAGTTTTGTTCGTGCTAAGCCTTTCATTTGAAGATTTACTTGGTCGTAATGCATGTGGGACATGTCCAGATTTGTTATGATAGCATTCCTTAGTTGCATGGTGAGGAATTTGTTATTATCCGGTGCCGATAAAATATTAGTCACGCGTTTATCTTGTGGTTGAGGCTGTTATTAGGGCGAATACGAGTGCTGAGCTAAGGTATAGTGACGTTTTCTGTCGTCATCGCAGAATTATCACATGCTGGCATGTGACTCCACCGTATCATCTTTAGAAATTTAGTTTTCTGCTGGGTGATAGATGAGGGAACAAGCTAGCGTCGGTTTGTTAGAGCCAACCATGAGTTATTTGCGCTATACAACTTTTCCATGTTTGGTATTTCAAATTTTTGCTCCAGTCCTGAGTAACAGGCGCTTGAACATTGTCATTTAAGGGCTGTTTTCACTGATCTCGGCTTTCAAGAGGATTGGCAAAATACCCAACATGGAAAAGTTAGCAAATACTTCGCTAGAGCGATTTATGAGAAAAAATGTCAGAAAGCGTTTCACCAGTTATCACCCTGAGCATTTCATTCCTGAATAGGGGTCGGGAAAAATGTTCTAGCTGCTTCAGCATTCATATGAGACGCTCGGAACGGTAACATTTGAGAAGTTCACATGTCTGCCTAGTAGTATAGCCTCTAAAGCTTCTACAAGTTGAGAACAGAAGTTGTAAAAAAGACCAAAATTTTCACACCTCCTAATTAGCGCGGACATGTCCCACATGCGAATGCTT
>CAUJGJ010000397.1:6182500-6197500 GCA_963170055.1 Halisarca cf. caerulea
CTGGAAGGCATCATGCCAAGTTCAAGTGAACAACTGGTCCAGGATGAAACTGAGGCTAGTCCACCAAGGATAACTCGCAAAAAGTACACAGTCACACGTTTATGGATGAAAAACGTGAGCGTGTTCAGCGTCTTTTTGAGGAGCTTAAAGAAAAACATGACACAACATACTCTGCTCCACAGTATCGTTTATGGGCTGAGGCGTTTGAATCCGGGGGGGCATGACAGCAAAGAGGAACCACCAAGGGGAACCATTTTTAAAGTTAAAAGCCAAGCATCAGTCCATTCTAGCTCCAGTCAAGCACAGGTGACCTGTTCTACAGAAGCTTCACTCAACACAACTCCTCTTAAGAATTCAACCACAGCTAGCACAGGGAGTGCAAGTCTCACTCCAAAATCAGCTGCATCATTGAAGTCTACATATATTCAGCAAATTAAGGACCTCCATGAGTTATTGCAAATCGAAGCCATCGATGAAAAGGACTACAGGGGAATTAGAGACCAAATCATACACAAAATGAACAACCTCTAGTTCTATATTATCTGATTCAGCATCATGCAGTTGAGTTAATTGCAGTTATAGCTTCATAAATGTAGAACCTTTCTTGTAAGTTATTTAATTTTCATTATCAACTGTCACAACTGTTACTGTATAACAGTTTGCCGTTCTTGATCAGCAATGGAAATATAATTCACAATGTCATTGACAAAATTGATATAATTATTATTAATATAACTGACGAATGTATAGTACTATATGGATATATATATATATATATATTATATTATAATATGTAAACCTTAAGGTTACAAATGTTTGTGGGTACTATATAGCGATTTGATAGCATTTTTGTACCAAATCTGTAAGCGATTTTGGAAATGTTACCTCCTTTTCCAAATCTTCCATCTTTATATACAGTACTTGACTGTTGCAATCGAAATTAAGGTGCAGAAAGGAAACACTGAGAATTGCAAAAGCTTATAAGCTTGTAGATGCGGTTATAAGAATCGATCTTGTTGGCGTACAGCTTGGAGAAATCGTTATCGCTCAGTTTTAGGTGAATTTAAATCAAAAATGATTAAAACGAATGTTACAATGCAATGATTCTTTTAAACTTCACATGTATATATTTGGTTCACTGATTGCCATTAATTTCGCTGACTTTGCATAGATTTTACTTTGGAGCCGTCATTTTCTCCCGTGTAGTGTATACATCCATACTTAATTTGAACAATACAAATTAGTGGGGGGGGGGGGGAGACATCATTCATTATTCAAACTTACTACAATCATGCATGGTAATCATACAGATAATTATAAGATGGCAAATGATTTGATGTGTATAAAAGAAATTACCTTAGCAGGTATAATTGTTAGCGGGCACTTAAGTTAACGAGTTTGAGGCTCCTCGCTAATTTCCCTATAGTTATAATAGTACTCGCTAACATTTGTATAGCCTTAAGGTATATTATATTATATTGCACCATAAATTTGCAAGCCATGCATATAGTAGTTTTTAATAAATTAATTAATATTTAGTGCATGTTTGTGAAACTGCATGATGTATTCAAATGTGGAGAAGGAGGGTGTTGCTTAGTGTTGGAAACAGACCCACTTCGCTTTGTGACGTCATACTAACGAAAAAGTGACATTATAGTGTGATGTCACAAAGGGAAGTGGATCTGGATTCGGTGAATAGACGCATTGTCGATGATAACTATAGATTGATCATTCTCTCCATTAAAGGGCTTCAAAATTGGAACGAGACTATTCTGAACATATTCCAAGAATATGGTACCACATAAAAATCTTCAACTCCACGGGTAGACATTGCTGCAATGGCCGAAATTCGTTGGCCTGATGGAGCACCTTTAGGAAGCATGGCATTGATTGGTGTCATACCTCTTATGCCATATGCATACTCGCGATTGACATCTCTTTGATTGCAGCCCGTCTCGTCCACGAATACGAATCTGCTTGCTGGAATGATGTTTATTCGGTTACTGAATTCTGCCCTCTGCTCTTCGCTTTGTCTCGCAACTATGAACCTTATCTTCTGCCTGGTCAGCCCGAGCTTGTGAACGGTTGCACATATTTGTGCGACTGAAACATGTACGCCATAATTTTCTCTAAATTTCACCTGCAGCTCATCTAAATACGCTCCGGGACATTCAAAAACTATTTGAAGTAAACCTGAAAGCTGTACATCTGAAAGATGCGGCTTTGGACCTCGTTTGTGACCTTGTGTTTCGACGTCCCCTGTTTTCAAACACAAATCTACAGTACGACGTACAGTTTTGCCGCAAACATAAAATAAATGGGCAATTTCCTCTTCATCCTGGTTCCGGTACAAATAATTCCACACCATCCTCCATTTCAAGTCAATTAAATACTTCTTTGGCATATCTTTTCAAATCTGTGCTGCAAATTTTCGTTTATAGCATTGAAATTTTCAAATTTCGCGGCACCTGACGTATCCGTTCGAACACGTCACGTGCCACGTGATGCCGCGAAGTTTCAACTATTCGAAGACGAGATTCCCAAAAATTACTGTATACGTGCGGGGGCCAAAGGTTCTATAGATGAAGCATTTTGTACGGCAATATGTTAGACATGTGTTTGATTTTGGGCCCTACCCACTAAATGTGAGGGGGCCAGGGCCCCCCTGACCCTCCTTGGTTCCTACACCTATGGTGTGTGTGCGCGCGTGTGTGTGTGTGTTGTGTTTGTATGTGTTTTGTACATGTGTGTGTGCACTAATAGTTGACGAGTGTTGTTGGCTATATAGTAGAAGATTCATCCCCTGAGAACAAGAGCAGAGATGGTCACCAACGAAATGAATGACCATTATGAAAACATTTTGTGTTTTGTATAGCAATGGTTTGAAATTTATGCAGGATTTGTGTGTGTGTTGTGTGTTGTGTGTGTGTGTGTGAGTGTGTGCATGTGTGCGTGTGTGTGCGTTGTGTGTGTGTGTTTGTGTGTGTGTGCCTGGGTGTGCATGTGTGTGTTTATTTGTGTGTGTGTAAATTTATGCAGGATTTGTGTGTGTGTGTGTGTGTGTTGTGTGTTGTGTGTGTGTGTGTGTGTGTGTGTGTGTGTGCGTGTGTGTGTGCGTGTGTGCGTGTGTGTGTGCCTGGGTGTGCATGTGTGTGTGTGTTTGTGCCTGTGTGTGTGTGTGTGTGTGTGTGTGTGTGTGTGTGTGTGTGTACATGTGTGTGTATGTGTGTGTGTTTGTGTGTGTGCCTGTGTGTATGTATGTGTGCATGTGTGTGTTTGTGCCTATGTGTGTGTGTGCATTTGTGTGTGTGTGTGTGTGAATGGGTGTGTGGTTGGGTATGGGGTATGTGTGTGTATCTGTGTATGTATATGTGTATGTGTGTGTGTGTGTACACCAATAGTTGGTGAGGGTTGTTGGCTGTACAGTATAGCAGAAGATTTATCCCCTGAGAACAATAGCAGAATGGCCACTGACAAAATGACATTGTGTGTGTGTGTGTGTGTGTGTGTGTGTGTGTGTGTGTGTTTGTGTGTGTATATTTGTGTGTGTGTGTGTGTGTGTGTGTGTGTGTGTTTGTGTCTGTATGTGTGTGTGTTTGTGTGTGTGTGTGTGTGTGTGTGTGTGTGTGTGTGTGTGTGCATGTTTGCACGTATGTGTGTGTATGTACGTATATATGTGTGTGGGACAATAGTTGGTGAGTGTTGTATGTGCATGTGTGTGTACATGTGTGTGTGTGTGTGTGTGTGTGTGTGTGTGTGTGTGTGTGTGTGTGTGTGTGTGTGTGTGTGTTGGCCTGTGTGTGTGTGTATGTGTGTGTGTGTGTGTGTGTGTGTGTGTGTGTGTGTGTGTGTGTTTTGGCTTGTGTGTGTGTGTGTGTGTGTATGTGTGTGTGTGTGTGAGAGAGAGAGAGTGCACATGTGTGTGTGAGTGTGTGTGTGGGCTTTCTCTTAATATGGAAATTGCACTCAATAATTGGATAAATTCACTGAACACAACCTCTTCACTTGATATAAGGGTTGCACCCGCCACCCGAACTAGGGGTGAAGGCGGCCCCTAGTATTACTAATTTAAAACTCCTTCAAAAACTGCTACAGAGCATGCAGTTGCCTTTTCAGCAAGAAGAGGGGAAGAGTAGAAGGTAATGTACCCTTTTGAAGTCATGAAATGTGCTCCTATTGTGCCGAGGAATATGTGGGAGTTACATTTAAATTTTATCTTATTGACAATGTTCTTCTCATATTATAGAATAGTCAGGGTAACGATTGCTAGGAACCTCTTTGTATACTTTAGGAACCGCAAGGGGGAGGGTGCATCGCCTCTCCAACTAGCACTATACTGTAACATCTTCATTTTCCCAATAATAAAGAAATCTGTTAATATGCAACCTCAAAATCACATTTAAAAGTATAAATAAATTGCCTTCCATCATAAAAAATAATAGCTTCAAGTTGTTCTTGTAAAAAATCTGCTACAAAGAGAAAGACTTAATTCTAAACAATTGGCATTATATAATGCTATACCTATTTGTAAGATGATACCTACAGCAATATGTTTTATGTTGATCTGCATACAATTTACTTAACTATCATATTGCACTTGTTGATCTGAACGAGCCGCCGAGACAAGATGACCGACAGAAGAGGCGCGAAGGTCAAGGGCCAGTCAAGCAACCGCAGAACAACCACAAGGTCAACTTCAAAAGATGGATCAATCAATGCAGTCAACAAACAGGTATTCTATTGTGGTATTTGCGAAGAAGTAATTAACGAGCCGAATGACCTTGATGGTGATGATTCCATTTTTGGTAACGGTGTATGTAACGGTTGGATTCACCGCTGTTGTGCTGGACTCTCTACAGCACGCTTCAAGGAAATTACAAAGTCTGACGACCCCTTCTTCTGCCCCAACTGCTACGCTATAGATCAGCGAAAAGAAATCAAGACGCTTAAATCTGCACTGACACTTCTCCAATCAGAACTCGGAGCCCTCAAAATCGCCCTCAATCAAAAAACTCCCAACGAAAATCACCCCATCTCAAACGGGGAGACGAGCGTCGATAGCGTGCCAGCACCTATACCCACCGCTGTCTCTAGCCCAGAGATTGCAGACCCTGACAAGAAATTTGGCCTAGTAATCTATGGAATCTCGGAGAGTCCTAGCGGAACACCAAAGAGTCAACGCATATCAGCTGACTTTGAAGCAGTAGCAGGTGCTTTAAATCCACTGAGCAACGACTTTACAGAACATTCAATTCGCGACTGCATCCGACTTGGCAAGTATGCCCCCAATAGCACCAGACCCAGACCAATACTTGCAAAACTCAACAGCTCGCGCCACATTTCCTCAATTATGGCAAACAGATCCAAGTTATCTTCGACCAACTTGAGCATTAAGCCCCATATGTCCCCATTAGAAAGAGAAATAGAATCTCTGTTACTTAAGGAACGGCGCAAACTCATTGACAATATGACACCAGCTAAACACATTCAAATCCGACAAAATCAGCTTCTGGTTAGTGGGAACATTCACGCAAAGGTTTCTATTGTAAATAGACGTTGTAACCTGACATACATAATCAATGGGGAAGAGGTATGTGCCAGTTCATCGAGCAATCATGTGACCCCAGTTTTACCAACCCCCAAAATAGCCAGACCGAGTGTCCATCCTGCAACTACTAGCCAACCCAACAATAACCAGTTATTGCCCTCCAGTGATCACCATGCACCACACCTTCCCCAACCAGCCAGTCAGTGCATATCCTCTACACCAAATACTTCGAACCCCACTAATTGACAAACAAATGTACCTCTCCCGCCATGTGCACCTCATTCAGATCAATCATCAATTATTGGACCAATCTTACATGTGGGGCTATGGAATGCACGTAGCATAAACAATAAGCTCACCTTCCTCCAATCTCTAATATACTCCCATCACTTCGACATTATGTGCTTAACTGAAACTTGGCTATCTGACCATACCTATAGCAATGAGATTATTCCACAGGGCTATAAAATCTACCGCCGAGACAGGGGTTCCATGGGTGGCGGTGTCCTAATTGCAGTCTCTAACAACATTGCATCACAATTAATTCATCAATCAGACAACTCAGAACTACTCGTAATTGAACTGCACAACAACATGTTCCAGAAACGTCTTCTTCTATGCTGCATCTATATCCCTCCTTCATCCCTGGAATCAATCATAGGCAGGCTCACTCAAACCATTAGATCTATAGACAGCAACTCCAACATAATTCTGGTAGGGGACTTCAACTGCCCTGGGATAGACTGGACCACCTTCTCCTCCTGTTCTGCCCCCGACTCAGAACTCTGTGATCTCATGCTAGATCACAACTTCATTCAGCTAGTCACATCACCAACTCACCTGCATGGAAATTGCCTAGATCTAGTTTTCACTAATAACCCTGAGTGCATTCTTAACTTACAGGTCGACTCCTGCACCTGTAAGTACAAGTCTGATCATCATCTTTTAACCTTCGAAATACCACACTATTCTGAAGTTCAACATAAAACCCACAAACACCAAGCCCACCCCGATTACCACAAAGCAAACATTGCTGCCCTCTGCAGTACACTCAACACCCTACTCCTACCAACCCAAAACCAACTGTACTCAAATATCCACCTTGCTTGGAGTCACTTGAAAAATTCCATCACCCTTGCCTGTAAAAGTCATATCCCAACTGGACAACATCCCCCAACCAACAGCCAAAATGGTTCAACTGCAACATCCATCACCAAATTAACTGTATTCGAACCCTTCGCAAAGCATGTAGTCAAAAAGCTACTCAACAAAAAGTGACAAAAATTACATCAATGCAACAAGATCTTGCAATACTAATTGCTAATTCAAAGTTGAATCTCCAACGTAAGGCGATCATCACGTTTAGACATAACCCTAGCAGATTATTCCAGCACATAAAGAATCTAACTACCAACTCCTCTATTCCCACAATAATCCACGGTTCCTCTGCCATCACTAACCCTGTGGATAAAGCCACCCTTTTCAATAACCACTTCAATTCCACCTTCACGAGAAGTACATATCAACTACCCCCAACGTCTCATTTGCCAACCCCCTCAAATCATCTCAGCACCATCGACATCGACGAAGCTGATGTACTGACTGCTCTTTCCAACCTTAACGCCTTTAAATCACAGGGTACAGACAACCTCAGTCCACTAATCTTGAAACGTTGTGCAACCCATCTAGCCGGCCCCATTACAAAAATATTTCAAACATCACTCAACACCTGCACTATACCTGCTGAGTGGAAGATACATAAAATCATCCCTATTCACAAAAGTGGCGACACCTCCAACGTCAGCAACTACCGCCCAATTTCACTTTTATGTATCATCTCCAAAGTACTTGAAGCAATAGTTTACTTGAAAATCATAGACTTCATCAGACCCAAAATTCAGTCAAACCAGTTTGGCTTCCAGCAGAATCGCTCATGTCTCTCACAATTACTTTCATCTTACTGGGAAGCTTTCTCGGCACTCGATGAAGGTAACTACTGTGACCTTATCTTTCTAGACTTCAGCAAGGCATTCAACTCTGTCCCCCACAATGAACTACTACAAAAATTGTGGGCGATCGGCATCACAGGACCCCTGTGGCACTGGTTTCAAAACTACCTAACAAACCGCTACCACTATGTATGCATAGATGGCGAGTCATCCCCACTTCTTCCAGTGCTATCAGGGGTCCCTCAAGGCAGCATCCTTGGCCCCATGCTCTTTCGCATATATATCAATGACTTACCCAATGCAATTTCACACGCTACTTCCTATCTGTTTGCTGATGACACTAAACTCTTAAAGTCAATTTCAACTCACAATGACTCCCTGGTTCTGCAGCATGATATTGACGCACTTGTAGCTTGGTCACGCAAATGGAATCTCCCCTTAAACCAACACAAATCTGTCGCAATGAGACTAACGTTAACAAGTAATTCGAGTTAAAAACTCGTGGGGGCTGCCGCCCCACGCACTCGAATCACTTGCAAAGCATTAAAGGGTAAGTGCACAGCTGAACATTCATAGAACATACTGTTTATTGTAACTGGACAATTGTTTTGAAAACAATTGCCATATTTGGCAATTGTTTTCAAAACAATTCCTATAACTCATTCCTGTATAAATTCATACTTCTCTATTACTATTATATAAATTCTCTATTATAAGACTTTTCTTCAAATCCATATTATATATATATATATCGGACGAGCGTTACACACCGGAAGTCCAAATGAAAACAATATAGGGGCTGCCTGTGGCAGCCCCTAAAAACTCATCCTGACCCCCCACAATACACAATCAATGACAGCAATATGATTGTACTGAGTAACCACAAAGACCTGGGAATAGTTATCGACAACAAACTCTCTTGGAGTGCCCACTACTCCCTAATATGCACCAATGCCTACAGAGCTTTGAACTTTGTCCGCAGAATCATTGGCAATTCTGCACCAATCCAATTGAAAAGGTCACTCTACCTAACACTCATCAGATCCAAAGCAACATATTGCTCCCAACTCTGGAGACCACGTCTAATTAAAGACATTACATCACTCGAAAACATCCAACGTAGATCTTCCAAATACATCTTAAATAATTACACAATGGACTACGAGCAAAGACTGATCACACTTGACCTCCTTCCACTAATGTACCACTATGAACTACAAGATCTACTGTATCTAATCAAACAACTAAAACAACCTCAGGCTGACCTCCAAATCTATAATTACGTCACCTTTGCTTCATCCAAAACCAGATTCAACCAACAGCACAAATTATCTGTCAGCTTTTCTCGTACATCATCAGTAAAGCACTTCTACTTCCATCGTATTGTTACATTGTGGAACTCCTTGCCAAATATCGACCTCGATCAGCCACTCATCACAATTAAGCACCAAATCCAAACATACCTATGGACCCACTTCCTAGCTAACTTTGATCCAGATCGTGCATGCACCTATCACTACATTTGTCCTTGTTCACAATGCATCATGCAACACTTACTTCCGAGCCACTGATTTCTGTATCTACACAATTATCCATCACCTCTTGTTCACCCCATTCCAATTGATTTATAATTTATAATTACCTCATCGTCCCCGCACTGTCATCCACTGTTACTTATTTCACCTAGTATAGCTATCCTCCTGTGTACCAACTTATGTCACCTCCCCAAATCACTGTACTCACCCTCAGTCGCTGTAATTAACAGGGCCAAACAGCACACATTTCTAATTTCCTACGATTATCCACTGTACCTACTTGCGTGTCTTTACCTTTCATTTCATGTAACATTTCCTCTCAGTTACCCCATTCTGCCACCACTTCTCTTTTTTCCTTTAAGGCTGCGTCACATGTTGACGGCAGACCATCAGCCACCCACTCCACTCACCACCACTATTACGCCACAATGACATTGTACTTCACCTGGCTGTAAAGTTGAATTGAATTGAATTGAATTGAATTGAATTGAATGATGTAATGTTATGGAAATTAATGCAGGGACAGTCTGAATAACCATAGAATCTGATAAGGTGTTAAGTTAAACAGATACAGAATGCAAAAACAACAAACTGCTACCATATTCTAAATTACTAAAATTTATTAAAATGAAAACATTATTCAGAATCTTTGTTAAAATATCCTTAAATAAAACAATAAACTACAAACTTTAAAATATGTACCAATGGTTACTTACCATATGAAATTGCCAAATCAACTGAAAGGTAGCTAAATTTGCATGATTGATTTTTCATTGTACAGACGAATACCAGATTCTGAAGCCCTTTGGGCAAACAGGAGTGGTCAATTTGAAGATGACTTTGTCAGCCTTCCAGAGGTTGACCTCTGCATGCTATAAGGAAGCAATCCATTTATGAGCTACTGCATTTACTGTCAACAGAGATTGTGCCTGGGCAAGATGCCTATATTGAAGTCAGAAGAGATTTCATCCTTACTGATGCCATCAAAGCAGCAAAGACAAAATCTTTCAGCCCACTGAGGAGAGTTAAGGTATTTATGAGGCATTGGCTGGAAACCACTGCATTAATTGTACATGCATATAATTATATGTACACATGATGCTGCTATTATCCACAGGTGGAATTTGTTGGAGAATCTGCAGAAGACTGTGGAGGGCCACTACGTGAGTTTTGGATGCTGCTGAGTAAGGAATTTGAGGAACAATTGTGCAGAGGACCTCCTGGGAATGCCATTGTGATTCATGATGCCAGGGCCATGCAACTGAGTTTCTGTTATTATGCACATTGCATACTCAGTGGTAGAAGTAGCAATTGTCTTTTGCTACGACAAATGGCCGACCCATTATTATTATTAATTTGGTAGGACATTTTGAAGATTGGTCAGCCATTTGTGCTCATCAGTGATTTTGTAATGTGCACAATAGAATCTCTAACACCGAACCATGTGGGATTGGCACAATGAATTGTCACTTAGCCCAGTATTGGAGGCTCAGGTCTCAGTTTCAATAGTTACAGGGATTATATCTATAGAGAAGTGTTGGTCAGCCAAATGGATGACCCAACTTGATTTTGGTCAGCCATATTCATGTTTTGCTTGGAAAATGGCAGATGGCAGACTGCTATTTCCAGCCCTGCTAACCTCAAACACCCCTAAGTCATTGAGCTTCATGATCGACGCTGTCATGGAGCTTAGTTTTATTGCTACTCTGCGTAGGGCTTTCATCTCGGATAGAACAACTTTAATATTGCCATACAGTTGCGTAATAGGATAGCCTGTTGCCAGGGTTATGCAACCGGGCACTGTTGGACATCCGGACAGATCATATATACTTCTAGTCTATTTGTCAGTCAGTCCTTTTTGTCATGTCGAGAGCTAAATTATCATTTCAATCAGGCCACACATGCAAGCATTGAATAAATATGTATGTTAGAATGTGATCTGTAATGATTATTTCAATTGCACAATTAAATTTTCATGTGCATTTGTCATAATGATTGTTTTTTTGCATGTAGGAAAGCAACTTTTTGCCATGGGTCAGCTGATAGCAGCTGGCATACTCCAATCTGGGGCCAAATTTCCCATCTTCAGTACCACTGTGTATGAATATATCACTGGCAAGCCAATGTCAAGCCTGTCACCTGATCTGGGAAGTATTCCGGACCAGACCGTTGTTTCTTTCCTGGAAAATGTAAGATCCCTAAAGAGTATCAATTGGGTCAGTGTATGTTGTAAATGTTTGCCTACAGACCTATATAACCCTGCACTAGAGTTGGATAGTTGAAGGAGCAATTATACATATTAATTGTATAATTGTCATGCATTCTAAGTTATATACTACTATAATATTTGTTTTAACTTTGGATAGAACAGGGATTTTGTTGATTTTAGGGGTTATGCCTTCAAATGGAGAATTCCTACTAATTATATAACAGTCACTAATTTAAAAGGTCATAAGACATTTTGGCACTGTTATCTATATACTTTAATTTCAGACTTGGAGGCAGACTGAGTATGTTTTAGCTAAAATTACCTCTGACTCTATGGGGACTGTTGTGGATACCTTCATTTACTGTATACTGAGGACAAAGCCTGAGGTATCAGTTAAAGGTAAAAGTGTCTGTATCTGTTTCAGCCCACCTAGGGGTAATACTTTAGCTATTATGCATTTGGTATGTTGAATGTGTCCTTTTCGCTGTTCCAATTAACTGAATTCGAAGACACTTGATTTCTTGGTTAAATCAGTAAAATTGACCTTTTAATGGGATATGGGATGCATAAAGATAGTGCTCCATGCAAGCTAGTGCTGTTTTGAAGGTACTGCATACCAGTAGACACCTCCCAAACAGTCTTGAAGAGTCTAGCATCCCTAACTATGAAGCTCTTTATTTCAACTATTATTAATTAGAACAAAAGCGACAACAAAACATTATCCTTTTAATGCCTGCGTTAGGATTTTTCGCATACCCGTTGTTGCCTGAAGACCACTTTATTGGCTCTACCCTCGCTACCTGACTTTCACTATTCTTTACCTTCCTTCCGCATGTGTGACAAAAACCTTTTTAATCATCTTCGAAGCTTTCTTAAACCTTGTAAAGCAAAATTTGTTTACACAAAGATAAAATCATGCACCTTCAATTCTTCCATATCAAGGAGTGGCCATTTTATTTTGTGGTTATCTCTGCATAATTTCGTATAATCATTGTATACATGCATTTCTTGGCATACATTTGTGTTTTCGCTTATACTTTAGAGCCTTTTATTCTATTACCTAGATGTAGTATGGCGTTGAAATTGCTGGTGTGAAATACACTATGTACGAGCTACATAATGATATAAATTTTGAACAGATGCAAAGATTTTCGATTATCGCCGACAGCTAGCTGCAAGCCAGAAAAGTGGTCTTCGGGCAATAAAGGGTTATATAGAGAATTAGGCATTCAGAAATTGTTGGCACCTTTGCCTATTGGGCTTGAAGGGTCCAATCGATAGACTGAATACTTATTTCCTTTTGCTCTGCTGTTGATATTTAAGAAACTGAGCAAGTGTGTTTAAAAACCGGGAAACTGTTATTAGACCTGCCAAGTCTCACGCATTGGGCGTGAGACTCGCGCATTGCCACGTGATCTCACTCTCTCACTCCTAGCCATTGAAATCTCACGCATTGAAGTCTCACTAGCCCCAATATTTATTCATAACACCAAAGCACCATGATTTCATTCATGACAAGACAGCTATTGTGCATTATGCAAGAGAAACAAGCTATTTCTCTGGCTTCTTGTGGTAATTATGTCAATAAAAGTTGTTATCAATGTGAATATAGGCACAATATACTAGGAAGCAAACAATTATCTTGCATTCAGATGCAATGAAAGAGCATGGATAGCTACAGTGGAAGCTGTGTTTGGGCTAGTATATAGTGTCTCACTCTAAAAAAATTCCCAACCTTGGCATCTCTGTGTTATGGATGTGTAGGCTTGGTCACAGGGATCAATTGGGACAAAAGTGTTACTGTAACAGTGAGACAACTAACTTCCTGCAGTGCAATAGAATGGGAACTGTGCAGGTGGAATATTTGTCAATGATCAGATTCATAATTTTTAATTCTCTTTTACTATACCTGTCCAACACAATTAGCATACCATATATGCCTAGTAATTTTAGTTATGTATAGATTCACTTTGCTGTCATTGCCTCTTTAAGTTGTTGAACTGTTGATATTTTCATAGGTTCAGTCAAGTTCTGATGTTGAGCAATTGAAAGATGTGTTGCTTGAGGGAATCGACATACTTGCAGAGACAGGATACCGATCCCCCATTGCAGAAGTGCAATTTACTGATAAAGAATCAATCTGCAAATTAGTTTCCCTTCACTATGGACTCCTGGTTGTAAAAGCTGAGCTTGACCAGTTACGTACTGGGCTGATGACCAATTCAGGCCATCTGATGCAGATAATTCAAGAGAATCCTGTTGAATTCCAAGCCTTCTTTCACAGTGATCTTGATCAATCATCCCCTACAGCAGGTATATGCTTGGTAGAATAAGTGTTTGCATTGGGCATATTAATTTGTGTGTTTGGCATATGTTGTGTCTCCAAATACCTTGCCCTTGAAGTATAAGCCATAAAATATTTTCATTGGTCCATGCAAGTTCCTTTGTAACCAGGAAGTGAAAGCCATTCATGCAAAAAGGGCAAATGTGTGGTATCTATGTGTATATCCATACATTGTACCACAAATCCAGGGGGTGGGGGTGACTGACCCTCCATATGCCCCTTGCTCCTAAATGAAGCCCAGGTATAATTAGCGAGCTGTAGCGAGTTTAATTGATTTAGTCGTATGCAAGTGGGACTCCATTCAAGGTTGCTCACACATTTGGGTGGGTAAATGACCACATTTAGGCCTATGAGATAAAAACTTTGCACACTAATTGTGACTCAACTTTTATCTAGAAGTAACTTACCAAAAGGAATTATTCATGTTAAGCTATAATTGATCACTTCGTTGAGTGCTCTCATTGATCGGTAAAAGCAGAAAAACCTCCCATTTTTGGTCCACACTAAGCTACTGTATGTCAGTCTTTAATGAAATGACCCCTTTTCTCATAGACGGTCACATGTTGGATATTCACATGTGGGACATGTCCACTCTAATTAGAAGGTGTGAAAAATTCTTTTTAAAAAAAACTTTAATTCTTAACTTGTGCAAGCTTCAGAGCGTCAAACAAATGCGTTGCTAGTAGGCCAACATGTGAACTTCTCGGAGATTACTGCTTTGAACGTCTGGCGTCTATATTAAAGCAACCATGAAGGTTTCCCTAACCCCTATTAAAAACTAAAACGCTCGGGGTGCTACATGGTGGAATACTTTCTAGAACATCATTTTACATTAATCACGATAGCGAAGTATACTCTAACTTTTCCATGTTGCGAATTTTGCCATTCCTCTCCAAAGCCAAGATCGGTCAAATCAGCCCTCTAAAAGCAAACTTTTGAGGCCTATAACTCAGGACAGGAACAAATGATTAAAATTTGCAAAATGGAAAAGTTGTATCATATCAATTACTCACGGTTGGCAATACAAAAGCACTTCGATTGTGCTCCCTTATCTAGCACCCAGAAGAAAACTAAAATTTTGAAGACAATTCAGTTGAGTCACATGCCAGCATGTGATAATTCTCTGATGACGACAGAGAACATCCTCGTATACGCCCGAATAACAGCTTAAACCACAAGATAAACGCATTACTAATTGTTTATAAGCGCCGAATTTAACAAATTCATTGCTATACAAACTGAAGAATACTATCATAACAATTCTGGACATGTCCCACATGCATTTGATCAAAGTACAGATGTAACGTTTCTCCCAGATTTGCAATCAACTCATGTTTTTTTGCTACCCAGATGTTTTCCTGTCTCTCTTCAAGACAAAACTTATTTTCTGAGAAGGGATCCAACTACAGAGCACG
>CAUJGJ010000397.1:6205000-6232500 GCA_963170055.1 Halisarca cf. caerulea
GCCTGAACTTAATGGAAGAGTTCTCGGACAGGTTAAGTAAGATCACAGCCCATTTTTTGAGGGAAAGGGCAACAAATCTGATGGAAGCATTTTTGAAGGCTGACACAAAGCAACGGAAGCAGAGTGGCACCGAAGAGGACTTCAAAGAGAAGGAAGAGTTGCTGGAGTCCTTAAGAGATTGGTTTGCTAAAAAGGAGCACATGAAGCAGGCTTCTTTAAGTGCTAAGCATAAGGAGAAAGAAGATCGCGAGAGGGGAGAGAAGATACGTGAGGATGCGATGCTTGCCTTGAAAGATAAGAGGACCAGACAGGAGGATCTGCCCCAAAAGAAGAAATCGAAGCTAGATCTAGAGCAGATCCTAGAATAAAGGAGGGAACATAAGTCTTCTCAGATAAAACTCAGGGAGAAGGAACTGGAGTTGCGTGACAAAAAGAGCTTATTTTGGAAGAAGCAAAGGCCAGGCGTCAGGAGGCCATCCAGCAGCAGAGTATGGACCAAATGATGCGGATGCAGACCATGATGCAGCAGCAGATGGAGCAAATGACAAGCATTATTTCAATGCTAACTAAGAAAAAACAGAGTAATGTTATGCATACAAATGAAACTTTAAGTTAGTAGTTACTGCAAATATTCACTTAGTAATGGTGGTTGCAAACCAAAATGTTCTGAAATGTTGTTTCCATATAGGCATGCATGACAGTTTGTGAGTATGGTTGCTACAATGTAATACTTAGCTACAGGTTGCAAAAGTATCTTTGTGTTCTTCTTGAAATCAACAAAAGCCCATAGCCGAATGATGTTACCAAACCCCCACTCAACACAAACTCGAGCTCCACTCATCAATCTGTTGAATTCGGCTTCAGAAGGAGACAAACGTGCTCCTTGAAACGGTCGCAGTATCTGTGGGCGGTTGGGATATGCTGGATCACCATACAAGATCCAGTACTTTCCACTACTAGTAGTTGATCCACGTTTCATGTGCTGCTCCACTTGAGAAAGCAATCCACTTTCTTGTAACATAGCGGCATCATGTCTGCGACCTTCTAGTGGACCAAATAAATGGGCCATGATGCCATATGGACTCATCACCATCTGAAACTTCAAAGCATGCACACGCTTGTGCCCACTGTAAAATAGTCTTTGACCATGTATGGGTCTTGGAATGGGCCTGGCTGTCCCATCGATAAATCCCCACACATACAGCAAGGGACACAACTTGTGCACAGCATCTGCACCCTAGCCAAGACGGAAATTGTTCAGCCAGGCAACTGGTAAACTGTCTCAAAGATGGTGCCATTTGGTGTACAGTATCTCGAGAACTAGGTTGAAGATGATACTCAATTCAGCTACCCCTCTTCCGAAGATGATCTCCAAATCTTCCAAGCGGTTTGGATATGCTAACCTTCGAAGCAGGATGCAGAATCCCTCTAAGCCACTACAGCGTGTTCTGTTAGGGGCCACAAGGTCATCAGGTACGCCAAGTGCCGCGCGAAGACCCGGAATATCGGCTTTTTCAAAGCGAAATAAAGATTTGCACTGATCGTAAGCTTCTCAAAATTTAGCCGTGTACCATGTTTTTCCCGTCGCAGAGCCTCCAATTCCTTCTTTTCGACTTTTTGCTCTAGTACGGAAAGAAAAACGAGCTCTTCTATGTCCAAGTCATCGTCAGAATCAAGAATAGCCAGAAGCATTTCTTCGTCTTCCATCATGGACGCCATTTTCTTCTACAACACTAAGCTAAATACGATTTCCGGTATTCATGTGAACGTTAACCTTAGGCTATAGCATAGCCTAAAAACATTGTGCTAAAGCTCTCTAATGTCTCAGATACAAAACGACTTGTCTCCAGATACAATTCAATGCATTCTTCAATTGTGAATTCAGAGGGCGTGAGATGTGTTCGTAAGAAGTTAAGAGCCCCATGACTCTCAAGACCAGCATATACATTACTGTCTTGCACAGTCCTGACTCGTTCAGGTTGTTGACAATTTAAATCTAAAGACAGAATCTCTGTTGTCAGATCCGAGGTATCATTAGAACCATTGATAGATTCCTGAATACCTTGCAGTGCTGCCAGATCTGATGAACAACTTAAGAATCCACGAATGAAAAGTTGCAAGGGAGAGGAACCTCCACAAGTGCGGAGATGATGGTGACTCCAGGTGTCCATGAACACATGAAGCTGGTGCTCAATAGCTGGTAAGAAAGCATGGTGCATGGAAAATACGTCAATTACATTGGATGGATCAAGGCAATCGGTATCTTCTAAGTAATAAAATAAGTTGTAGAAAAAGCAAATACAACCACTGAAAAGATCTCTCCAAAAACGCTCTATTCTCTGATTATGAACGCTTTTTCCTGTAATACAACTCTGACGGCCCGGTCCTCGATCAGGATGGCACAACATAAATAAGCAAACCAAGATATTTTCTCCTCCCTTGTCACAGTGGACTCTAGATGGGAGACCATATTGATGCACTCAGTTGACAAACGAATGCAAAACGGTGGTAGCCTTGTTGTTGGTGCTTGCTGTGAGGTAAACGGGCAATCTGGAATATCCATCTATTCCCCCATGTATCACAATATTCCAGCGTATTAGCTTATGATAGCCGTCGATATGTCATAGGCTGTTTGGCATTGGTACTGAGTGGACCCTCCGTATGAGACTCCTTCACCTTCTACTTGCAACTCCTTCTCCGTCAACACGGATCATGCTTTCCCTAACCTGATGTCTTGGAACTTTCAGGCCTTGTGATAGCAGGAATGCTTGGTAGGAGTTGGTTCCTGCCATTGGGAAATGCTTTACATATTCATCTGCTAAAGTATCTAATTCTTCATCTGAGACATCAGTGAAATAGGCTATTGTAGTCAGATTGTACTCACGCACACGTCGCTGAACAGTCTTGGCAGAACACCGAAACAATTCTGTAATTTCTGTGAAACGAAACTCACACTGTAACAGAAATTGTAACTGTTTTTTGTCAATATCCAAATGAGGACGATGGGCTGGTTGCCTTGGAGGCAAAGAGGAGAGGACGGTTTGTCTTTGAAACAGTACTTGGGAGTCATGAAGAGTGACAATGAGGTGGTCAATGGAGGCATACAAGTCATTAAGAGAGGAATCGATGTCAATTGCAGGTTCAACATTTCCGATTTCTTCCAGCGTCCTTTCGCAACGAATAATACACGAGTCCAGACGATCGTATGTAACGACTCCTGAATTGCTTAAATATTCCATTATCAATAACAAGCCAGATTCAATCCGATCCAGCAACAGCTATAGATCATTCGTGGCGGCCATGGCCATATATCCTTTCAGTTCACAGTTAACGAACAGTATGCTTCGATCAGGACTTGAAGTAAAGCGTAACTGCGCATGCTCAGATCGACAATATGGCGATAATAATAATTACAACAGTCTATATCGAGTATATAATAATTATTATATAATTTATATTGCTTACAAATAGTAGTATAATCTATACAATTATAATTCCGATTTACTTCTGTCTTGCATGGCGTTCCATAGTTAATGATGCTTTGCATCCACTCACCAACACCAGAACACCCATTTTCTTTGGCTAGTGCTTTTAACTTCTTCTTGAGACCTATACGCAAGGGAGGGTGTGGGTGAACATATATATAGGTGCATATATGTAGTACAATATCCTTGTGCAGTGTTATACTGATTTACCTTTCGCCACATGCCACACATCATAGCAGTGGGTTGTGCCAGGAAGGGTGGTGCGTACCCACTTGGCTATGGCCTTGTGCCTGTCTGTGACGAGGGTTTAAACAGAAAGCTCCCTGCTTTGAAGAACTGGAAAGCACAAACTAGACCAGCTTTCTCCATGTAGTAGCTTCCACCCACCTCATTGCTCTACATGATGAATCGAATGCAGATAAATGAAATATATGTGCTCAAAATTACAGAAATGCATATACCTGAACAAGTTGTACATCGATAACTTTTCCTTGCTCCAAGTCCATCAAACTATATGACCCAAACTTTGCACTATGACCAGGACTGTCGGCACGACCATCACCTCCAAAAACCAGTGGAGTACCCCTCCTCTTCACACACTCCAGAAAATGTTCCCTTTCCTTTGCCCACACATTAGTGATGGCTGGTAATAGAAATTTTTTTCTGGTGCCGAAAAATGTCCTTGGTTTAATAGATGCAACAGAAAAAAAACCAAGCACCCTGAGGGTATGTGCAGGGGATGCCCCTGCATACAAAATGGATGTCGATAACAAAATATTCCCAGCTGGCAGATCATTCACCGCCATGCGAGGTTGACTCAACCAGGTACGGTGGTGACCATATAATGAACATTGCTGCTTGATGGAAATGTATGTTCCAATAACATTGGTACTGACAGTAGTGAGCCTCAAGCACTTGATGCAGTGTGAAAAAAGCTCCAAGAGAGCAGAGATAAAAACAATGAACTTGGCTTCATGTGCACTGCTAATTGATGCTATACTGTCATCACTGTGTAACAAGAAAATAATTGCATGCAATCATGATAATAGTATAATGAAATCCCAATATTTAAACACATGATTCAAACAGTTGTTATGTATGTATAGTCTACATCTATATATTAGGTGTTTGCTTTGAACTCACAAGTGACTTGTGGCCAGATCATCATCTTCCTCAGACTCAGTATCAGACTGAGAGTCTGAGTCCTCTGAGAAAGTTTGGAAAGATGTATCCAGAAGGTGGTCATCTTCTGGCTCAGGCTGTGTGACCTTGTTGGATCCAGTGGCTCTTGGCTTCCTCGGGAGTCTTCGAAACGCACAATACGGAATTACGGAATTACGGAATTACGGAATTACGGAATACGGAATTATGGAATATGGAATTACTAAGGAAAATGGCCGCGCCAGACAACGTCGACAGCTCGCCATTATCAGTTAGATGCTCACCTATAGAACGAAAGTCGTTTTAGTCGTTGTCTTCAATACAATGCTTATTCTTGTTTTTTACATTCCGATTAGTAAACGAATCGGAATGCAAAATATTGCATATCACTCGCTCGCACGAAGATGCCCACCGTAGAACAAAAGTACGGTCAAACCTCAGTATAACCGGTATAACGAACCCGCTCGGGATCACTGAAAAGGTTCAGTATATCAGGGTTCATTTCATTGAGTAAGTAGGTGTACTTTCTAAGGTCTATGCTTGTTATATCAGGGATTTCATTGTATCAAGGGTTCATTATAGTGAGGTTCGACTGAATTCACGCAATGGTATTATATTTTGTAACAGCAGATAATAGCAATTATAACAATAATAATGCTGCATTAAGGACATATTAAGTTTGCGAAGCCCTAAACTGATCATGTCTACACTTATTTTAAAAGCTATGTATGTGCTAAAGAAACTTGTCAATGAGGTGTTTTGCTTCGATTTCTGCCTAATGAGTAAGTGCAGAATTGCATGGTATTGTAACTCCATGTGTGGCCTTAAGGTGGTCCACATGTGTTGTTGTGACTCTGTCACTAACTTGCTGCGGAACAATCAATTGTGTTGGATGGAACTGGGGCTGCTTTATGGTAATGCAACTCAGATTAGCATGATAATATACATTGCCATATTTTGATCGCTGTGTCCCATCTGGAGCTGTATAACTTCTGTAGTCCTTGTGCTGCACCACCATATCAAATGATGGTGTGGCGGGTTTCATGAAATTGTGTCTGCAGCCAAAGCAATTGCTTATTTGCCCTGATATAAACATCAGGACGAACGGAGCCATGTGGAATGGTGAAGGCTGCATGGGTGGTGTCCAGAGCCGAGGGGGTCCACTCAGTGACATAGCTGACTGGTTGTGTAGTGGTGTCAATGGTGGAGGTGCCAAGAAGAAAGGCAAGGTGCCCATTGAGCTGACTTGAGTCTGTGTAGACAGTGGTGT
Organism: Halisarca cf. caerulea; assembly: GCA_963170055.1. NCBI lineage: Eukaryota > Metazoa > Porifera > Demospongiae > Chondrillida > Halisarcidae > Halisarca > Halisarca cf. caerulea. Next base: position 6,210,917 of record CAUJGJ010000397.1, read on the forward strand.
GGCCTGGTTGGAAAAAAGGCTGATACCAAGTCCTGAAGATCCGTACTGTGACTGGGTGGTGGGTGGGCTGGTACCAAGTCCCGAAGATCTGTACTGTGACTGGGTAGTGGGTGGGCTGGTACCAAGTCCTGAAGATCCGTACTGTGACTGGGTAGTGGGCGGGCTGGTACCAAGTCCTGAAGATCCGTACTGTGACTGGATAGTGGGTGGGCTGGTACCAAGTCCTGAAGATCCGTACTGTGACTGGGTAGTGGGCGGGCTGGTACCAAGTCCTGAAGATCTGTACTGTGACTGGGTAGTGGGCGGGCTGGTACCAAGTCCTGAAGATCCGTACTGTGACTGGGTAGTAGGAGGGTTGGAACTTGGAGATAGAGCCTTTGACTGGGTAGAATAATGTGGCAATGCATGTTGAGTCATTGTACTGTCCATAGGCAGATAGATCTGGGAAAGTGCAACGGAATCACCATTTCCTGTCACAGGGAGTTTGGATGGTTTACGTCGTGGTAATCTGTTTCCTTTTTTCCCTGCACCAGGTGGCATTCCATGTCTGGATAGCTGGTAGAGGTTGGGCACAGCTTTCTTCCTTGCTAGAGAATTGATAAATGATGCTAGGTCTCCATGAGTGTGGGCAGCTATTACAGTGTGAGAGCACAGTGAAAGAGACTGGTAATGTGCACAGCGATTGTCACAGTGATAGACAGCACCCTTCACTGTTACAGCATGTGGCATTACATTTGACCTAGATAGCACAAAGCAGTCCCTACTTCCCCCTCCTGGCATTGGTCCAATTGCTGCTGGATTTCTGCACAGATCTATTGCCTTCTTCCAAATTCCTTGTACAGTGTCCACAGGCATGGAAAGCCTACAGGATGCATCTTCAGTGGTTGGAATGAGGACACCTTGTACAATGGCACGTTTCTCCTTCCCCTTTGAATTTCCGCTAATCACTTCTGCTGGTTTACTTTCCTCCAATGCACACTCATTGAACCGCTTTAAACACGCCAAACGCTGCCCCTCGTTCATTCTCCACCATCTTCCTGGCTGTGAAACTTCCAGTGTGTTGAACTGGGGTTTTAATGTGAACTCGCCCTCACCCATGATGGACTTCTCTATGTCTCGCTGCTGTTGGTTTCCTAGCTCTTTCATCTTTTCAATGAACTCAAGGAACTGGTTTTTCTTCCACTGAGTTTTCACCTTGATCACCTTATTTATTGATTCATTTGAATTGGTGAAATATGGAATAGGAGGACAACCTAGCCCTGCTCGTTCCCGAACGCCTCTTAGTGCACCACTACAGAAATCATCGGCCTTGTACTTCAAGAACCATGAATGAAATTTTGGTTCCAGTCCAAAATCACTCTCTCTTTTATCCCACACAGGCTTTAACTGCTCCAATTGATGATAGAAGACATCTTCGGTCTGGCAGTCAACCAATCCTTCATGGTGTATACCGCTGGCATTGTCAGCTCCAAATACATCACTCACATACTTTTGAATGGCTGACATTGGTAGCTTTTCTTCCTGAAGATGCCACTCAATGTTCCCCCGCAGGTGTCGGAAACAACGTAGCTGCACAGCCTTCTGAAATTGATGATGGATTGAATCTATCAGACTCTTTTCTCCATCTGTTCCTACAGCCTGAACATTTGCAAGGGAGCGCCGCAAACCAACAAGACATGATAAGAAGAAGTTATAGTTTCTGAATTCTTTCTTGTAGTGTATCAGTATGGGACCTAACATCCAGGGGGACTTTTCCTTAGCGTTGACAATAAGCAAGTGTTGATACAATATTGGCGTTACACTGAAGTCCCCTAAATTGAATGTAGGATTTATTCCCAGGATAGAAAACTCAGTTGGAGAGCAGCTGAACCTTTCAATATCCCGAAGCATTTGATCTGTAGCGAGCACAGCCATTGGCTCTGGTGCACATGTCACTTCCCGGACGAATCTGTGCTCCTTCTCCGTAAGCTTGCACTGTTCCATTGTTATGTATAGAACATCTTGACCTTTGCCAGAGGTAAGCACATTTGTCATTCCTGCAATCCTGCTCCGCTGATGGTTTAGGTGATATGCTTGCTGACGGTTTCGTGGAATCTGTCCTACACTTGTAGCACCCAGTAGGCCTCCTTTGTCCTGTGTTACTTTATCAAGAGCATCCATTGGTGATTTACCCTCCAAGGCCTTTGCAAGCTGTGTCTTCACACTGGCAGCTGTCCTATAAAATGGCTTCTGTTTGGAGCTCTGTGCATGGGGACCAACAAGGACTTTTTGCTCAGTGATCCCATCAAATTTGTAAATAATCATAACAATGGGATATTGCTTGCCAGATGACTCTGTGTATAAGAATGGACAAATTATATAAAGTTTATGCATTGCTATGAAATCAATGTAACATTAATCACAAAATTCAATGCACATTCTAAAGTTATGCTTACCAAATATTGACGCTGTCAGCTTTCGCAAACTCTTGTCAGTGCCATGCACTCTATAGACTCGCTTGAGGGTGTATGATTCAAGTTTTGTTTGCTGAACGTTGGACCTTGGTTACATGTGTTACTGCACTGCTGTCTTTGGACACTGCTACATTCACAGTGTCAACCCGGTTGTTGTACCATACCCCCATGTCATCACTATCGATATCTCTGGGGTCATCAAGAGCGGCCGTGTCAACCAAAAACATAACGTTATGGTTTATGGTTGTTGGTACTTTCCTACAAAGGTGCTTTTTGCTGTGTTGTGGATGCAAGATGCATCTTACAGTGTCTTCAATGGACAGAAGACACTTTTTGTTCGCAGAAATGCGTGCAAACACTGGTAGCCTGCGGTCACCTTCATAATAGTCAGCTGGTTTTAAAGAGAGCATTTCCAGATAGTGTCTAAAATGTATAGGGGATATAGATATAATTGTCAGACAATGAAAATAACATAACAGTCGGATTTACTTCATAAAAGTCATGGCATCCACTTCTTCATCTGATTCAGAGCTTGCTGTTTCACTTGCGTCAGAATTTCCAGATTCTGACACTACCAAGTCGCTGTTTGAGTCACTATAAGGCCTATTATCGCTGAACCAGGGGCAGTTCTCCTGCAATGTCAAAGTCCGCAATATGTTACATACTATCATCATTAATTGAGTAAATGCATGCAAATTGAGTAAAATGTGTACATAAGAGTTTTCTAGCACGTGTACCTTGGTGTTGGCTCAAAGTTGAAGTTTTCATCCTCATCCAAACCATCGCTAAAATGTATTTTTTACTCTCTTCCTAGCAAGCAATCTGGATATAATAGCATTAATTTTGAAAAAGAATGTAAAACTAATGTCCCCTATTATATGATAGCTATAGCTATATATGCATGTAGCACCTTTAAACATCTGATTTATCTTGTTTTTTTTCTGGAGTGATCAAATTTATAACAGAGCATGCCTGTTCTTGTAAAAGTGGGGTATCACCTTTAGAGTCACTATAATGAAAACCAAAGATTTAGTATGGAAGATGGGCCAAGTTGAACACTAAAATGCTAGCATAATACCAACCTGTGAAGGGTAATGGATAAATCCACAATAGATGCATCGATAATAGCAAAACCATCACTCTTTTCTCTATAGTATGCAATATAGATATAAGAAGAAAGATGTAGTAAATACAAATTTGAAAAATGAAGCTGCAGCATCCTGATTCACCTGGATTCTTTTCCATCACTGGAAGGATCTTCTGCCATTGCTCATCCACGTGCAGATGAGCTCACACAATCAACAGCAGCTGCTGTTACAAATTATTATTGAATACCATTGCACCACAATACACAAAGCTATAGAGGGTGACCGTCTATCGATTGACCGCGCGAGCAAGCGACGATATGCAATTTTTTGCATTTCGATTCGTTTACTAATCGGAATGTAAAAAACAAGAATAAGCATTGTATCGAAGACAACGACTAAAACGACTTTCATTCTATAGGTGGGCATCTAACCGATAATGGTGAGCTTTCGACGTTGTCCGGCGCGGCCATTTTCCTTAGTAATTCCGTATTCCGTAATTCCGTATTCCGTGTTTCAAAGACTCCCGGCTTCCTCACCTCTCCTTCATCACCACTGATGTCATTGTTGACATAAGGTGACAAGGCAGGAGTCACTGCTTCTGTTTTGTCAAGATGTGAGGGAGTCCAAATAGCACATTGGATTCCAACATCAGATGTGATGGGGCGAACAGTGACACCTACATATATAATAAGTATACACTATAGAGATAAAATGTATGATAATGTATACGCATGTGGAACATGTCCACAGACACTTGTATGCTTTTTAGTTTTATTTCTTACTACAAATATGCGCTATCTTCTAACAACTAGAACCATTGTGTAGATGGCTGTATTACCTTTCGTTCAATGTCAAACTTGAAAGAATTTTCCATGTTCTTAGAAATGTATGCGCATTCTCCTTAAACGTATAAAAACACGAAAAATGGCTAGGCGGCAGTGCAGCTTCAAAGCTAAGGGCACAAATGTTGGTATACAGGTTCCTTACCTAAGTATCTAAAACTTCCATGTTGTGGATTTAAATATCTCTAAGAGTTTAAGAGAAAAACGGTAAAAACCACAAATTCAAACCATGGTAACTCACCTTTTTGCCTGTAACGTCTGAATCGGGCGATGAATCAAAATCCCCAACATGGAAGTTATTTATTATCCTACAATACAGCTAATAAATGTAAAAAAGTATGCCAATAGGCTTTTTCCCACTGCTGCCCAGCCATTAAAGTTTTGACTAGCCTAGAACAAGCTGGTAGCCATTTTGTCACATGACCGTCGCATGATATGTATAGTGACGTCACCTAAAAGTCAAGTCAAGTCTCGAGTCAAGTAGCAAGTGAAGTGGAATACAGACAAAGTCGCTTATATTTTTGTACCTTTGATCTTTGATACATAACCTTTCGCCGTCGGATAGCTCTTTAAATTCTGCTTTGGTCGCACTTGTATACGAACCGAATCGCTTTCGAAGATGTTTTTCGGAAGGAGAAAAGATCGAAGAAACTCAAGCTAGGTAAGCCCGACCAGAAAGTTACTAGTTTTGATCGAAGACTTAAGATTCACTTAGTTTCACATAGCCAGCCTCTTTCTCCTTGATGTTGTTAGAAATTTTGTAGAATGTTTATGATGTCGTCAACGGAAAGGGGCTGGAGACGCAAGACTAGGATTCACTGTAGCCGAAGGCCGTTTGACTGGAATAATTGTCGATCTTGCAGTTTTAACATCATGTAAGGCTGTTTTGGAATCTTTATGTGCACAACAACATTTTCCTAAGTCACGGGCTGGTCACATGACATCTCGTCGTGAAGCCATCTAAAGTCGCAAAATTCTTTCTAATTGGCGCCTCGACTAAGATTTTAAGTTTATGGACATGTCCCACATGCGTATAACAGAAACATTATGTGAAACAAACCTGTGCTAACAACGTGAAGTGCTGTTTGTACTTTGCAGTTTACAGTGTCAGGCGAAGCTTGACAACCGATGGCAGAAGTACACACCTCTACATGATCAGTGTCATGTACGGATGCGGTTTCCACATCACCTTCACTCACCCGTTTTTCTTCATTCATATCATCAACTATCTGAGTGTAATCATATAGCTACAGTAACTGTACATACACTGTCGTGCATGGCCACTGCATGCATGCACGGCATTAGCAGGGATAAGCTATGGCAAATATACATACCTGGGCTCTCTTTCTCTTGAGGACAGCTTTACGATCAGTTGGTGGACCAGCACTGCTTTCAGGAATGTGTACTGATCCACGTACCCATTCCAGTGAACCAGATGTGATGTGTTCTTTTTTTAGGAAATAGTGAAGGTACAGCAGTGTCCTGCAATACAAGCCTCCTGGGTTGAAGCCATAATCCCAGCTGGAGTAAAGATGATGGCTTATAGCATTCTCTTTTGAAGTGTAAGCTGCACAAAACCGAATAATCAGTTGGTCCTTTCCAATCTTGTCTAGTTTTAACAACTGCTCCAGTCCACTGCTTCCTCAGTTGGATGTTTGCAGGGAACTTGTGAAGGCAAACTCCTTCTGCATACAAGTTATTGCACCCAACGGCTACACAAGTCTTTGGCATTATCTTTTCTTATGTTATTGATAGTTTCAAGACGATTCGTTCTGTACTAGCGCGAAATCATAGGGCAATTACCTCACTTTCCGAACGTTCGTGTACTTACGTACGAAAAACTGGATCACCTTGTGACGTCACACCTGAGTAACCTTCCATTTTCACCAACCATCGCTGGAAGTCAAGCTGTTTCAAGGCTTCAGAGGTATGTATATGTATACGTGTATGTATGTGTGTAAAGATACATAGTTCAGAATCAGAAGCCCTGATGTGTGTAAAGATACTTCAGATTATTTATTGATGCTTTTTTTAATTCTTTCCTTTTTAGGAATTACAAACACAGAAGAGACGAACTGTGTTTACATAGTACCACTAATTATGATAAGTTAAACTTGACCCAACAAGTATGGAACTTTTATCGAAAAACGTTTTATTTTAATAATTGTAAATATTAATTATTGTTAAATATTGAAATAGTTGTAGTCATTATCAATGTTAAATAAAATTATTACATTGATAAAACCACAATCAATTATAATAGTATATGCTACTAATAATTGTTAATAATGAAATTATAAGTGTTTATAATAAAGATACTGAAATGTGTATGCATGTGTTATATATAAGTTTTAAAACATTAATAGTTTATTGCTTGTATATCTGTAAAGAAAGGGTGTGGGAATATATAAAACAAAAGTATATATATGACATTGTATATTTAAACATGTAGACTTTGTGTACATATTATATTGTGCTAACTTACTATGGGTTACACATTGACCCTGGTGCTGAGGAGGCGGAGGAGGAAGAGGCCTCGTTGGAGAAAGCATCCTTTCTGTTTGAAGTTGGCTACGCTGTATATGAAAAGATCAATCTGTCGAACAAAACTACAGAGATTTAAAATTGTACTTACCATATGTGTAATTTCCTGATCTTTTTCATTTTTCTAGAGGAAGACAGTGGGTGTGCATAAAACATGCGCTAATAAGGAAAATATTCAATGTAATGCATTTTACTTACAATTCTTTCCAAGTCACTGTCTTTCTCCTTTTTCTATATAAAGGGAAAGATAGAGAGGTAGCAAATCTCATATTTACATTTCATTCACATTCTACACACACACACACACACACACACACACACACACACAATGAATTTTACTTACAACTTTTTCAATTTCAGCATCTTTTTCCTTTCTCCATTAGAAAAAAAAGAGAGCAAATTTAATATTCATATATGCACACACATATGTACACAAGCACACACACACACACACTCACACGTACACACGTACACTCGTACACCCAATGTGCACACACACATACGTACACACATACACACATATGTGCACACACGCACACATGCACACACACACACACACACACACACACACACACACACACACACACACACACACACACACACACACATATACACACATACATACACACACACACACACATCCTCACACACACACACTATTATATTTACAACTTTTTCATACTTACACTTTCTTCATTCTATTACTGTCATACGTACATTGTTCACCAATTTTGAACTCACTATCAGTTCCTCATATATAGTTGCTTTTCTTTCCTGTGAACATGAAGATATAACATCATTTATAACAGAGGAGATAACAGAAATACACGAAAACTCACATGCATGTAGAAAAAAAACAGGCATGCAAAAACATATGTCAAATAATAGTATATACATTTTAATGTCATACATGCAGGTTCTCTTACCATGTTGTCTTTTTTGACTTTTATCTACAAACAATAGTAAAAACAAGAATACAAGCGATTCGAGTTTAAAAAACTCGTGGGCCGCCTACGGCCCTGGAAACTCGAATCGCTTGGAAATCGGCGTTATTGACTAAAATAATATTTCGAAGAACTCTTCTAGTCTAAAAGACCCTTCGCTGATAAAATCAGGAGCAAACGAATGAATTTCACCGAAATATAGCCGAAAGATTTTGTACCGACTTCGCGTCCGCCATGTTGTTGACATATATATATATATATATTGACATCGTTCCGTACGTTCCGGACACTTCCGGTGAAAGTAAAAACAATATAGGGCCGCCTTCCGGCGGCCCAATAATATAAGAATAAATATGATTTATGATAGTGAGAACCAGTGACTGTATAACATAAAAAAATCATATAGCTAATAAAGTATTGCAAAGGTGAGAAGTTCATATTGCAAGCATGCAAGAACAAGGAGATACATGCCATAGAATAAGTATTAAACTTACATATATGCAGACACAAGTTGAAAAGATTCCCTACAACAGAGAATAAACTAAATTAATCACAATGCTAACCTATAGAGTTTAAAACTCTTACCATTAACCCCAAGACAAAACTGGGAACTAACAGTTGCAGCAGCAAGTGTATTGCTGCTGCAACTAACATCTATTAGCGTGAAAAGTAGAATAATGTTTACAGCGAAATTCGAAATAGACACATAATATACACTTTTAACCTTGTAGTAGGCTTTGAACGTACCACAAAAACAAGAGAGGGATCAGGTATAGAGAACGGACCCGCGGGGATTTCCACTATCTGATGGGGTATTTCGCAATGACGTTGCATGACGACACCAGTGCCACAGTTTGCAGGGACATCTCAACAACATTGCTAGCGACTTCCATTGTCGTCATAGCAATAATGAAAACAGCTCAAAAGGAAGGCATTTTAAGACATCTGTGGTAGTTTTAGGTGACGCAGTTTCCTTCAGTTATGGTATTTAGGAAGTTTGTGGCTGTGGCGAGGACGCCGACACAGATGCAATATTTAGATTACGTTTTTTTACTTTTACAGGCTGTGTGTGCACGGGTTGAGCAAGTCTTGGCCAGTGAAGAAGGTCTACTGAAGGATGAACAGTGAATTCTACATGTACATGCATTTTTCTTGATCTTTGCGGTAATCACCTTTATTTTTTATTGACTGTTTAAATTCCATATTGGTATGATCTGTTGTATGTTAGAATCGATCTGCGGCACCTACAAATATAAAATAATATTGACGAAAAACGATCTGCAGCTGTTTCTATACATGCACGCATATATCTAATTAGGAGTGAAATATATCTGGCTACTGTATAATAGTATAGCGACCATTTTTCACACTTCGGCGAGTTGTGGACTTGACTTCCACTTATTTATTACTTATAGTTTCCTGTGTTACGTATACACGTAAACGATCATTTCATATAGGCCATGGCCATTAAAATGATATTGTAATAATAATAACATGAATTGAAAGCATAAGTGTTACTAAATTAAAACAAAAATCAATGTCACATGTTCAGATTATGGCGTTTTTTTGGCAGCGTTTTGAGTCTTGAAGCACCATGTCTTTGTTGGATCTAGGGCCTGTGATGTTTGGTGGAACTGAAGGCATAATTACCTACATGAAAGGTAAAGTAACATAGTAAAGGTGATACATTTCACATTTCTAAGTGGATTAAACCTATACAATTACACACCAATAGGTAAACGCTTGCTATCTTCTGCAAAGCAATGCCCCCACTGTAGCACTCCTACAGCTATGGTCACTCAGACGAGGAGGGATGTTAGTGATGGATATGGCTGGCGATGTAGGACTTGCAAGAAAAGGCTTGGAAGCAGATCCAAAAGCTTTTTTGACAAGTCAAGGCTAACCCTGCAGCAATGGCTAATCCTCCCATACTGGTGGGCAAGAGAGTATCCCGTCACTGATGCCCGAGAAGAAGCCCGTGTCTCCAAGAAAATGGCCATAGATGCGTATCAATGGCTCAGGGAGATTTGCAGCCAGAAGCTAACCCAGACAACCATCAAGCTTGGAGGTGATGGAAAGATAGTTCACATTGATGAAAGTCTTTTCAAACACAAACCCAAAGTACGTAAAGCAATTGTCTTTCTTTTTGGGCCGCCAGAAGGCGGCCCTATATTCCTTTTACTTTCACTGAAAGTGTCCGGAACGTCCGGAACGATGTAATATATATATATATGTCAACAACATGGCGGATGCGAAGTTGGTACATAATCTTTCGGCTATATTTCGGTGAATTTCATTCATTTGCTCCTGATTTTATCAGCGAAGGGTCTTTTAGACCAGAAGAGTTCTTCGAAATATTATTTTAGTCAATAACGCCGATTTCCAAGCGATTTGAGTTTCCAGGGCCGTAGGCGGCCCACGAGTGTTTTAAAGTCGAATCGCTTGTTCTCTTCTTATTATTAATAAAACTAACCATTTTATCTTCATCGCTGCATGATTTCATGTAGAATCACAGAGGAAGACCATCAAGACGGGAGAAGTGGGTCTTTGGGATGGTGGACGCATCTGTGAAACCATCCCTAGGATTCATGCAGGTTGTGCCTGATAGGACAGCAACAGCACTGCTGCCCATTAATACAGGACCACACTTTGCCGGGCACCATTATCCATTCAGAAGAATGGAGAGCCTACAGTGGAGTGGAGAATCTGTCAACTGTTGGCCTCCCACCATACAGTCAACCACTCACTCCATTTTGTGGATCCTGTAACAGGGGTCCACACACAGAACATCGAGTCTCACTGGGCAAGGTGTAAGAGGAAGTTCAAAAGAATAAAGGGGGGTGATGAAGATCAGCTTCCTTCATACTTGGATGAATTTCTGTGGAGGGAGAGGTATGGGAAAAGTAAAGAGGCAGCATTCAACAACATACTAGCACATGTTGCTGAATTTTACCCAGTGTAATCCAACATGCACTTAGCTGATTTAATACAATGTCATATCTGATTCAGAATATTAGTTATTATACATGACAATTTATATTATGATCATTATGCATCTCATGTATACCCCTCACCTTTTACATTAGCCATGATGTCTGCTTTACACATGCACAACAAGATTTTTCCTAACATTACCCATGTTACACATGATTCATTGAAGTAGTACCTCTCTCAGTTTTTTACTTTTCAAATTGATTCAAATTTATGCTATTAAGGCTACAAGACTTAGACTAAGTGTTAACTTAGTGAGTAATTACTTTGGTGAAACTAGTGAGGAGCCTTGAATTCGCTAACTTATATTAATTAAGTGCTCGCTAAAAATTATATATACCCGCCAATAAACGTACCTGCTAATTCTGTATTGTACAATTTGTATGCATGCATACCATTTCGCTTTGTGATGTCATACTAATGCTTCGTTAGTATGACGTCACAAAGTAAAGTGCATGGATCTGGTTCCAAGACTAGGACATATCATGGATTCACTGTTACAATGACCAGGACAGCATTCAAGTTTATACTTTATGTGTCCAATGTATCATATTCCTCACCACCTGTGGCCCTTTTTGTTTACAGTGGAACCCCCGGCCTCTAATCCATGCAGCCCTCTGAATTGTAGACACCCCTCTAATGTGGACATGCACATACCACTAAAACCAAAATAATCCACTATAATAAGCCACAGTACATCTCCAACCACAGAAATGAGGACACCTCAATAATCAGGACGGTCCTTTCTGGTCCCAAGGTGTCCGGATTAGAGGGGTTCCACTGTGCAATAAAATTATCCAAAATCGGACAATACCTGAAAAATTTTCTCTCAGAGAAATACTTATATCTGCACACTACAGCAATTCAATTCGAACGTCAATACAATGCAATGCAACGTTGTGAATGAATTTACCCAACATGATGACTGAAAAGAGATTTTGAAGCAAATAAGCTGCTTCAAAAAAGTCACATTTTTTCAAAACAATGTGACCGTCATGTACTGTGATACAAATTAAATTATTCTTCAAAATAAGTTTAGAGCTCTAAACCTTACCAGGAAGAGCTGGTTAAATTTGTTAACCTAGTGGCTATTCGTCCAGCAGTATTACACCATCAATATAAACACACGATGTTACAATGTTGTGCAACATTTGTGAAATTGCATAACAGTTAGGGTTAGAGCTGGGATTAGTTTGCATAATTTCCGCTGGGTCAATATCCACTGCGATTTGTTAATTCATTCTACATACATGCTAAAAACCTGCACATAAATGGCAGGAACATAAAATTTTGGTGTGGTGAAAAGATGCATATCATCCTTTGCATCTGATACCATAACGTACTGTATATCCAGAAAAATTGGTGACATTTTTAATCTGGCATTTTGGTGGTCAGGATCAAAATCGCCAAAGTTCTATTACCAAATTTAATATATAGACCTACTTACTATGCTTTGTCCTTGCTGCATGTGCAACTGCCAAATTTAAATTCTGCCAATATTTAATTACAGCCTGATCTTGCACAAATCGCCAATTCAAATTTAACGATTGCCAATATTTCCGGATATACGGTAAAACAAAGAATGAATGCAAATTTTAAATACTACTATAACATAGATAAACTTGCTAAACTAACATTAATACAAGCTCGAAATCAGCTATAGTAATAAATATTATTATTTATAATTTACCAAAAAATTGTGTATTAGGTATACTGTCATTTACCATTAAATTACTCCCATGCAGAAAACAAACAAAGGAATAATATTCATGTGACACTCTACCACAGCTGTGCTTAACGCATGTTCTGACATTATTAATATTATAGCTAATGCCAGATCACACATCAAGCACAGCTGTGGTAGAGTGTCACATGAATATTATTATTATATGCTACAGTTAGTACTAAAACAATAAAAACAATTATGCAAAACGGGTATTCAAGTGTTGGCAACGAGTCTCGTTATTTACTGGTTTTCAGAAAAACCACTCAAACAATATATAAGGTATCCGCAGATAATTTTGAGAATGTCTTATAACATTCAGTACATAAAATGAAGAGCCGAAACTTAGGAGATTAAAGGATAGGTTATTGCCATATTCTACGTCTATTCTAGTCTCTTTTACCCTGATCAGTCTATTGCCTGAAAAGTTTAGAAACATTCCTGGAATTACCAGCTTCCCGACATTACCTGCTTTTACCATATTACTTGCCGCAGGAATTTTCAAGAATGACTGACAACACAGAACACAATACAAATGATGGATCATCCCACTTATGGAGCCAGGTGGTCCTTACCTCTTTATAGGCTGTCCGCTATTCTCAAAAAGATGAGGTGGCCATTTGTCAATTCGATCATACATTATGTTTCGATGCTCCCGTCAGCCATTTTGTTGAGACTCCCCCGCAAATTGTGGCACTTCTGTTGTCATGCGACGTCATTGCGAAATACGCCATCAGATAGTGGAAATCCCCGTGGGTTTGTTGAAGTTGAACCATTGCCGGAGCCAGCCGCAAATGAAATAAAATCCCACAGAGAATGCGCACAATTGAATTTCAGACAATTCGCACCTGCATGTTTTTCATTGAAAAGCCGTTGTCGACTGGTCCTTCGATCGTCTTTGTATTTCTCTGTGTTTCTAAGCGCATTTCTCGGGTTTGACAAAGTCTCGTAATACTGTGGAGCATGGTAAGCAAGTTTTTGTTCCTTTTCATGCATTGTGCGGCGAAATAGTTGTATAACCATTCATTGCAGTCAAAGGTTGATAGTTGCGACAGAACACTAGTCTCGCATAGCCAGACTCTACTTGCCCACACACGCCGTTTGGTGTGGGCGAGTAGGGTCTGGCTACACGAGACTAACAGAACACGTTGGCCACAGGTCTGTGATATATTGCTTGCAGACATTTAGTTTCGTTGGGTGTCGTTCTTCAGTTGTCTGTGCCTTCGTAAGGTTTGTACCTTTACGTGTGGAGGTGGTATGTGTCTTTGTGTGCATTTGTGGAGTATGATTTCTTTTTTTTTAGACTACAGTGTCTCAGTGTGGCTCAATAAGCTTTATGTTTAGAGACAGCATGTGTAGATTGTGTGTATATACATTGTTTTGTGGGAGTGTGGTATGTGTGACGTGTGTTTACAATGGGGAAAGTGTGTGTGTGGATTTGTGAGTATATGTATGTAGGATTAAGTGGAACAAGGCTTGTAACTTTTGCTTAAGGTGCCCAGCCATGGGGTAAAGTGGGGTAACTAAGGAACACATGGGTAACTTAGAACAGGGCCTGTATCCTTTGCTATGATTAAGCTACCCTGCTATACTTACCCCTGCTGAACGCCCAATTTACAGAGATTACTGGACAAAAATTTTACCTGTAGTTTACTATTGACACTGCTTTTACTCGGCCGTTCCAAGTTACCCAGCCTTACCCTAGCTACTTGCCACTGTTAAACGCTGAATTCCAGTAGACATTGCTAAGTCAAAATTTAACATACTTCTTTTTAATTTGGCCGCTCCAAGTTACCCAGACTCACTTTACAACGCATATATGTTTCGTTATGAGCGAATATAGATTGTGTGTGTGTGTGTGTGTGTGTGTGTGTGTGTGTGTGTGTGTGTGTGACCTATTTTCAATCACTTGATACACCATATTGGTTATAGTACCATGTTGCAGTGGAACCAGCAATGTAGTGAAGAAATTCGGCTCTGTGTGTGTGTATGTATGTGTGCTTTTGTGGTTTCGCTATTGATTATTCTTTCTTTTCATGTTCACATTAGAGAGTAAAGCATCGATTCTGAAGGCCTTTGGTGAAATGGTAAGTATTTTTTGTGTGTGGTGTATAATTTTGTTTTGTATGTGTGTGATTATTGTGTATGTGTGTGTGTGTGTATGTGTGTGTATATGTGTATATGTATGTATGTATGTGTGTGTGTGTGTGTGTGTGTGTGTGTGTGTGTGTGTGTGTGTGTGTGTGTACTGCGTGACACTTGAAATAGGCTATGACTAAAGATTCTCCAGTCTCAAATTGAACAAGTGATTCGAGTTTAAAAAACTCGTGGGCTGCCTACAGCCCTGGAAACTCGAATCACTTGGAAATCTTTCTTACGGGCTCGAAAGATCAATGTAAGAAATGCATGGTTTTGTGTAATGGTGTAGTAAAATGTGTGTGTGTGTCAAGTTTTAGCATTAAATAATCCAGACAATATATTGGGATCATGATCTAGTCAGTTTTATCAATTATATTTATATACAGTGACAATTTAATAAAAGTTAATACACATGCCATTCTGCACTACTATAATAATAGTAGTCCCAGGATGCACCACGAGGAGGTAGGCATGCTTTGCATCCCAGAGGATTGGATTTGTTTTAACTAGGGTCTGCAAGAGACCGTAAAACTCCTCCAATCCAAAATAAAAATGGTGCAATAAAATGCTATATATATAATGGTACAGGTGTACCGTTGTATGATCCACCAGAATCACTTAAATGTGTAGCTATAGAACAAAGAACAGAATATACAATGTGATCTTTCAGCAGATCAATATAATCAGCATGTTATGGTAATATTTTTTCCATGCTAAGGTGCAAGGTATCCAAAATTGGCCACAAGTAGTCAATAGTACGATCATTGTGATCTATGCAAGTCTCCATTGAACTGTGCAATGTACATAGCCCAATATGTGAGACTATACTAATGTACTGTTTACCATCAAAGGCACTGGAAGTTGTGTACCAAAGGAAGGTACTTTGGGAAAAGGTACTGCATACCAATGAAGGTAGCAAATACCAGAAGAAACGTATACTGCGTACCAATATATGCAGGTACAGGATGTAAAGGGTAATATACTGTGCCATAATTCTCAACCTCTTATAGTTGTACTCAATTTGCAGAGTGGTGTAAACTGAAGGTTGAGGTGGCACTGACTATCTGTATATGGGGTTTGATGTGTAATGAGTAGCCATTTGTCTTTGTTCTATGGATGTATAGACATAAGTAATATATACTCCCCAATGACACATTTTCTTGACTTATAGGCTATAGGATTGCTTATTAAATGCAAATGGCTCATTACAAGTGTTTGCTCAAACATGGACTGTAAATTTCAACCACCTTGTCTATATAGGCAATAATTACTCTAAATGCATTCGCAAGATGCCCCGAATAACTGGACTCTGAGCAGGGGCGTTGCAAAAGCTGTACAGACATGGAGTCTACATGGAAATGTAGTCTAATTGCATAAAAAATCAGTTTTGGTTTCCATCTAATTCATTGAAGTTAGACTATCACGTTCAACAATATCACATTGTTGACCAAGAAGCTGCTTCACAAAACATGAAAGCTAAAGAATGCCATCAAGAGGTATTCATTCATGGATGGCTTTGTGCATAACAGCAACATGCTGTTATTTTACCATAAGATTAGTGGTTTCCTAATATTTAATAGTTTGCATTTCTTTTTAGACGAAGTGCATTTAAATGCTAATCTTATGCTTTTGATTTAGTTCAACAATTATTAATGTTGTTGTCAATAGTGCTTCACTGACGACGAAGCTGTCATTACCATCACAGATTATTTTATTTTTGAATGGATGGTGTGGTGTGTAGCAGCAATACGCCCTCCTACATTCAAAGTAGCATAAAACTTATGCATAACCTTTCACACTGGGTGATATATGATGACAATTTTGTCATCGTGGGGAGAACTTATGTATGTATCTAAGAATCTAAGAATTATTCTAGTTTGGCCTATGGTTGATTTGAATATTAGTATTTACTATCCAAGTTTTTATTTGGACATGTTAGCTATCACGCATATATACTTCAACAGCAAGTTTAACATTTCTAACTACAAAAAGAAGATTTTTTCGATTGCCTTCATAAATGAAATAATATAGGGGGCATGCACGTTCTGGCCCCTTTATGATTTCAGTTATGAAGCGTCATATGAGGAACAAATCAAATTTTGAAATCCCTTGGAAACATGAGAAGAAAGTAAAAGTTGTAAACAATTACAAAATATCATTACATGTGCATAAACACAGTCCTCAATACAATAATTATTACATTTCACAGCCCCAGTGAGACCTAAATGATACAAAAAGTTTGAAATAGAAGTGAGGTGGACATAGTTGGCAATGATGCTGTGAAATGAGAAGAGTCGAAAAAGCCTCTGATGGCGGGGTATTCTTCAACCAAAGGCAAATACTTGATGTGATTGTTCATTCTCCTGTCTTTCTGTTGAAACAAACGTTCAATTTCCACAGATCAACTGCTTATGTCCACTCTACCAAGTTCTCCTACACTTCTGTGTCGCATATAGCCATACATGTATATTGGCCTCTTTAACATAAGACACAAGGCATGTAAGTGGAAATGATTTCCCCAGCATTGGTCTTGAGCTGCTTCTTGCAAAAATTTGATCCATTCCCTTTCTGCAATTGCTGTAATATTTTCTTCATTCCGATCCACATTATGTAATAATAGTTGTGTACTAGGCTTCATCACCTCAAACATATACTCCTCATTTTCTAATAAGCTGTACAAAGTGATTGCTCTCAGATGTTCTGCATATTCTTCTGTGCCATGCAGTGGAATGGAGATGGTATTATACATACAGTTCCCATCACCCGTGGTCCTCACTGGAACATATTGTGATGTAAATGAGGGCAAAAGTTCCTCTTGTACATACATGTCCACCACATGAGTTTCCACATTAAAAATGTCATTTTCCTGTTTGTTAACCTCATTTATTAAAGTTTCCATAACAATCTTGTTAGCTTTCATCGATTCCTTTAATTCTTCCATTGACTCTCTCATTTTACTTTTGAGAATGTCCTCAATGTTGCACATAAATTCTTTCACCTCCTTTGTACATGTTGTGTGAATTTCTTGACTTGATAATTGTACTACTGGTATGTCACACACACACACACACACACACACACACACTCACACACACGCACACACACACACACACACACACACTCACACACACACACACACACACACACACACACACTCACACACACGCACACACACACACACACACACCATCCATCCATCCATTTGCTGCTGTGCTCCGTTGTCACCACTGAGGCTCGGAGATGCAGGCCGGTCAGGTTCGTCTACGTTGGTGGAAGGGGTCTGGCTGAGCAGAAACGCTCGTGGTTATGAAGCCCCTGCTGGTGGAGAGTGCGGTGGCAATGCCGACACTGGGTCCTTTGGGAGGTGGAGTGACGCTGGCGTTGGTGGTTGGTCAAACCTGCCCTGCTCAGGGCTCGGAAAGAGCAGCCGGGATGGTTGCAGTGAAGAGCGGTCTCAGAGTCGATGAGTTGTAGCATGCGACGGCGCTTCTTCTCATCTTTGCGGCTCTTCTCTCTGGCTTCAGCCTGTTGGTTGAGACGCTCTCCGCTTTGTTGGATGGTGGTGCGCCAAGAGTCACGCTCTTGGGCTAGCTCTCTCCAAGTCCCGGAAAGGTTGCACTGGTTGAGGTCATTGGCCACAACATCGTTCCACCTCTTCTTCTGTCCTCCAGCAGCACGCTTGCCACCAGCAGGGGCACACACTAGAAGCTGCCTTGGTAGACGTTCCTCAGGCATCCTGGAGAGGTGCCCGAGGAAGCGAAGACGGCGCTGCAGGAGGATGGACGATATCCTCTGCTGCTTGGCCACCTTGCGGATGGTGGTGTGGCGCTTCTTCTCCCTGATGGAGATGCCCAGCATGATCCGGAGGTACTGGATCACAAAGGACTCGAGGCGGCGAACGTGAGGCCCGAGGAGAACAGTGCACTCCAGGCCATACAGCAGCGTTGGCAGGACAACACTGTTGAGGATGCGGATCTTGATGCTGGTCTGGATCTTCCGCTGATGCCACAGGATCCTGGACAGTGACTGGAAGGTCGATGACGCCTTGCAGATCCTGGAGTTCACCTCTGTGTCTATCCCACAGTCACTCTGGACAGTGCTACCCAGATACTGAAAGTGGGACACCACTTCGATGGGCTCACATCCTGGGACTAACTGGAGGGGCACTGGACTCTGGGCACCTTGGTCTGGAAGGACTGCAAGGGTCTTGGTCTTCTTGCAGCTGATGGTAAGGCCCAGTTTCTTGCAGGTGGTAGCAAGGCTGTCCAGCATGGTGGTGAGGTCTGCCCAGTTGTCTGCCAGGAGAGCCATGTCGTCAGCATACTCCAGGTCAGTCACCAGTGTCTCCAGCTTGAGGATCCTCCTGTTCCCCACAAGATCAGCATCCAGCAAGTAGGCCAGCTTGATACCTCTCTCCCCCTGTCTGTGCTCATCCAGAGCCATGTGTATGGCGGCATCAAAGTAGAAATTGAAAAGTGCCAGAGCCAACACACAGCCCTGGCGAACACCGCAGGTGACAGCAAAAGTGTCAGATGTCTTCCCGTAAGTCCTGACTGCTGCAGTGCAGTCATCGTGTAGGGCTCGGATGATGGATAGCAACTTGTCTGGCAGATGGTAGGTATATTGTAGAATGCGCCAGAGGGAGTCGCGGTGCACGGAATCGTATGCCTTCTTCAAGTCAATGAAGCAGGCATAGATCGGCTGGTGGAACTCACGAGCTTTTTCCATCAGCACTCACAGGGAGAAGAGTTGGTCAGCGCAGCCTCGACCCCGACAAAAGCCACATTGACCTTCGTGAAGGAGCTGCTCTGCTCTGGGCTTGAGCCGGTTCAGGATGGCTTTGGTGAACACCTTACCTGGTATACTTAGAAGAGCAATACCGCGGTAGTTGTCGCAGGTGGTTCGGCTTCCCTTCTTGTGCAAAGGGACAAGAAGTTGACTTTGCCAGTCTTTTGGGACTGACTCAGTCGCCCAGATGGTGTTGAAGAGTGACTTCAACCAGCGAGTGGTCTCCCCCCCACCCAGCCTGAGCATCTCCAAGGAGATTCCGTCCAGACCCGGGGCCTTTCCAGATCTCAGCTCGGAGATGGCTATCACGATTTCCTCCTCCTCCGAGAGAGGAGCAGACATGGCTACGTCAGACATGGAGGTGACGGGAGAAGTAGGTGATGGAGAGACAACGGGGAGATCATCAAGGGGAACAGTGTTGACATTGACCTGACAGTTCATTACCTCTTCAAAGTGCTCTGCCCAGCAGTTTAGCTTATCCCTATCGCTCTGCAGAAGGGTACCGTCCTTGGCAACCAGTGTAGTTGAGGCAGGCTTGGAGAACTTCTTTTTTAAGAGACGCAGGTCCCTTATCAAAGAGCCTCCTCTGCCTTGCTACTCTGCAATGAAGGCTCGGCGTTCTGCCTCGACTGCACGGTCATTCCACCAAGAGTTACGAGCTTTTTGGGCCGCCGGAAGGCGGCCCTATATTGTTTTTACTTTCACCGGAAGTGTCCGGAACGTCCGGAACGATGTCAATATATATATATATATATATATATATATATATATATATATATATATATATATATATATATATATGTCAACAACATGGCGGACGCGAAGTCGGTACAAAATCTTTCGGCTCTATTTCGGTGAAATTCATTCGTTTGCTCCTAATTTTATCACCGAATGGTCTTTTAGACTAGAAGAGTTCTTCGAAATATTATTTTAGTCAATAACGCCGATTTCCTAGCGATTCGAGTTTCCAGGGCCGTAGGCGGCCCACGAGTTTTTTAAACTCGAATCGCTTGTTCAGCTGCAACCTTGGTGAGCTTCTTCTGGTGGTTGTACTCAGCCCTGAGGCGAGGAATGTCAGTGAACGGTGCATTCTTCAGACGGATCCAAGCTTCCTGCTCCTTTCTTGAGAGGTTGCGGACTTCGTTGGTGACCCAGTCAGGGTCGGTGGTGTAGGATGCAGGCGGTAGGGTTTCGCAGGCCTTCTGGATGGAGGATTTGAAACTGTCCCATGCAGTGCTTGCAGAGGACTGATCAGATGTGCTGAAGCTCTCAGCCAGGACTGATTGATACCTTGCTTGGGAAGCAGAGGGAAGGTTGGTGGTCTGGTGACGTAGAGAGCTTGCCTGTCTGCGTTTGGCCTTGATCTTGAAGCGCAAAGTAGACACGACAAGCTCGTGGTCAGACTCATGGAGAGTTGACCGGTACACACGAGTATCCAGGACACTGGTGCGGAAGCGTCGGTTGACGAGGACATAATCAATCATAAGCCCGGGCCGAGAACGATCAGCGTTTCTGAACCAGGTGGCTTGATGGAGGAGCTTATGTTGAAACCAAGTGTTAGTTATCAACATATGGTTGGTAGCTCAGAAGTCTAGCAGCCGTTCTCCGTTGCCATTGCATTCTCCAATGCTGTGAGGACCCATGACGGAGCTCCAAGAAGAGCAGTCTGAACCCACTCGGGCATTGCAATCACCCAAGATGACCAGAAGGTCAGAGGGAGGGACAGAGGAGATGGCAAGCTGGAGTTGGTCGTAGAAGGCATCTGCGGGAGCAGCACACTCGGAAGAGGCATTCTGGGGGTTGGTGGGAGCGTAGATGGACAGGACTGTCATGTAGGACAGGTGGCACTTCAGGCGGATTCTGAGGATACGCTCAGACACTGGCTGGAAGATGTTCCCAGCAGCGTCCCAAGCAGCCCTAGCCCGAGGGCTGAGGAGGATTGCAACACCGTGGGTGGGTGTGGAGGGAGTGCCTGAGTGTAAGATGGTAGTACCACGGATGGTTGTGGCTCCACTACCAGGCCAACGGGACTCGGACAGGGCGAGGAGATCCAGACCCTTGGATGTCATGGT
>CAUJGJ010000397.1:6240000-6242500 GCA_963170055.1 Halisarca cf. caerulea
CTACACTTACCCCAAACCAGTAGAGCGTTTTTAAAACGTGGCTCATTGTACAATCACGTGCCATTGTGTGACATGATCACGTGCACGTTTGACACAATGGAGGTTATACGTACTTCTTTGTGCTTGAGTTCGATCACGAAGAGACAGCTGCTAATTGTCAACCATGCTGCCGAAGAAACAGTCAACTTTGAAGAAGAAAGAATTCTGTTGGAGCGATGACGAAGTAGAACTGCTTTTAACCGTGACGCACCAGTATAAGATCCAATGCATCAGTGCGGGAACAGCATGGGAATCGTCCAAGACGAAATACACCGATATCCTCAATTTGTTTAAGGCCGAACTCCCAGCCAGTGAAGAAGAAGCAAAAGATCTCGTTAAAGATTACCCTCACTTACGGGAGGATTCAGCAAGGATATTCTGGCCAGCAAGCTAAAGGCGATAAGACGCAAGTTTCGTGAGGTGAGGTACTAATAATAGTATGGTAGTTCTCGATTATCTATATGGGTTTATCTGTCCGTCTGTAGGCAGTGGACTCGGGGAGGAAGAGTGGCCACGGAAGGGTAATATATTGTTACTACGATCTTTGTGAGAAGATTTGGGGTGGTAGTCCAGCAACAAACCAGCTGGTCGGTGGTGTGGAGACAACCGATCTAAATCTTCCCAGCAGTGAAGTAGTGCAGACAGAAGCACGTGACAGTGATCGAGAAGATGAAACAGAAGATACAGTTCAGAATGCAGATACAGTCACCCAGGATGATCCCAGTCCAATAAGCGAGCAAGAATCAGCAGAGCAGTCAAGTAGCTTGCTAAGACGAAAGCGCAAGGAGCAACTGGATAACACTTTGAGCAGTTATAAATCACAGAAAATGAAAAAAAGGTACCAGCAGACACACAGATGGTGCAGTTGGCGGAAGAGGAACTGGATATTAAAAAGAAGATGATGGACCGGATGGAGACTATGGGGAATCATCATAGAGAAACTATGAAAGAGTTGACTTCTAATCTAAAGGAATTGAATGAAAGTGTCACCGGTGCATTTTCTATGCTACAACAAGTTTTACTGCGTCCACCAGGACCAACGTATTTCCAGCCTCAGCATTATTCTTGTCCACCAGCTTTCCCTCCCAACCATGGGCCTCCCTATGGTCATGGTATTGGGAATCTGCCGGCTCAGGATTATGCTTCAGCACATGTTCCTACATCCTCACCTATTTCTGTAGTGAGTTCCTATAATAGTAGTGCTCCTGTGCTATCGCCGATTTCTTTTGAAGAGGAGGAATTTGATCGAGGCCCTTGACACTAACTCTTGTGTATCTGCACTGTTACATATTTTGTGTTTAGCACCTTGAACGTGTTGATTTCTTCATTATTATTATGATATATTTTGAATTGTAACAGTTACAGTAACTGGAGTATCTTGTTACTTTCAATATTAATTCTCCTTTAATAGAAGTACTGCTTATACAGTCAAACTTGGTTAGAAAGTCACTGTTTACAACAACAACCTCTTTACAGCAACACACATGGCAGAAACAGATTCAATGGTCTCTGTACTAAATGCTCTGGTTACAACAACAACTTGGTTATAACAGCACATTTTAGTGGCACCACGGGTGTCGTTGTAAACAAGTTTGACTGTACGTACATGTGAATGTTCACATCAATTTTATTTAAGGCTAAAATACTACAAGTATATACTACATGTCTGCTATGGATCAAAATACTTGGTCAAAACTTTCCTTCGCTCTCGTTGCTATGCACACTGCTGAGTGGGTCTTGGGGCTGAGATCTCTGCTCATATTCCATAGCCACATGGACTTGATCATCGCAAACGCTTTCGTTATGTACTTCACAAAAGTTGTGAAGTACAAAACAAGCATATATAACAAATGGCAAATCATCCAGATTTATGTCCATATCCCTTCTGAGTGATGCAAAGCGAACCTTTAGACGACCAAAAGCACATTCTATTACATTACGTGCACTACACAATCGATATCCATAGTACTGCTCCTGCCTCGTACTGCCACCATTTGCAAATTCCTTCATCACATAAGGTAACAAAGGATATGCAGGATCTCCTAGAATGAAAACCTGTCCTGGATCCTCATCTTCCACGATGCGTTTAGGACAGGGTGGAATATCACCATTCCTTAGCATGTGATTCAGAGTGGAGTTAGTGAACACGCGTGCATCATGAACACTCCCCGGCCACTTTACCACAATGTCCATGAACTTATAGCTGAAATCACAACATGCTTGGACGTTAATGGAAAACCTACTTTTACGATTGACATAGTCTGTAGAGTTACAGCTGGGTTACTTAATGTTAATATGTGTTCCGTCCACTGCACCCAAACATTGTGGGAAACGAAAGCGTGTGAAGAAATTACGTGTTTTCTCCTCCACTTCTTCCTCAGTGGTAGGAAGACGAATAAATAATGGCCCTAGGTGTTCAGTAATGGCTTGACAAACTGTACGTACTGTTATAGACACGGAT
>CAUJGJ010000397.1:6247500-6252500 GCA_963170055.1 Halisarca cf. caerulea
GTTTATGTCGGTATCAGACTTTTTAGTTGTGTGTGTGTGTGTGTGTGTGTGTGTGTGTGTGTGTGTGTGTGTGTGTGTGTGTGTGTGTGTGACCACGTAAATACAACCATAACTAGTACTATAAGTTATATTCCTTGGTCCTTGTTCTTCAGTCATCTGTGCTGTAAGCTATGTGGGAGTGTGTTTTGTGATTACCTTTGTTGTTATAGCATACGTATTGGCTATGTGCTTGTGTGTGAGGTATGTTTGTTCTTACATGAATGTCTATACATTCATGTAAGAATGTGTGGAAAATGTTTGTGTATTTAGTAGGGGAAATTGTATGTGTGTGTGTGTGCGTGTGTGTTTATGATTGTGTGTGTGTGCACATGTGCCTGTCTGTGTGTAGACTTTGTCATTGGAAATTTGTTCAGATGTCTGTCTGTGCAATTGTGCATAGTTGTGTGTGTGTGTGTTTATGAGTGTGTGTGTGTGCACATGTGCCTGTCTGTGTGTAGACTTTGTCATTGGAAATTAGTTCAGATGTCTGTCTGTGCAATTGTGCATAGTTGTGTGTGTGTGTGTGTGTGTGTGTGTGTGTGTGTGTGTGTGTGTGTGTGTGTGTGTGTGTGTGTTTATGAGTGTGTGTGTGTGTGTGTGCACATGTGCCTGTCTGTGTGTAGACTTTGTCAATGGAAATTAGTTCAGATGTCTGTCTGTGCAATTGTGTATTGTTGTGTGTGTGTGCATGTGCATGTGTATGTGTGCATGTTAGATAATATAATAATATGTACATTTGTGTTTATATATTATGGTCACATATAGTGTGAACATGTGTTTGTGTGTGTACATGTGTGTTTTTCTGCGTCTCTCTCTCTGTCTGTGCATGTGTATGTGTTCAATGTGTATTTGTGCCACTAGTACGTTATATACTTTTCACTATGTAAAGTATGTTGGTCAATTGTTTATTGAATGTGTGTATTTGTATGAGTAAATGTGTTTACAACTGTGTACATATGTACACACACAAACTGAAACATTTACACGCATACTCACTGAGACATGTACATGTGTGCATGTACACACACTGAGAAATTACAGAAAATTTATAAAAATGGAAGGCATAGAACTTACAGTGTAAAGAAAAGTGGCTATGTTAAGGCATAAACACAAACACTAAGACATGTACATGCATATACACACACGGAGACATGTAGACGTGACATGCATACGCATTCACACACACACACACACACACACACACACACACACACACACACACACACTGAGACATGTAAATGCGTACACACGCATACACTGAGATAATTACAGAAACTTGTAAAAATGGAAGGCACAGCACTCACAGAGTATAAGGAATAGTGGCTATGTTAAGGCATATACACAAACATTAAGACATGTACTTGTATACACACAGAGAGACATGTACACACATACACACACACACACACACACACACACACACACACACACACACACAATACACTGAGACATGTACACGCGTGTACACACACATACTGAGAGTTTACTACAGGAAATTATAAAATGGAAGGCATAATGATAGCACTCACAGTGTAAGGAATAGTGGTTATGTTAAGGTATAAACACACACACATACTAAGACATGTACATGCGTACACACACACACACACACAGAAACATGTACATGCATACACACACACTGAGACATGTATGTTCACACATACACAAGCACACACATTGAGACATGTACATGTGTATACACACACGCTCATGATCATATTCTTGTATTGTGATGTGTGTTATAAGTGATAAAAAATATTATTACTAAAAAAATATTAACTGATATGCGCATAACCACATGCACACACACATTCATCCGTTGTGTTCTAATTCAAACGTTGGTCAGCATGAATTTATAATTTTTAGCATTAAGTACAAAAGTAATATAAATAAAATTGAATGTTAAAACATAAGGTTACTAACTGTTAAAGTACGTTACATGATGATGTTCGAAAAAGTACAACTGAAATAAGACAAGAACGATACAATACAAACAGTCTTACCGTGTTGATCGATGATGCCGTTGAAATACAAAATAGGCATCGGGTATCTATAAAATGACGCATGTGGGACATGTCCAGAATTGTTATGATAGTATTCCTTAGTTTGTATAGCAAGGAATTTGTTAAATCCGGCGCCTATAAATTATTAGTCACGCGTTTATCTTGTGGTTTAAGTTGTTATTCGGGTGTATACGAGTGCTATGCCAATGTATAGTGACGTTTTCTGTCGTCATCAGAGAATTATCACATGCTGGCATGTGACTCAAGTGAATCGTCTTTAAAATTTTAGTTTTCTTCTGGGTGCTAGATGAGGGAGCACAATCAAAGTGCTTTTGCATTACCAACAGTGAATAATTGATATGATACAACTTTTCCATGTTGCAAATTTTGATCATTTGTTCCTGTCCTGAGTTATAGGCGCTAGAAATTTGCTTTTAGAGGCCTGATTTGACCGATCTCGGCTTTGGAGAGGAATAGCAAAATTCGCAACATGGAAAAGTTAGAGTATACTTCGCTATCGTGATCTATGTAAAAAGATGTCCTAGAAAGCATTCCACCATGTAGCACCCTGAGCCTTTCGGTTTCTAATAGGGGTCGGGAAAACCTTCGTAGGTGCTTGAATATAGACGCGACATGTTCAAAGCAGTAGTCTCCGAGAAGTTCAGATGTCGGCCTACTAGCAAAGCCTTCGTTTGACGCTCTGAAGCTTGCACAAGTTGAGAACAAAAGTTTTAAAAAAGACCCAATTTTTCACACCTTATAATTAGCGTGGACATGTCCCACATGCGGAATCAGTAATTACTCATAATAATCACAAAGGGTATGCAATAGCAGATTTACCTCTTCGGGGTATCCCAAAATAAGAAAATGTTCCTTTTACATCTCATAGAAGTGGAAAGTGCTAACAAGTCCTTTCAGCGTATTCTAGTCAATTTAACAATTGCTCCATAGTCAGCACGCGAATAAAAATTCCCTACAAAAAAGCATAAAATAGGTTAAGAAAAGCCCAACATCATAGCAACAGTTCGTGTAACTCACAAATATTCTTCGCACAACCTAACGAACAATCTGAACTTAAACAAATCAAATCTTTTAACAATAAATATTGTTAAAAGTGTAAATAGTCGCGATTTGACTACAACGACTGACTGTAATAAGGCTATGAAAACTATCCATATAGGAAAAGTCTTCTCAATAGCGAACCAACATTTTACACTTGACAAATTTCCCCTTCCTTAGTCACGTGATAAAGCGATTACATAAGTCTAAGAATCTCACGTAAGAATAAATAATGCTATAATTCATGTAACATTACGTACTCAAACACGGAGTAATGGAATCGCTCCCTTTTTTGTTTGTATGTATTTTCACTGTACTGGCGTAAGAGTTATTTGTAAGCTTTCCAAGATGCTATTGATGGATTCAGAGCTAATGCTCAACCTACCAAAAAGAAAAAGATCCTGATGGAGTGCAAAAAGACCATCTCAGGCAAATATGCACAACAATGGGATACACACCTGGAGCAGCTCACAGTCCAAAACAGCCTCGCTGGCATGTTACCACTTGGAGCAGATGATCACCTGTGGAACAGGTTACTGACTGGCATGCCAGCTGGCCAGCTCTCCTTTGTGATTCGTGCTTCATGTGACTGCCTGCCCATCCCTAGTTCCCTCGTGCGTTGGGGCTACTCCTTGAGCCACTCATGTCCATTATGCAATGGCCCGCACTTCAATGTCCATCATGTTCTTAATTGTTGCCCCACTCCCCTATCTGACGGGAGGTACACTTGGCGACATGATCAAGTTCTAAGCAAGGTCTACTCCTTCCTAAGAAAGTTCCTTCCATCTGCTGCCAAGCTATTTGTGGACCTCCCAAACCACAGAGCCTGTGAATCACCACCAGCAACAGTGCCTCCAGACATTGTAGTTACCACGGCTAGACCAGATGTCGTCATCCTCCATGACAGGAGAATCACCATTCCAGAGCTGACAGTTCCTTGGAACAGTGCCAAGAACATCCAAATGGCCAGAATGAGGAAGATGGGAAAAGACAACTACCAACTTCTAGTGTCGGACCTGTCTTCCCAAGGATACTATACCAAATTCCTCACCCTGGAAATTGGGTGCCTGGGACATTACACCCAAGATGCTTTCACTGCCCTGAAAGCTGCTGCTCCCCTTAGTCAAGGGAGTGATCGACGTGCTGCTCTCATTGAAACAGCAAATCTCTGTAGATTCTTTTCCTCACCCCGAGTCCGAGGCTGGCAACACTTTATTGCCTTCTTTTTGTACCACATCATTTATATATATATAGCTTATCTGTACTCTGCATGTATTGAAATTTAATGATGTGCCTCTTCCCTTCCGTGTGAACCTCGCACTTTATTTCTAACATTATACCTAACACTTACACATTGTCATACACATACACGCATACTATGTACAATAAATGAGAATATTGTGAAAACAAGCGAATCGAGTTTAAAAAACTCGTGGGCCGCCTACGGCCCTGGAAACTCGAATCGCTTGGAAATCGGCGTTATTGACTATTATAATATTTCAAAGAATTCTTCTGGTCTAAAAGACCCTTCGCTGATAAAATCAGGAGCAAACGAATGAATTTCACCGAAATATAGCCAAAAGATTTTGTACCGACTTCACGTCCACCATGTTGTTGACATATATATATATATATATATATATATATATATATATATATTGACATCGTTCCGGACGTTTCGGACACTTCCGGTGAAAGTAAAAACAATATAGGGCCGCCTTCCGGCGGCCCGAATATACAATGTTTATACTCCACAACCACCCCATGCATGCATACAATATACTGTTGCACTAACATACCTTTTATTACTGCACTAAAAATTGTACACACACACACACACACACACACACACACACACTCACACGCACACACACACACACACACACACACACACACAAG
>CAUJGJ010000397.1:6257500-6275000 GCA_963170055.1 Halisarca cf. caerulea
AACTGCAGTCGAAACGCTTGGCATCTCACCTTTGGAAGGACTGCTTTCAAATAGTAGAATTAACTGAAAATGTGAGACAACAAAAGGATTCGTCCTTTTCAGACCTGTTGAATCGTGTTCAAGTAGGAAAGCAAACGGAACAGGATATTAAATTGCTGGAAAGTCGCATGGTGGCAGGAAACAACATTGATCTTTCAAAGCCCCCATTTGAAAAGGCTCTAAGGTTGTTTCCTCGTGTTGCAGATTGCAATACATTTAATGAAGGAGAATTGATGAAACTCTCTTAAAATACTGCAATCTTTGAATTTGAAGCCGATCATGTGCTTTTAGAAAACAGAAGATCGACTTATGGGGCAGTCTCGTATGAGAAAGTTACTGAAGAATTAATTCCAGAGGATGACAAGGAATGTGGAGGACTACCAAGAAGGCTAAAGATGGCACTAGGAGCTGAAGTTATGCTACGACGTAACATCAAGTGTGGAGATGGGCTAGTGAATGGAGCCCAAGGAGTCATTGTGGGATTCAAGTGGGGTGGAAAACAGAGTATACAGCCCTCACATGGAGCCTTACCTGAAATTGTATATGTAAAGTTTCACGATCCAAGAGTTGGACAGTTTACCAAAATCTGCATCCCCAATGGACAACAGGAGGCAGTGGCCATTGAACCCATGTCGGTGTGATTCTATGGACGGCAAGGCACTGTTATACAGCGGACTCAGATACCCTTGATTTTGTGTTGGGCTGCCACTTTACACAAAGTGCAAGGTCTGTCACTTGATTCTGCTGTGTTGGACTCGGAGAGAAAGTGTTTGAGGCTGGAATGTCTTATGTGGCATCAAGTCGGGTGAGGACATTAAATGGCATAGTACTGGTGAAATTTGAACCCAAGAAGCTTTATGCCAACAAAAGGGTGGACAAGGAAATGGAGCGTTTGAGACGTACACAGCATGCCGTTGCTTGTAGTCAGCCAAGTCAAGACAATTCAGAGGTGCTGCGGGTGGATTTGTCACAGTCTCAGGAGGATGAACCACCCACTTCTCTTCAAGATAGAAGCATGATGGAAACACATTTGGATGACTTTTTGAGGGACGTCTTGGAGGAAATGAAGAGAGACGTACCAGTAGTACAATTATCAAGTCAAGAAATTCACACAACATGTACAAAGGAGGTGAAAGAATTTATGCACAACATTGAGGACATTCTCAGAAGTAACAAGTAATTCGAGTTAAAAACTCGTGGGGGCTGCCGCCCCACACACTCGAATTACTTGCAAAGCATTGGAGTGTAAGTGCACAGCTGAACATTCATTGAACATACTGTTTATTGTAACTGGACAATTGTTTTGAAAACAATTGCCATATTTGGCAATTGTTTTCAAAACAATTCCTATAACTCATTCTTGTATAAATTCATACTTCTCTATTACTATTGTATAAATTCTCTATTATAAGACTTTTCTTCAAATCCATATTATATATATATATATATATATATATATATATATATATATATATATATATATATATATATATATATATCGGACGAGCGTTACACACCGGAAGTCCAAATGAAAACAATATAGGGGCTGCCTGCGGCAGCCCCTAAAAAGAGAGAGTCAATGAAAGCATTAAAGGAATTGATGGAAGCTATCAAGATTATTATGGAAACTTTAATAAACTAGGTTAACAAACAGGAAAATGGCATTTTTAATGTGGAAACTCATGTGGTGGACATGTATGTACAAGAGGAACTTTTGCCCTCATTTACATCACAATATGTTCCAGTGAGGACAACAAGCGATGGGAACTGTATGTATAATACCATCTCCATTCCACTGCATGGCACAGAAGAATATGCAGAACATCTGAGAGCAATCACTTTGTACAGCTTATTAGAAAATGAGGAGCATATGTTTGAGGTGATGAAGCCTAGTACACAACTATTATTACATAATGTGGATCGAAATGAAGAAAATATTACAGCAATTACAGAAAGGGAATGGATCAAACTTTTGCAAGAAGCAGCTCAAGACCAATGCTGGGGAAATCATTTCCACTTACATGCCTTGTGTCTTATGTTAAAGAGGCCAATATACATGTATGGCTATATGCAACACAGAAGTGTAGGAAAACTTGACAGAGTGAATGTAAACAGTTCATCTGTGGAAATTGAATGATTGTTTCAACAGAAAGACAGGAGAACGAACAATCACATCAAGTATTTGCCTTTGGTTGAAGAATACCCCGCCATCAGAGGGTTTTTCGACTCTTCTCATTTCAATGTCATTTACATAGTAAATGAAGTTAACATGACTGGGTAGGAGGGGGGCGCTTAACTAAGAATCCTCGGAACATTAGTATGCTAGAATAGAAGCCTCTCCCCAGCAGTGGTTGAAGGATCGATGCGGTATACTTCGAACAAGCAATTAATTAAATCGTATCGTCTGGGTTCATGCGAATTATCGAGGAGGCAGGAGTAGGGGAAGGTTCGTTTCACGTGCTGGGCGGGCCTCGGGCGGGCTAACTAGCATAATAGATGGTACAAGTGCAGTCTCTACCCAGTGCTAGCATTGAGGCAACCCTGCGAGCTTTCAAGAGCCCTCTTATCATCATCAAAGTAGCGATTTATTCTTGTTTTTTCTTCACCGCCGTTTGTTGGGTCAATTTTGGAGATGACTTCCCCACCTTGCTCGTCGGAACTCACCCCGATATCTCAGGGGCCTCCCTCCGTGTCTACAACGAGGCCCACGTCCTCTCCGCCACTCGTGTCTGGATCTCCCAATCTGAGCCAACAGCTGGACCTGCTGCTATCACTACCACCGGACCGTCTCAAGGAACTCCTCCAGATGGCGGCAAGCAGGCTTCAGTCCGGGAACAACCCCGCCGTCCCGCCTCCTTCTGCCGGGACAACCCTGACATCTGCCGCACTCCTCAATGGCGGAACAGTGACGTCCACGGACTCAGGTGAGCCTCGGTAGCTAGGCTGAGAGGGTAGCATTAGGCGGGCTTATGGGCACTGCTCTTAAAGAGGCGTCCATACAGGGAAGGGCAGGTAACCCCTGCGGGTAGGCAAAAGGCGCGGGGGAGGCATTTAGGTAGGCACGGTTAATCAGTGGATGATGGCTGATTTTATCTTTTCATTGGCGTTGCAGGCTGGTTGTCTCCCCCAGGCGCACTCACGCATATCAGCGTGTCCTCAGGCACAGGCACCAGTCCAGGGGAGGTTCTATCAACGTGGCTGGCCCAGGGCACCCCCCTGCCTACCATCTCCCTCACCCCTTCGGGCGGGGCTACCCAACGTCGGACGGTCTGCGACACAGGGGAGCCGCTGTCCCCAAAGGTTCTCCAGCTAATGAAGACCCTGAAATTTGTGGAGCTTCACAAATTCCTTCCTGCCCCCTTGCTGCGGGCGATAAACCCACTGACCAGTAACAACAGCTGTTGCCACTCCCACGGATGTTGCCACCCCCACGCCTCACCCCTGGACAAGCACTCCTCCAAGACGGTGGGGGACATTTTCACCTGGGCACTCTGCTTTAACCGATTTATCGCGGCAGCGGCCCCCTTCCATCCGGGGAAGGTCTCTCAGTTTTTGGCATACGCCAACACCATCTTGCGGGCATAGTTGGAGTTCAAGGGGGATGGCTGGCGAATGTATGATAGAGCCTTCAGACTACAGGTCTCCGGACGCCCCGCGGAGGATTGGGCCATTCTCAATCTACCCCTATATGCATGGCTGTTCACTGCCCAGTCCAGGCGGCGAAACTCGTGTTGATATTGCTCAGGACGTGACCACCTGACTCACCAATGCCCGTGGGGAGTGGATGTGGCACGACCCATGACGACGGACAACACCACCCGCAGCGAAGCACCGGTTTGCCTTTCATGGAACGCAGGGGCTTGCCGGTTTCCGGCAGCGTGCAATTTCAGGCACGTCTGCTCCACCTGCCTGGGCCCCCATCGGGCACGTGAATGCTACCTGGGGACACCCCGTCGGAGGCTGCCAGGGCCGCCCCCTCCCGAGCCGCCACGTAGGCCCAAATTTATGGCATCCCCACAGTAATGGGGAGGATAGGGCGGCGGGCTACTTACGCGGGACCAGGGATCTCAGACAACTGTTAGGCCCGGGGGTTAGGACCTCTAACTTGGGTACCTTATAGGTTCTATTATGCTTATGTGAGTTTGGTTACCCAACAATGACAGATTTCTCCTATTATTTTCCATTTAGACATATATTTAGTTTTATCAGTGATTCAGTTACATGACATGTATTGTTGTTATGGCGCAATTGGGCATACGGCACAGTCGTAACCAGAGCATATATAAGGGGGGCTGGCAAGGGGGAATCAAGGGTCCTTGGCGTGAGGATTTGTTATATTAAGACTTAGGACAAAAAAAAGGCAGCGCAACACTGGCGGTAGCTAGATCCAATGGGCAGACTACATAGGGGGGACTTATCCATTTGCGGGTACCTCCCCAGGGTCAGAGACTATCCCATTATTTTCCTCTTGTTCACCCCCAGGGCCACACTATGCGTATACGGCAGACCTGTACCAATTGGAGGGGGCATCCACCCACCTTCACTACCCCCCCAGGGCCTGCCTCAACCATCCCCAACCCCACTCATCCCGGCAACATGGGAGGCAGCACTTCATGCCCACCCGGATAGACGACTAGTACAGTACATTCTGGGAGGGCTTCAGAAAGGTTTCCACATCGGCTTTCAGCAGGCGAGAGGATCCTTGCAGGCCTCAAGACGCAATATTCCATCAGTATACGAGCACCCAGAGGTAGTCACTAGCTACCTTAAAGCAGAATGCTCCATGGGACGAGTGCTGGGCCCCTTTTCTTCCCCTCCTCCGGGCCTGCACAGGAGTCGATTCAGGGTCATCCCCAAAAAATCTCAACCAGGAAAATGGCGCCTCATCGTGGATCTGTCGGCACCTCATGGCCACAGTGTGAATGATGGCATCCCCAAGGCCCTTTGCTCTTTGCGTTACCCCTCCTTTGATCTAGCGGTGGAATTGATGTTGAGGAAGGGACCAGGGGCACTCCTTTCAAAACTGGACATCAAAGAAGCGTATAGGATGGTTCCAGTCCACCCGGAGGACTGGCTGCTCTTGGGAATGCAGTGGCAGGGGGCCTTTTACATCGACACCCGACTCCCCTTCGGTCTACGGTCAGCCCCAAAGATTTTTACTGCAGTCGCGGACACTCTCCAGTGGATAATGGCTCACCAAGGCATTCAGTCTTTTCTTCACTACCTAGATGACTTCTTGTTCGTGGAACCTAAGGGATCTCGGGGCTAGGCCATCCCCAAAGCACTTGCGATATGGGAAGCGTTAGGAGTCCCAGTAGCTCCGAATAAGGTAGAAGGCCCTTGCACCATGCTCTGCTTTCTCGGGATTGAGCTGGACTCGGTCCACCTTACTGCACGTCTACCGGATGACAAGCTGGCTCAACTAGTGCGTTTGGTAAATGAATGGGGTGACAGGAAGATGTGCACGAAGCAGCAGCTGCTATCCCTAATTGGAGTCCTCCAGCATGCATCGTCTGTGGTGCGGTTCGGTCGTTGTTTCCTGAGACGAATGATTGACCTGTCTACAACGGCAGCAGAACCTCAACATCACATCCGGCTAAATAGGGAGTTCAGATTGGGCCTACAATGGTGGGTGTGTTTTGCTCCCCATTGGAATGGAACCTGCCTGTTGGCCCTGCTGGAACAGGCAACCCTGGACATCGTAGTACACTCCAACGCCTCGGGATCGTGGGGCTTCGGGGCGGTTGCGACTAGCACCTGGTTTCATGGCAGTTGGCCCAGCCACTGGGGCAGTGTCAACATTACCGCCAAGGAACTGCTTCCTATCGTCTTGGCAGCAAGCATATGGGGTAAAGAATGGGCCGGCAAAGCAATAGAGTTTAGATGCGACAATGAGGCCATAGTGGGGGCAATCTCATCGTGGCGCAGTAGAGAGCCTCTCGTAATGCACTTACTTCGCGGGCTGGCTCTGTTGGCCATGCAGTTCTCATTCCACCTAAAAGCTGTGCATATCCCAGGCATCTCTAATGTGGCAGCGGATGCTCTATCATGGAACAATCTCCCCCCTTCTTCGCTCAGGTGTCAGAGGCTTCACCAGCTCCCGATCCCATTCCACCAGCTCTAGCAGGCATATTCCTCGATCAGCAGCCAGACTGGCTCTCCAGTACCTGGAGGGATGCCTTCAGCAGCTTCTGTCGGTGGAAGTTGCAGAGTCCACAGCAAGGTCGTATGCATCAGGACAGCGTTGCTACCTCCAGTTCTGCCAACAAGTGAGTCCCCCCCCCCCCCCCTGCCCGGCTTCCGAGCACCAGCTCATGTTGTTTGCCACATTTCTATCAGAACAGGGCCTGAGTTGGCAATCCATAAAATGTTACCTTGCAGCAGTCCGCAATCTACATCTAGTTACCGGCTTCCCATTTCCAGGGCATCAGGGCTCCCTCCCTAGGCTCCAGCTCCTTTTACAAGGCATCAAACGGGTGTCCTCCAGATGGTCCCCTCAGCAATCCCGGCTACCAATTACACCTAGCATTTTGAGCAGAGTAAGATCTTTCCTGTTTGCTCAGTCCTGTACCTGGGATAGACGCATGATTTGGGCAGCGATGAACATGTGTTTCTTCGGTTTCTTGCGCTCTGGAGAAATATGCACCCCCTCCAGCACTAACTTCGATCCGGGCGCGCACCTGACGATAGCAGATATCTCGGTAGATGACAGGGCATCCCCTTCCTAGTTGTTCGTATGAATCTAAGCCTCCAAGACAGATCCTTTTAGAGCAGGTGTTAAAGTAGTACTAGGTGCAACCCTCCAGGAGTTGTGCCCCATCACAGCCATTCTTCCTTTCCTGACACTACGGGGGGTGCAGGAGGGCCCACTCTTAAAATTCGAGAACGGATCCTACTTGACTGGGGATCGAAGTAAGGCGGTTACTCGAGGCAAGTGGGATTGAATCGTCCAGATACTCAGGCCACAGCTTCAGGATTGGAGCTGCAACTACAGCAGCACGAGCTGGGGTGGAAAGTCATGTCACCCAGACTCTAGGTTGGTGGCACAGTTCTGCCTATCTCCTGTATATCAGGCTTCCTCGTGACTCCTTGGCAAGCATCTCAAGTAGGCTGGCATCTCACACAGAGCACTGACAATTGCACGTGACTCTTGAATGCATGGCAATAGTTCAGTTGTGTGGATATGGTGAACGCATTTATATGGTTGTTAGATGTTTACCTTATCTGATGAAGTTAGCAGGAATAATAATTATTACAACTATTACACTCCTTCTAAATGAGATAATTACGGAGGATTAATTTGATTATATACATAACTCAATGATGGCTTGGGGGGGAAAGTACCTTTCCTTGGACCTTAATGCTCTGTTTCACAGAAACATTCATTGTTTTCCCCCCAAGTGCTTGCAATTAAGTCGAGGTGTGAAAAAAAAAAAAATTATAGTCAAAGTATAGTTAATGTGATCTAGGTAACGTGGCTATAGCTTACCCTTATGAGGTATAACAAATAACTTAACTTTATAAGGGAGATATATATGACTATAAACCATGCAGGTATGACGGTAGGTAAGCATGATCTCAGAGAAAATAGTGGGATCACAGGCTTAATTATTAGCAGGGTTTCTTTTAGGGGGGGGAAGGCCCCCCTTGAAAATTTGGGATGGTAATATTTTATAAGTTGTAATGTTAATATTTTTGTTTAAATAGGATCATTACCCCAATATCCATATATAAACACCTTGTCTATAGTTTCTGATCTTGACACTATCAGAATTCTCTCTGCTAGGATTGTGTAATTGCCTTATAAGTCATCCATTACAGGAAATTTTGTTGCTGTTTGTTTCCCCTACACAGTAGCATGAGATAGAGATTAATTTTCTGTCATCTTAAAATTTGTGCCATATGGCAGTGACCATGTACGTACCTCTGCTTATCACTTAAGGAAACTGGTATAGGTCGAAGATGTTGTCAGGTGGATTATGAAGAAAGCTCTCTGTATAACAGCTGTATTCTATTTAGTGGCTAAGACATGGGCTTGAGGGCTATATGGCATATTAAATGCACTTGCCCTTGGGCACTGGGTACCGGAGGGTGAGTGTGTTTATCTGCCATACAGCCGGAGTGTCAATGCCTTAACCATTCAGGGTTCTATCTAATGGGGGAGGGAAGCTTCCACCCTAAAACATCAAACTGTATATAGTACAAATTACTATAGAGAAGGCTCTACTTGAGTGTCAAAATCAACCTTCAATGGTCCAAAATGGCCTCAAATACTACCGTATATAACCTAAAAACTCAAATTTTCCCTGGGGGACAATACCCCCAGACCCCCCTAGTTACATCACTGCACTGCATGTGTTTATTATAGACATCTAGGATGTCATGTATGTACACATCTGCCTCCTTCCATTTCTTAGTTGAACATTTGTTCTTGACCCCATGATCATTATCCGGAAAGAAAAAAAAACTGCTACATAGATACAAAAGATGCTATACATGACTGTCTATCACAGATAATATACATGGATGCTCTATATCACAGCATGCCTGCATATACCGTATATCCAGAAATATTGGCGATATTATTAATTTGGCGGTTTGGCGGTCAGGATCAAAATTGCCAAATTTCTATCACCAGATTTACATAGACCTACTTACTATGCTTTGTCCTTGCTGTGCAGCTGCCAAATTTAATTTTCACCAATATTAAATTACAGTCTGATCTTGCGTAAATCGCCAAATTTAATGATCGTCAATATTTTTGGATATACGGTAATCTGTAATGCTTTAGACTTGCCCCCAACATATTCTTCATGGCTAAATTTGCCCCCCCTTGACGCATTTCCTGGAAGAAACCCTGATTAGGTAAAAAAGTAGGGGGGCTACCCCCTCCTCCTACCTAGTCCTGCGTTCTATCGCATGTGGAACATGTCCAGTGACACTTGTTTGGCTTCAGTGATCAGAAAATTTATCTTCACTTTCTAGTTTCATTTCTTACTACAAATATGCGCTATCTTCTAAAAACTAGTACCATTGTGTAGATGGCTGCATTACCTTTCGTTCGATGTCAAACCTGAAAGGATTTTCGGTGTTCTAAGAAAAGTATGCGCATTCTCCCTGAACATATAAAAACATTAAAAACGGCTGGGCGGCAGTGCAGCTTCAAAGCTGAGGACACAAATGATGGCATATAGGTTCCTTACCTAAGTATCTAAAATTTCCATGTTGGTGATTTAAATATCTTTAAGAGTTTTAGAGAAAAAGGGTAAAAACCACAAATTGAAACCATTGTAGCTCACCTTTTTGCCTGTAACATCTGAATCGGGCAATGAATCAAAATCTCCAACATGGAAGTTATTTATTATCCTATAATATAGCCAATAAGTGCAAAAAAGTAAGCCAATGGGCTTTTTCCCACTGCCGCCCAGCCATTAAAGTTTTGTCTAGCCTTGAACTAGCTGGTAGCCATTTTGTCACATGACCGTCGCATGATATTGAAAGTGACGTCACCTAAAAGTCGAGTCAAGTATAGCAAGTGAAGTGGAATACAGACGAAGTCTCTTCTGTTTTTGTATCTTTGATCTTTGATACATAACCTTTTGCCGTCGGATATCACTTTAAATTCTGCTTTGGTCGCACTTGTACACGAACCGAATCGCTTTCGAAGATGTTTTTTCGGAAGGAGAAAAGATTGAAGAAACTCAAGCTAGGTAAGCCAGACCAGAAAGGTACTGACATGTTCAAAATTGATCAAAGGCTTAAGATTCACTTAGTTTCGCATAGCCAGCCTCTTTCTCCTTGATGTTGTCAAGAGATTTTGTAGAATTTTAATGATGTTGTCAACAGAAAGGGGCTGTAAACGCGAGACTAGGATTTACTGTAGCCGAAGGCCATTTGATTGGAACAATTTGTCGATCTTGCTGTTTTAACATCGTGTAAGGCTGTCTTGGAATCTTTACGTGCACAGTAACATTTTTCCTATGTCACGGGCTGGTCACATGACATTGCGTTCTGAAGCCACCTAAAGTCGCGAAATTCTTTCTAATACGCACCTCCACTGAGATTCTAAGTTTATGGACATGTTCCACATGCGATACCAAGGGCAACCTCCTTCGGGTGGTATTCGTCATAGTGATGTTATAACGCAAGTATTCTCAGCAGATTGCTAATGAGTTTGGGAAAAGGAAATGTTAACAGCATTATTGCCAGCTATGTCCACATCTCACTTCTATTTCAAACCCTTTGTATCATTTAAGTCTCACTGGGGCTGTGAAGTGTAATTGTATTGAGGACTTTGTTTTTGCACATGTAATTATATTTTGTCATTCTTTACTACTTTTTCTTTCATCTCATGTTTCCAAGGGATATCAAAATTTGATTTGTTCCTCATATGACACTTCATAACTGAAATAATATAGGGGCCAGATGGTGTATGCCCCCTATATTATATCAGTTATGAAGACAATCAATAAAATTTTCTTTTTGTAGTTAAAAATGTTAAAATGTATGCATGATAACTAATATGCCCCGAAAAAACTAGATAGTAATATAGTAAAATATAAAAGTCTACCATAGTCCAAACTAGAATAATTCTTGGAGTCTTAGATGCGTTTATAGGTTCTCCCCACGATGACAAGATTGTCATCATATCACCTGGTGTGAAAGGTTATGCATACGTTTTATGCTACTTTGAATGTAGGAGCACGTATCGCTGCTACACATGACACCATCCATTCAAAAATAAAATAATCTGTGATGGTAATGACAGCTTCCTCATCAGCGAAGCACTATTGACAACAACATTAATAATTGTTGAACTGAATCAAAAGCATAAGATTAGCATTTAAATGCACTTGGTCTAAAAAGAAATGCAAACTATTAAATATTAGGAAACCACTAATCTTATGCTACTATTAAAGTAACAGCATGTTGCTGTTATGCACGAAGCCATCCATGAACAAATACCTCTTGATGGCATTGTTTAGCTGTCATGTTTTGTGAAGCGGCTTCTTGGTCAACAATGTAATATTGTTGAACGTGATAGTCTAACTTAAATGAATTATATAGAAACCAAAACTGAATTTTCCAATATGACAATAGTGTGGGTATATTTTATGCAATTAGAGTACATTTCCATGCAGACTCCAAGTCTGTACCGCTTTTGCAATGCCCCTGCTCAAAATCCAGTTATTCGGGGCATCTTGCAAATGCATTTAGAGTAGTTATTGCCCATATAGACAAGGTGGTTGAAACTTAGAGAGTCCATGTATGAGCAAACACTTGTAATGAGCCATTTGCATTTAATGAGCAATCCTATAGCCTATAAGTCAAGAATATATGTCATTGGGGAGTAGATATTAGTCATGTCTATACATCCATAGAACAAAGGCAAATGGCTAATCATTACACATCAAATCCCATATACAGATAGTCAGTGCCACCTCAACCTTCAGTTTACACCACCCTGCAAATTGAGTACAACTATAAGAGGTTGGGAATTATGGCACAGTATATCACCCTTTACATCCTGTACCTGCATATATTGGTACGGAGTACACATCTCTTCTGGTATTTGCTACCTTCATTGGTATGCAGTACCTTTTCCCATAGTACCTTCCTTCGGTACACAACTTTCAATGCCTTTGATGGTAAACAGTATATTAGTATAGTCTCACATATTGGACTTTGCACATTGCACAGCTCAATGGAGACTTGCATAGATCACAATAATCGTA
Source organism: Halisarca cf. caerulea (assembly GCA_963170055.1). NCBI lineage: Eukaryota > Metazoa > Porifera > Demospongiae > Chondrillida > Halisarcidae > Halisarca > Halisarca cf. caerulea. The sequence goes on from CAUJGJ010000397.1 coordinate 6,269,275, forward strand.
CTATTGACTACAATTTTGGATACCTTGTGCACCTTAGCACAGAAAAAATATTACTATAACATGCTGACTATATTGATGCCACTATCACTAAATTCCTGCTTCTGGTCCATCATCAGAGCCGTTAGTGGGCTAACACAGACTACTATGCTGCCTGTTATCCCTATATGTGACGTGCGCAGCGAAAAGGTACCCAAAACGGTTTTCGGTCAAAATCGCCGTTTGTTGCTATTTATAGAGAAGAATGATGTATGAATTTAATTAGCGGGTCGCCGTGTCCGTATATCGTCTCGTTCTTCAGCTACGATTACTTTTCCGGCACTGTACGAAATCAGCCATTGCCGAGAAACGGCGAACAAAAGATTTCACTTCCTATTCTCCGTATACGGTCGTTTCCTTATTACATCACACTTCTTGCGCAATATTTTGCAGTTACAACCAGTTATCGAAAAATGGTGGATCGCGGTAGGCATGTTTTTCTTTTGTTGCTTGGCTCTCAGAAGCGGTAGTGCTGCTTGCAGCTACAGATCAAGATAGTTTTTGTTGCAATGTGGTGAGTCCTTTTATAAAGTAGCCATGCTTGGTATCAATGCAATGTACGGTGCATGAAGCGGGGTAATTCGGAACGGGCGATCGAAAGCAGGGTCAATGTAAGTGACAGGCCTTCTTTTGATCAGTGTTAGTGACCGACTTTATTTTGGTCTATGTTGTCTACAGGATTGAGGTATGCAATAGTCACAAATGTGGTCAGACAGCGTAGCCTGTTCTGTTTTTAGGGGCTGCCGCAGGCAGCCCCTATATTGTTTTCATTTGGACTTCCGGTGTGTAACGCTCATCCGATATATATATATATATATATATATATATATATAATAGGGATTTGAAGAAAAGTCTTATAATAGAGAATTTATATAATAGTAATAGAGAAGTATGAATTTATACAGGAATGAGTTATAGGAATTGTTTTGAAAACAATTGCCAAATATGGCAATTGTTTTCAAAACAATTGTCCAGTTACAATAAACAGTATGTTCAATGAATGTTCAGCTGTGCACTTACACTCAAATGCTTTGCAAGTGATTTGAGTGCGTGGGGCGGCAGCCCCCACGAGTTTTTAACTCAAATTACTTGTTTTCCTTCGCGTTCCCAATTGCCCCTCTTACTACACTACAACAAAATATGCATAGTTACAATCAGCGAAGAATTATTATAACGAAGTAGTTACAATTACAGAGTATATTAAAGGCAGTATACCATACATTACTCCAATGCAGTGAGTAGACAGTGTATAGTCTCTATAAGCAAAGTACAAATTGCATCGTTCCAAGCACAAACTAAGTGGAGTAACCACTCTTCCTATGTTTTTCTCCTCTTAGCTTGTGATGTCTGTGGTCGAGGACAGACCAGATCTTGGTATTCAGGTGGACAAAACTCTCGGATGCTGTTATACAGATACCACTGTCTTTCGCTACTGAGGCCTGACGGCTGAATGACTGGTGGGAGTTCTGTGGCACTTGGTTGCCAGTTGTCTTTCAGGAGGTCAAAGCGGACTGGTGGTGAGTCTGTGTACTCCCTTGCGAAAACAACCCCTGGGTGATCATTGCTGACCAAAAAATGATGGTATTTTTTGATGTCCTTGAGTCACCTGAAGTGTGCATCAAAGAAGTCAAGCCAGTTGTACGTCTTCACCAGGACATTTCCTTGCTGATCCCCAACCAGTTGTGCCACATTGCAGGTTGCTGAGGCTTCTACCACCTTGACAATGTCATCTAAGCAGCTAACTTTGGTGCGGCGATAGAGGCGCTTGATCAATCCAAAGCACCAGTCTGGTGCAAATTTCGTGTGGCCTGTGAGAAGGAACGAAAACGTGATGGACTTATGCTGACCAGTCATCACCCTCCAAAGGAGGTAGCGCAAGACAATGTTGTTTTTGTTTTGGCCAGCACAATTGTCTGCGTGGAGGTATGCGTTTGTCTCCCCAAGGCCATGAACCTGGAAATAATGGTGCAACTGACTCACTACACTGTTGGAACCCTTTCCGGTGTCGACAGCTTCATCACAGAGGTATGTGACTTGCCGTGGGATGGCTTCACAGTGTAGTCCAAACATGACACACTTCCGAGGTGTGAGGAAGTAGATCGGACCTGGCTGCAAGGGGTCGTCAGGGTAGTGCACCTGTTGGGCGTAGTCAAAGGAATAGTGTGCCATACTGGGGCCTGTGAGTGGTGGAATGTAGCAGTATGGACTTGGTGGAGAGAAAGCCCCATCCTGTAGGAACATACCCCTAACAACTACACGGCACTCTGCAGTGATGGCGTTGTAGGCTTCACGTTCCTGCTGAGCACGTTGAACATGTGCAAGAGCTTTCTGCACCACTTGAGACTTGTCCTCGTCACTTCTGTTTGCAGCTCGCTGGATGAGTGAACTATTTTTTTGGCATTGCCAACAAAGATCTGTCATTGGTGTCATTATGACGACCTGTGGAACCAGCTGCTGCCACAAAGATGAAAACGTCTTCCGGGATACAGGTTTCCTCTCACCTTCACAAGACTCGGAGTACTTACTCCAGACGGCAAGCTTTGACATGCTCGATGGTAGGAGTTGGATATCGGAGCGATAGTATCCAGGAACACGTCCTGGGAGGACAAGGCCTTGCTCTTGTACGAGGTGAAGAAGGAAGCATACAATGTCTGGAACTGTATCGAAAGATGTTACGTTGTGTGGTAGACGCTTCTTGTTCCCATGTACTCTTGGAGTAAGCCCGTTTGCTGCTAAATGGGTATTTAAAGCCTTTAACCGCTTCAGTGAGATGTTATGGAGGTACAAGAAGGTAGTTCTGCAAATTCGCTGACCAGCAAAATTATAGCTTGCTCTATTGGAATCTCGACGAGAAGCAGCTAACTGACCAAGAATAACCATGTCCAGTTCATCATGTGTAAGCTGCTCTGTGTCACTCCTCATACTTAGCACAGCCTCTGGATCAAGAACTCTAATGCATGGTTGACCATTCCCAAACTTGCATCCACAGTTGAACAGAAAGGGCAGAGAATCAGGAACACCAGATTGAGATTGAGATGATGTTGGTGGAGATGTAGTGACAACTTCAACAGAATGCGTACTTGGAGTGTCTGTCTGAGCAGATGTACTTGGAGTGACTGTCCGAACAGATGTACTTGGTCTAACAACTTCAATTGTAGATGTACTGACAGATTGTGTGGTATTACTGAAGCGCTGTAGAGCTTCTTCTACTTGTTTTTCAACAGAATCAGTAATTTTGTCATCTATTTCCATGCTTTCATCACCTGTGACAATGTATTGTTATGTGTTATTTTTGTACTTTTGCAGATTGTGTGTAAACTTTAACTTACATCTTTCATTGTCTTTATAATCACTGTCACTGTCACTGCATCCTGCTGATGTGAAGTAATCATGTAAAACTTCTTTCAGGTATTCCTGCTCATTAGCTAAAAAATCTGAAGATGTCAGTGCGCTGAGATTCCGAGCAATTGAGGAGGAAGACATCCTGCTACAGCTGCTAAAACTGAGAATTAAGACGTTCGTTTGCTTCCCGCGGAAGGGCGCAAGATTTCGCGCATAATGACGTAATGCGAACCGTATTCTGCAGAACAATATGGCGGCTACCGTGCTCTCGAAGACGGAAGAGGCTGAAAACAGCACAACGCATTGGTTTCTTAATGTCAAACTCGCACGAAACGTTCTTCGTGTGGTAAGTGTCCCTTTGGGTAAAAAAATGAAAATCGTCGAAGTTCAAGTTCGGCGGTGTTTTGTCAATTTTCTCAGTGTTTACATTAGACGGTTTGGGTACCTTTTCGCTGCGCATGTCACATATAGACATGTAAAATACTGTTTAATGACTATCCTATACGATATACTAACAAGTACCCAACAGAATCAGGACAAGACTCCCCTAAAAGGATGTCAAACATAACAGGTAAAATTACATATATCACGGATTTACCATATCCTGTAGGAAGAGATACAAAAGTATCCTTCCTGCTGACAAAAGCCTCAATTGCCTCCTGCTGTTTCTCTTTCAAGCCCAATATACTTAATCTCCTCAAAGCTTCAGTCATGGTCTTGCGCGGACAACACACAAACTCACGAAAAGAAGACATAGTGGCAAGCAAACACTATGATTCAACTCCCAACGAGACACTACTAGTCAAAATAACACCTCGGATAATTATGACATTCCCGTTTTGTTGTCACCAAATGTCCAAACACGATAGACCCTCAGAACAAAAATGGTATGCGCTGTTCACCAGACCCATTTTTGCCGACCAAATGATGCCATAATAAAAAGATGGAGGCAAAAGGGTCCGTGCAACACGAGACTAACACTGCCTAAAAGTCCGCCATGTTGTTGACATATATATATATATATATATATAGATAGATAGATAGATAGATAGATAGATAGATAGATATAGATATATATATATATATATATATATATATATTATGGAGTACGGTGGTACTCCATATGTAGGATTGACACGGAAAAAACATGGCCGCCATACATTAGCGCAAATTTTGTTTTCGTCTGAAAACTAACGATGCAGTACAGTTAGTAACATTTAAAAGTGATATTGGTACCTTTTGACACACTAGCTATACGATGAAGTAGTTAAAACCCTTCGTAGGCCAATTTCTTTAAAGAACTTTGCAATTTTAGACGAAAATGTATGGCTACGCAACACCAGTACCATTTTAAGATTATTCTTATTCTTCTTCTTCTTCTTCTTATTCTTCTCGTCGTTTTTTTGAACTGGGCTACAGGTCGCCACGAAGGGTCCAGAGGTCTCATCTTTCGCCAGTGAGCTCCGATTGTTAGCGCGAAGTGCCTTTTGTAGGTTTTGAAGCAATACCTACACTTCTAAAGCGAGAAAAAAATTAATAGGCAAATCCCATACATTCGCCGGATCAGCCATTTTCGGATCGGCGAAATGACTACGCGAGACCAGACATACGCGTACGTGCACAAGGTCTGCACTTCGATGATCGTTGACTTCAGCGCTCTTTTCGTTCGATCATTTGTTTCTAGATGGGTACATTGATATTAGTCAGATAACTGCATAGATTTCTAGTTTCTTTATCTTACAAGATTTGATCGTGTTCCTTCTCAACTGTAGTGGAAACCTATTCAAGCAACCGTTTCGCTATAAAAGGAAAAACCGCACGAACAAGGGTGTATAAAAACCATTTAAAAATGGTACAAGGATGTAGGATTGACACAGGATCGTGAAAAAGCCATTTTCAAAAAAGAATTCTCCAAAAACACTTGGAACAAGGTTAAGTTGCAAAACCAGTACAGGGCTAGGTGGGCAAAGGGCAAGACAGGCATAGGGCTTGACGAGCATAGGGCTACACATGCATGAGGCTAGATGGGCATAGGGCTAGACAGAGTTTAATTGGACTGAATGTACACTGTGCAAATTCCTACATCCCGCAGCACATATGTACTGTATAATGTGCTGCACATGCGGGATGTAGGAATTTGCACAGTGTACATTCAGTCCAATTAAACTCTGTCTAGCCCTATGCCCATCTAGCCTCATGCATGTGTAGCCCTATGCTCGTCAAGCCCTATCCCTGTCTTGCCCTTTGCCCACCTAGCCCTGTACCGGTTTTGCAACTTAACCTTGTTCCAAGTGTTTTTGGAGAATCCTTTTTTGATAATGGCTTTTTGCACGATCCTGTGTCAATCC